>JAZHRO010000056.1:27352500-27952500 GCA_037157565.1 Thalassia testudinum | reverse complement strand
TTGTATAAAGGAGGTGATAGCATGGCGAAGCGCATTGGTTCACCCGATTGGGAAGAACTTCTTGAGAAATGCTGTTCGCATCTCTTCCTAAGAGTGGATGGTTCTCCCAAGGGTGCGTAACCACTGCGATGCTTTATCCCGCAATGAAAATAGGAACATTTTCTTGAGGACTATATGTAACCCGATATTTCTTGGTTTAACAGTTTCAGGAAATCGGGTTAAGTCTTCCAAGTGGACAAAAGGATCTTCACTTTCAAGACCATGGAAGTGAAAATTTATCAAGCCAATTATGTTAGGTTTCAGTTCAAAGTCATCCCCGCCCATGGGGACCCGAATTTTTCCTATGGTCTCTGTAGCAGTGGGATTCTGATAGGAGCTAAGAGACCTAGGCTCCTCCCTTTCGGGAGGGTTTTGCATTTCCTCCAATGTTTCCCTAATGGCTTCAATTTGTTCATTATACATTTCCATTTGGGCTTGGAGGCGGGTTATGGGATCGAAGGCTCCACCACCTGGTGGGTTTTGAGGGCGATTTCTTCCCTCAGGATTTGGGGGTGGGCATGCAGCCATGTTTGTCGAGGAGGACGATTCGGCTTCTTTTCTAAATTTATCAGGCAATTCACACAGTTCAGGGTTTTGTGACTTCCTCCAAACATGCACTACCGTAGGAAGAATTGGGGGGATACGAAGGGAAAAGAGATGAGAGAAATGACGCCGCAAAGGTACACTTGATGACAAACCAATACAATCAAATTCCTAAACTCTACAATGTGCCCTTAGAGCTAAAGATCTAAGTTACCTGCTCTCACGAACTACAAAATCGAATGCGAGCACCGCGGAACCACCGGGCCAGATTGAAAGGCTGTTTGCCCCAATCTTAGACACCCGATAGCATGCGAGAACCCTCACCAGCACGTAGGCGCTACACGCAGGCTGTTAGACCTCCAATCCTTAATAAGGGTCAAGTTGCTATCAATTTAAGTTAGAGGCTTAGGATCAAGTGCTTCTGGAATGTGAAGGGCATTATTTACGGGTAATGCCCAAGTGATTGATTTTTAGAGAGTGTGTAAACCAAGCATGCAATGGGGAAATCTCCCCGAATTGAAGTTTTAATTAGTGAATGGCTTTTAGAATTCAACCTTAAGTAGTATAGATATTAGGATTTCTCTGAATTACCAATTCAACTAATCTCCGGGTTTTGAGAGAATACAAGTTTTCTTCTAAGCCCAACAAACCCTTCTTCAATATCAGTTGGTTAATGCATGCTAAAATGCAATGGGATTCCCTAGATTGAGATTTCTATGTGTGGATGCACGAATCAATTTTAGATTAGTGTGAAAGGGAGCCAAAGCACTTCAATTCAAGTGCTCCTAATCACCAAAATGATTTCCACACACAAGGCCCAATCAAAACATAAAGAAAATCAAATTGTTGGGGTTGAAATATTCGGGATCGAATCTTAGGCACGTGAAGAGTCGTGGTGGGGTTGGAATCAACTCAATTCCAAGTCTCCCCACCAAAAAGGAGATCTCGAATTATAGATAAGTGAGGCAAAGAGGGATGGCAATCAATCTTTTTATTTTTGCCTTAAAGTGTACTTCACATGGTGAGAGATTCAAGAATCAAGATTCTTGGATCTTTGCTATGAGAAGTTTGGCGGGAAATCCCGGGGTGGTGGGAGTAAAGGCAAACAATCAATTAAGTGAATTTTAATCCACTTGTCATAAGAGATCTCAAGAAGTTTTTCAAGTTTTTAGTTGTTCTTATATATATATATATTATTAAGGTGACAAGTTAACCTAAGTTGCTAAGAAAGAAAGACCTACTTGTTCAGCAATGTGTGCGAAGCTCCAGTGCGGTGTCGGCGACTTCACGCTCTCATTCCCACCTTGGATCTGCCCACGTTTCCGACTTCGTCTGCCTGTCTTCTCGTTGCAATAGGTTCACCTGCACACCAATGATAAACGCCAGTTTATCATCATTTTTATGCTTTAAAACTAACCTAGCTCTTCGGATTTTACTCTGCAAATGGGTTTTTGGGCTGCATTTAGGCATAAATTAGGATAGGCATGCATTGCATTTTTTATTGTCATTTTAATGAGTTTTTGTGAGTGTTAGGGATGTATAGATGCACAGATCCCTAAAACCCTAGCACTCAAGAAGGCAATTGGTGAAGGAGAAGCCCAGACTAGCTGGAACTCAGCCTAATCCAGCTCACCTCAGCTTGATCCAGCTCACTTCAGCTTGATCTAGCTCACCGCAGCTGGAACCTAGCTTACTTGAACTAGGGTTAGCTCATCCCAGCTCCATTCAGCTAATCTCAGCTGGATGGCAGCTCAAGAGAGTTCATCTTAGCTCACCCTAGCTCAAGTCAGCTCAGATCCAGCTCAACTTAGCTGAGTCTAGCTCATCTCAGCACCCACTAGTTCACAGGGAGCTCTAGCTAGCTCAGCTGAGTTGACAGGAGTTCACCCCAGCTCAGATCCAGCTACATTCAGCTCCACTCAACTCTAGCCAGCTGAAGAAGAATTCATCTCAGCTCAGGAAGCTCAAGTCCAGCTCCCGGGGACTCAGCTTAGCTCAACTCAGTTGAGCTAAGCTACCTTAACTGCCTCAACCAGCTTGATTCTCCCCGGAAGCACCAAACCTAGCTCACCTCAGCTCATTTTGGTAGAAGCTAGCTCACTTTAGCTTGGCTTAGTAGCTAGCAAAGAACTAGCAAGCTAAGCCAGCTAGAGTAGCCCCATGCCAGCCTCTTCAGCAGCAGCCAGCTCCAGCTTCAGCTCCAGACTTCTTCTCCTCAGCTCCTTCCTCCAAACCCTAGCTCCAACACCTTCTCCTCTACTCCACCTTTAGCTAAGCTATCTTAGCTTACCTTAGCTTAGCTTAGCTTAGCTAACAACCAGCTCCTTGGCCATTCATTACCTCCAAAATCAACCCTAGCTAGCTCCACCAACTCAAGCCTACCTAAGCTAGCTACCCTACTCAAGTTGGCACCACCTCCTAGCCATCCCTTCACCCCATTATCTCCACCAAAAGACACTTCAAGTTGGCGCCAAAAACCACCCCTAACCACCTCTATATTGGCGCCACTTTTAGCCCCTTAATCCACCCTACACCTACCCACATAAGCCATCCTAGCCATCCACCTAACCCCCCTTCTAGAATCCTTCTTGGCGCCAACTTAGACTCTCTTCTAGAAGCCATTTTGGCGCCAATATCAAGGGGTGTCAACACACATAACTACCCCTTAGGTGTCCCTTAAGGTGGCGCCAAACATCCTTGGCCATTGGATCCTTAACCACCTCCCTCCTTCCATCCTAGCCATCCATTTCAAAGGTCACCATAGCCCCCCTCCTATTCTATAAAAGGCCACCACCTACCACCATTTTTGAGGCATCCTCCCTTAGTGTATTTTCTACCTACATCCACCTATACCTACGCCCAAGGAGAAGGAGTAGAGAAGGAGATTAAAGGGGCACACCACCAGCCCTTTTGGTGCCTTCTTCTCCCCACTCTCTTCAACTTGGGCCACGCCAAGGAGGAGGACTCTCCCACTTCAAGGAGGACGGCCAGGCAAAGGAGAAAAGCTTAGGGTGGACGTCCACCCTTGGAGAGAAACTTAGGGCACGCCCCCTTAGGGCTTGCCTTGGAGGTCATCACCTTGGCGGAGTTCTGCAAGGAAGGAGTTGAAGGATTCTTTTCAAGCTTGGGAGCCACCAACCTTGGAGCAAGAAGCCCTCTTCTTCGCCATCTATCTAGAGGATTTGTGTTTTATTTTCTTATTTGCAATTTTCTAGTAGTACAAGCTTTCCTCTACTAGGCCTTTTGTAAAACACTTTATCAATTATCTAGTTGCCTTCTTTGCAAATTTTTTTTTTTTGTTTGCATTTCTATTAGCTTACTTTCAGCATTCTTCACTCCCTCTCCCTAATTATTCTAGGCCTCCACTTGCCTATAGTGAGCTTAGGGAGAGGTTCTGCTTGTCACATAAAAGTAGTATTTTAATTCGAAGTGTAAACACTTTTCCCGCCATCAGTTCGCATGTTGCCTTAGTTTAAAAATAAAAAAATGGTATATTGAAAATTACCAAAAGAAAGTTGAGATATATTCCAAGCAAGAGAATCAATTTTGCAACCATATTGCCTCCTTGGATGACCCTAGATACTTCCCTATCTAGGATTATAAATTTAAGAGCGAAAGCGGATTTACGCGTTACAACGACGTATTTTAACAAACCGCGTATTTTCGCTGTCAACCAACAAACAAAAACACCGTGAAGAGAAGGGTATGAGAAGAGAAAAATTAAAGGAACGGAGTAGAAACTTACATGAATACGCACTTCCCCGGCAACAGTGCCAGAAAAGATATGGTGTAGACCCAGACAGGATGTGTTAATATGGTGATTTTATCGTTGAAATGAGTATAGTGGTTAACCTAAATCGAGCCTAATCATCTCTTTACAAAATTTTTTACCTAGCCTACTTGATTTTATCTTAGTCACTTTTAGGCCCAGGGTTGAACTTAGGGAAGTGGGATTAGAAGTGAAGTTTCTATGCCTTTCCTACAACGAATCTCTTCCGTTCGTTTATTGTGTTTTTGGTGTTTTTCTTTTTAAGATTTTTTTTCTGATAATTTTTGTCCTTGAGGCACACCATCATAATCAGGTTCTTGGCTTTGAGCGAAATTAGGGTTCCAAAACTGGTCATGCTATACGCAAGACTGAGTACCTGCAACTCAAGAATTATCTTTTCTCTTTTATATATTTTTATCTTTTTACTGGCATGAAAGAGAAATAGAAATAAAGTAAATATAGTATATATATATGTATATATTATACATGTATAAAAGGGTGGGGGTGGAGGCAAAGATGGCGTGTAGCACGGTGTCGAGTCGGTCGTCGTCTAGGAAGATGCAACCAACAAGACGAAGTGCCGCATGGAGTGTAGGTGGATGGTGGAAGATGTGTGCGAACATGCTTTCTGTACGCGTGTATCGGGGCATAACAGCAACTAGTGAGGATATTCCCACAATACAGCGTATGGTGGCTGATATGAATATATCTATATATGTACGTATATATGTAAATATATATCTATATGTATATATATGGTTATAATTACATAAGGGTATATGTAGTTATATAAATATATATTTGTATATACATATAGATATGTAACTATATGTATAGGTTGATATATGTATAGATATATATATATATATGTGTGTGTATAAGTATGTATATATAACTATATAGATATATATATATGTATATATATATATACAGTAATATATGTATATAGATATATGTAGATAGATATGTACATATATATATATGTACAAGTATATGTGTATATATGTGTATATATATATGTATACTAATACTTTGTTATATAAGTACTACTATATGTATAGATATAAGTATATATATATGTATATAAATATTTGTATATATATCAATATATATATATAAGTATATAATAATGTATAAGTGAAAGAGTGTGTGTGTATGTGTATCGACAAAGAGAGAGGGAGAGAGTGCTGAGAGAGAGAGAGAGAGGGAAAGAGAGCATCTGCTGCGAAGGCTGTGAGTTAAGTCGTCCGCGCGCAGCAGGGCATCGTCTGATGGCGCACGAAGAGGCACGCGCTGGTAGGTGGGAGTGGCACGGAGGAAGGAACCACAGCGCACAGCTCTTGCAGAGGCGGGCGCACGGAGATGCGCGGGCGAGCACTGGAGCGGGCTCGGGGCGGGACACGGGTGCGGGCTAGCGGCGATTGCGGCACGCTGGGTGATCGATAATGTGGGAAACTTACCAATCACTACACTGTAGCCACAGTGTTCCGCTGACTAACGTGAACAGTGGCTGTAGTGCATGGCCAAGCCGCGCGATCGGGCGTGTCCGGTTCTGTGATTGCGGGAGGTGTGAGTGCTAGAGCGCATGCTGAGAAGCTACGCTGGCTGCTAGCTTGCGGAAAGGCGGTTCGCGACAGGGCACGCGGAGAGGGCTAGGCCGCGGGCGATGGAGCGCAACAGGGCGCGCGGAGAGGGCTAGGCTGCTGGCGAAGGAGCGCGACAGGGCACGCGGAGAGGGGCCCGGGTGTCCTACTGCAGTGCGCGGTGGAGCTTGGCCAGCCGCTGCAGGGGCGTGCGTGGCCGGTTGAGCTTCAAACCTTGAAGCTTTGTGGCAATGGCAGAATTGGATTAAACGGTGAAACAGAGAGAACCACCACGCCCACCGGTTCTTTGATGAGCTGGGCGGTGGTGGACTCTCGGTGGAGGTTGTGCACCACAGTGAGGTACTCCTACCTGCAGAGTGGCTCCTCAGAAGAGGAGAGGTTGCATATTGAGGGAGAGGGGAGGAGACGGCCTGGAGAAGAAGCTGCTGTGGTTTTTTTGGCATGGACAAGTCTCTCCTTGCAAGGAAGCAAGCCGAGCCTATTTAAAGAGGAAGAAGGCATTCACAGCCATGCCCTGGCTATGCATGGCCGGCAGGGAGTGCTTGCTGCAGGGCAAGCTGCTGTGCAGAGCATGGCGTGAGGAAGAAGAGGCCAAGTCTTGCAGCCACTAGAAGAATTCAAAGTCAAATAAAAAGATAAAGATGGTGAATTTTGCAAAGCAGCACTTGAGGAAAAATGTAAATTTCAAGGCCATTTATTCACTCTCCTCCCCTCTCAATTAAATTCATGCATGCGTGTATTTTTACAAATGCGACTATGGATACCTAATATGCACTGGTAATGCTAGGAAATAGCACAAGACGGCACAATTGCAGGTGTATTTTTGCGGTGCAATCAATCGACAACCACACTATTCTAATTTACCTAATCCTGAAGAACCTGAGGAGAGAAAGGAGAATTCTAGAGAAGAAATAAAGGCTGAGGAACCTGATTCCAAAGATCTGACTCATGTTCCTTTTCCTGAAGCCTTGATCAAATCAAAGAAGAAGATGTCTGTTGATAGCAATGAGGAGCTTCTGAATATTTTTAAGAATGTTGAGATCAATATCCCGCTCTTCGACACTATCAGGCATATACCAGCTTACGCGAGATTTTTGAAGGATTTATGTACACAAAAGCATAAGTTGAGAGAATCTATTCCGAGGAAGGTGGTACTCTCCGTGTAGGCTAGTTCTGTTATCCAGCACCATCTCCCTCAGAAAAAGAGAGATCTAGGTGCTCCATTGATTTCTTGTGTCATCAGAGATTTTACTTTTGATAGAGCACTTCTGGATTTGGGTGCATCCATCAACCTAATTCTGACTTCTCTTTACGAGAAGTTTGGATTAGGTGAAGTTCGGCTGACTTTAGTAACGTTGCAGTTAGCAGATCGTTCGGTCACAAATCTGTGAGGCGTTATTCAAGATGTAATAGTTAAGGTCAAGGATTTCTATTTTCTTGTAGATTTCCCTGTCCTTGACATGGATGTACCAGGAAATCTGAGGAACACGCCCATCATTCTTGGGCGTCCATTCCTGGCTACTGTAAGGCCTACATTAACTGTGAAAGTGGTAGCATGGAAATCACCATTGGGGATCAACAAATGAAATTGGATATTTTTAAGGCGATTAATAAATTTGAGGATTGTGGATTTATTGAGGAACTTGATGAGGATAATGTGAACATTGAAACTTGATTGATGGTTTCTTCAATTGAAAGTTCCTCCTTTGATGATGAATTGGACCTGCAACCCTCTATGGCAGACCTACCATCTTCTGAAGAGGTTATTGATTTTGTTCACTCTCAACCTCTTCATCTTGATGAGTGTTCAGCATCTTCCTTACCTTCAATCACTAACCCGCCCCAGCTTGAACTGAAACCATTGCCTGAGGATTTGAAATATCAATTTTTAGGACCAAAGAAGACTCCCTGTGATTATCAATGTTAAATTAACAAAGGAGCAAGAGATTAAATTGTTCAAGGTCCTGGAGGAACACAAGGAGGCAATTGGTTGGACCATTCATGACCTTAGAGGAATGGAGACATCTTATTGCGAACATAAAATATTCTTGGAAGATGGATCCCGCCCTTCTCGCCAGATGCAAAGGAGATTAAATCCAAATATGTGAGAAGTAGTCAAGAAGGAAATCATTAAGTGGCTCGATGTACGAAATATTTACCCAATCTCTGATAGTTCCTAGGTAAGTCCCGTGCAGATTGTTCCCAAGAAACCTAGGATTACCATTGTGACTAACGAGAGAGGACAATCTGCCATAAATCATTCAGCTTCCTCTTGGAGTGTTTGTATCGATTACAGGAAGTAGAACATGGCCACAAGAAAGGAACATTTCCCATTGCCTTTCATTGATAAAATCTTGGAAAGACTAGCCGGGCAGAAGTACTTCTGATTACTCGATGGCTACTCGGGATACAACCAAGTTCCTATCCATCCTGAGGATCAGGAAAAAACTACTTTCACCTGTCCCTATGGAACATTTGCTTTCCATAGGATGCCTTTCGATTTATGAAATGCACCTGCGACTTTTCAAAGGTGTATGTTAGCCATATTCTCAGACATGTGGGAGAGTTTAAAGAAGTCTTCATGGATGATTTCTCCATTTTTGGAGAATCGTTTGACTCTTGTCTGTCTAATCTAGAAATGATTCTTAAACAATGCATCAAAACACGATTGGTCCTTAGCTGGGAAAAGAGTCATTTCATGACACAAGAAGGCATCCTCTTGGGTCATGTAATCTCTGAACGGGGAATTGAACTGGATAAAGCAATGGTTGATGCTATCGCTAAACTTCCTCCTCCCACATCTGTTAAACAAATTCGATCATTTCTTGGTCATGTGGGATTGTACAGAAGATTCATCAAGGATTTCTCGAAGGTTGGTCATCTTCTGAGCAATCTTATCACCAAAGAAACAACATTTGTTTTTGATGAATCAAGTCGTACGGCATTTGATTACCCAGAAATGACAGTCAATTATGCTCCGATGTTGCAACCACCATTTTGGACAGCCCCTTTTGCCATCATGACCGACGCTTCTAATTACGCGGTCGAGGATGTTTTGGGTCGAAAAGTTGATAGGAAGCCCTCTGTTATCTACTACGCTAGTAAAACTCTGGATGAAGCCCAGAGGAATTACACTGTTGCTGTAAAGGAATTACTAGCCATAGTATTTGCTTTAGAAAAATTCAGGGCTTATCTCTTAGGGTTTCATGTTATCATTTATACCGACCACTCGGCCTTGAGACATCTCTTGGCCAAAAAGGATGCCAAACCCTGGCTTATTCATTGGATTCTTCTACTTTAAGAATTTGATCTTGAAACCAAGGATAAATCTGGGGTACAAAATGTGGTGGCAGATCATTTGTCGAGACTTCTAAGTTATTCTTCTCGTCTAGACATCCCAATTGCTAATACTTTTTCGAACAAAACTATCCTTGCAGTTTCAAGTGTCCAAACCCCGTGGTTTGCTGACATTGTTAATTATTCAGCCGTTGGTCAAATCCCCCAGGATTGGACCAAGAAACAACAGGATAGACTTAAACTTGAGGCCAAATACTACTTCTAGGAGGACCCTAAACTGTACCTCATCAGCTCTGATCAGATTATTCGCTGAGGTATTTTAGAGAATTAATTCAGCAGTATAGTCGAGTTCTAACATGCATCTGCGTGTGGTGGACATTTCTCCGAGTAAAAGATGGCTGCAAAGATTTTGCAATCTGGCTTCTATTGACCATGTTTATTCAAGGATGCCTAGGATTTCTCAAGGTCGTGTTCCCGATGTCAGGCACTTTGGAGCATAACTAAGAGAGATTTGACGCACCTAAACCCAATTCTCCTGTTGAAATATTTGATGTTTGGGGCATCAATTTCATGGAACCCTTTCTCCCTTCATTTTGGACATTAGTACATTCTTGTCACTATTGATTATGTGTCCAAATGGATTGAGGTGATTCCCACCCGAACCAATGACCATAAGGTGGTCATCGATTTTGTCAACAAAAACATCTTCAGCAGGTTCGAGATTCTGAGGGCCATCATCAGTGATGGTGGCACTCATTTTACTAATGCCCGGTTCCGTAATTTATTGGCTAAATATGGGGTTAATCACCGAATCTTCACACCTTACCATCCCTAGAAGAATGGACAGGCCGAGATCTCCAACCGGGAGATCAAGAATATTCTGCAAAAAATGGTTAGGCCTGATCACAAGGACCGGACTCAAAAGCTTGAGGACGCTCTTTGGGCCGACCGTACGGCGTATAAAATGCCCATCGCCATGTCTCTATTTTGTTTGGTGTATGGAAACGTGTCATTTACCTATAGAGATTGAACATAGGTCATTCTGGGCAATCAAGAAATGCAATTTAGATCTGAGTTTACCTGGGAAGACAAGGAAACTCCAACTATCTGAGTTGGAAGAGTTTAGAAATGATTCATTTGAGAATGTCAAGATCTACAAGGCTCGGACCAAAGCTTTACATGATCAATTGATTTCCTGCAAGAGCTTTGAGCCGAATCAGAAGGTCTGGTTATTCGATTCTCAACTTAAGCTCTTTCCTGGCAAACTTAGATCTAAATGGAACAGCCTGCTCATTATCGATCAGATTTTTCCAAATGTAGCTGCTCAGATCCCTAACCTAAAGACGGGTAACACATTTAAAGTCAACGGTCATCATCTGAAGCCTATTATTGACCATACTCTTCCAGAACTCGTCTCAGATGCGATTGCGCTAACCATATTGTGACTTCTTTTGCTGGACTTTGCCTAGCTAACGGTTTTAAACTCAGCAGTTGTACATATGACACAGAGCTGAGCAAGCTTCATATTCAGGTGGTTTTTTTCATACTCTACCCTTTCTTTCATGTCTCTTTTTCTCAATGTGGACATTGCATCAGCTAGGCATGGGGGGGTTGGATTCATTTTTGAATCATTTTGCCAGCTTTGTGAAATTCCTGTCAATTGTATTTCCTTTCTTATGTATACATAAAAGAAAATTTGAATTAGGAAGGAATACTTGGACATTAGGACTTTTTAATCTTAAGAAATATTACATTAGGATCTGAACACAATGACCCTTCAGGTCTTTTGGACTTAATTGACCTGTGTAGCCACTAAACTGTGGATTTATTTTTCGAGTCCTCGCCATCTAAATTCTACTGTAATTTGATTAAATAAGTTTGGGTGATAAGTACATGACTTATCCTCTGATTTGAGGGAACATTAAGTCTAAAGCATCTACACACTTTCTTTACACTGACTGTTGATCAGCGATTTTAACGGAAATCGGGTAGCTAATGAACCTTTTAGGGTGATATGGCTGGCAAGTTATCGTGGGTAACAGCCCATAGGTAAGTTGTCCGGAGCCCAGTTACTAGACCATTCTCTTCTTGCAGCCTTTAGGTAAATCTTAAACCAGGGAAGCCACCTACTAAAAAAAAAAAATAAAAAGAAAGTTAAAAAGAAAAGAAAATTAAAAGGAGAAAAGAAAAAGAAAGCAAAAGAAATAAGCCACACTTTGCCGCACGAGTATGTCTAGCATGTTGTCAGTGGTAACAGCTCATCGACCAGTTGTCCAAAACCCAGCTCAAGAAATGTACTGAAAATTCCCAAAACTCTAAGGAAGAACCGGAGAAGTAGAATAAACTGGGGAGATATACACTGGATTCTCCCCTGTGTTGACCCCATAAAAATAAAAGTAGGGAGAAAGCTACTAGTTGCAAAGATACACCTTTAGGCAGAACTATCTTTCTAAGGTCACCTAGAGGCATAGAAACCCAAAGTCTGTTCCAATTGTCGATCAATGAATCTATCACATTCACAATAAGATGCTTAGAACTTAGGGCTTTCATCAAGTTTTGGGTGAGTTGAATGGCCGTAGAAAGCCACTCGTTAACCCTAAACTCAAAAATAAAAAAAAAATAGAAAAGAAGAAAAATAGAAAAAGAAATTTTTCTTTGAGTAAGGAGAGCGCTTGAGGAAGACTCCATTTTTGCAGATACCGAGGTGCTATTGTGTCTTTGAAAGTTTAGATCCTAAGTAAAAAATTTTTTAATGTTGAAAATAACTTATGCTCAAATAATCCAACCAAATTCTTTTATAAATAGCATGTACATTTTACTAGGGACTAGCAAAATATAGGCATGGGGCTGTGATGTAAACATGTTTATATCACATAAAATGTCTATTTATGCATGTTCTTAAGCATAGAATTGTATTACATAGTGTAAATATTGCATAGCATGCATCATCTTTCATTTAGATTAGTCTGAATAAAATGGAGGTTAATTGTCTTCTTTTATGGTCAAGAACGTGGTGACCTTTTATTGGAGCCTCGGATGGAAGATCCAACCGTACGGATCTAATCAGGGTGACGATTGGAGCTCAACGACTCCAAGATCACCCTAATCGGATATCCGTAGTATCAAATAGAGAGTGAGGAACCCTAGAAGATCAAGGGCCAAGATGGTGGTAATCTGCACTTCAGACGACAAATCCAACTACACGGATGAATTCAGATCGACAATCGTAGCCTAACAGCATGAAAATCGACTCAATCCGAAACTTGTGGCACCATCTACATCACCTAGAAGGTTGGATGACTAAGATGGCACCATGTGGCACCATCTCGGCTACCCAACCGACCACACACAACCGCTGAAGCCCTCAGCACCAACGCCTCTTCGCCGTTCGATCAAGATCCAACGGCTGAGATTAGTTCTCAGACCGGTGCTTTCATCATCTGAAGCTAAAGAGGAAGCAGTCTTGACCGTTGGATCCAAATCTTCCACAGCATGAACGTTCTCCTAGCCAATCCACGCACGCAGCATAGTGAATAAAGCGCTCGCAGGCCTCAAGTCGGGGGTTGAAGACCGTGGGGCGCTTCAATTAGCACAGATGAGTGGGTGCTATCGACCGCTTGATGGAGATCAGGCGACCGTGTGCACCCTGTCGGATCCACGTGCCATCTGACGCAGTGAGGCAACGTGGCATTGCACGTGGTGAGGCGGGCGGATGAGACGGGCGATGGAGCGCTCTTAGCTGTTTGATCCCACGATCGAATGGACAAGATTGGGAGATCGTGGTTGCACGGGGAGGTGAGCAGACATGTGCTAGCCGCCCACTATGGCCACGTCCAGGCCTTTAGTGACAAATTTATCCATCACTAAAGGTCCAGAATTAACGATTTTCAACATGTAATGACCAAATTGCCCTCACTCCTTGCAACTATAAAAGGAGACCCCCTCCATAGAAAATTATCATCCCTTCCTTCTCTTCTCTCCCTCTCTAAAGCTCAAGAGAACCTTGTCCCACACTCGGGATGCTCCTCAAGGGATAAAGTCAAATTTTCTCCCCCATTTCAGAAGCAGATCCCGCGAGGACGACGATGTGCTGCCCCATTCTCGTTCTTCCTGCCTCGACCTCCTTCTTCCAACTTTGTTCTTCATCTTCCAGGCATCGTCTAGTCTGGCTCGTCCTCCAAGCAATCGTCGAGGAGGGTAACTTCTCTCTCCCATTCCTTTTTCCTGCTTTCTAGTGTAATCGTTTTCTTGCTTTCTAGTGTAATTTCTCTCTTGCCCAATTGTGTAAGCATTTTGAAGTATTAAGTGAATGTTTTCCCTCTCTCTCTCTTATTCTGACTGTTTATAGTGCTTCATTGTAATTACTTTGCTTTTCAACAAAAACACGAAAAAAATATAATTGCGAATATAGATTGACATAGCCACCCTAAGTTCGACCCAGGATTTCTATTCCATTAAAAATTTTATTTGTTAAACACGAGTTCTCCGCTTTCAAACTGCAATGGCAAGTTTTCAAAACCAAATTCGATACCGTAGTAACTCGTAGCTTCAACAGGAGTTAGTGTTATATGTTTAGAGAGTTAAGGATATATGTTTCACGGTGTGAGATGTATAAGTATTGTAATCAAAGACTTTGTCTAGTTCAAGTGCATCAACTCTAGTATTTTGCATGTTTAGGATTCTACAACTGGTATTAGAGCCAAGGTAACCCCTTTGGGAGTAGTGATAGTCCGGGGGAAGGCAGTAAAGGGTAGGTTGTGTCCGTCATTAGTCATTTTGAGTCAGTCCTAGGGGCAAACTTAAAAATGCTCTAAACTCCGGATCTTAACAGCTTAGTATAGTATCTCAAGAGCGCATGGTGCGAGTCATAGGTGCAAGTCGCATGCTTTGGTAGTCAATGCACTTTACTCCCGAAGACGAGCTTTATTCTAGCTATTCACTCCAGGATCATCACTGCCTAATTCCAGGTTCAGCACCTACTCCACTATATATGCATATATGACCATCAGCTTCACTTTGTACACTACGACGGATGCAAAGCAGAATTCCCCTCTTGACTCACCTCTCTCTCTATATTTTGAGGGCTTGAAAAAGATGCCCTGGATTCCTGATGAAAAATGTAGGGGATCGTAATTGAGCTAAAAGAGGGACTCGTCTTGATCCATTATGAAATTGGTACTTTGGAATCTGCAAAAACATTCTAGGAGAGGGATTATTATGATCAATCATAGGATCACATGGTGCTGAAGTTGGGGGCTACCCTGATGTTTTTGTGAAAGGGATGCTCTTATAATGCATGTTTTCGCCGAACATACTGTTTGCACCTCAAAACACGCCTATAAGAACGCCTTCTTATGCTATTTTCTAGCATTAACTATGTATATTATAATCCTGTAGTTGCATTTGTAAAAACGCTTGCATGCATGCATTTAATTGAGAGGAGAAGAGAATGGAATAAATGGCTTGCATTTTTACATTTTTCTTCAAGTGTCTCTTTGCAAAAAGTCCCCTCTCCATATTTTATTTTCATCTTTCTTTCTTCTTCCCATGGCTTTTCTCTTCTTCCCACGGCTGCGTCCTTCCCGCGGCTGCACTCTTCCCGCAGCTGCATGCAGCAGCCACGCAGCACCTCTTCCCGTCACGTCTCCCTGCCAACGCCGCTCCCTACAGCTGCAACTAGCACGCCCTCTCCCTGCTGCAGCCAACACGCCCCTCTCCCCTCCTCTATAAGTAGCTGCAGCTTCATCCTAGCGAGGGGCGGTTGCAGCTACTGAAAAAAACCCGCAGCCACCTTCCTCGCCCGTTCTCCCCTCCCATACGCCGGCCCTCCGTCGAGGAGGCACCCGACGAGCAGGAGAACCCACTGTGGTGCTCACCACCACAGTGGGAACACCACCGCCCAGCTCTTCAACGAGCCGGTGGGCGTGGTGTTTTCTTTTCTCTTCGTTTTCATCTCCACGCCATTGTTGCCGCTTCAAGCTCCGAAGCTTGAAGCAGCAGCAGCAGCAGCTAAACCGCGGTGACAGCAGCAGCAGCAGCACCCCCCGCCTCCTCCGCGACCTTCCCCGCAGGCGCGCAACCCTCCGCGCGCGTCTGCAAGCCCGTTCTCCGCCTCCGTCTCCGTTCTGTCCGCCTCGCAGTTGCACCCGTAGCCCGCCGCTGCGCGCACTGCAGCGGCCGGCTACGGCCTCGCGCCGACCCCCGCGAACCTCTGCAACCCTCCGCGACCGACTGTAGACTCCCCGCCGCCCTCTCCGAGCACGCCATCGCCCGCTCTCCGTCCTCGCACCCGGTCTGCAGGAGACGTCTCACGTCCACTGCACGAAGGCGCGGTGCACCGCGACGATCAGACGTCCGCCTCCGCCTTCAGACGACGTAGAGTCAGACGTCTGCCGCCTCCGGCAGACGTCTTAACTCACGCGTCCGCGATCACTCCTTCGCCCGCTCTCTCTCTCCGCCGATCTCTCCCGCCCGCTCTTTCTCTCTCTGGCGCTCTCTCTCTCTCCGCGATCTCTCCCGCCCGCTCCCTCTGTCTCCCGCTCTTTCTCTCTTCGCGATCTCTATCTCTCTCTCTCTCTCTCTCTTTTTTTCACTTACAGCAACACACACACACCCATTCACCGACACACACACACACACACACTAATAGTAACTTATATACATACATATATATATATATATATATATACATATACATATATCTATATATATATACTTATATATACATAGTATATCTAAATAGTTATGTATACATACATATAATATAATATATATATACATATACATATATAATATATATATATATATATATATACACATACTCATATACATATATATATATATACATATCTATATACTTATACATATACACATATATATATACATATATCTAAATACATATATACTTATATACATATATACATAGCTATATACATATATACATACATATATATATATATATATATATACACCTATATATATATATATATCTATATATATCTATACATATATCCTTATACATTTATATACATATAGATATATTTACTCATATACATACATATGTACATATATTTTCACGTTATTTACTATACGCTGTATCATGGGGATATCTGCACCAGTTGCTGATATTCCCTGATACACGCGTACAAAAAAAGCGTGGTCCCATACATCATCCATCCTCCATCCACACTCCACGCGGCACTTAGTCGTGTTGGTTGCGTCTCTCTAGACGTCGGCTGACTCGACATAGTGCTACACTCCATCATCACCTCCACCCCCACCCCTTTATATATATACTACATATAAATATATATCTATAGCTACTATATTTACTTTCTATCTGTTAGCTTCCTTCTTAGTAAAAAGATAGAAAGAAGGTATAAAAGTGAAAAGATAATCTTTGATTTGCAGGTACCCCGTCTTGCGAGTAGCAAGGCGCATTTTGGAACTCTGTTTTGGCTAAAAGCCAAGGACACAATTTTGAGGGTGTGCCTCAAGAACAAGGATTACCAGAAAAAAAACCTAAATAAGAAAAATACCAAAAACAGAATAAACAAACGGAAGAGACGCGTTTTAAGGAAAACGTAGAAACTCGACTTGAACCCCACTTCCCTGAGTTCGACCCTGGGCCTAAAAGTGACAAGATAAAATCAATTAGGCCAGGTTAAAAATTTTGTAAAGAGATGGTTAGGTCTGAATTAGGTTAACCACTATACATATTTCAACGATAAAAACATCATATTAACAACCTATCCAGGCTGACCCATCAAGACTTTTCTGGCGCCGCTGCCAGGGAGGTGCGCTTTCGAGTAAGTTTCTATCCAATTCCTTTAAATTTGTCTCTTCTCTCTTCACGGGTATTGTTGTTTTTTTGGTGTGCAGGTGAACTTGGTGGAAGGAGAAGGAAAGCAGACGAAGTCGGGAACGAGAGCGGATCCAAGGCGGGAATGAGAGCGTGAAGACGCCGACATCGCATTGGAGCTCCGCACACATTGCCGAACAAGTAGGTTTTCTTTTCTCATCAAATTAGGGTTAACTTGCCACCACAATAAAAAAAAAAAAAATTTTTTTAAACTAAAAACTAGAAAAACTTCTTGGAATTCTTGAGGGCAAGTGGATTAAAATTAACTTGATTGATTGGTTGTCTTCACTCCCACTGCCCCGGGATTTCCCGCCTTACTTCGCATAGCAAAAATCCGAGAATCTTGATTCTTAGATTTTTCGCCGTGGGAAGTATTCTTTGAGGCAAAGAAAAAGATTGCTTGTATCCCTCTTTTGCCTCACTTATCTTTAATTCAGGATCACATTTTTGGTGGGGAGACTTGGAATTGAGTTGATTCCAACCCCACCACGACTTTTCAAACTTGCCTGTGATTCGATCCTGAATACTTCAACCCCAACAATTTTATTTTCTTTATCTTTTGGTTGAAGCCTTGTGTGTGGAAATCATTTCTGGTGATTGGGAGCACTTGAATTGAAGTGCTTTGGCTCCCTGTCACATTGATATAAAACTGATTCGTGCATCCACACTTAGAAATCTCCATTTAGGGTAGCCCATTGCATTTTAGCATGCATTAACTAACTGATAATTGAAGAAGGGTTTCTTGGGTTTTAGAAGGAAAACCTGTATTTTTGCAAAAACCCGGAGATTGGTTGAATTGGTAATTCAGCAAAACCCTAAAATTCATACTACTTAAGGCTGAACTCTAAAAACCATTCGCCAATAAAAACTTCAAATTCGGGGAGATTTCCCCGTTGCATGCTTGTTCTTACACACTCTTAAATTCAATCACTTGGGCATTACCCGTAAACAACGCCCTTTACATTCCAAAAGCACTTGACCCTAAGCCTCTAATTAAAACTGGTAGTAACTTGACCCTTACTGAGGATTGGAGGTCTAACTATCTGTGTGTAGCGACTACGTGCTGGTGAGAGTTCCCGCGTGCCATCGGGTGTCTAAGACTGGGGCAAACGGCCTTTCAATCTGGCCCGGTGGTTCCGCGGTGCTCGCATTCGGTTCCGTAATTCGTGATAGTAGGTAACTTAGATCTTTAGGTCTAAGGGCACACTGTAGAGGTTAGGAACTTGACTGTATTGATTTGTAATCAAGTGTACCTTTGCGGCGTCATTTCTCTCATCCCTATTCCCTTCTCATCTCCCCAATTCTTCCTGCGGTAGTGCATGTTTGGGAGGAGGTCACAAAACCCTGAACTATTTGAATTGACTGATAAATCTAGAAAACAAGTCGAATCGTCCTCCTCCTCCACAAACATGGCTGCACGCCCACCCCCAAATCCCGAGGGAGGAAACCGCCCTCAGAACCCACCAGGTGGTGGAGCCTTAGATCCCATAACCTGCCTCCAAGCCCAAATGGAAATGTATAATGAGCAAATCGAAGCCATTCGGGAAACATTGGAGGAAATGCAGAACCCTCCCGAACGGGAGGAGCCTAGGTCTCTTAGCTCTTATCAGAATCCCGCTGCTACAGAGACCATAGGACAAATTCGGGTCCCCATGGGCGGGGACGACTTTGAATTAAAACCAAATATAATTGGCCTAATCAATTTTCACTTTCATGGTCTTGCAAGTGAAGACCCATTTCTCCACTTGGAAGACCTAACCCGACTTGCTGAAACCGTTAAACCAAGAAATGTCGGGTTTTTTATAGTCCTCATGAAGATGTTCCTGTTTTCATTACGGGATAAAGCGTCGCAATGGTTACGCACCCTTGGGAGAACCATCCACTCGTGGGAAGAGATGCGAACAGCGTTTCTCAAGAAGTTCTTCCCAATCGGGCGGACCAATGCGCTTCGCCATGCTATCACTTCATTTACGCAACAAAACGGCGAACAATTTCATGAGGCATGGGAGAGGTATAACGACCTCCTCAGGAAGTGTCCGCACCACGGTCTGCCTAAGTGGCATATAGCCCAGATTTTCTACTATGGGCTAAATGAGACTTTGAAGCAGATTGCAGACGCTTCCTGCGGAGGGAACTTTATGAATAAAGACGAGAATGGAGCATTCGAGCTGTTTGAAAATATGAGTGAAAACTCGATGAACAATGCTTCCATTGTCGCCTTTAATCATACCAGCCAGCCCCGAAATGTCCACGAAGTTGACATGGGACCCTCCCATTCATCCACTGATCTAAGCCTTATTGCACAAAAACTGGATGAAGTCTCCGTCGTGCACAAGAAGCTGGACGAGCTTCTGGCCAACCCCGCTCGATCTATGGCAAACACCACCTCTTCACCACTTCGTCACAATCCAAGTTCTTCTAATACCAGGCTTATCCAAAGAAACCCCATTAGACCTTCCTTACCGAGTGTCGCGCCAAGCGACTCGGTAAGTCATGTGGAACTAGCTTCTACGAGCCAGTATTTCGACACGGAGGACCAAGCCTCCGTGGGCTCGGACGCATATCTACACGCGAACGCGTCTACTGGCATAGAAGATGCTTGCGCCCTGGGGAACAACCCGTTCTCTACCACTTATAACCCGGGGTGGCGTAATCATCCGAACTTTGCATGGTCCAACAACTCGCAGCGCCAAAACCCCGCGGGTGGACCAATGCGACCGTCCGCACCCGTCATCCCAAGGGTCCAATTTAATCCTATGGCAAATCCGCCATCAGGCCCTTGCGTACCACAAACTGAACACGCATCAAGCCCTCTTGACAAATTGATGCGAATGATGACGGAAATGTCAAAGCGCCATGAAGAGAACATGACCTCTCTTCAGCACCAATTGGCGCAGCAGAATGCCGAGATCAGTCAACTACGCATGGCGACTCGATCTCAGGGCACTCTTCCCGCCCAACCTCTTCCAAACCCGCGAAATTTCGTGCCCCGTGGTTCTCAACCACAGGTACGACCTTCTCAGGGACAGGTTAATCAAGTTCTGCAAGCTCCGAGCATTCCACCGGGATTTCAGGCTAATCCTGCTGCAGCACCACACTCTTATATCCCCATTGCAAACCCTCCTCCACCGTATGATCCCACTGGACCCGCATCGTCCAATGCTATCACTACGAGGAGCGGTAAGCAAACCGTCGATCCGCCTCGACCTGATCCTGGCCCATCTTCTTCATCACCCTCACATTCGGGATGCATACCGCATTCGCGAGAGGATGATGCACCAAAACTTGTGCCAGAATCAATCCCATTCCCTGAGGCTCTACTAAGGGAGCCAAAAGGCAAAAAGAAAATTACGCAGGCCTTTGACAACCTACGTAATTTGTTCAGGGATGTAGAAATCAAGGTACCCCTGCTCGAGGCAATCGACCACATACCTACTGTCGCTCGATTTTTCAAAGACTACACAACACCCAGACGACAGTCGAAGAGGACTAAGAATCCGGTGGTTCTCTCACCTCATGCGAGTTGTGCTATACTGTCAAACTTACCACCGAAGCAGAAAGATCCGGGCACACCACTGATTTCCTGTAGCATCCAAGGCTGCAGTTTTAACCGTGCCTTGCTTGATCTAGGATCTTCCATCAATCTCATACCGACCATCATGCTCAAAAAATTTTCCTTGGGAAATCTGAAACCCACCCTTGTCACGTTACAGTTGGCAGATCGTTCTGTCAAAATCCCGAAGGGTGTGGTGGAAGACGTGGTGGTTAGGGTCAACAGTCTCTGTTTTCCTGTTGACTTTCTTGTTTTAGATATGGAAGTTCCTAGTTCACTTTCTGATTGTCCGATCATCCTCGGTCGACCTTTCTTGGCCACAGCCCGCGCCCACATCGACTGCGAGTCGGGCTGTATTGAGATTGCCGTTGGATCTGAGAAGCTCAAGCTTAACATATTCAAGGCAGCCAAGAACTTTGATTACGATTGCATTGAGGATGACACGTCTGACGAGGATATGGCCGTCAGCGCGTGTATCGGACTAATTGGGACCTATTCGGACTGCTGCGGATTACCTATAAACACTGATAACTGCCTGACCAACGCATACTGTGACGTTCCCCAATCCCTCCCTTGTCCAGTACCTTCTCCTGGCCAGACTTCTGACGAGGTTTTCTCCGCTTCCCATACCTCGTGGTCTGAGTCATATCCGAGCTACTCACTGTCGGTCCATACTCATGAAGACCGAATTGCCCTTTCTTCCCCGCCAAATCAGGCGGATTTACACATCCACACTGGGACCTTGAGCCCATATACTTCTCACTGGGGCTATTCATTTTTGGATCCATTTATCCAAGAAGCCCCTCTTCTTGGCCAATCTGAAGGCCAGTTTCTTCCTCCTAACTTGTTCTCCTACCCGTCTGGGACACTCTCGTCCCAAGAAATGCCAGATCCTTCCCCATCTACTCCCGAGCTAAAAGTGCTGCCTAATACACTCAAGTATGTTTTCCTGGGACCAAATGAAATGCTCCCTGTAATCATCAGTTCAAAATTAACCATGGAGCAGGAGTGCAAACTAACTAAGGTCCTCCTAGAACACAAGGCAGCTATTGGGTGGTCCTTATCAGACTTATCTGGTATTAGTCCCTCCTACTGCACTCATCGTATATATACGGAGGAGGAGGCTCGACCTTCTCGCGAGATGCAGCGACGTCTCAACCCTAACATGCGGGAGGTCGTTAAGAATGAAATCATTAAGTGGCTGGATGCGGGTATAATCTACCCGATCAGCGATAGCCCCTGGGTGAGTCCGATTCACGTTGTGCCCAAAAAGGCAGGACTCACCATCCGTGTCAATGACAGGGGCGAATCCATCCCTACACGCACTCCTACATCTTGGAGAGTGTGTGTAGATTATAGGAAACTCAATGCTGCAACCAAGAAAGATCACTTCCCGCTACCATTTATTGACCAAATCCTAGAGCGGTTAGCGGGAAATAAATTTTTCTGCTTCCTGGATGGATTCTCAGGATATAACCAGGTGGCAATAGACCCCCGAGACCAAGAGAAAACCACTTTTACCTGCCCTTTCGGCACCTTCACCTTTAGAAGGATGCCGTTCGGACTTTGTAACGCGCCAGCAACTTTCCAGAGATGCATGCTGGCGATATTTCATGACATGGTGGGTGACTTTCTCGAGGTCTTCATGGATGACTTTTCAGTCTTTGGACCATCTTTCGACGAATGTCTTGCCAACCTGACTCGCATCCTTAGGAGATGTATTGATGTAAACCTCGTGCTTTCCTGGGAAAAAAGTCATTTTATGGTGCACGAGGGAATTGTTCTTGGACATATCATCTCCGATAGGGGTATCGAGGTTGACAGAGCTAAGCTCGATATCATTGCTGATTTACCTGTGCCTGGTTCTGTCAAACAAATCCGCTCCTTCTTGGGACACGTCGGTTTCTATAGGAGATTCATCAAAGACTTCTCCAAAATTTCTCGACCCTTAACTCATCTCCTATCAACCGACGTGCCCTTCGACATGGGCCCTGACTGTATACAAGCATTCACGCAGCTGCGTAATGCTATCACCAAGGCCCCTGTTCTCCAGCCGCCTGATTGGTCCCTCAACTTTGAACTTATGTGTGACGCTTCAGACCTTGCAGTCGGAGCCATCCTGGGACAAAGACGCGATAGACACCCCTTCGTGGTATACTACGCCAGTAAGACGTTGGACGAGGCCCAGCGTAATTATACTACCACTGAAAAGGAACTACTGGCAGTCGTCTTTGGGCTGGAAAAATTCCGTTCTTACCTTCTGGGCTCTCACGTTATTGCTTTCACTGATCACGCGGCCATTCGCCATCTCATGCACAAGAAGGATGCCAAGCCTAGACTGATTCGTTGGATCCTTCTACTCCAGGAATTTGACATTGAGATTCGTGATAAGGTCGGAGCCCAGAATGTTGTGGCTGATCACCTTTCCAGACTGGACCCTGACCATATTGGACTTACTCTGCCAATTAATGAAGTTTTTCCTGATGAGCACCTATTGGCAATAAATGTGGCAAGTGGACCGTGGTATGCCGACATTGCCAATTACCTTGCTTCTGGATCTCTTCCACGTGGCTGGCCTAAAAACCAGCGCGAGCGTCTCATGGCAGAAGCAAAGTATTATTTCTGGGATAATCCACTTCTTTTTCGGATAGGTGCTGATCAAATCATCCGTCGCTGTATTCCTGGCAGTGAGTTCCCCAGTGTGCTATCCTTCTGCCACGATCAGGCCTGTGGAGGCCATTTCTCTGGGAGGAAAACTGCAGCCAAGGTGTTGCAGTGCGGTTTCTTTTGGCCCTCCCTTCACCAGGACGCGCACACTTATGCCAAACATTGCACTAGGTGCCAGTCATTAGGGTCGATGGCACGTCGTGACATGATGCCCTTGCAACACATCCTAGCTGCGGAAATCTTCGACATCTGGGGAATTGACTTCATGGGTCCCTTTCCTCCATCCAACGGCTTCGAATTCATCCTCGTGGCCGTCGACTATGTTTCAAAATGGATCGAGGCTATTCCCGCGCGCCGTGCTGACCATGTTATCTCCACCTGATTCGTCAAAGACCATATCTTTGCGCGTTTTGGGATCCCTCGGGCCATTATCTCGGATGGAGGAAGCCACTTTACCCATGTTTCTTTTCGGGCACTTTTGAGGAGGTACGGAGTCCACCATCGTATCGCATCCCCGTATCATCCTCAGACGAACGGCCAGGCGGAAGTGTCGAACCGGCAAATCAAGCAGATTCTCCAGAAAACGGTTCGGCCTGACCGTAAGGATTGGTCCGACAAGCTGACTGACGCACTTTGGGCGTATCGGACCGCCTTCAAGGCCCCCCTTGGTATGTCTCCATATAGAATCATTTACGGGAAGCCTTGTCATTTACCTGTAGAGTTGGAGCACCGCGCTTATTGGGCGGTTCGCCAATGTAACCTCGACCCAAACTTGTGTGAACGAGAAAGGAAACTCCAACTCCAAGAGCTGGAAGAGCTCCGTCGTGAAGCCTATGATTCTGCTCTAACCTTTAAACAACGCACTAAGGCTTTTCACGACAGCCATGTTCGGCGGAAGGAATTTGAGCCATCTCAGCAAGTTTGGCTCTATAATGCCCGACTCAAATTCTTTCCTGGGAAATTAAAGTCCAAATGGACTGGTCCTTTTCTGGTCTCAAGACCATTCCCCAATGGGGCCGTCGAAATCGAAGATCCCAAATCTGGGCGTAAATTTACGGTCAACGGGCAGCGTTTGAAACCCTATCTGACTCATGAACCTGCCCCCGTTGGAGAAACCGTTGCCCTGCTGGAGGGTAACTAATTCTTTGCCTCATTCTGAGTCCAGCTGGGGACATTAAATTCAGCGCTTGTTGGGAGGCACCCTAACAGCACTCACCATCCACCATCACTTTTCACACCTCTATCGCAATCACTTCACTTTTCTCTTCACCACCCACCATCCACCCACCCTTCCACCCTAATCTATACCCTGAACCTCAGCTCTTGTTACCCGATCTTCCATCCTTCCTCTGCCTTTCCCTGCATGCATATGAGGACATAGCATTGTTTGGCATGGGGGGGTGGATAGGCATCCATAGGATCCGGGTATGTTATGGTATTATACAGTTCCCACCTATTTATAAAAATGCAAAAAAAAAAAAAAAAAAAAAAATGGTGTTTAATAATGATCTTGAAGCTGAAACAAAAAGGCAATAAGTGTTTATGGATATTCAACCTCTGTTTTGAAGACTTTCCAGGCCACAAAAGCTTGATTCGCTCAGGCTCGGCTTAATTCACTTAAAGCATTGACAAAATAGATCAAGATCTCTCCTAACTAAGGATGTATTCTTGTACCTGAGACACCAGTACAGGATCCGTTGGTTTGCTTTTTCTTGAGAGCTTAAGTAAACTTGGTTCACACTACACATATCAGGAAAGACCAGGTGAACATAAGATCCAACCCTAGTGTTCATTAGGGAAGGTGGAGTCCTTACCTGTGTGCGCAGGTAGACTTTTTATCCCAGGCTTTAGTCTTGTGTTTAGGAGCGACTCTTTCCACCAAAAAGAAACTCTCCCACAAAAAAAAAAAAAAAAAAGATGTGTGTTTCAAAATGTGTTGTAAGAGATATACTGACACGTGTTTCAAAAAAAAAAAAAAAAAAAAAAAAAATCAGAAAAGAGATGTTTTAAAAGAGTCAGTATATCTCATAAATGTCTATATACTTTGTTTTTCGGTGAGTCACAAAAAAAAAAAAAAAAAAAAAAAAATCAGAAAATGGGAGTTGAGTTTTCCGTCATCATCTTAAGGGTCAATTCGAAGACATGAGCTAAAACTGGGACCAACCTGTACTTAAAAATTCGTGAAACCCTGGGATTGAGTCTTAATGTTCATCTGGTCAGTCTTGATCCTTCACTATGCACAAACCATAATTTCTTGAGCTCTCGAGTACGGCAAAAACCTCCTGGGTCCTAGAAATCGTACTTAAGGTTTAATTATCAAGAGTCCTGGTTAGTTGAGAGATGATCTATGTCATGTGAGACTTAAAGTACTGGTAGTCTTCTTTACAATTGGTTCTCACAATATTCGATAATAAACACACCTATATCACCTCAGAAGAAAATTTTCAGCTTAAGATCATTTCTAAATACGGTTTTGCTAGGGACTAGCAAAAGATAGGCATGGGGGTATATGTTTGCACCTCAAAACACACCTATAAGAACGCCTTCTTATGCTATTTTCTAGCATTAACTATGTATATTATAATCCTGTAGTTGCATTTGTAAAAACGCTTGCATGCATGCATTTAATTGAGAGGAGAAGAGAATGGAATAAATGGCTTGCATTTTTACATTTTTCTTCAAGTGTCTCTTTGCAAAAAGTCCCCTCTCCATATTTTATTTTCATCTTTCTTTCTTCTTCCCACGGCTTTTCTCTTCTTCCCGCGGCTGCGTCCTTCCCGCGGCTGCACTCTTCCCGCAGCTGCATGCAGCAGCCACGCAGCACCTCTTCCCGTCACGTCTCCCTGCCAACGCCGCTCCCTACAGCTGCAACTAGCACGCCCTCTCCCTGCTGCAGCCAACACGCCCCTCTCCCCTCCTCTATAAGTAGCTGCAGCTTCATCCTCGCGAGGGGCGGTTGCAGCTACTGAAAAAAACCCGCAGCCACCTTCCTCGCCCGTTCTCCCCTCCCATACGCCGGCCCTCCGTCGAGGAGGCACCCGACGAGCAGGAGAACCCACTGTGGTGCTCACCACCACAGTGGGAACACCACCGCCCAGCTCTTCAACGAGCCGGTGGGCGTGGTGTTTTCTTTTCTCTTCGTTTTCATCTCCACGCCATTGCTGCCCGCTTCAAGCTCCGAAGCTTGAAGCAGCAGCAGCAGTAGCTAAACCGCGGTGACAGCAGCAGCAGCAGCACCCCCCGCCTCCTCCGCGACCTTCCCCGCAGGCGCGCAACCCTCCGCGCGCGTCTGCAGGCCCGTTCTCCGCCTCCGTCTCCGTTCTGTCCGCCTCGCAGTTGCACCCGTAGCCCGCCGCTGCGCGCACTGCAGCGGCCGGCTACGGCCTCGCGCCGACCCCCGCGAACCTCTGCAACCCTCCGCGACCGACTGTAGACTCCCCGCCGCCCTCTCCGAGCACGCCATCGCCCGCTCTCCGTCCTCGCACCCGGTCTGCAGGAGACGTCTCACGTCCACTGCACGAAGGCGCGGTGCACCGCGACGATCAGACGTCCGCCTCCGCCTTCAGACGACGTAGAGTCAGACGTCTGCCGCCTCCGGCAGACATCTTAACTCGCGCGTCCGCGATCACTCCTTCGCCCGCTCTCTCTCTCCGCCGATCTCTCCCGCCCGCTCTTTCTCTCTCTGGCGCTCTCTCTCTCTCCGCGATCTCTCCCGCCCGCTCCCTCTGTCTCCCGCTCTTTCTCTCTTCGCGATCTCTATCTCTCTCTCTCTCTCTCTCTCTCTTTTTTTCACTTACAGCAACACACACACACCCATTCACCGACACACACACACACACACACTAATAGTAACTTATATACATACATATATATATATATATATATACATATACATATATCTATATATATATACTTATATATACATAGTATATCTCTATAGTTATGTATACATACATATAATATAATATATATATACATATACATATATAATATATATATATATATATATATATATATACACATACTCATATACATATATATATATATACATATCTATATACTTATACATATACACATATATATATACATATATCTAAATACATATATACTTATATACATATATACATAGCTATATACATATATACATACATATATATATATATATATATATATATATATACACCTATATATATATATATATCTATATATATCTATACATATATCCTTATACATTTATATACATATAGATATATTTACTCATATACATACATATGTACATATATTTTCACGTTATTTACTATACGCTGTATCATGGGGATATCTGCACCAGTTGCTGATATTCCCTGATACACGCGTACAAAAAAAGCGTGGTCCCATACATCATCCATCCTCCATCCACACTCCACGCGGCACTTAGTCGTGTTGGTTGCGTCTCTCTAGACGTCGGCTGACTCGACATAGTGCTACACTCCATCATCACCTCCACCCCCACCCCTTTATATATATACTACATATAAATATATATCTATAGCTACTATATTTACTTTCTATCTGTTAGCTTCCTTCTTAGTAAAAAGATAGAAAGAAGGTATAAAAGTGAAAAGATAATCTTTGATTTGCAGGTACCCCGTCTTGCGAGTAGCAAGGCGCGTTTTGGAACTCTGTTTTGGCTAAAAGCCAAGGACACAATTTTGAGGGTGTGCCTCAAGAACAAGGATTACCAGAAAAAAAACCTAAATAAGAAAAATACCAAAAACAGAATAAACAAACGGAAGAGACGCGTTTTAAAGAAAACGTAGAAACTCGACTTGAACCCCACTTCCCTGAGTTCGACCCTGGGCCTAAAAGTGACAAGATAAAATCAATTAGGCCAGGTTAAAAATTTTGTAAAGAGATGGTTAGGTCTGAATTAGGTTAACCACTATACATATTTCAACGATAAAAACATCATATTAACAACCTATCCAGGCTGACCCATCACATACCACTTTCATCGGCGAAAAACCTAATTCTCTTTGATGCAATTCATCCGCACTTCCATTCTCTAGTAGAGGAAATCCCACTACTTGCTGTTTAGGAGCAGTATGATCGAAAACATTTGCGTACAGCTCCGTAAGAAGGTGGAAGGAAATGGCCTTGTTGTGCCTCACTCTCGTCTTCAATGGGGTTTGCAATTTTTTTTTGGGCAAGAATGCCAATATGATCTTAATGAGGTGCAGGGCTTTGCATTTGGAATTCATTGGGCTTCCCTCTGCGGGAGCTAGCTCCTCAGCCTTTTTGTGCAATAAACCCTTCTCTGCCGAAGACTAGTGATAGGTGGTCCCGTGGAGCTTTCATAGAAGGGTAGATGGGCGTGTCAGCACAACAATGAACCGCAGCGAACCCGAGTTGAGACCCTGCCCACTCGAGCCAGAATCAGGCTTACAATGAGGAGGGAGATCCTCAGTAGTGGTAACCCTTTGACTCTTCCACGGCATTAGTTTGACATGTACGGAATGCTCATACGGGATAGTGAACTCTAGGGGGTCAGAGGAATCCTTTCTTTCTCATCCACTGCTACTCATTGGGGTGCAGACACACCTACGTGGATTACAGGTGACAGTTACAAGAATGGCAAGGAAGTGAATAGTACCCGACGACATTCAAGGATGAATGTAGACCCATCAGGCAGGGATAAACATTCTTGTCCTGGGAGAGGTGGCAACACCAGCCTGAACTATCCTGAAGGAACCTGAGTCCCTGAAAGTGTTTGTTCTTCTCGGAGATACGGTGGCAAAGGTTGGCCTTGACGACTATAAGCAAGAGGAGGGCTGCTCACCTGCCTCTAATAGTGGAAGCTAGACTTACCCACTGATGAGACACTCATCAAGATCTCTAATTAACCCTAATTAACTTGTCTTCCTAGTTAATTGGCTAAGGTTATGAACATATAAGGGTTAATTATAAAATAAGGGATATTAGTCAAGGACCTTAAAATAAGTTTAAAATGACATTTTATCATTCAATTAACATTATTAATAATATAGTTAATAATTGGACTCGAAATCCTATTAATCATTCCCTTAATTAATAAGATAAGTAACTTAAATATAATGTATACCTAAGTATATAATAACTTATGTAATTTTACTTTATCTAATAAATTAACCAAAAAAGGTCAAAAATGTAAATTCAAGGTGTAAACATAATATTTACTATATTTACTAACATATATAAAAAGTTGAAAAAAATCTAAGTTAAAATAAACCTTCAAAACCTGTGTTTACATTTTGGTCCTTAATATTCATTGCAATCAGGTCCTTAATTCTCATATAGGTCCTCAAGTTTTATTTCATTTAAGTCCCTTTTCTTCTTCTTCTTCTTTAGCCAAATGAACGGCTGGCGACAGAGAGTCACCCCACCGCGCGATTACCGCCCTGCCGACATCATCCTTCTTTGTCCAAGCTCTTGCAGCTTACGCTCACCACCTCCACTTCATCCACCGGTCTAGATTAACCGAGAATCCTATTTTTCAGTGGGAGATAACCTCACCGTCATCGGAGACGACGACGGAGGTTAAGCTCCTTCTTTGACCAGACCCCGCCACTCTCTTCGCCGCTAACTGCTATAAATACCCCCTCACACCTATGATTTTACTTAAGTTGGCTCCCTTCCCTCTTCCAATACTATAGCTGACTTCGATAGGCTATTCGTCGAAAACACCGACAACTTTCCATTGCAATTTTCAACTTCCTCTGTCCATCTTAATCAGCCGAGGAGATCCGCCGTGGTCTTCCGTGTCTCTTACATAGGTGCTGACCTTAGGAATCCTCCCCTCCACCACAAATCTGCCCGCCGAAGATCTTTCTTCCACCCTCTAATTTCGTCGTTCACTATGAACCTTCAGCGGAACCCTATTGACCCCTTTGTCCAGGTAATAATAGATTAGGAGTAGGAGTAGGAGTAGGCTAGCTTAGTTAGTTAGTTTAGGTAGTTAGATTAAAGTTAATGTCAGATTTCAGTTTCATCTTCTTCGACTCCGGTGAGTTCCTTGAGCTTGCCAGGGACTTAATTTCATCTTTTCAACTCACTGTACACCTTCTTGTATCTTCCATAATCATTTCTAAATCACTTAATCGTTTAATTGATCATCTAATCACCTAATTCAAATTTCACCTTCACCGACTACTATCACTGTCTATGGTGACAGTAATCGACCTAATTCCACCTCCATTGGGTTCTTCATCGTCTATTCACCACTTATGAACCCTAATCGACACTATAATACCTATAAATATCACATATAAATTAAACGGCCAAATGTAATTTAGTTCCTAAGCTCGTTGTCCATGGCAACTCAGGAGCATTTCAAACTATTGATTAACTATATAATTATAACTGCTAACATTTGTTGACTTCTTTTAACCTCTCAATCGAGTGGTTAAACAACTCCTGAGCTTATCTCAAATCAGATTTTTAAAGAAATGATTTCACTGTCAAATCTTAAGTTTAGTGGATAAATGACGAATTAAATGTGATAATGAGGTTCCTTGCAACCTTAGGATCTTTTCTAAATCAAAAGAGGTAAGTTTTATCAATATATACATACTTTTCTTATTTTCTGGACTCACCGGAGCTCTGGCGAGCTCCGACAAGCCAAAATTGTATTTCAGCCTCTAGAACTTCTTGAGAAGCTCCAGAATAAAAAAATGTGGATCACTGATTGTTTTAAGGATGTTTATTTAAAGATTTAGCCACTGGAGCTATAGATTTGACATCATCTTCCCCAACTCCGGTGGAGTTGGAGAAGTCTAATAAAAAGATTTAAGAAGCATTTCATGAACCTAGAAGCTTTAGTGCAATGCACTGAAACTATTTAAACCTTTAAAACACTGTAACAACCTCTGAATGATTCTGTCGAACACACACCTTTTCAAGTTCAGGTGGCGAGCCAGAAACCTTAGGAATTAAGATCAGAACACCTTCCTGAAGATTTGAATAAGTTTTAGATGTTGAGGAGACTCTAATTGAAACTTTGATTTCTTATGGAAAAGCTTTGAATAGAAAGTCAATTTTTGTGTTTCCACAGTCAAACTGAGTCTGTTAATGGAGTTCTGAGTTTGAATTGAGGTATTGAGGAGTGTAAGTTGTTTTTGGGAACTTGTTTGATGATCTGAAATTGATTAAAGTGAGCTTAGATGATTTATTTAGTGAGAATTTAGTTCCTGTCAGTTTGTGTTACTTTCAAACCTAAACCAACAGGAGAAGCATTTTGTTGAAATTTAAACTTGAGTCCAGCTCAGATTAATCTATTATAGCCCATAGATTTAGTTTGAATTGATTGGAAGTACTCTTAAGTGTCTGTTGCACATTATGAAGTCTGAAGATCTGAACTCTGAAGCTTTCAGAGAAGTGAAGAGCTTCTCTACTGTTTCTGAAGGTTTTAGGAGCTTAAAACTTACTCTAATAGATGTGGAATTAATTGTATAACATGTATAGACCTTAAAATAAGAAGGAGAAGTCCATCTGAGGACTCTGTAAATATAATTTAACTTTCCAAGCAATTAAATAACCCGAAGGAACCCCTGATTTCATCTTTCAAATTGAAGAAGAAAACATCTTCAAAACATTAAATTGACCCTGCAATTGTGTAGATCTATCTTAGAGCTTTCTAACAAACTTGAAATCACTCGATTTGGAGCTCTGGGTAGAAAGTTATGATCACTTGAAGTTGGGTCTAGAACGGGTATGTTAGTTCCACATCGCTAGTTCACGAGCGCGCGCTTGGGAATAAAATGAATTCGTTGCATGGGTTGTGCAGTCGTTAGCACTCGGCACACTGCTTACCCATCTGATCTGATTTGAGCATTGCTTGTGTGTGTGTGTGTGCGGGCTTATCCCTGCAGTGTATTCCCTTGGGGGCATGAGCGAGTGTTGTGCCCTGGGAGGGTGAGACGCCTGAGAGGCCGGGTTGAGCCGAAATTGCTCAAGACTGTGAGTCGATGTCAAATGAACCGAAAATGAACCTAAATGAGATTAGGCGAGGATCGAGTAGGGTCTGGTCCCACCCTGGTCTCAGGGTGCTGTGTATCCTCGAAAGGACCTCGCCGTAAATAAGGAAACTTTTGGTTAAAAAGGTAAAAAAACCCGGCTCAGCTGAAGGACTTAAGTAAAAGAAGAGTTGATGGTTAAAAAGCTAAGTGTTGAGCTGAAGGCTAAGGAGTGTTAAAGCACAGGCACTAAGGAAAAGATTAAGGAACAAAAGGAGAAGACTAAGGGAAGAAAAGAAGGTAGGAGAAGACAGGAACAGAAGAAGAAAGGTAAGAAAGAGAGCTCGAGAGAGAGAAGAAAGTAAAAGAAAGGAGAAGAGAAGAGAGGCCGAAGAAAATAAATGAAGGATATTATTTTTCTTTCATCATTACTTTTTGTTCTTAATTGTAAAAAGGCATGTTTTAATAGAATAACTTTTAATTGCCCTAATTTCTTTTGAAATAAAATTGGAAAACAAACATCATTTTGAGTAAATATGTTTTTCATATGAAATTTTGTATATTCCTTATAGTTTAAATATTTTGACAAAATTCATGTCTTAAAAATCAACTTAGTTATACCTCCTAAACTTATAAAGAAATAAAAGAAAATTGGTGAATTTGGAAAAATTATTATACCTCCACTGAATGACCTGGACTCAACCGGTAAAAATTTTTAAAATGTTAGGTTAATTTGGCCCTGACCCTATACTACACAACTGACACAATTTGAAGTTAACCTAAGTGACTTCTTCTACTCTTAATTAAGTGAAATTAACTTAATTACTGAGTTAGGTGAAATACACGCATCACCCACCGAGTGAACTGGGGGGTTGTTCGCCTTCATCAACTCCTTGTGTCGTTTCCAAACCCAACCTTTGCCTTTGTCAATCTACAAGAAATCTGTTGTCAAAGTGCATCACGACAAAAAATAAATTGCCTTTGGAAAGGTCCTAAAACAGGACCGGGGCCTTACCTTCAGCCTAAGTAGGGTACCATTTTTGGGAGCGGGGGATGGATTTTAGAAAACACTTCAGCGTTAGCGACACCATTCGGGACCCCTGCCTCTACCATTCTGGGAAGCGAAGCAGGGTCCGAAGTGCATTGGCGGCAAGGAAGGTGACATTGGAAATTCCCAATTTTACCATACACAAGGGGACAGAAGTAGTATCCCCTGCGATCCCTCCAAGTAGAGGAAAGAGGCATTTGAGATTCCCGTTGCTTCTGATCTATCCTTCTTCGGCTCTGACAATCTCTTCGGGTCACCAACTTCTTCAATTGCTATAGTCAGCAGGCATGAAGGTTGGAATCCCACCATTATGATAGTGCAGTGGTTTAGAAAGTGAGTAGCAATCCCCTCGATCGAGCGGAGCATCGATTTGGTGCCAAAAGGTACGCCCCCTAAGCTTATCTATTTTCTTCTTCTACGAGACTTGAGATCTATAGATATACTGATCTAATGAACTCAGTGAGCACTGTAGTCATGTGGTTCGGCTGCCTATCAGCAAGGCTTTTCAAAGGCTCCTGACTCTCTGACTTCACTGAACTGATTCACGTTTTTTTTCTAGCACCTTGTAGAGATCTTGGCTCTTCAGAATGGTTTCAGAGAGCCCTACATCCTCTTGGTTGGTGCCAATCCTTTCGGTGGTATTACCCCTTCCTACTGAAAGATCATTTCGTTTTGGCCAGTAGGAGGGCCCCTAATCTCTCAATAGAGGGAGAAAAGAATGTGCTTTGCCCCTTAGAAGAAATAAGGGTCGAAGTTTAGACTGCTCATAGTAGTTCTACCTATAGAAAAGATCATGAAAGAGTCGATTTGAATGGTACTCGAATCCATTTACGATCCTGACTTTCCAGACACATCACACTTCTCGGATCGAGGCAGCCACTCGGCCCTCAGTCAGATCAAAGAACAGTGGGGAAGCTCTCGCTGGTTTTTGGAATTTGAGGTAAGGAAGTGTTTTCACCCCATTGATTTAAATTGATTCATCCTAATCTTAAAGGAAGATATCGATGATCCTAAGTTCTTTTACCCCATTCAAAAACTATTTTTCGTCAGATGACTCGTAGGAGGTGAGAAGGGCCCTAACTCTATCCCACACAGTGTACTACTATTGACCCTATTAGGCAACATCTACCTAAGCAAGCTCGATGAGGATATAGGGAGGATCCGACTGAAGCACGAAATCCCTCTTGTTCAGAGAATCAGATCGATTCTCTCCAAAAGGAGTATTGATGACCATTCTGGAGAAAAAGCAAGCTTCAATGCTCCCCAAGACAACAGAGCCGTAATTGTCGGAAGGGACAAGTTCCCCCTCAAGGTGACCTTTCATTCCTTTGTTTCGTCCTGGCACACCCCCCTTCCCCCGTGGAGTCGTGGGGACCAAAAAAGGCTTTCAGTTTTCCCCCTGTGACCCCCCCACCGCCTTCCTTAATAAGCCCTCGAGCCCCCTTTACATCGCCTTCCTCATAGAAGTCATCGGGTTTAACCAGGAGGTGATAACCGTATCGAGTAAGAACAAGAAAAGTAGAGAAGGTGCGAGTTTGGAGTATGCGAGCGGAGGCGATAGCCGGAGCATGAAGAGGAATTTGGCCATTCCACTAGTAGATAACCAGTATTGCAAAAGAAAGGGCCTACTTATAGAGCTGGGTGGGGAGACGATCTCCTTCCATGTCATAACGTCAGAGGGAGTCCTGGGCCAAAAGCTGGCCCCCTCCAAAACCCATTACTGGAGAAGGATTTGTTACGCACGTTATGCCAACGACTTCCTACTTGGAATCGTGGGTGCCATAGAGATTCTCATAGAAATACAAAAGCGTATCACCCACTTCAATCAATCTGGCCTGAACCTTTGGGGGTTACCCACAGGATCAACAACCATAGTTGCATGAAGTACAGTAGAATTCCTCAATACGGTCATTCAGGAAGTCCCTCCGAGGATGACTCCCATCCCATTCTTGTGAGAGCTGGAGAAGTGTCTACGAGTAAAGCACTGGGTACATATAACTACTTGCCACCTATGCTCCACCATCTACTCAAAGTGGGGGGACGTGGGTGAGGGTATCCCAATCAAATAGTTGACATAGGGGATGAGCGGAACAAAGAGTCTACTGGATGCAGTTCAACTTTCGAAGACGTCTACTCAAAGAACAACTAGAGTCAGAAGTCCACAAGGTTTCCTTTCTTAGGGGATTGTCAAGCACATCCAACAAGGATCAAGGGGGATCGAGTTCTTACAGGGATCAGGTCAGAGCAAGGTACCATCGGACATGAAAGAGGCAGTCTTACGATCGGGCGTAAGCGCCCAGAAGTTTGAATTATATACTCTCATGGGTCAGAAGGCTGTGGGAGGAGGGGGACACTAGGCGGGATCTTTCCATAGCGCATTCACCTTACAGATAGAGGCACCAGTGAAAAAGATACTCTGAAGGCTTTAGGATCGAGATCTCACTAGCCGAAGAAGACCCTCGCCAATTCACGTGGCCTGCTTGAGGAACGTCAGCGATGGAGACATCGTAAACTGGTTGCAGGCATCGCTATTAGTCCTCTATCCTAATACAGGTGCTGTGAGAACCTTTACCAAGTCCGAAGGATTGTCGACCACCAGATCTGCTGGTCTGCCTTCTTCACCCTAGCCTAGAAGCACAAATGCTCGGTGTGGAATATAATCCCAAATTACTCCAAAGACTCAAATATAGTCAATCAAGAAGGTGGTCAGACCCTTGCAGATTTCCCAAACAGTGTAGAGCTTTGGAAGCTCGAACCCGGTTGATGATCCAATTTTGTATTTCTTTGCACTTCCCCCTTCCAAAGTAGTTGTCTTTTTGTCATACTAGTGGTCTTTCTCTACTGCAGTTGGTATCAGCTTCAGGCTTTTTCTAAAGCACTCTCGCTAATGATTCGAAAGCAGTCGGATGGGAGGTTCGAGGACCCGTTGGTCAAAGAAAGGGGGTGCTAATTCTGGGACAGAGCTGCATGACACGAGAGTGTTACGTATGGTTCCTTTGAGAAGGGTGTGAGACCACCACCTATCAGGCTCGATGAACGATCCACGGAGCTGCATCCTGACTCACCTAGTCTGTGCACATTGTTCTTTCTAGGAGGTTAGCTGCCCATCCTAGATCTTCCCATTTCAAATAAGATCCTGGGCTCGATTTGGCTTAGTATCAAGGTTCTTCTCTTTCTTTTTCTATATATATGGGCCTGCATAGCATTTCCACGGTATCACTATGATCAATTCATGGGACTTGGTTGGAAAGTGTTATTGCCTCTATCATTAGCTCGGGTAGTCCCCATTTTTGGTGTTTCTGTCACCTTTTGATGGCTCCCTTATTGTATGTGCCAAGAAGTGTCTGAAGAAAGGGGCTACTCCCCAAAAGTGCCCCAGTCCGTAGGATAGAGCTAAGGGATTCAATGCCTTCTTTGCATTGTTTGAGTTCGTATTCAAGCTAAGTAGATTAGCTGATTTAGAATAGAGCGATCCCTGTGTCAAGTTGTTAGCTATGAGTGAGGACTTCAAGTTCGTCAACTTTCTTCCTCTAACTCGCCTTAATTCATAGGTCCGTTGGTTCATTCCTTGGCTTTGATGTAGGAATGAAAAGAAAGGTGTGACATGATACTAAGCCTAGAGGAACGAAGCGGAGCTCAGTAGCAGAATGGAGCTACGGCAAGGAAAGTAGTCAAACCTAGAACTTCATTCAGAGATTGATTACTCCCTACCTATCACCATCTAGTGTCGTGTTCAGTCACTAGGGAAAGCTGCAAGTGGAATGAAATGGAACGAGAAGAAGACTCAGTCACATCCTGCAAGACTAGGCATAGCCCTCAATAGATTTTCTCCACTCCAAAATATAATGGTCTCACTTGTAATTGCATATTGTAATGGTCAAATGTAGCATCTGAATCGAAATCTTGGACGATAAGTTGTCGAAGAAATACCAAGGAGTTAGGCAACATAGGGACAAAGCTTTGTGCAGGATCTGCCCGAGCCAGTCATCCTAGGTAGTGTAAGATCCTTGCATTCGAAGTTCTTAGAGCGCTAAGTATCCTCTAGTCTGGGAGGATAATGACATTCACTCTCACTTTCTCTTCGATATCGGTGTGAATATAAGTACTCGATAAATCATCTATTCTGGGTCGAATGTCTATGTCTTTTTGTTTATTACTCAACTTGCTCTTACTCTTGTAAATCGAATCCTATCTTTTTATCCTTTGAATTGCTTACTCATAGAATGAAATTGACCACTGGAAACTATTTTGGGAGGAGTGAGAATCTGTGGAGTTTGGATATTGGTTGGTCTTAGTTTGACATGGTTTGTGTCTTATTGGTTTTCAGAGGAGTTCATATTTCTATTAGCTAAACCTTTTTTGGCCCTGCCTTTGGACTTGTATTTTGTTTGTACACAATTAATGGAGGCCTTCTTGATATATGTTGCAACGTCCCTAATAGCATGCTTTTACTTCGTCTTTCCCTTCATAAGTTATCAAATTTGGTGCTTTTTGATCCCCATTTGCTATAGGGAACAAAGGATGAAATACAATTGATTCCTCCATTTCAATGGTTTTTGCTTCTTCTTATTCTTGTTCCTCACTTTTTCCTGGGTAGTGCCCAATGTTTGGCACTTTCTATACTTCGTGGGTGCAACATCAACAAAGTCGCTCATGATCAAGTTACAACCTAAGATCTATGACTATATTCTGTTTACTCTTTGTATTTTGTTCATTTCATCAGTAGGCTCCCAGGTACCTGTTATTGCGATCTATTTGCTAGAACCAAGGGGTATTTCGATGGTCATGAACAATCATCATTTTTTGATTATTTTTTTGCTTTTCACAGCTGCTTTTTCGAACCCTCTGAATATCTATGCCAAATTGTCTACTCTTTCCATATTTTTTGGATCATCGAGTTGGTGGTATATGTGGCATTGATTGTACAAGTTTGTGAAAAGGGCTGGACAAGTAGAATGCGGGAGAGTGGGTCTATCGACAAGAAAGAGGAGTAGCGCCATGGGACTTCCCTGGAAAAGTCCCCCTGAATTCTTGTCCACCCGTACTACTCCTAAAACACAGAAGACGGAGAAAGATCCTGCAGGGCCTGGCCATCCCCTTCTAAATAAAGGACATGTCGGGCGGCTTGCGATCTGCTGGTGGAATCTAATTGGGGAGGGGGGCAAATGGTTATAGGAGACTAAAGAAGCGAGGACCAATATTGGATTGGGAAGAAAAGGGACAAATTCCCAATAGTTCATATGGTGCCACACGAATTCATGGATATCCGATTTCAGTTAGACTTTCTTAGAATCATAGTTCCGATTCAAGTTGGTTCTGTGATTATTATTATGGTAAATTAGTGTATCAAGATGTAAATTTGAGATCTGATTTTGGTTTGATACGCCCACCTACGATCTCAACCTTTGGCTTTTATCTGGGACCTTCTACTGCTACAAAGGGACATTCATTCATTTCTTTTTGCCCTGTGGACCACTACAACTGCAAGGTGTTGACAAATCAAGACCTGAAAAGGATAAGGGTAATTCTAGTGGTGGGCATTTGGGAAAGTCAGGCCAATTAGGTGTCTTCATCCAAAAAAGGGTATAGAGGAAGGATGAACCAACGTGAGAGGCCAGAGGGCTTTTTGGGGGGAAGAATCGGGGGGTTACGAAGGGAGAAGCAAAACGAGCTGAAGGAAATGCAACGCTATGGATACCATGTCCCATTGAGAAAGAATAATCCTTATAAATCACTTTGGGGCACATCCGTGCATCCGAAAGGCTTAAGGCTTTTCGGAATAGGGACTTCCTGATAGAAAATGATGACTCCCTCAGAAAAACAAAGTTCTTCCCATTATTTTTACCAAATAAGTCCCACTCTGACTGCCCGAGGAGTCATCTACTAAAAAGAACCCTCCCCACTGTGTGCCCCTCCTTGAATTATCCGGTCATGCAATACTGGAAGAATACAAAAAACAAAATGCATTTTGACCCTGTTTACTTTCTTAATCATTTCGTGGCACCAGGCATGTCTGAAACATTTAGGATTCTGAGAGCAAAGGGAGGGGTCAAGCACTGAATATGCTCTAGCATCGATTTTTTGTTTGAAAGCACAACCAGCAAGGAACAATGTTTGGCGCAAGCCCAAAATAGGCCAAAAATCACGGGAAGAACAAAAACAACCATCTCTCTCTGTACTTTATTCGGTGCTACCTTTTTCTTTCGCAGGGATGGGGTTGGATCTACCCTAAAGGGTTGGGAACCACTCTACAGTCAATTAAGCAAAAAATGTTGGATCCTCATGTGTCAGGATAAGTTCATTGAATTGATAGAGAAATGTTGGGAACTAGGTAGTACCAGAGAATTGATAAGGGGAATAGAGATTCTGATAGAGATAATGCTAAGAAATCGCAAAATTCCATGCAGGTACAACTCTGATTTTAACGAAGTTAAATAACTGTGATCATTTTTGTCAGAGAGAACAAAGATGGAGACCTCCATTGAGTCGATAAAGATCCAATCTATTTATCAAAGTGCTTCTCTAATTGCTCAAGACATCTCTTTTCAATCGAGGGACAAAAGAATCTCATCTCATTCCATTTTGAGTAACATAGTCAAAACAGATGTAGTAGGGGTGGAGGGGATACGTATTTGTTGTTTAGGTCGATCAGAATGTGCAGAAATATCCCAAACGAAATGAGGAAAGTATGGAAAAACATCTCATAACATATTAGAACAGAATATGGATTATGCTCCTGCTCCAGTATCTACTCGTTACGGAATCTTAGGTGTCAAGGTGTGGATCTCATTTAGAGAAAAAAAGAGGGGACATGCCCTCTACTACCCAAAACATACTAAATTGAGTCAATATCGTCAAGGCAGATGTAGTAGGGGTCGTGAATTTTAGAGTTCACATTGAAAGCCTGATTGACACGAGGTTTCCAGTGCAGTGTCCACTCTCACTCTCTCTTGCTTGACCTAGAAAGATCAAACCGAGCATAATCAGCTGCCGCATAACTTGCTTCTTCCCACTTCTGACCCGGATGACTCTTACTTGGTTAATACCTAAGCATGATCAACCTCCAGTAGCATGTGAACTATTTAAGAAAGTGTAAGATAGTCCTCTCGCCCAGCTGAAAAAGCCACCACTACGAATGAACTCACTAGGGAAGAAATCCATATCATATAATGCCACAGCTTCCGCATAGGCATACCCTATGGAATCAACCGAACCAGCACCTGCGTACTACTTTAGAGTAATGGAAAGTCATATGTGGATTTGGTCACAATTGTTCCAAATGACTCCCCACCAGATTATGACTCAGCAAGGGAAGAAATTGGATATTGATTAACCAATTTACAATTACTACTTAGCTTAGGGTTTGGCTGAACTATCCTGGGGAACTAGCCCAACTCAAGTGACACTACCTTGCGGCTGAGCCCCTGACTTGCAGACGCATACTCAAAATCAGACTCATAATCGAAATTAGACTCAGAGCTTCCTTCCTGGACTACTTACAAAGCCAATCTGTGGAGCCACTCCACAAATCCCCATTCCCCTTAGGGAAAGCCTTTTCACGAACCCTCGCTTCCCAAACCTCAAAAACCCAATCTAGGGTTACAAAGTGAAGCTGATTATAAGAATAATTGAATTCATATGAAAATATTGGTAATATCTATTATATATTTTATTACTTCATTCCCTTCTTTTTTTAATGATAAATCTTATAATACCTTCTATTCAAGGGCAGGCAAGAATGACACAGGGGTTTAGGATGAGACCCGACCAGTCCCTGGTTTTCTTGATAGTAGAAGTGCTTCTTTCTACCTTTTTAATTCCTGAGTCCATGTAAGCTAGTGAAGCTATTGTTAATATAATTCATCCCCTTTAGCTTTCACTTTATTCATGAGTAACCTTTTGATGAGAGCCTCATCATGAGCCATAACTAGCTCATTTTGACCCAATAAAGAAGATAAAAGCTCCTACATAACCTAGAAGAAGGCTTAACTGAAGGAACAAGTGCTCTGAGAAGAAAATATGAAATAAAAGTTAAAACTGTAATTTTACCATTGCAGTACATAAACGGGATTTCTCAGAAGCAAAACATAGGTCAAATGGTCCAAATAAGATAAAAAGTGGGTTGAATTAATCAGAAATGGGTTTATGTGCAATCTAAGAATTAAATGACACTTGGTAACCCTAAAACAGACCCGCTTAAATTAACAAGGTTCCGATCAGAATAAAAATCAAGAAAACCCTCTAAAAATCATATAAAAACATCCTCTAGGGTTTAGAACACTTAATTTGGCCTTTGGAACCAAGTTTGACCTAGAATAGGGTCTTAACTCTTCAATTAACCTAATTTGGGTTTTTACGCAAAATATCCAGTCAAACGAGGTCAAACCTAAAATCCAACTTCACCATTGGATTTTTTAGGTCCAAATTAGGTTTGTACCAAAATTTGGGCCTAAGGGGAGGTCATCTTGACCTACTTTGCAAGTTAGTACACCCAAATCACAAATAGGTCCCTATCTTTTGAATATCCTTACAGAGAGCCCCCTAGGTTCTTCGCCTTCTTTGCAAACCGGTCCTGCCGCCATTGCTAGGGCAGAACCGAGCTCCGACGAAGTTTCGAGAGAGATTGCTCTCTAATTCCTCAGAGATTCTCTCCCAGAAATGGAAGGGAGATTCTCTGAGGAATTCCCTTCCTTCCAAAGCCAATCAAATTCGCTGGCGTGAACCCAATCTCTCGTGCGAACGCACGAGAGATTTGGGTATCTTTCTTCCTTCCAACTCCGGCGAGCCGGCTGACCTAATTGCACGTTTTTCACGCACTGATAGGAGCGGCCAGCACCTATAAAACACCCCCCAGACCCGGCCACTCATCTTGAGCTTGGTTTGGCCGAGGTTCCACCCCCAATTCCTCTCCTCCTGCCCGGCCAAACTCCCAACAGGCTCCGGCGAGGCCCCCTCCCCTCCCTCTTCGGTCTGCCACAAAACCAACGGCAGAGTTAACTTCCTGACCTTCCTCCGTGTCGCGCAGTACCAGCGCACGCCGCCTCAGCCCCGTCGTCGCCGTCGTCCTCCCCCACTGGGCGTCATCTTCTCCGGCGACAGCAGGTACTGCTATTCGCCCTCCGTCCCCTTTCGTCCTTACAGTTAGGTTAGAACTCCTCTCCATCCTCTCCTCTCTCTTTTCCCCCTGTTATCTCCCTTGATCGACCCTCGACAGACGCTAACCACCTCCATCGTCTTCGCCTCCGACCGCACTCCGGCGAGCCGCCCACACCACTCCAGCCCTCCACACGGCTCGCCAACCACCTCGAAAGCTCCGCCTCACCTCCAGGAACACACTCCACCCTACCACTGCCACTCCAGCCATCCACAATCATCCCCCGACCAACCCACCATCTCCGGCCACAGGTTGACCTCGGCACGCACGCCTAGGCCGACCTGCGGCCTGCAGCACTGCCCACCGCCTTCGCCGTGCCACGACGAAGGTCTCTAGCTATTCTGATTTGGCCGAGAGGCGCATTTTGTGTACGACAGGATTTGAGCCGCTGCCGCCATGGACGACCTCTGATGAAGCTCCCACGAAGTTCCAGGCACCCGGTCTTCCAGGCTACAGGTGCTGCATACTAGCGCGGGTGTCGCGAGGTGAACGAGTCCAGCCAAGGAGTGCTAGCAGAGCTAGCAGCTGCGGGGCAATCGCACGACGAGGCTTCTGCAGGCGCGCGTGAAAGCGAGACCAGATAGTCCCACATCGTGGGATTGCAACCGTCAGGTACCATATAAGTTGTTTTTGTGTTTTACTCTTATCGCCTCAGTAAGCACAGGGGTGAGGTCCCTCACTGACCCCACCCGCCTCGTCCGCGGCCTGACCACGTGGACCTGGCGGATCCGACCCGACCTAGACCTACGCACTCCTCGCGCATCACACACCTGCAGGTACGCCTGGTCCCGGGTATGATCCGACCCGATTAAGACCGTGGCTCTGGGAGAGCGGTTCGAGTGAATTGCTTGAGAGAGAGAGATGCGCGGGTAGAGGGAGAAGGGTTAGGTTTTGCTCCTGTGCAGGCAAGCTGATCGCAGGAGAAGGACTTGGCCGCGAGAAGGAAAAGAAAGAAAGAAGAAGGATCGGCAGAGAAGAATAGAAGAGGAAGAAACAAGGCAGAGAAGAAGCAGCAAGAAAGAAGCCTTCGCAAGGGAAGAAAGAAAAGAGCAAGCCAGAAGCAAAGGCACAGAGAAGCCAAGTGAAGAACTTTGCAGAGATCAGAAGAAGAAAAGACAGAGCAAAGACTGCAGCAGAAGAAGAAGAAGAATAATCAAGAAGAAAAGGAGAGATGCTTTTAAGACGTCTGATCACAAGATCAGACGTCCAATTTCATATTTTTTTGCCCTAACTCCTTTTAATCGCATACATTCATACCTGAATTGATATTTTGAGTAAATTAGAGTGTTCAATTACATTTTGATTTAGTGGTAAGTTCCATTTGCTCCCTGTGTTCGACCTCGGATACTCCGGTCTTCGAGTAATAAAAACTTTGTATCTGTTCGAACGTTTTGTCGGTTATACTACAACATAATACGGTTTAAATCCGCACAAAACGCCCATGAACATTTTGGCGCCGTTGCCGGGGAGCACTGCACAATTTACCACTAGTCTCTACATTCTTTTTATCATATTGAACACTAACTTGCCCTACTTTTCTTTGATGTGATCTTGAAGGTACTTCATGAGAAAATCTCTCCCGCAAGTCAACCACTCCAGGGCAGGTAATTTCTTTTCTTCCTTAATCATCCCCTAATCTTTGAAAGACAAAAGGAAGAAAATCAAGTTAGGAATCAATTGCCTTCTTTATATAGTAATCACCATCTCTAAGGCAAAACATTTCTTGATTTTGCGAAAATTTCTGCAAATATTCTTGAAGTTGGAGTGATTTTTTTTTTCCATCCCACAAATTCTTGTGCCTAATTGAAAATAAACGCTTAATCTCGGTGGACCACACACTTCTTGTTTATAAGTCCAAAGAGAACTTTTGAAAAAGAAAAAGAGGATTGGAAATAGAACCAAATTAGGGTTTCCACATTAGGGTCTTGAAGCGCTAGTCACACATGCCTGTGTAAAAGGAAATAAACCCTCCCGCATCAGTGTGCTACCCAAGCCCTTGATTGAAGAAAGTTAAATAAGACAAACCCTAAAATGGAGCTCTAAAATCACTTGAATCTTAAAATTTTCTTTTGACCTAATAACCTGGGAGTCAAATCAGGGTGATCTCTAGGCTCCGAGCTTAGAATCATTCTGCCATCTATAGGACAGGTCAGGTGAAGTTGACCCCTTGGGTCAACCAACCTCTAAATTAGGTCACAATACCAAAAACATCTAAAGTTCAAGTGAGAACCCTAAAAGCACCTTTGAAATAAAAAGTGATAGACTTAAGAGGTCAAGGTCCCCATTCTGGTTTACCTGGAATCTCAGTGACAAGAGAGGTCGGGTGGGGGAAACCCTGTAACCCGTAGGGACGCTCTACCGTGTAGGGGTCTTTGCGGGACTCTCCCTCTCTGGCTGCCCAGGTAATTCTCAGGTGGACGATCTTCGGATCCAGGGTTCATCCGCCCCAAACCTCCATAGTCATCCAAACATCTTTTGGGTGTATTGATTGGGTCAAGAACATCTCCAGTCCTGCATCTTTTCTCTATAGAGCACACACACTCATTTTCAGTGGGACTCGTTATTCAGATCTGATCGCTTCATAACACATCTTGAGTCAAACTCTGATCGTGATTCCACCACCTGATCCAAATATGCAGCCGAACCACCTAGGACTACCAGTCGAGAAACCTGAATACCGGAGATCCATGAGAGATAAAATGATTGAGGATGCCATGAGATGTTATGAAAATGAAGAAACCTCAACAACAGTAGGAAACATTCAGGTTGATGTCCCAACAACCACAACCTTTTTCATAACTTGTGTCCAAGTACTATTAGCAGAAGCCAACAAAGGATCAACCCGTGACTTGCTCATTACTGCATACATTGAGATAGAAAAATAGCACAATAGTGAATACCTTCAATGTATGACAAATCCTCGACTTTGGAAGCAACACCAAGATACTCTTGAAAAATGGGAAGAGATAACGAGATTAATAAAACAAGTGATTGATCAGAAATACCCGTACATACTGCCAACAGAGGATGAACTATCTTGGGACAACATCGAGGATAAATCTGATCTCGGGTTTAGGGCACAAAATGGTTGTGGATTCCCAACCCAGATGGAGTATAATGCACCTAATATTGAAGAAGGTTGGGAAGCTCCAAATGCAGGAAAAGACCATGATGAACCCATTTTAGAATCCCAAGACTCCTGCAAGTATGAGAGTAGAACTGAACCTCTCGAGGGTGTAAATTCCATCCCTTATTCTGATAAGGTGGCCCTCGAAGGTTATTCAGACCTAGATTCTAGTAATTCCACCCACATCCTAAGCCTAGAACCTAGATCTGAAACCTATATTGAAGATTTCAAGGCCCCATATGAAGAAAATCAATCTCTTAATGAAGAATATGATTCTGGGCCTCGATTTGATGAATATCCCTCGTCAACCTCCTCAGAAGAATTAATCGAGTTTTCGGAAGTCATGCCAATCTACGATACAGAAACCGAGGACTTGGACGAGCGGGGTTTCGATTGGCTCTGCCCTACTAACCTTGAACCTGAACCTCTACCAGATAGGGACACCTTTGTAAGCTCAGAATTAACATTTAGGCTAGATCCCAGTCAGGCTGCTGAATATACAACATATGATTTATTCTATGGTGGAACTCATGATCTAGAATCTCATTCAAACTTTGATTTTCGCAAACTCTCCAACGATCTCGAATCTGACCATAACATCGGAGAAAATCTACCTCCTGATTATAACATGTCAATCTTCTTTGAAGCCACCTGCTCCACATATACAGAACCAATCAAAACCCGTTCCCCACCCCGACCTGCAACCAGACTCAATTTCTATTCTGATTCACCTCTCACTGAGCCGATTGCAGATGATTCAACTCCATATCTATACCGGGTATCGGACACTGATCAGACCACAAATCAGGAGCCTCCATCCTTTGACCGTCCCTGTAGGGATTCCACACCTTACATTGATTATTTTTCGGAACCCTACCCCCACCAAGCTGATTCGACTGAGCCCGAACTCGAGTTTTCACTTCCATATCTATCAGAACATCACTGCATTTGGTGGGTCCCACATCTGCTAATCTACATCTATCAACCCACTAGACTTATTGGGTTTGGGCTGCATCATCAGCCCACTGATTTGAACAAGTACCTGGTTGGACCAACCAGGCTCTTAATCAAGGTGCTTGTTTTCCAAAACTCCATTGATTTGACCACTCCCTCTCCACCCCATTTTTCGCTCGGCTGAAGGCATTAAATTTAGCGCTTAACGGGAGGCAACCCATCATCTAAAAAAAATAGAGACCCGTCTGATTAGCCGTCTGTACTCCACGTCTATTGCACCTTGAGTTCAGCCTTAGACAGTTGATCCCACTTCTGGTGCACGTATCAGAGCTTAAAATCATTCGCATCACTCATTCCCGACCCATTCACCCACCCGATATATCCTGTTCTAAACCCCTGACCTCAACACTAATTCCCACCCTCTGTTTACAATGAGGACATTGCAAAACTTAGGCATGGGGTGGGTGATAAAGTGCATACATACAAAACCAAGAAAAAATCAGAAGGATTCTCACAAAAAATTCGCATATGTCAAAAACACAAAAAATTGAAAAATTACGAAAAAAAAAAAATGGGGAGGGAGGAAATGTTGTGAGCCATATAATCATAAGGAGGAGAAAAAGAGCAAAAATGAAGAAAGGAGCACACAAGGAAAAGAAAAAGAAAAAGTCATTAGTAAAAGATTAAGGGGTTAACTGAAGTTCTAGACCGAGTCAAGAAAAAGAAAAGAAAAGTGCTACGGAGATATAACAAGAGATTAGCGGGAACGCTGGTCTTAGGCCTTTTGGGCTAGTATCTTTACCTTAAAAATTCACGTATCCGTTAAAATCTGGATAATCCTCAAGAGGTTGAGGAAAATGCGAAGCTTGAGTATTAGGTCTAAGGCTTAGGAAGTATTCAGCCTCGTTAACTGACCTCTGGTTTGCGGGATTCGGTAACCTAAGCAGCCCAAATTCACACACAGTCTGGTTCAGTGCACATAAAACATCCAAAACACGCAAGAGCGTTTAATATTCTGAAAAAGTCACCTAGATTAGGAGCGGCCAATCAACACAAGTTGATTTGGACGAGTTCCCAGCGCGGAGAGGTGGGAAATTCCCCTCGAAGATACATAACAACATATCATCTCCTCGGTGCTTGTCTCTTAGGATATTTAAATATCCTACTGGGGGCATGTAAGCACTCTGCTGGTTCAGATGCCATGGGCGGGATTATCTCGAAATCTCGAAAGCCAGGGTTCCGGGGGTTGCCATGGGCGGGATTATCTCAAAATCTCGAAAGCCAGGGACCTTTGAGGATTGATGATGGGGATGAGGAATCCGATACAGACCGTGTTGAGAAGCTAATCCGAAGCTAGAAATAAAAAAGAAAAGAGAGAGAAAATCTCTCCAAACAAATAAATCTTCTATCTCTCTCTTACAAAAAACGCACTGCAAACTGAACTTAGGCTAAAAATATCTCAAGCACGGGTGCTTTAATCGCGGAGTCCAACAAACCCTAGGTTAGGTTCTGTGGGCCATAGAAACCTTTTGCAGAAGACTGAGGCTAAAGCGGAACAGGTCCGGATTTTGGTTGGTACTTGAGTACCTCTAGGCCTATTGTCGGCATTCCTACCTAATCACAAAAGAAGCACTTATCATAACTAAGGACACTTTGGGTCTAGAATGGAAGTTAAAACTTTGAAATTTTGCTAAGGGACTAGCAAAAGCTAGGCATGGGGGTATGATGAGAGCCTCATCATGAGCCATAACTAGCTCATTTTGACCCAATAAAGAAGATAAAAGCTCCTACATAACCTAGAAGAAGGCTTAACTGAAGGAACAAGTGCTCTGAGAAGAAAACATGAAATAAAGGTTAAAACTGTAATTTTACCATTGCAGTACATAAACGGGATTTCTCAGAAGCAAAACATAGGTCAAATGGTCCAAATAAGAGAAATGTTGGGAACTAGGTAGTACCAGAGAATTGATAAGGGGAATAGAGATTCTAATATAGATAATGCTAAGAAATCGCAAAATTCCATGCAGGTACAACTCTGATTTTAACGAAGTGAAATAGCTGTGATCATTTTTGTCAGAGAGAACAAAGATGGAGACCTCCATTGAGTCGATAAAGATCCAATCTATTTATCAAAGTGCTTCTCTAATTGCTCAAGACATCTCTTTTCAATCGAGGGACAAAAGAATCTCATTTCATTCCATTTTGAGTAACATAGTCAAAACAGATGTAGTAGGGGTGGAGGGGATACGTATTTGTTGTTTAGGTCGATCAGAATGTGCAGAAATATCCCAAACGAAATGAGGAAAGTATGGAAAAACATCTCATAACATATTAGAACAGAATATGGATTATGCTCCTGCTCCAGTATCTACTCGTTACGGAATCTTAGGTGTCAAGGTGTGGATCTCATTTAGAGAAAAAAAGAGGGGACATGCCCTCTACTACCCAAAACATATTAAATTGAGTCAATATCGTCAAGGCAGATGTAGTAGGGGTCGTGAATTTTAGAGTTCACATTGAAAGCCTGATTGACACGAGGTTTCCAGTGCAGTGTCCACTCTCACTCTCTCTTGCTTGACCTAGAAAGATCAAACCGAGCATAATCAGCTGCCGCATAACTTGCTTCTTCCCACTTCTGACCCGGATGACTCTTACTTGGTTAATACCTAAGCATGATCAACCTCCAGTAGCATGTGAACTATTTAAGAAAGTGTAAGATAGTCCTCTCGCCCTGCTGAAAAAGCCACCACTACGAATGAACTCACTAGGGAAGAAATCCATATCATATAATGCCACAGCTTCTGCATAGGCGTACCCTATGGAATCAACCGAACCAGCACCTGCGTACTACTTTAGAGTAATGGAAAGTCATATGTGGATTTGGTCACAATTGTTCCAGATGACTCCCCACCAGATTATGACTCAGCAAGGGAAGAAATTGGATATTGATTAACCAATTTACAATTACTACTTAGCTTAGGGTTTGGCTGAACTATCCTGGGGAACTAGCCCAACTCAAGTGACACTACCTTGCGGCTGAGCCCCTGACTTGCAGACGCATACTCAAAATCAGACTCATAATCGAAATTAGACTCAGAGCTTCCTTCCTGGACTACTTACAAAGCCAATCTGTGGAGCCACTCCACAAATCCCCATTCCCCTTAGGGAAAGCCTTTTCACGAACCCTCGCTTCCCAAACCTCAAAAACCCAATCTAGGGTTACAAAGTGAAGCTGATTATAAGAATAATTGAATTCATATGAAAATATTGGTAATATCTATTATATATTTTATTACTTCATTCCCTTCTTTTTTTAATGATAAATCGTATAATACCTTCTATTCAAGGGCAGGCAAGAATGACACAGGGGTTTAGGATGAGACCCGACCAGTCCCTGGTTTTCTTGATAGTAGAAGTGCTTCTTTCTACCTTTTTCATTCCTGAGTCCATGTAAGCTAGTGAAGCTATTGTTAATATAATTCATCCCCTTTAGCTTTCACTTTATTCATGAGTAACCTTTTGATGAGAGCCTCATCATGAGCCATAACTAGCTCATTTTGACCCAATAAAGAAGATAAAAGCTCCTACATAACCTAGAAGAAGGCTTAACTGAAGGAACAAGTGCTCTGAGAAGAAAACATGAAATAAAGGTTAAAACTGTAATTTTACCATTGCAGTACATAAACGGGATTTCTCAGAAGCAAAACATAGGTCAAATGGTCCAAATAAGAGAAATGTTGGGAACTAGGTAGTACCAGAGAATTGATAAGGGGAATAGAGATTCTAATATAGATAATGCTAAGAAATCGCAAAATTCCATGCAGGTACAACTCTGATTTTAACGAAGTGAAATAGCTGTGATCATTTTTGTCAGAGAGAACAAAGATGGAGACCTCCATTGAGTCGATAAAGATCCAATCTATTTATCAAAGTGCTTCTCTAATTGCTCAAGACATCTCTTTTCAATCGAGGGACAAAAGAATCTCATTTCATTCCATTTTGAGTAACATAGTCAAAACAGATGTAGTAGGGGTGGAGGGGATACGTATTTGTTGTTTAGGTCGATCAGAATGTGCAGAAATATCCCAAACGAAATGAGGAAAGTATGGAAAAACATCTCATAACATATTAGAACAGAATATGGATTATGCTCCTGCTCCAGTATCTACTCGTTACGGAATCTTAGGTGTCAAGGTGTGGATCTCATTTAGAGAAAAAAAGAGGGGACATGCCCTCTACTACCCAAAACATATTAAATTGAGTCAATATCGTCAAGGCAGATGTAGTAGGGGTCGTGAATTTTAGAGTTCACATTGAAAGCCTGATTGACACGAGGTTTCCAGTGCAGTGTCCACTCTCACTCTCTCTTGCTTGACCTAGAAAGATCAAACCGAGCATAATCAGCTGCCGCATAACTTGCTTCTTCCCACTTCTGACCCGGATGACTCTTACTTGGTTAATACCTAAGCATGATCAACCTCCAGTAGCATGTGAACTATTTAAGAAAGTGTAAGATAGTCCTCTCGCCCTGCTGAAAAAGCCACCACTACGAATGAACTCACTAGGGAAGAAATCCATATCATATAATGCCACAGCTTCTGCATAGGCGTACCCTATGGAATCAACCGAACCAGCACCTGCGTACTACTTTAGAGTAATGGAAAGTCATATGTGGATTTGGTCACAATTGTTCCAGATGACTCCCCACCAGATTATGACTCAGCAAGGGAAGAAATTGGATATTGATTAACCAATTTACAATTACTACTTAGCTTAGGGTTTGGCTGAACTATCCTGGGGAACTAGCCCAACTCAAGTGACACTACCTTGCGGCTGAGCCCCTGACTTGCAGACGCATACTCAAAATCAGACTCATAATCGAAATTAGACTCAGAGCTTCCTTCCTGGACTACTTACAAAGCCAATCTGTGGAGCCACTCCACAAATCCCCATTCCCCTTAGGGAAAGCCTTTTCACGAACCCTCGCTTCCCAAACCTCAAAAACCCAATCTAGGGTTACAAAGTGAAGCTGATTATAAGAATAATTGAATTCATATGAAAATATTGGTAATATCTATTATATATTTTATTACTTCATTCCCTTCTTTTTTTAATGATAAATCGTATAATACCTTCTATTCAAGGGCAGGCAAGAATGACACAGGGGTTTAGGATGAGACCCGACCAGTCCCTGGTTTTCTTGATAGTAGAAGTGCTTCTTTCTACCTTTTTCATTCCTGAGTCCATGTAAGCTAGTGAAGCTATTGTTAATATAATTCATCCCCTTTAGCTTTCACTTTATTCATGAGTAACCTTTTGATGAGAGCCTCATCATGAGCCATAACTAGCTCATTTTGACCCAATAAAGAAGATAAAAGCTCCTACATAACCTAGAAGAAGGCTTAACTGAAGGAACAAGTGCTCTGAGAAGAAAACATGAAATAAAGGTTAAAACTGTAATTTTACCATTGCAGTACATAAACGGGATTTCTCAGAAGCAAAACATAGGTCAAATGGTCCAAATAAGAGAAATGTTGGGAACTAGGTAGTACCAGAGAATTGATAAGGGGAATAGAGATTCTAATATAGATAATGCTAAGAAATCGCAAAATTCCATGCAGGTACAACTCTGATTTTAACGAAGTGAAATAGCTGTGATCATTTTTGTCAGAGAGAACAAAGATGGAGACCTCCATTGAGTCGATAAAGATCCAATCTATTTATCAAAGTGCTTCTCTAATTGCTCAAGACATCTCTTTTCAATCGAGGGACAAAAGAATCTCATTTCATTCCATTTTGAGTAACATAGTCAAAACAGATGTAGTAGGGGTGGAGGGGATACGTATTTGTTGTTTAGGTCGATCAGAATGTGCAGAAATATCCCAAACGAAATGAGGAAAGTATGGAAAAACATCTCATAACATATTAGAACAGAATATGGATTATGCTCCTGCTCCAGTATCTACTCGTTACGGAATCTTAGGTGTCAAGGTGTGGATCTCATTTAGAGAAAAAAAGAGGGGACATGCCCTCTACTACCCAAAACATATTAAATTGAGTCAATATCGTCAAGGCAGATGTAGTAGGGGTCGTGAATTTTAGAGTTCACATTGAAAGCCTGATTGACACGAGGTTTCCAGTGCAGTGTCCACTCTCACTCTCTCTTGCTTGACCTAGAAAGATCAAACCGAGCATAATCAGCTGCCGCATAACTTGCTTCTTCCCACTTCTGACCCGGATGACTCTTACTTGGTTAATACCTAAGCATGATCAACCTCCAGTAGCATGTGAACTATTTAAGAAAGTGTAAGATAGTCCTCTCGCCCAGCTGAAAAAGCCACCACTACGAATGAACTCACTAGGGAAGAAATCCATATCATATAATGCCACAGCTTCTGCATAGGCGTACCCTATGGAATCAACCGAACCAGCACCTGCGTACTACTTTAGAGTAATGGAAAGTCATATGTGGATTTGGTCACAATTGTTCCAGATGACTCCCCACCAGATTATGACTCAGCAAGGGAAGAAATTGGATATTGATTAACCAATTTACAATTACTACTTAGCTTAGGGTTTGGCTGAACTATCCTGGGGAACTAGCCCAACTCAAGTGACACTACCTTGCGGCTGAGCCCCTGACTTGCAGACGCATACTCAAAATCAGACTCATAATCGAAATTAGACTCAGAGCTTCCTTCCTGGACTACTTACAAAGCCAATCTGTGGAGCCACTCCACAAATCCCCATTCCCCTTAGGGAAAGCCTTTTCACGAACCCTCGCTTCCCAAACCTCAAAAACCCAATCTAGGGTTACAAAGTGAAGCTGATTATAAGAATAATTGAATTCATATGAAAATATTGGTAATATCTATTATATATTTTATTACTTCATTCCCTTCTTTTTTTAATGATAAATCGTATAATACCTTCTATTCAAGGGCAGGCAAGAATGACACAGGGGTTTAGGATGAGACCCGACCAGTCCCTGGTTTTCTTGATAGTAGAAGTGCTTCTTTCTACCTTTTTCATTCCTGAGTCCATGTAAGCTAGTGAAGCTATTGTTAATATAATTCATCCCCTTTAGCTTTCACTTTATTCATGAGTAACCTTTTGATGAGAGCCTCATCATGAGCCATAACTAGCTCATTTTGACCCAATAAAGAAGATAAAAGCTCCTACATAACCTAGAAGAAGGCTTAACTGAAGGAACAAGTGCTCTGAGAAGAAAACATGAAATAAAGGTTAAAACTGTAATTTTACCATTGCAGTACATAAACGGGATTTCTCAGAAGCAAAACATAGGTCAAATGGTCCAAATAAGATAAAAAGTGGGTTGAATTAATCAGAAATGGGTTTATGTGCAATCTAAGAATTAAATGACACTTGGTAACCCTAAAACAGACCCGCTTAAATTAACAAGGTTCCGATCAGAATAAAAATCAAGCAAACCCTCTAAAAATCATAGAAAAACATCCTCTAGGGTTTAGAACACTTAATTTGGCCTTTGGAACCTAGTTTGACCTAGAATAGGGTCTTAACTCTTTAATTAACCTAATTTGGGTTTTTACGCAAAATATCTAGTCAAACGAGGTCAAACCTAAAATCCAACTTCACCATTGGATTCTTTAGGTCCAAATTAGGTTTGTACCAAAATTTGGACCTAAGGGGAGGTCATCTTGACCTACTTTGCAAGTTAGTACACCCAAATCACAAATAGGTCCCTATCTTTTGAATATCCTTGCAGAGAGCCCCCTAGGTTCTTCGCCTTCTTTGCAAATCGGTCCTGCCGCCATTGCTAGGGCAGAACCGAGCTCCGACGAAGTTTCGAGAGAGATTGCTCTCTAATTCCTCAGAGATTCTCTCCCAGAAATGGAAGGGAGATTCTCTGAGGAATTCCCTTCCATCTAAAGCCAATCAAATTCGCTGGCGTGAACCCAATCTCTCGTGCGAATGCACGAGAGATTTGGGTATCTTTCTTCCTTCCAACTCCGGCGAGCCGGCTGACCTAATTGTGCATTTTTCACGCACTGATAGGAGCGGCCAGCACCTATAAAACACCCCCCGGACCCGGCCGCTCATCTTGAGCTTGGTTTGGCCGAGGTTCCACCCCCAATTCCTCTCCTCCTGCCCGGCCAAACTCCCAGCAGGCTCCGGCGAGGCCCCCTCCCCTCCCTCTTCGCTCTGCCACAAAACCAGTGGCAGAGTTAACTTCCTGACCTTCCTCCGCGTCGCGCAGTACCAGCGCACGCCGCCTCAGCCCCGTCATCGCCGTCGTCCTCCCCCACTGGGCGTCATCTTCTCCGGCGATAGCAGGTACTGTTGTTCGCCCTCCGTCCCCTTTCGTCCTTACAGTTAGGTTAGAACTCCTCTCCATCCTCTCCTCTCTCTTTTCCCCCCTGTTATCTCCCTTGATCGACCCTCGACAGACGCTAACCGCCTCCATCGTCTTCGCCTCCGACCGCACTCCGGCGAGCCGCCCACACCACTCCAGCCCTCCACACGGCTCGCCAACCACCTCGAAAGCTCCGCCTCACCTCCAGGAACACACTCCACCCTACCACTGCCACTCCAGCCATCCACAATCATCCCCCGACCAACCCACCATCTCCGGCCACAGGTTGACCTCGGCACGCACGCCTAGGCCGACCTGCGGCCTGCAGCACTGCCCACCGCCTTCGCCGTGCCACGGCGAAGGTCTCTAGCTATTCTGATTTGGCCGAGAGGCGCGTTTTGTGTACGACAGGATTTGAGCTGCTGCCGCCATGGACGACCTCTGATGAAGCTCCCACGAAGTTCCAGGCACCCGGTCTTCCAGGCTACAGGTGCTGCATACTAGCGCAGGTGTCGCGAGGTGAACGAGTCCAGCCAAGGAGTGCTAGCAGAGCCAGCAGCTGCGGGGCAATCGCACGACGAGGCTTCTGCAGGCGCACGTGAAAGCGAGACCAGATAGTCCCACATCGTGGGATTGCAACCGTCAGGTACCATATAAGTTGTTCTTGTGTTTTACTCTTATCGCCTCAGTAAGCACAGGGGTGAGGTCCCTCACTGACCCCACCCGCCTCGTCCGCGGCCTGACCATGCGGACCTGGCGGATCCGACCCGACCTAGACCTACGCACTCCTCGCGCATCACACACCTGCAGGTGCGCCTGGTCCCGGGTATGATCCGACCCGATTAAGACCGTGGCTCTGGGAGAGCGGTTCGAGTGAATTGCTTGAGAGAGAGAGATGCGCGGGTAGAGGGAGAAGGGTTAGGTTTTGCTCCTGTGCAGGCAAGCTGATCGCAGGAGAAGGACTTGGCCGCGAGAAGGAAAAGAAAGAAAGAAGAAGGAACGCCAGAGAAGAATAGAAGAGGAAGAAACAAGGCAGTGAAGAAGCAGCAAGAAAGAAGCCTTCGCAGGGGAAGAAAGAAAAGAGCAAGCCAGAAGCAAAGGCACAGAGAAGCCAAGTGAAGAACTTTGCAGAGATCAGAAGAAGAAAAGACAGAGCAAAGACTGCAGCAGAAGAAGAAGAAGAAGAATAATCAAGAAGAAAAGGAGAGATGCTTTTAAGACGTCTGATCACAAGATCAGACGTCCAATTTCATATTTTTTTGCCCTAACTCCTTTTAATCGCATACATTCATACCTGAATTGATATTTTGAGTAAATTAGTGTGTTCAATTACATTTTGATTTAGTGGTAAGTTCCATTTGCTCCCTGTGTTCGACCTCGGATACTCCGGTCTTCGAGTAATAAAAACTTTGTATCTGTTCGAACATTTTGTCGGTTATACTACAACATAATACGCTTTAAATCCGCACAAAACGCCCGTGAGCACCTTTTGTACTTCACTTCTGGCAGGACAGCTGAGTGAGTTTCAGTGTCCATCACAGTAGTTGCAAGCTAGCAAACAAGTGAGAGAAAAAGCGAGCATTTTCCTTTTTGGCAATTAGGTAGCTAACAATGGCAATCCAAGAGTCTTTGATAGATTTACTTTACCATTGAGCAAAAGAGTGTGGAGTAATTACTTCCAAGCCAGCGAGCTAGTTTCAGGGTGCAAAGTGAAGGTAACGGAATGAGCTATGCTGCGCGTGTGAAGTACAGGTAATGGAGCAAGCTGCACATCTTCATATCTTGTGAGTGGAGTGGAACAACATCAAGCTAGCTTGTCTCCTTCACATACGACTCGCTTGATCTACTTGCTCCCCTTGTTCGATAGCTATGGAAGGGGCCATTCACCAAGCTTACACCTTGGGTAAGGGAATCCATCCGGAGCAGTAACTTATGGGGAGTTTTAGTTTACACTTGATGACCAAGGAGGTAGTACAAGGGTAAAAGGTATTTCTCATCCAATGGGAATCTCTTGAATTAATAAACTCCTACAGTGGTTCAAGCAAGAACTAGTTTCAGGTAATAAGCGATAGTGTGATTGATCAATCGGTGATAAATTGGCATGGAGACAGTGTTTGTGGGGTGTAGGGGAGTGTGTTTCCGTGGTTGACTTACCAAACTCACTTTGTATTATAGTATAACCAACTTTCATACGAGGCTGAGAAGTGTATACTATATAATGAAATTAGTGTTGCTATATAGACCATACACAAATAGGTGACACCAATAGAGATTAGAGCCAAATGGAAACTGGGAAACGAAATGAAAGATAAGAACCCATCCCAACACATAGGGAGAGAAGAGAGAGAACAGAAGGAGACAAGGAGTACAGGAATGATTTTTTGTTTTCTGTGAGGCCAGTATGTGTGGAGCAAATTGTAAATGTATGCTGGTCTCTCATACATCTGTGGGGATCTATTTTGTAACCCTATCTTTATCTTGATCAATAAAATGCTCTCCTAGATTGATATTGTTGCACGATAGCTTTCCTTATTGTTCAAAAAGAAAAAGAAAAATTAATGGTGGTGGAACCCTAAAATTCATTTTATTGCTTGTTTGCACCATTTTCCCACTACCTTTGCCTTATTGGCATTTGATTTCTGAAAGTCCAGACTTCTGTCTTGATTTTCAAAAATCAGGTTCGGCACTTAGGAGCTTCCTAAAATCACAAAAAGTCATCCAAGGAAGCCACTTTAAGTCAGGAACCTTGAGTCCAATTTCAAGCAATTTCCCTAAATGGAAAAAATTAAAAAATTTATGGACTGCACATGGTCAAAGCTTGTTTCCTTACTATTTTTTATTGTTTGTGAATTTTATAAATTTTTATACTCATCAGATTTTAGTAAATTTTATATTGATGGAAATGTTGAGAAATTATCTACATTATATAAAATTTTCAAAAATTTTGATATCATATGAGGTTTTTACAAAATCAATTTCCCTAATCTATCAATTCTAACTCTTAACACTAATAGGTAAACAAATTCCAAGAAAATACAAAAAAATTTCTTAAAATCCCCAAAAAATCATTTTTAGATTCCTTGTTTGATTTTACATCAAGTGATGGTGTTTTCTTCGTGTTTGGATCAACACTCTTAAAGATTTCGAAAATAGATTCATTTCTTATGAGCTTCATACATAGGATTTTCACTTTAGGATTTCGATTTTCCATCTAGTACCACATCAACTACAAAGCAATTAACTTCCACCAACAACAACTTGTTTAATATATTGTGTGGAACTTCAAAACCATGTTTGAATCCTTAACAAGTGAGGATAATAAAATTCACATTATCGTAATCAAAACTCTAAAAATTCTTTTTTCCAAAACCTATTTGAGTTGGCTTGGCCACCACTTCCTACCCACTTCGTGCACACATAAAAAAAGAAATAATCGGACATTATCCCAAAGAATGCCCATCATATTCCTTGTGTACTTTAAGCTCCTAGGCCTAATTAACAATTTATAGCAATTTGACCCCTAAGGTTTCATCAAACTTAGGCTTGCTACTTAGGTCTTAAGTTTTCTTTAGTATGTATCAGTTCCTTCATCTATATCTGGTGCCAGGCCAAGCGACTATGTCAAATGACGAGGCCTGGGTATATACAAGCCCCCGATGATTTTCCTGGGACATGCTTAGGCCCAACCGTCCACTTATTCAACCCAGCCAGATTTGTTGAAGGAACGGATATTCACTATTGATTTCTTATTACTTGGGTAGACCAAGTCTTAGGTCATTTTAGGGAGTCACCCTTAAGGATTAGGTCTAGAATTTTGTTTGCTTGATTGCACACTTCTCATCTTTCCCTCCTCTCCTCCCCATTCTTCTATTGTATGCACGGGTAGTCCCAAACTTCACACTTGGAGGGACCAATTGATTTTGCCGCCCGAACAAAAAGACCTATTTTTTCTCATTCTCCTATGCATTCTAAAAAAATGAAAAACCAAAACGATAGGTCCACTAACCCATCCACAACCAACTCTAATCACATGTCTGACCCCTCCATCTTTGACTTGCCCCTTCCTAACTTGCCTAAGCTGGAAATTCTTGGGAGGCCACCTCAACAACAAAATCAAGGCCCCCACCTAATCCCTTCTCCATGATGGTTGAGCAACTAGCTCAACTACAAGCTAATCAACAACAGTTGACTAGGACTATAATGAACCTAGACAACCAATGGCGAAACCTGCCACCCCATCAGCAGCTTGTCGATACTATTAAGGATTTTTATGATCCATCCAATTATGAGGATAGACCTAGGGTGGTAATTCCAAAAGGGAACTTCAAAATTGTAACGACCCGGTTCCCGAGCCCCTACGAGACACGAGAACCGGACCGACTCGACTAATCCCAAGACCTAGTCGTCCAACGAGGAAGTAACCAAAAGACAGTAAAATAAACCACATTCAGCATGAATATAACTAACAGTAAGAAAGTACAGCAGTAAGGAAAGAAACTACTACAGTAGGCACCACCACAACAGTAAAACAACATTTATCATATAACAAAAACTGCAGGTAAAGAAGGTACAGCGGAAACAAAACTACTCACTAGAACAGAAACAAAAAAAAGGGTACAAAGCTGTGGTAACTCTACTGGACCCTACTCGGCCCAGCGTCCTCTACAGCCGCCGACCCTGGCTGCTCAACACCTGGTCCTGAAAAAGGTAACGAGTGTAACACGTCAGCAAAATGCTGAGTAGAGTGGCAAACTAACTAAAGCAACAGTAGAGTGTACAGTAGCTATTATGTTCTATTACTTCCTTTATTTACATCTTCCAATTTTTCTCACTATTTCATTTATTTCTCAGATCCTTTACTTGATCTCGAATGTCCTCGTGGGACGATCTTGATTGCAGTCTTTTCCAAAAGTAGAAGTAGCACGTGGTGCTCTCCTGGCCGGGAGAGTCCCCCGTGGTGATCCTACCCTCAGTCAACCACCCCAAGGTCACTGACAGACGTAACGGTGACTACGGCACACGCGATAAACGCACAGGTAGCTAGCCCGCACTGGCACGCGGTCAGTCGTTTCCGTTAACGGGTGCGCCCAAAGCACAGCACGGAACCAGGGCAGAGCCCTCTCAGTAACAGGGGTCCAACCCCTCCACAGTAACCAAACCGGGGCCTTGCCCCTCCACAGTCCGCGCACCCTCGCCTGACACCCTGGTTTGCCCTAGTGGGCCTAACAAGTCGGTGAAGGAGGCTAGCAAAACCCCGGGGCCCATGGGGTAGCTAGTACTCTCCTAACACTAGTAGCTCTCCTCGGTACTACGTACACGAGGGCCAGCAAGTCGGTACAGAGCGGCCAGTCCTAACCCCGGGTCCCTGGGGCGGCTGGCCCCACTCTGCACTAAACAGGTACAGGTACTTCCCTTGGTACTACGTACCCAAGAGACAGTACGAACTACATCTCAGTTCCATTCCTTTTTCTTTCCAGGAGTTCCACTCCTAATTCCCCGTAGGGTTCCAGCTCTTTATCTCAGAACATCATATGTTTCACTTTCCAGATTCACATTCTCAAAATCCATGATCTCAAACATGTTTCTTTATTCGTAACAGGCAGCTGTTAATTAATTTTTACAGGCAGCTTTATATATATTCCTTTCCAATTTTCCAAGACTACAGTAATATACATTCCACTAGTTTTTCCACCCTAGGATTCATGCCATATCCTAGGATCTATCATACAATCTAGTTTTCCGGCCCTAGGATTCATGCAACACCTAGGAGCTATCATTCCATATATTTCTCATTCCTAGGATTCATGTAATGCCCTAGGTTCTAGTTATGGTTCCATACTTTAACAGATTTTATTAATACTTAAAGCCACTCTACCAGGTACAACGGGAGTAATGGGGGCGTGATCGGGAATCCCGCGCGCCTCCGCGACTGTCAAGACTGCAACCGAACGAGGTCCTATCACAAGGATCAAACACAAGGAGTGTCTCAAAACAGTGTATAGCTACTGTAGGCGGGTAGAGGAATTAATTCTGAAACGAACGCAACTCGAATCGCGGAAAACGGAGCCCAAACGGGCCCTAAACGGGTCGAGAAAGACGATACTGTGCAAAATCAGACGTCTGGAACTCCCTCCAGACGTCTTAAACGGTGGATCAGAGAATTACCTGCTCAGCGTGGTTTCCCAGACGTCCAGAAGTCTGCAGGGACGTCTTTCCTAGATCCCAAACGTCCGATGGTCACTTCGGACGTCTGGAGGTCACTCCAGCCGTCTGGTACAACTTCCAGACGTCTGATTCGCAAAGGATGACGAATCAGAAAAACCTGCGCACAGCCAACCCCCCTCCCTCAGTACGGTCAGTCGACAAAAAGGAAGAAGAAAGCGGAAACTCACCTTTCAGACGTCTGTATGATCTCACAGACGTCGACCTTGCCGTCTGGATATCAATCCAGACGTCTGATTCTGGAAATTTTTCCAGAATCAGAGACCTGCTCGGCCTCCGCTCGCGACGCCGCACGCGTCGCACCTCGCGCGTACGCTGCTCCGCCCGCAGCAGGTCCCTCTCCGCGACGCTCTGCGCCCCCTGCGCCCTCCGCCGGCCGGCCAAGCCGCTCCTGGCGAGCTCGCCCTCACGGCAGAGCCCCGCCCTCGCACGCCGCAGCTCCTCCGCGCTCACTGCGGCTGCCGCTGCCGCTGCGCCCTCGCGTCCGCTCGCTCTCGCGCACAGGCAGGAGAAGAAGGAGGAAGATGGTGGAGACGGGAGGGGAGGCGCGCCCCCCCCTTTTAACACCGCGCGGAGAGCAGAGAGAAGGCGGTCGCAGCCGCCTGCAGTCGCAGAGAAAGAGGGCAGAACGCAGGTCTGCGCGCACAGGCGCGCAGACGAATATCCCGTGCGAGCATAACTGTTCGCCAGACGTCTGTAAACTATCCCGGACGTCTGGTCAGACGTCTGGATGTGATCCCAGACGTCTGGGCCACCTCCCAGACGTCTTAAAAGGCGTCTGGGGCACGCGCTCGTTACAATATAACAAACTCAAAGGAAGTTTCATCCCCGAAACTTGCGCCAACTAGGGTGCGGGAAAAAGATGTCCAAATAACCATAACAAACTCAAAGAGGACCGAAGCCGGTCCGAAAAGACGTACCCGCGAAAAGCTCCGGGTACCGCTCCCGCATTGCCGCCTCAGGCTCCCAGGTAGCCTCCTCGTACCGCTGGCTCCTCCACAAAACCTTTACCAGGGGTACTTGCTTTCGTCTCAACCTGCGGACGGCTCGATCTAGGATCTACACTGGCCGCTCGGGGTAGGTCAGGTCGTCGCTCACCTCGACGCTCTCGTGACTCAGTACGTGGCTGGGATCGGCTACATACTTCCTGAGGTTGGACACGTGGAACACGTCGTGCACACCAGAAAGCTGCGGGGGAAGGGCAAGTCTGTAAGTAACGGGTCCAACCCGCTCCAGGACCTCAAAGGGCCCCAGGAACCTCGACGTGAGCTTCCCTCTCACCCCAAACCGCTGTGAGCCCTTCATGGGCGAAACACGAAGAAAGACGTGGTCCCCAACCTCGAACTGCACCTCTCTGCGTCTGCGATCTGCGTAGCTCTTCTGTCTGCTCCTGACAGTGCGGAGTCGTCTGTGGATCTGCTCAACTACCTCCTGACTCTGCCGGATCAACCTGGGGCCAACCTCCCACTTGGTCCCCACCTCAACCCAACTCAAGGGTGTCGTGCATTTTCGTCCGTACAGAGCCTCGTAGGGAGCCATGCCGATGCTCGAGTGATAACTGTTGTTGTATGCAAACTCTGCCAGGGGCAGGTGCTCCTCCCAAGAGCCCCTCCAGTCTAGTACATAGGCACGCAAAAGGTCCTCAAGTGTCTGTATCGTGCGTTCCGACTGTCCGTCCGTCTGGGGGTGGTAAGCCGTGCTAAACCTCAACCTCGTCCCCATAGCCTGCTGAAACTCAGCCCAAAACTGGGACGTAAAGCGGGTATCCCGGTCGGATACGATCTCCCGCGGAACTCCGTGTAGTCGCACCACGTCACGGATATACCTCTCTGCCAACTGTGCTGGTCCCAAAGTGACTCGGATCGGCAAGAATCGTGCCGTCTTCGTCAATCTATCCACTATTACCCAGACTGCGTCGTGTCCTCGCTGGGTAACAAGTAAGCCCACCACCAAGTCCATGGTGATGCTCTCCCACTTCCACTCTGGCACTGGAAGCGGCTGAAGCGGCCCTGCAGGCCTCTGATGCTCGGCTTTCACCTGTTGGCACACTAAGCACTGCTGCACGAACTCACCCACATCCCGCTTCATCCCTCTCCACCAGAACTCGCGTCTCAAGTCATGGTACATTTTCGTGTTTCCGGGATGTATGGTGAATCTGGAACCGTGTGCCTCAGTCAGGAGTTCTCTCAACAGCTCCTCGTCTCTGGGGATGCACAACCGTCCCCCTAAGCATAACACCTGGTCTGTGAAAGAGAAGTCCCCTGGGTCCCCTGATAGTACTCTGTCGCGCAAAGACTGCAAGTACGGATCGGCCATCTGTCCCGTGATGATGCGGTCTATCAACTCTGGTCTGGTCTGCCGTGTCACCGTCACTGCCCCACAGTACCCTCGTAACTCTAGAGGTCGCCAACTGCCCACCTCCTCCAAAAGGCTCCAACTCTGTAACTGTAGACTGGCCAAGCGTGCGGGCACCTTACGGCTCAAGGCGTCAGCCACCACATTGGCCTTTCCCGGGTGGTAGGAGATGCTGCAGTCGTAGTCCTTCAGGAGCTCCAACCAACGTCTCTGTCTCATGTTGAGCTCCTTCTGGTCAAAAAGATATCTGAGGCTCTTGTGATCTGTAAAAATCTCGAAGGTCTCACCGTACAAGTAGTGCCTCCATGTCTTCAGCGCGAAGACAACAGCTGCCAACTCTAGATCGTGGGTAGGGTAGGTATGCTCATGGGGCTTCAGTTGCCGCGAGGCGTAAGCGACCACGTGACCCCTCTGCATGAGCACAGCTCCTAACCCCTGCAAGGAAGCGTCCGTGTACACAACGAACCCGCCACTACTGTCATGGATGGTGAGCACGGGAGCCGAGGTCAACCTCTCCTTCAGCTCCAGAAAACACGCCTCACAGGCGTCTGTCCAAGCGAAAGGCACATCCTTCCGAGTCAACTATGTCATAGGACGTGCAATCTGCGAAAACCCTCTGATGAACCGTCTGTAGTAACCTGCCAGTCCCAGGAAACTGCGAATCTCAGTGACTGAACGCGGTCTCTCCCACCTGAGCACTGCCTCGACCTTGGCGGGATCCACCGCCAGGCCGTCTCCAGAGATCACATGACCCAAAAAGGTCACCTCCCTCAACCAGAACTCGCACTTGCTGTATTTGGCGTACAGCCTGCGTCGTCTCAGAGTGTCCAGAACCATCCGCAAGTGCTGTCCGTGCTGCGTCCGATCTCTAGAATAGATGAGTACATCATCTATGAAAACCACCACAAACTGGTCCAAGTACGGTCTGAACACCCGGTTCATCATGTCCATGAAAGCAGCGGGGGCATTGGTCAGCCCAAACGGCATGACCAAAAACTCATAGTGTCCGTAGCGGGTGCGGAAAGCTGTCTTGGAGACGTCGGTCTCCCTGATCCTCAACTGGTGGTATCCAGACCTCAAATCGATCTTGGAAAACACCGTGGCACCCCGCAACTGGTCAAACAAATCGTCAATCCTCGGCAGCGGATATCTGTTCTTGATGGTGACCCTATTCAGCTGTCGGTAGTCCACACAAAGGCGTAGGGTCCCATCCTTCTTCTTCACAAACAGTACCAGGGCTCCCCAGGGAGACGCACTGGGCCTCACGAAACCTTTCTCCAAAAGGTCCTGCAACTGAGACTTGAGCTCTCGCAGCTCAAGCGGTGCCATCCTGTATGGCGCGGTGGAGATGGGGCTGGTCCCTGGTACTAGTGAGATCTCAAACTCGATCTCATGCTCGAGCGGTAGTCCTGGTAACTCGTCTGGAAACACGTCGGGGTACTCTCTGACCACCGGGATGCTCTGGAAGTCTGCCACGGGGCTGTGCTCTGCCACCACACAAGCTAAGAAGCCCTCACACCCCTGGCTCAAAAGTCTCGCCGCCCGAAGTGCCGAAATGCACCTGAAACCTCCGTCCACTGGCTGCCCGTGAAACTCGAAGGAAGGCAACTCCGGAATGGAGAAGACAATCTTCCTCTCAAAGCAGTCTACCAAGGCGTGGTAAGCGGACAGCCAATCCATCCCCAGGATCACCCCAAAGTCCTCCATCTGTATCATAATCAGGTCAGCTGGCAGACTGTGTCCCCCGATGCTGACCCCGCAACCCGTGTACACCTCCTCAGCTACAAACAGCTGTCCACTCGGACCTCTGATTACGAACGGGTTCTCTAACAATGTATAATCCTGGTCCAAACTAACTGCGAAACTGTCTGCGACAAACGAGTGCGTAGCGCCGGAATCGAAAAGCGTGTAAACGAGTCTGCCAGAAACTGAAACCATACCTGCTACCACGGATCCCGAAGCTCTGGCGTCCCTGTGTGTTAGGGCGTTGATACGCCCCTCAGCTCTAGGTGCGGACGAAGAAGCCACACTCTGCGTCGGACGGGTAGGTGCTGGCCGGTACCCTCCTCGCGACTGCAGTCCTCCTCCTCGCGCCTGGAAACCACGGCCTCCTGCGCGCCCTCCAGTGCTCTGTGCGGGAAGTATCTGCTGACCTCCTGCCCTAGATGGGCAGTCCCTCCTGACGTGGCCCGGCTGGCCACACTGGTAGCAGAGGGGAACCCGACTCCCGCCCTCAGTGAGTCCCTGCTGTCGGCTCGGCGGGGGTCCGGTGCTGGCGACTGGCCCCTGTCGAGGGCCCCCAAAGGCCACTGATGGCTTGCACAACGTGACGGCTCTCCTGCGGACGCCACGTGTCTCCGTTCTAGCCGGCGCTGTGAGAAGTCTGGCTGAAAGGGCCTCTTCCGCCCGCCGTCGGTCTCTCGCGCGGACGGGTTGGTCTCCTCGTAAGTCATGGCTGCCTCTACCACCCTCGAAAACGTCGGCAGCTTCAGGGGTTTGACATACCCCCGGATCGCAGGCCGGAGCCCCTCGGTGAACCTCCAAAGGCACTCCTCCTCAGTGGCTACCGCTGTCGCTGCAAAGCGGGACAGCTCCAAGAAACGCGTGCGGTACGCGCTCACGGTCATCGTCCCTTGGCGGAGAGTGTGGAACTCCCGCCTCCTCTGGTCCTGCCACGTCTGGGGAAAGTACTGCTCGCAGAAGAGGGTGACGAACTGGTCCCACGTCGGCTCGTCCCTCTCCTGTCGCCGGACCGCCCTCCACCACCGGTGTGCCGCACTCTCCAGCTGGTACGTGGCAAAGGCCACGCGGCACTCCACCGGGGGGCGAAGGGTGTCGAAGATCTTCTCCAGCTGCTCAAGCCAGTCCTCTGCCTCGGTCGGGTCCTCATCCCCCTTGAAGGAGGGGGGCTTCAGCTTCTGGAACTGTCCGAAAAGCTCGAAGTGGTGCTGTAAGGGAGGTGCTGGTGCACCTCCAGGCGAAGGTGCCTCGTGTACAGAAGTGTCGGAGGAAGGTGGGGGCGGCAAGGGCCCATCCCCTCCCTCGTGTCCAGCGCCGCGTCCGTCGCGTGGTCCCACAGAGGACTCCCCCTCTGCAACCCCAGGAGGAGGTGCTCGGGGCGGTGGGTGGAGCTCCTCTCGTACAATATCCCGTATCAGTCTGGCGAGGTCCTGGGCCTGGATGCCAGGGAGTGGTGGCTGATCCACCGAGACATCAACGACAGCACGTCCACCTCGCCGACCTCGCCCTCGGCCGCGCCCGCGGCCAGTCTCGCCAGTCCCACGACGAGGCATCTCCTGCAAGGAGACACGAAACAAAACGGAAACGTCAAAACAGACGGTACCTAACAACACTTCTAAGAGCTCATATCAAGAGATATGTTGTGGTGGCTACTCTAGCTATAAACATGTGAATTGGTTATTTTCCAGTCAGTTGATTCACTTCTCGGGACGACCTTGCTCTGATACCATCTTGTAACGACCCGGTTCCCGAGCCCCTACGAGACACGAGAACCGGACCGACTCGACTAATCCCAAGACCCAGTCGTCCAACGAGGAAGTAACCAAAAGACAGTAAAATAAACCACATTCAGCATTAATATAACTAACAGTAAGAAAGTACAGCAGCAAGGAAAGAAACTACTACAGTAGGCACCACCACAACAGTAAAACAACATTTATCATATAACAAAAACTGCAGGTAAAGAAGGTACAGCGGAAACAAAACTACTCACTAGAACAGAAACAAAAAAAAAGGGTACAAAGCTGTGGTAACTCTACTGGACCCTACTCGGCCCAGCGTCCTCTACAGCCGCCGACCCTGGCTGCTCAACACCTGGTCCTGAAAAAGGTAACGAGTGTAACACGTCAGCAAAATGCTGAGTAGAGTGGCAAACTAACTAAAGCAACAGTAGAGTGTACAGTAGCTATTATGTTCTATTACTTCCTTTATTTACATCTTCCAATTTTTCTCACTATTTCATTTATTTCTCAGATCCTTTACTTGATCTCGAATGTCGTCGTGGGACGATCTTGATTGCAGTCTTTTCCAAAAGTAGAAGTAGCACGTGGTACTCTCCTGGCCGGGAGAGTCCCCCGTGGTGATCCTACCCTCAGTCAACCACCCCAAGGTCACTGACAGACGTAACGGTGACTACGGCATGCGCGATAAACGCACAGGTAGCTAGCCCGCACTGGCACGCGGTCAGTCATTTCCGTTAACGGGTGCGCCCAAAGCACAGCACGGAACCAGGGCAGAGCCCTCTCAGTAACAGGGGTCCAACCCCTCCACAGTAACCAAACCGGGGCCTTGCCCCTCCACAGTCCGCGCACCCTCGCCTGACTACCCTGGTTTGCCCTAGTGGGCCTAACAAGTCGGTGAAGGAGGCTAGCAAAACCCTGGGGCCCGTGGGGTAGCTAGTACTCTCCTAACACTAGTAGCTCTCCTCGGTACTACGTACACGAGGGCCAGCAAGTCGGTACAGAGCGGCCAATCCTAACCCCGGGTCCCTGGGGCGGCTGGCCCCACTCTGCACTAAACAGGTACAGGTACTTCCCTTGGTACTGCGTACCCAAGAGACAGTACGAACTACATCTCAGTTCCATTCCTTTTTCTTTCCAGGAGTTCCACTCCTAATTCCCCGTAGGGTTCCAGCTCTTTATCTCAGAACATCATATGTTTCACTTTCCAGATTCACATTCTCAAAATCCATGATCTCAAACATGTTTCTTTATTCGTAACAGGCAGCTGTTAATTAATTTTTACAGGCAGCTTTATATATATTCCCTTCCAATTTTCCAAGACTGCAGTAATATACATTCCACTAGTTTTTCCACCCTAGGATTCATGCCATATCCTAGGATCTATCATACAATCTAGTTTTCCGGCCGTAGGATTCATGCAACACCTAGGAGCTATCATTCCATATATTTCTCATTCCTAGGATTCATGCAATGCCCTAGGTTCTAGTTATGGTTCCATACTTTAACAGATTTTATTAATACTTAAAGCCACTCTACCAGGTACAACGGGAGTAATGGGGGCGTGATCGGGAATCCCGCGCGCCTCCGCGACTCTCAAGACTGCAACCGAACGAGGTCCTATCACAAGGATCAAACACAAGGAGTGTCTCAAAACAGTGTATAGCTACTGTAGGCGGGTAGAGGAATTAATTCTGAAACGAACGCAACTCGAATCGCGGAAAACGGAGCCCAAACGGGCCCTAAACGGGTCGAGAAAGACGATACTGTGCAAAATCAGACATCTGGAACTCCCTCCAGACGTCTTAAACGGTGGATCAGAGAATTACCTGCTCAGCGTGGTTTCCCAGACGTCCAGAAGTCTGCAGGGACGTCTTTCCTAGATCCCAGACGTCCGATGGTCACTTCGGACGTCTGGAGGTCACTCCCGCCGTCTGGTACAACTTCCAGACGTCTGATTCGCAAAGGATGACGAATCAAAAAAACCTGCGCACAGCCAACCCCCCTCCCTCAGTACGGTCAGTCGACAAAAAGGAAGAAGAAAGCGGAAACTCACCTTTCAGACGTCTGTATGATCTCACAGACGTCGACCTTGCCGTCTGGATATCAATCCAGACGTCTGATTCTGGAAATTTTTCCAGAATCAGAGCCCTGCTCGGCCTCCGCTCGCGACGCCACCCGCGTCGCACCTCGCGCGTACGCTGCTCCACCCGCAGCAGGTCCCCCTCCGCGACGCTCTGTGCCCCCTGCGCCCTCCGCCGGCCGGCCAAGCCGCTCCTGGCGAGCTGGCCGTCACGGTAGAGCCCCGCCCTCGCACGCCGCAGCTCCTCCGCGCTCACTGCGGCTGCCGCTGCCGCTGCGCCCTCGCGTCCGCTCGCTCTCACGCACAGGCAGGAGAAGAAGGAGGAAGATGGTGGAGATGGGAGGGGAGGCGCGCCCCCCCCTTTTAACGCCGCGCGGAGAGGAGAGAGAAGGCGGTCGCAGCCGCCTGCAGCCGCAGAGAAAGAGGGCAGAACGTAGGTCTACGCGCACAGGCGCGCAGACGAATATCCCGTGCGAGCATAACTGTTCCCCAGACGTCTGTAAACTATCCCGGACGTCTGGTCAGACGTCTGGATGTGATCCCAGACGTCTCGACAGACGTCTGGGCCACCTCCCAGACGTCTTAAAAGGCGTCTGGGGCACGCGCTCGTTACAAAAATCAAATCGGTAGTTCTGAACCTGATCAAGCATTTTCATGGCCTTCCTATGGAAGACCCATTCAACCACCTTGATGAACTCACTCTTCTTCCATAAACAACACATTCCCTTAATGTGCAAGAAGATCTTTGGCTGATGCGGCTATTCCCATTATCTCTCAAGGATAAGGCTATTTATTGGTTCAAAACCACTGGCAGACCCATTACAACATGGCCTCAGCCAAAAAGCGCTTTCCTGAAATGATTCTTCCCCATAGGTTTTACCAATTCCCTGCAAAGATCTATTACGACTTCCAACAAAAGTCTGGCGAGACTCTTCATGATGCTTGGGAATAGTTCCAAGATCTCTTAAGTTGCCTACACAACGAGGTTCCCTTATGGTAGCTCATGCAGATCTTCTACCATAGATTAGATGATCAACTTTGACATTTCATCGATGCCTCATGTGGTGGTAACTTCCTAAATAAGGATGCTGAAAGTGCCTTTGATTTATTTGAGGAAATGAGTGAAAACTCCTTTAATCCGGCATCCATGAACACCTTTGGTAGAACTTCAAACCTACAGTTCAGTGTTCATGGGATAGGCACTTAATCTATTCCCATTACCCAAGACAATCTCCAAATGATTGCCCAATGACTCGACTAAATGCAATTAAATCAGAAGAAATTTGAGGAAAGACTTGCCACACCCATCCAAGCTCCACAGGCTCCTCATCTAACCCCTCCTAACATCATAAAGAGAGAAAATTTGCATCATATAAACACTGCCCCTACTGAGTATAATCAATATTCTGAGGCTTTTTATGGTTCATCGGGGAGTTACACATATCCAAATTATAACCCCACTGAAAACATCTCTACCATCCAAGAGCAATTTAGAAATTCCTCCAATTCGAATTATCCGACTCACCCTTGGACCAGTTCTGTTCCTTTCAAAAAACAAAACCCGTTCAGAGGGTATGGACCAAATAAGACTTTCCATCAACCTGGGTCATCTCAAGAAGACAACAATGTCCAGATGATGAAAACCCTATAAGGAATGCAAAGCAAAATGTCTGAAGTAATCCGTGTTGTTTACAAATTTGCATAATCGATTTGGGGATACGTCGACTTAGAGACCTGCAGGACATTTACCTTCCCAACCCATGCCCAACCCTAATAATAAAAGGAACCATTATCAGGGCATAAATCAAACTCCAAACCACCATAACAAGTCTCCCATTAACCCTAAACCCTAGCAGCCATTAGGTTTTCGACAATGACAGGCTCCCCCACCTCCTCCAAGTAATAATCCAACTACACATGCAGTTACATTAAGGAGTAGAAAAACCACCATTAATCCTGGGCCTTCACAACAACCTGATGAAATCCACATTCCTATGCAAACTGACTCTCATTCCCCTACTCAAGAAGAAGAAACCCAAAGATCACATGATTCAAATCCATTCCCTTACCCTCAAGCACTGCAATCCAAACTTCCAAAGAAAAGGAATTCAGAGCCATCTCACCATGATCTTGTGGACCTATTTGGGAAAATTGAGATCCGCATCCCCCTCCTATATCCTATCAAGTACATCCCTGGCTACGGTAAATTTTTGAAAGACATTTGTACTCCAAAGCGGCAGGCTAAGAATCTAGGAAGGGTGGTTTTTTCTGAGATAGTGAGCTCAGTTGTACAGAGTAAGCTGCCTCTTATGAAAAAGGACTCGAGCGCACCACCCATTTCGGTTGACATAAATGACACCACTTTTGATTGCACACTTCTCGACTTAGGTGCCTCTATTAATCTCATCCCCATGGTCTTATTCAAGGAATTTAAATTCAATGAATTAAAACCTATTGAGGTTCAATTACAATTGGCTGACCGATCTACCATTAAGCCATGAGGACTTATCAAGGATGCTATTGTCAAGGTTCGGAATTATCCATTTCCAGTTGAGTTTCTGGTCCTTTACATAAAGGTACCTGAAAGACTCAAAGATGCCCCTATCATCATTCGAAGACCTTTTCTGGCTACTGCAAAAGCTAATATCATTATCATTCTGGAAAAGTGGAAATAAGTTGCAATGACTAGGCTATCACATTAGATATTTTCAAAGCTTCCAAGAGGTCCATTGATCATGAAGTTTTTGACTCTGATAATAAAATGGAAGCAGTAATTGAGGAATCTATGTTTATCAACTCTTACTCTACCTTGACCACCATTGAACCCAATTTCATTTATTTAGATTCTGATTATTATAATGGGGTGCAAGACATTTCAGATCAACTAGGTTTTGACTTTTACTCTTCTAATCTTCCTAATTTCTCATCAAAAATGTCAACACTAACTTCATCCACCTGTCATCATACTAACTTCTCTCCCACTCCGATCATTTTTGACTACGACGTGACCCACCCAAGATTGAATTTTATCATGAACTCAAACCATGGCTAAACTTGTGTCACCCATCTATTTTTCCATCAAATTTTGATCTCCATAATTTTACCACTCATCCTTTAAGGGATCTTGAGGAAAACACCTTTCTTGACAAGATTCATGTGTCCAATTTTTTACATGATAATCCGTCTTCCGTGCATTACTTCACGCCAGGATGAATAGGCGTAAAAGATAGCACTAGATGGGAGGTAACCCATCATTTTTCTTGCTTTTCATTTTCTTTTCTTTTCCTAGGTCTTGACCATCTTGAAATCGAATGGCTTTCACCAAGGTGATCTCTTTTCCTTCCTAATGCAATAGGACATTGCATATCACAAGCATGGGGGGGTGTTTTGAAATTTTGACAATCAATTCAGGATTTTCAAAACCTAGAAATGTGCAATCTTTCCTTCACATGCATCTCATTATAGAAAAGTCATAAAACTCTTTAAGGAAAACTTTGAAAATCGGGAATAAGGTTGAAGATTCATTTTTAGGTACAATGGGATTTATTCTTTAACAAACTATGGACTAGAATGTGGATCTAATTTTAAGAATTTCTGTGTCTATTCTTAGACTAGATAAAGCATTTTCTCTAAATTCCTCTTGAACTCTTGATGATTCAGGTGACTTGACCTCTTTTTGTGGACTGAAAATTACTCGGCTTAGTTTCCAACTCAAGAACTTATGTCTCTTACAAAATTCTTGTGTCAAAATTCTAACACAAAGCAACACCTACAAGAATATGTTTAGTGTTAGTGAAATTTGAAGCAGATGACTAGTTTGAGTTCCCACCATCGAGAAGGAGAAAAATACCTCCTTTGTGGATGTGATATCAACATGTTACCGGCTCGGCATTACTTTATATCTATATTTCATATTTTTAGACAGAGCATTAAGGTGCAATTTTGTAGCTCAAGTGTCTTGGACGGTACTCTACCCAAAGCATCAGAGCAAGAGCTTGAGTTTGCCTGAAGCGCCCCTTTACATCGCATTGTGTTTTGGGGTTGTGAGCTCTTGCGTGGTGTCTTGGATAGTACTATCTCAAAGTGCTGGCGCTAGAGCCCCCTTGAGGATTGGTAATGGAATGATGATCTTGGCACATCTGTTGTAGGATTATGCTAGAAGTAAGCATGGGTGAGATAAAAGAGAGAGAGAGAGAGAGTTTCAAAAACACAACCTTATAAATGTTGGCATTCACAAGCACTGACACAAGGTTTTAAAAGATTATGCAAGTTGCGAGTCAAATTGAAGAGCCAAGGAAATCCTAACTACAAAACAATTTTGTGTCATTTGAATAACGAGTTAACTTGTGAATTTTTGAAAGATACATTGATCCTAACTGTTCTAACTTTTGGATCTAAGATGAATTCTGATGTTTTATCTTTAACAAATGCTATACCTTCCATGTTTTCAATCATCCAGGGCCCCGTAACCTTTTTCTCCTCAAAAATAAAAAATTATTCTTTCCCAAAAATCCATTTTGTGAAAATAATTTTGCTAAGAGACTAGCAAAAGATAAGCATGGGGGTGTGATAAATGCCAGTTTATCATCATTCTTATTCCGTAAAACAAATCCAGCTCTTAGGGCTTTAACTTCACAAAGGGGTTTTTAGGCTGCATTTAGGCATTGACTTAGGTTAGGCATGCATTGCATTTTATTGCATTTTTAATACATCTATTTGAGTGTCAAGGAAAGATAGGAAGTTAGATCCCTCATACCTTGGCACTCAGGAAGGCAGAAGATGATGAAGAAGCTCCTATCAGCTGAATCCTAGCTAGATCCAGCTCATCCCAGCTGGATCCTAGCTCCTTCTAGCTGGATCAACTCATCGCTACTCCATTCAGCACATCTTAGTTGAATGGTAGCTCTAGCTAGTTCACCTCAGCTCCATTTAGCTCACCTTAGCTGGATGGCTTCTCAAACAAGCTCTAGATAGTCGATCCCAACTCCATTCTAGCTCCTCCAACTTAGAGTAGTTCACTGGAAGCTCAACCATACTAAGACTAGCTACTGCCATTAAGTAGCTAGACCTAATTAGCTAAAGATGACCTCAACCAGCTCAGACCAACTCAAGTCCATCTCCCAGAGGCTCAGCTCAACTCAACTTAGTTGAGCTGAGCTACTTGACCATAGATAGCTACTCCAGCTAGCTAGGTATTCTTCGGGTAGACCAGACCTAGCTTACCACAGCTAATTTCAATAGAAGCCAGCTCATCTTAGCTTGGCTTAGTAGCCAACAAAGAACTATAAAGCTAAGCTAGCTAAGGTAGCTCCTTGTAGTTCTCTTCAGCAGCCACCAACTCTAATGCAGCTCTTTCTTACTACTTCCAACTCCTCACCTCTAAAACCCTAGCTCCATCTACCTCTCTTCCATTCATCTACTAGCTAAGCTAGCTTAGCTTAGTTAGTCACCTCCTTGGCATCACTACATTACCCTAAAACCCATCTACTTAACCTCCACCAAATAACCATAAACATAGAACACCTAAGCTCCCTACTCACAATCCAACTTGGCACCAGCAACAAGTCATCTCTTCAACCAACCACCACCATCAAAAGGCACCACTAGTTGGCACCAAAACCATCCCATAACCACCATGGATTTTGGAGCCAACTCTCCTCTCATCTTAACCCTCCATCCAACACCTAAACCTATCCTACCCATACAATGTTGGCACCACCTAGGACCCCATCTACAAGACCCATTTTGGTGGCAAAACCAAAGGCCACCAAGGGTCGTAACCAACCACAACTACCACCTATAGCACTCTTAGGATTGGCGCCAACTATCCTAGGCCATAGGATCACCAACCACCCACCAAAATCAATCCTAACCCCCCACTAGATCGCACGCCAACCTCCCCATCCATTCCTATTAATACCCCCATTAACCACCACCATACTGATATCTTCTCCATTAGTTTTAGGTTCCACCCATAGCCATCTAGATCCCACGCCAGGGAAGAATCACTACAAGAAAAATCATTATTGGCGACAATTATTTTGCGATAGTTACAAAACCATCGCTAACGATGGATAACTAGCGACAGTTATATATTGTAATGTTGCTAATTAGAATTCGTAGAGACTCAAGTTTTTGTTAGAAATTTTGCGACGATTACGAGTAAACCATTGCCAATCGAAAAGCTTTAGCGACGGTTAAGGATTAACCATCATGAAAGCGTACTCCCACCCTCCCCAACATATATTCCATTAAGGGGTTTTAAGACATTTCCCGACGGTCAAGAATTAATCGTAGCCATTAAGCACTCCCACCTTATTGGCAGGGGTTAATTTTTACGAAATTTAGTGACGGTCAGGAATTAATAGTCACTAATAGGTATCACCGCGCAAAATATCTACAAGAGGGCTAGAATTGGAAAGGCAATTCCTATTAATTATCGAGGGTTTCTTGATTAACCGTCACTAATAACAATCACCACAAGAAAAATATCTATTGGTAGGTGGGAACTGAAAGGGAACTTCCTATTCATTGGCAATGATTTCTAGATTATTCATCTCTACTAAGTATGATCGAAGAAAAATATCTGTAGCAGGGTAGGAACTGAAAAGGGAATTCGTGCTCATTAGCGACTGTTTCTAGCTTAACCATAACCAAAATATGTTCGAGACGATTGATCGGATTAACCACTGCTAATATTAAATTTGTCAATTCCTTATTCACGAAGGTTGATCTGATCAACTATCACGAATGGTGAATATAACTCGCAAATCGTGTGCCCTTCCCACCAAAACCTTATCGCTTAAACATTCAAGCACTTGCAACCGGAGAGGTTTCCCTCTCGTCATCGTCGCTTTCCCCCATGCTATTGACTCTCCCTTGCTCCGATGAGAAACTACCACCCCTCACATCACCTTATGCCTCCCCCAACCTCCTCCGTGCACCCTCCCACCGCCTGTGCCACCGCCCCCCGCACCATCCACACAACTGCTCCCCACCCTCCTCCCTGCGTCGCCCGTTCCCTCCTCATCCCCGCGGCGCCCACACCTTCCTCCTCCCTACGCCGCCACCTCCTGCGCCCCTCTACTTGCCACACCTCCTCCTTGCCTACGTCCCCTGCGCCCTGCTCCCCGCACTACCACCACCCCCACCCCTAAGGCCCCCCCTACCCGTACCCCTGCAGCCTCTCACCCCGTGAGCCAACCTCCTCCCATCCCCCCATCACATCCCCACCCCCTCCCCTCCTCCTCCTCCCTCAACCACCCCCAACTCCACAACTATGTGCCCTCCCCTTTTTTTTTATTTATCTTTTATTTGTTTAAAATTTGAACTACGTGTAAAAATAAATTTACTTGTGAAATTAAATTACCTGTAAAAAAAAATTGCATGTGAAATTCTATTAAATTGACCTATTAAATAAATTTTGGAAATTAAATTTACTTGTGAAATAAATTTTGTCAAATTTACATATAATTTATTATAATTATTCACTTGTTAGAAATGTTAATTTTCGTTCATTTTTCAATTGCATATTACTTGTTATTAATTACATGTGCTCACAGTTATTGCTTGTGTTAAATATTTGATTATCAACTCTTAGTAGTACACACACATACACAAATCTAGATGCACTTGTGGGACAAACAATAGGTATTCTAACTCCTAGGTTATAGGTTTTAGGAGATGATAATCATGTCAAAATACTTGTCTGTCGACACATATGATCATGTTATATGGACAATGCAGAGTGTGTGAATATCTCACTTACATGCACAAAGTTTTGTCTTTATAGCATGCCATAAGTGTCGTCATCCTTTATTCAGAGAAGTTATGAACAAAGGGGGGACCTTGAAGAATTGATAAGAACATAGGTTTACTTGTTACATGGAACTGATGTTTGGAGGAATTTTAGTAGTTTCTTTTCGCTTTTCTCTAGTATACCAACTCATCTTATCTACATTCCTAAACAACCCATAAATGGGAGTTATTGGGAATGTAGTTAAGGTTAGTCTTGAAGGGTACACTAGAGAAGTGCAAGGAGATGCTGCCAAAATTTCTCCAGACACCAGTTACATGTAACAAGTAATGTCGTGATCAAATCATCAAGGATAGGCTATTTTTTTTTAGATTTTCAAGGATGGGCTATTCAATTGAAAATCATAATCAAAATAAATATATATATATATATATAACATTTTAATGTTTATTCATAATTAGTGGGTGATTTAGGTACATGTAAGAGTATCTTTTTTTTAATAATATGACATTAACATGAGACCTTTTCTTAATAATTATTTAGGTCATTATGGACAAATCTTGGATTAGTTTGAGAAATTCATATTACATTCGATATAAGAATGGATCGAGGGAGTTCTTGGATTGGGCTTTCCATGATGAAAGGAGATCATTCAGACAAAGGAAACTTCTACGGTTGATTTTCTAGCCTTGTCGAAGATGCTTAATGGAGAAGTACATGGTCAAACACTGTGTTAAAGTACATAATCTATAATGGTTGGTGGAAACATTACACCAAGTGGATTGCTCATGGAGAATTCGTCATAGAAACTTAAGAAACTGATTCAATGAATGTTGATGAGGAGCCTATCTGTAGTATTGAAGGTGACGGGATCGAGGGGATGTTGGATGAACTTAGAGTAGCAGATAACATCGTAGGTGATAGTGACATGTTACAAAGTCGTAACAACTTTTATGATGCTATTAAGGAAGCCAATGAACCGATTGCTCCTGGAGTGAGCTCTACGTCAAGGTTGACATTCCTATTTAAATTATGTCGAACGAAGGTTATCAATAGAGCCACATATAAATTAATGTCCAAGGTCCATGAATTTATCAGAGAGCTTCTATTTAAGCCTAATGGTGATCTGGAGTCGTGGTCTGTTGCAAAGAAGCATGTTAGGGTACTAAGCCTAAATTATGAAAAGATTGACGGTTGTCCAAGCGATTGCATATTGTTCAAAAGTGAATATGCTTGTCTTGATACTTGTCCGGACTGTGATGCATCAAGATGGCAAGAAATAGGCAGAGAAGATCCTACAATACTCGATTAGCCCATATTTGTGCGCTATTTAAGTATGTGAATCCCTCGACATTAAGATATCTTTTACATTTAGTTAGCATGCATTATGATGTAAATAAATTAATTTATATTTAGCTTGATTGCATAATTAATGCATTGCACTCATATCTAAATGCAATTAGAATTGACTTAGAATAGCTTGCATTTGATTAGTTAACCAATTAGGTGCATTGCATGCATTGTTTTGGGTTTAACAAAGAACTTAAGGGTTTATGCATAAATAACCCTAATATCTTATTTTATTTCATTATTCTTCTTCTTCAATAGGGAACGGCTCCGCTTCCTCCTCCTGTAGCCATTCACTCCTGCGACAGTTGTGAGCATTCATCCTCCGTGAAAAGTGGATCTAGAGCCTTCAATGCTCATGCTCCATTTCAAATCCAAGTAGCACCAGCTACAAAGGAGGGAGAGAGTCTACCATGCTAAAGGGGAGGCGACCACCAACTCCATCACCGTGCTCCACTCCCACCACGGGTCTCCTAGTCGAGCACCACCACACTGTAGGCTGGTGGGGTGATAGATCGCCGCACTAATCTGGTGAGCTTGACCATCACCGTGAGTGTGTGCCTCTAGGCCACGCAATTATCTTTACTATGTTAAATCGCTATCTACAATCATCCTCATCACTACCACCATCTTCTCCACCTTCATCTCCTTCCCATCTTTTATCTTCATCCTTCAGTGAATCAAAACAACCACCACCACATCCTTCGCGAACCCAACATCACCATCACTTCCAACAGACCTCCACACTACCGCAAACACCCACTACCACTGTTCATCTTCTTCAACCCACCAAACCCAACAGCAGCCACCCCCACGCCAAGCGACCAGCAACACCGCCCGTCACCGTCAACCCTCCACCAGTGCACCACGCCACCCCAGCATCGCCCTCGTGCGCCTCCGTTGACGTGCGCAAAGGTCGCATACCACCCGCCTGCGCTGCATGCTACTGCACCCAACGATGCCGCCCCTTCGTCGTGTGCACCCTACCGGGCGTGCATGACCTACCTCCAGCTTGCACGTTCGTCCAAGTGTCGCCTCCTCTTCACAAGCTCCAACACTAGCAACAACAGCTACCACCCACCACCTTCATCTCCACTATTCAGTGAGTTCTAGCCAACCTGCACCTCACCGTGGTTACTATCATGAAGCCCTCGGCAGCAACTACCTCCGACGAGATTCATGTCCCCGACCATCCTCTCCTCCGTGAGTGGAGGGAACTTATAGCGAGTGCTCTATTTTGTGTGGGAAGAAAATTTACATTCATGTGCCATTGAGGGGGAGGGGATTTTTAGTTACGAATATTTTATTCTATTGATTTTAGGCTCATAACCCTCTTCTTTTGTATAAATGAGATTTCAGCATTATCTCACATTGATTTCTTAATCTAAAAGGGGATTTTTGCTCAATTTCTTAAGCATTTTTGTGAACATATAGCTTTCAAAATGTGCGAGTTTAAAAGGCCAGTGGCTCCTTGTGGACATGACCCACTCTTTTGAGTGGTTAATTTTAATTATTTTGATGATTGGTTTTCCACCACTTGCATACTACAACGCATCATTTTTTGTGCAAAATTACTTCCAAAGAGAATCATCTCGTTAGATGACATCGTTGCTAGGGAGGCAACAGGCTTGTTAGATACTCGCATTTATTTATTTGTTCACATTTTATTTGAGCCATATTTGAGTCTTATTTTCTTTTTGTGCGAGGAACACGTATTTGGAGACATCTTGCCACACTAGCCTCAGTGATCAAGCGACCCTTGACATGTCCAGTGGTGTCATAACACTAGGAGAAGGAGCACCACACCCACCTCAGCAATGCCTTGGTGGACCTTATTTCCACCTCTAGAGGAGATATCCTGAGGATGACATCCTCATCTCATCCATTCACCTGTAGATAGATTTTATTTCTCTTTCTTCCTAATATTTTAGTACATTCATTGGAAGACCCTTTTTCTAGGGTCATATTTTTAGGTGTTTGTTCCCCGAGTTTCTTTTAGGCACCTGCGTGGGTAATTTTTTAGGAGTTTGTTGCCATTTCTTTAGCTTTAGGTTTTTATTTTTCTTGTGTGGAGTTTATCCTTTCTTGTTTGTGCATAGGTAGGCTAGATATAAAACATAAAAAAAACATCATGAACTACCTACTAGAAGCTGCATGCCCTTGGACGATCATTTTGGTGTGTATGAGCAGCCTCTAGATTTATTTTGCATTTGCATACATTTCATTGCTGATTTCTGGAGGCAAGGTATGTTTTCTTTTCCGTGCATTCTATCTTGTTCATGCATTTGCATCTGAATTTAATTGCAAGACCACCAAATTGAATCAAAAAGATCTAACAAGTGGTCACATATTTTTCTTGAAAAGGGACTTTAAGTTGAGGAACACTAAAAACCAAGAACTTGTGATGAAAACTTGTCGTGCAGTTGAAAACTCAAAGTCAAAATTTTACGGTGAATGCACACGTGTATGGTTATGCACCAAGGCACACATTTATGGAAAGAACCCTCCTACCATTGGTTTCGAACTGCTTGAAACTCAAGATCAAAGGTTTTGTAACTCCAAAGTGGGGGATGCCTTGTCACAGATTTTTTAGGGTAGTTAGGAAGCACCGCAAAAGCACAGCTTCAAAGGAAGGCTCAGGCCTACTTGCATCCCTCGATCTTCCATCCTTGGACTACTCTACCATTTGAACTTTAGGGAAGAGCACCTAAGTTCCAACTAGGTCTTCTTAGGCATATCGTAGGTCAACAGGTAGGCGCATAACTATTTGCATAACTTGATTTGTCACCTACAACTGGACTTAAATCTCAAAGCCTTAGATGATTAAGGATGTAAAAGGTCCTTTGATTTAGGTTTGCTTGAGGAAATCTTACCGTGGTGTGAGTTAGAATGGACAACCTTGACTTCCATCCATTCACATCTTGCCCAGACCCCTACCCCCATTCTATGATATTTGATCCCATACGCCAAGATGGTTCATTGATATGCGGGAATTTCGCAATGGATAAGTTAGGGTTTCAGAAAACTTGTCGTCATAGTCGCAAAACTCACTACCAAATAAAATTTATCGAAACTTGAAAGGGAGTCCTAGGTCGAACATGGGGAGGTAATGTTTGTTTCTTGAAATCTGCGTTCCGATTTATTTCCATTTGGTGTTTTAGGGTTTTGCGATTGTTTTTTATTCTTGTAAAGAAGTAATAGCCAAGATAATCTTTCAGGTAAGAATAAATACAAAGATGGAGAGTAGAGAAATGAAGCAAATCTCATATATCAAAAAAGTTACTTATTACACTAGGTAGGAATATGCTAAACAAAATAACAAGAGAATGAAGGTAAGAAGGAATCTCCCAAAGTGAATGTCTGGCGAGATGACAGTGCTTGGCGATAGCTTGGATGAAGGAGGTGAGGTGCTTGGATGTTTGGGGTGAGGTGCAAGAAGAATCCGAGTAGAGGAAAGCTTCACCAAGCTAAGAATGGGGATGAGGTAGCGGAGATGATCAACTTCCTGAATAGAGGTGGGAGGGCAACCCTTTGTTCACCTTTGAAGGTGATGAGAGGAGGGTTGAATATTTGGTGGTTGGGAAGGTGTCCTAGACTAATAGATGGCCTAGGTCTTGAGAGGGATCTCTTGGGAGCTTTGATAGGCTTTTAGGGAGTAGGTATGTGATGAAGGTGCGTGTTTTATGAATTAAAAGTAGGGTTTGGAGGACCCATTGTTGTAGCTTGGAAAACAAGTCTATCAGATAAAATTTATAACCGAAACTCGAAAAGTGAGTCTCGGGTCGAATATGCGACGGTGAACATTTGGTTTTATGAAAATCCATGCTTTGCTTTTATTTATTTTTGGACATTTTTATATTTTCTAATTTTTTTGGTATTTTTAGCAACCAAGAGATCACGTCAATGAATTCTAGCTAATCTACTTGTAAAATTTTGAGAGAGAAAGAGAGAGAGAGAAACAATCATCTATTTATAAAAAATTGTTTGTTACAACTACGAAAGCGAAAGAAAGATAAAAAGTGGTGAGAGAAATCCCCCTCGATGGTCGCTTGGAGGATGACTCGCTTTGACGTTGCCTGGAAGAAGGTAGTGAGGAGCGGGACGAATGGGGATGGATCCGATGATTGAGGATGGGGTAGGATGATGTCATGATGAGGATCTTCTTCCCGAAGGGTGGTGAGAGGACGGCCACAGGATTTTCCATGAATGGGGATGAAAGGTGGGAAAATGTTTGGTTCTACACTAGAGGTGCATTCCAAGCTTGGGACAAGCTCTCTCTAGAGCCGTGGAGGTGGTGACAAGAAGGGAGGAAGAGATGGTTTGGAATGGTGGTTGATAAACGCCAGTTTATCATCATTTTTATGCTTTAAACTAACCTAGCTCTTAGGATTTTACTCCGCAAACGGGTTTTTGGGCTGCATTTAGGCATAAATTAGGATAGGCATGCATTGCATTTGTTATTATTGTTTTAATGTGTTTTTGTGAGTGTTAGGGATGTACAGATTCACAGATCCCTAAAACCCTAGCACTCAAGAAGGCAATTGGTGAAGGAGAAGCCCAGACTAGTTGGAACCCAGCTTGATCCAGCTCACCATAGCTGGAACCTAGCTTACTTGAACTAGGGTGAGCTCATCCCAGCTCCATTCAGCTAATCTCAGCTGGATGGCAGCTCAAGAGAGTTCACCTTAGCTCACCCTAGCTCAAGTCAGCTCAGATCCAGCTCAACTTAGCTGAGTCTAGCTCATCTCAGCTCCCACTAGTTCACAGGGAGCTCTAGCTAGCTCAGCTGAGTTCAAATGAGTTCACCCCAGCTCAGATCCAGCTACATCCAGCTCCACTCAACTCCAGCCAGCTGAAGAAGAATTCATCTCAGCTCAGGAAGCTCAAGTCCAGCTCCCGGGGATTCAGCTTAGCTCATCTCAGTTGAGCTAAGCTACCTTAGCTGCCTCAACCAGCTTGATTCTCCCCGATAGCACCAGACCTAGCTCACCTTAGCTCATTTTGGTAGAAGCTAGCTCACTTTAGCTTGGCTTAGCAACTAGCAAAGAACTAGCAAGCTAAGCCAGCTAGAGTAGCCCCATGCCAGCCTCTTCAGCAGCAGCCAGCTCCAGCTCCAGCTCCAGACTTCTTCTCCTCAGCTCCCTCCTCCAAACCCTAGCTCCAACACCTTCTCCTCTACTCCTCCATTAGCTAAGCTAGCTTAGCCTAGCTTATCTTAGCTTAACTTAGCTATACTCCAACTTCCTTGGCTTGTACTACCCCAAAAACCCACCTACCAACTCCACCCAACTAGCTCCACCTAAGCTCCACATAAGCTAACCTACTTGGCACCAACCTAACCTACCCACCACCTCCAAAAGACACCTAAAAGTGGTGCCAAGAAAACTACCCATAACCACCCCTTAGTGGCGCCACTTTTCCCTCCAAAATCCCCCCTCATCTCCACCACACAATCCCCCTTGAATCCATCTCCACCATCCACCTAACTCCCCTTCTAGAAGACCCCATGTTGGCACCAACATGGGGGTGTCTCTCCACCACCAAAAGACACCAACACCACCATAACCACCCCCTTTAACACCCCTTGGGTTGGCGCCAACTCACCCTAGCCATAGGATCACCAACCACCCTCATCCTTCCATCCTAGCCCTCCATTTCAAGGGGCACCTTAACCCCCCATCCTATTCTATAAAAAGCCACCACCTACCACCATTTTGGGGCATCCTCCCTTAGTATATTTTCTACCTAAACAACCTATACCTACGGCCAAGAAGAAGGAGTAGAGAAGGAGATTAAAGGGGCACATCACCAGCCCTTTTGGTGCCTTCTTCTCCCCACTCTCTTCAACTTGAGCCACGCCAAGGAGGAGGACTCTCCCACTTCAAGGAGGATGGCCAGGCAAGGGAGAAGGACTTAGGGTGGACGTCCACCCTTGGAGAGAAACTTAGGGCACGCCCCCTTAGGGCTTGCCTTGGAGGTCATCACCTTGGCGGAGTTCTGCAAGGAAGGAGTTGAAGGATTCTTTTCAAGCTTGGGAGCCACCAACCTTGGAGCAAGAAGCCCTCTTCTTCACCATCTATCTAGAGGATTTGTGTTTTATTTTATTATTTGCAATTTTCTAGTAGTACAAGCTTTCCTCTACTAGGCCTTTTGTAAAACACTTTATCAATTATCTAGTTGCCTTCTTTGCAATTTTTTTTGTTTGCATTTCTATTAGCTTATTTTCAGCATTCTTCACTCCCTCTCCCTAATTATTCTAGGCCTCCACTTGCCTAGAGTGAGCTTAGGGAGAGGTTCTGCTTGTCACCTAAAAGTAGTATTTAATTCGAAGTGTAAACACTTTTCCCGCCATCAGTTCGCATGTTGCCTTAGTTTAAAAATAAAAAAAAATGATATATTGAAAAATACCAAAAAGAAAGTTGAGATTTATATTCCTAGCAAGAGAATCACTATTGCAAACATTTGGCCTCCTTGGACGACCCTAGATACTCCCCTATCTAGGATTATAAATTGAAGAGCGAAAGCGGATTTACGCGTTACAACGACGTATTTTAACAAACCGCGTATTTTCGCTGTCACTTTTTGGCGCCGTTGCCGGGGAGGCACGGCTTTGCATTAACTCATTTTCTCTTGCTTGAAGTGGATCTCATCCCCTTCTCTTTCTTTCTTTTGTGTGTGCAGGAACTACAGCGGAAAAGCGGGAATCTGGAAGTGAGAGCTTAAAGATCCTTTTCTTCCTGCGAAAATTTAGGTTGGTTCCTCTTTCTAGTCACATAATTAATTAAAACTACCAAAAATATATTAAACTTGGCTTTCAGGACCTTAAACACTTAAATTAAGTGGAGTGGTGCATTTTAAAATCATTGTTTGCTTGTATGCTTCTTTAGCACCATTCCATTGCAAGTATTGGTGTTCTATTTTTCGGGTCTAGATTTCTGTCCAGACTTGAAAAATCGATTCCTAACACCACAGGCCTCCTAAAATCATAAAATTTCATAAAGTGATTCCCAATTAAGTTTGGAACACCTGTTCCAAATTTCAAATCAATTGGATTTGTATTTAATTTTTAAAAATTCGTGGATTATAGAGGGGTCACACCCTCTAATCTTCCTGTTTTGCTACTGTCCGCGAATTTTCAGAATTTTTATACTCATCCAATTTTTGTGAAATTTATCTTGTTGGAATCCCTTTGAAATTTTACATATCATATAAAATCATGAAAATTTTCTGAGGTCAGTGGTAATACTGAAAAGTCTATAATACCCACGGGTATTATTTCTGGACTTTGACACCAGTACAATTAAAAATTGGAAACTATTATCAAAAAAATTCCTAAAATCTTACAAAAATCTTTTCTGGAATCCTTGTTTGATTTTATTCAAAGTAGTGGTGTTGTTTGACTTGTTTGGACCACTACTTAATTCTGAAAGCTAAAAAATAATTCATTGGTAGTTAAATTTCTGTCTTAGGGATAATTGGCTTAGGGTTTCTTCTTTCTCTTTAGAAACTCAATTAAAAGGAAATATACAATCACACATACAACTGGTCTTTCCTTTGATTGTGAACTTTCAAACTTGTTTGAAAACTTAAAGAGAAAAATCCTAAAATTCATTTAATTAAATCACATCCTAAAAGACAAAAATACAAAAAATTGTGTGACAACTTGATTTTCATTGGAGCCACTCTCCAATTCCTGCACACACACAAAAAAATCAAATAACAGGGCAACAACCCAATAAACGCCCTCCACATTCCGTGTGCACTATAGAATCCTAGACCTAATTAAAATTTGTAGCAACTTGACCCCTAAGGCTTTATCAACTTAGGCTTGCTATTTAGGTCTTAAGTTTTCTTTAGTTAGTACCAATTCTGTCATCTATATCTGGTGTTCAGGCTGAGGGGCCGTGTCAAACGACCAGGCGCGGGTTTGTACAAGCACCTGGGGTTTTCCCTGGGAAACGTTTGGGCCCAAACCTCCCCTTAAGCAACTTGGCTACATTTGTTGATAGAACGGGTATTCACTATTGACTACTTATTTCCTATATAGACCAAGTCTTAGGTTATTATTATTAGGGAGTCACAATTAAGTTAGGTCTAGTTTTTGTTTGTTTGAATTGCACACTTTCTCTCATCTCTTTCTCTTCTCCTCCCCTCCCCGTTCTTCCATTTTATGCACAGGCGACGGTCTCAAAATCCGCACTTGGAAGGACCATTTGATTTCGCCCCCCACGTAAAAAGACCACTTTTTCTGTCTTCTAAAAAAATGGAAACACAACAAAATAGGTCCACTGACCCTTCCACGTCTACCTCTAACTGATGTTGTGCATCTGGTGGCTTGTAATGATTGTTGATTATGTCGTTGTAGTACAGGGTGTACAATATAACATTAAGGATGTCGTATAGTGGTGAGTATGGGTGAGTTCCAGTCATTACAACCATTATTATCATTTGCTTATTTATCTAATTTTTACTGGTTTTGTTCCAGGTCGTTCACTGGGAGGCAATTTATTGAATTTAATTCGGTCACTCTTTGATTATCTCCAAAATTTACATTTTATTAAAGAATGAATGAATGTGTGTTTTATTTACCTAATTACTAAGAAATGCTTGCAAAAATACTAACTATGAACAAGCATCAAACAATCTATTATTATACTCTAAACTATGTATTTACAAGGTATCCTATTAATACTATCATAATAGTATATAATACATTAGAATGCACTGGTGTAGAAATTTAACTTATTAGTCTGTTATGTACAGTAACATATACAGCAGTTTCAGTGACAGATATAAGCGTCGCTAAATCTCAGAAAACACTATATACAACCTAAAGAGGCAAAACTGAGATCTTTAGCGACGTTTATAGTGTCGCTTTATTCTGTTAGTAATTATATAGATTTACTTATACGTATGTATACTAGTTATTCTTTGTTTCTCTTTCTTTCTTCATTAAGTCTCTGTTCTTTGTATTCTTAACTCCTGTTCTTCTTGTGTTCATATTTCTGTTTTATTCTAAGTATTCATCTTCTTCTTTCTCTTTTTATTACTCTTGTTCTTTTCTCTGTTGTTCTTGTACTCTTTGCTTTTTTTTCTCTCGTGTTAACTCTTTGTTCACTCTTCTGTCTTAGCATATTTCAGAGGTTGCGGTGGGGAGGGGATTAGGCTAATATCATTAGTTAAAACGTGTTTAGTTTGCGGGCACGCTTTTCGAGGGATACACAGCACCCTTAGGGTGGGACCAGACCTCTACTAAGCGCGCCCTAATCTCAGATTAGGTGGCTTAATTATGTCTTTAATCTCAGCGCCAGGCCTCAGCCCAACGCCATATGCTCGCACACGCTCGGGCCCCCGGCCACACACACGTCACATATTTATCGCAAATCAGACAGAGTACTCAGACCAGAGCTCTACGGGTAATCGGGTCAGATGTTCAGAGGCAGTGTTTCGGGCGCCCGGCGCCCGTGACGACTGGCGTATAAGAAACACAAATCACATTTATGTGGCTGCGCTTGACTTGCAGCACACGATGTGGTGCTATTCCAGCGCCACATCGTGCGCTGGAAATCAGGCGCAGCTGCGTCTGATCGGACTTTTGGCCCTCGATTTGGGGGCCATAAATTATTAAATAAAATAAAATAAAATATGGTTAATAAAGTATTTACATAATACTACATAATTGATCAATTAATTTTGAATTTTAAATATGTTTACTATACAAATAAATTCGCTAAACTAGGCTGGTTGTACAGGTTGATTTAGGTGATTAAATAGTTAATTACTTATAAAATAGTTAGTAAATGGTCTAATTGACCTTATACAGATTCAATTTACATACTTAAGTATTTTATACGTATTTTTATTGTATATTTACGAATTTATTTCTATTTTATTTAAGTTAAACTAGCTGTTCTGGGGGTTTTAACAGTGTCAGTGGCTTAAGCCACTGTCAAATGGGCTAACTGCTGCTGCAGTTAGTCCATTTGAAGAGGGGGAAAGCATTCACAGAGAAGAGGAGAATTTAGAGAAGAGGGGAATGTTGCTGCAGTTTGCAGCATTTTACTGTATAACTGGGAATAAGAGAAAATTCAGAACAAACTAAAAATTAAAGAGTTGAAATCCAAATCTGATAAGGGTATAGATCTCACGAAAATCACATAAGAATTCAGTTCAAATACCCACAAGGAAAAGCCCTTATCAAAAGCATCATTTCAGATCAAAACACAAATGGCATTGAGTTAGTCTTCCTAATGCCATAGACAGCATGAAGGAAGACTTAACTCAATCAATTAAAACCAAAAACATACAATCCCAGTTTCTTGCAACCTTAAGGAGTATGGAAAACTCCTTAGGTTAGAGAATCACCATACAAAAATAATTATCAAACAGGTGGTGTATGGCAGTTCTGAAATGACAAATCAGAAAAAGAATGCATTAAAGGAATTTATAAAAGCTAGCAAATGCATTCAGATCAAGGCAGAAGCAAATTCATGAAAGGCTCTTCTGATTTGTTCTCTGTCACCAGAGAACTTCTCAGAATCCTTGCCCTCAAGGAAAACCAAAATCCCTTCAATTTGTCAGATCTGTCAAGACATTTCAGAAAGCAAAATCTCTTCAAAACCCATGTTAAAGTGAATCTGACAAACTGAGGCAATCAATCTAAAATAAAAGGGGCTTTTGTGAACACAAATGGGGTGAGTGAGAAGCCCCAAATGGTGCTTGTGACGCCAATTTCAGATCTGAGGCAGTACACCATCAGATCTGGAATTGGGTCCAGATGTGTGGGTGACAGATGAAAGATTCGTCGTTAAAAGGAACATAAATCAGAATTGGATGGTGGAAAAACAAAACATGAAGAGGGAGATAAATTGATTAATGAACAGATGATTCTTCCCCTCTGATCTGGACTGATCAGAGGAGGTGAGGGAGGGGATCTAATACTAAGTCTACTCCTAAGACTAATCTAACTACAGCTAACATTAAACACTAACAATTAAAACTAAATCTATTCTAAACTACTGTAAACTAAATCTAACACTACTTGTGCAGAATTAAAAACTAAACTAACAGGAAGAATGGGACCTATGGGTCCTTAGCCGGCGGCTAAGGAGGAAGAAAGGAGGAGGGTGACTCCAGCGGAGGGAAGAGTCTGCTAGTGAGACTCCAGGGTCGTCCTCAGGTGCTACGAGGTCCTTAGCGACGAGGAGGGTCGAGAGCAGGCGATGATTCCACAGCCGGTGGCTGTGAAATCAGGGTCTAGGTGAGGAGGAGAGACTGGAGTGGAAGAATTGATCGCTAAGAGATGTAGGAGGGAGCGATCCTTCGCGCGCGACACCACTGAGGTGCTTAAATAGCAGCTCAGTGACTGAGATCACCGCAAGGGTGAGGTTAATCAGAATCAGGTCGGCGGTGAGGATGAGATGGGTAGAGCGCGCGGCGAGTCAAGAGAGAGATCTGACCGTCAGATGAGATCTGGGAAGAGAGGTGAACGCACGCACCGAATCGCGCGAAGGTTCCATTTGAATCCAGCCGCAGATCGAGATCAAAAGTGCGATGGACGGTCGAGAGTGGCTGTGTTCTTCGCGCGCTACAGTGCGCGTGAAGAACACAGGCTTCTCTTTGAAATAAAGGGGAAATTTGCAGACGGACCCTTAGAAGAAGGGGTAGAACATTTGCATGCAGGCCCATAAGCGAGAAGAATAGCAGCTGGAAGGGCCCTGCAGTCTTATAAAAGGGTCCCTGCGGCTTGCAAATAGGTCCAAAAAGGAGTTTTGAAGGGTAGAAATGTAATGCATGAAGGACCTAATTGTAATCTATTTATTTCTAAGCCTAAATGATGTCCAATTGCTTTCAAATTTTTACATGTGCTTAATTGAACATTTACGACATTGATTTTACTTCTGATTTGGCTTTTCAAACTTGTTTATGTGTTCAATTGATGCATGGATCATCATTTGTTCTTTAGTTTTCAGAATATCCCATTTTTGTGACCTAATTAGGAGATTTTAACACACATTAAAAGTTTTAGGTCTTTTCTTTAATTCCCACACTTAACCCTTTTTATGTGTTAATTTGATATTGTTTTGCTTAGTATCTAGCTTAATTTCGGCCTTTTAGCTATGATGAGTAGCCACTCATCATACCCCCATGCTTACGTTTTGCTAGTCCCTTAGCAAACAATCTGTTGAAGTGTAAGGCAATTTAAGTATCAGCAAGGTAAGTGTGTAAAGATATCTTTTTCTTCTTTCAAAAATTTTTAAGTGTTTATGATGATGATCTTTAAGCTGAAACATTTTCCAATACCAACTGTGTTTTTGGACATTGTGAGAACCTGGTTACTGAGGATAACCTACCAGAACTCGAGGCTTAAATGACATAGACCATCTCTCAACCAACAAGGACTCTTGATATTTAAACCTTAAGTCGAATTCCAGGACTCAGGAGGTTTTTACAGAGACTCAGAATGCTATGAAGTTATGGCTGTGCTTTGTGATAAGTCAGGACTAACCAGGTGAATTCTAAGGCTCAATCCCGGGGTTTCACTTCTTTTTAAGTCCAGGTTGGTCCTAACTTCAGCTCATGTTTTCGGATGACTCTCAAAAATTGATGGTATTCAAACCCAACCCTTATTGTATTTGTGGCTCAGAGAAGATTTTTTTTTTTTTTTTTTTTTTTTTTTTTTTTTTTTTTTTTGAACAGTATGTCTCCAAAACTTATTTGGTAGAGCGCACTGTATTTGGTGGGTGGATTTCTTTTGTGGAAAGAGCTTCTCCTAGACACAAAACTAAAGATTAGGACAAAGAGTCTACCTGCACGCACAGGTAAGGACTCCACCTTCCCTAATGAACACAAGGGTTGAGGTTTAGGTTCAAGTGGTCTTTCCTGACATTGTGTAGTGTAAGCCAAGGTTACTTAGACTCCTAAGTCAAAGCAAACCAACGAATCCTGTACTGGTGACTCAGGTACAAGAATTGTCCTAAAGTTAGGAGAGACTGTGGTCTATCTTGTCAAGGCTCGAAGTGTATTAAGCCTAAGCTTGTATCAAGCTCCTATGGCCCGGTAGGTCAAACCAGTAATGGTTGAATGTCCATAGACACTTATTCTATTTTTTGTTTTCAGCTATAAGATCACTTATCTTTTCTTTTTTTCTTTTTCTCCCTCCTCTCTTGAAATGAATATCTTCCTTTGACAAATAAAGTACATGTCCCTTATTGTATTTTTTGGAATTTTTCTGATTTGTTATTTTTTTGTATTTTTAGCTTTGTAATTTTTTTTTTTTTTTTTTTTTAAAAAATTTTTTCAAAATTTTTCAATTTTTTTGAAGTATATAAATTTTTTGATAATACTATATGTACTATAGTTGTGTCTACAATTGCATTTTGGTTTAAATGTTTTACCCTTTACACCCCCCCCATGCTTAAATGTTTCAATGTCCTCATTGAATGAAAGGGTGGATGCAAATGCATGCTCTGCTTTTCACTATCCTAGGCTGGGTGATGGAAGGAAGTCGGAATGAGGAGATAAAATCTCTGTGCGGACGATTTTAAGTCTGATCTAGGATCAGAGTGAACAGTCGGGCTAGGAAGTGAAATGCATGACATGTGTGTCAATGAATGTATGCTCAGAATGCAAGGGTAGACACTAAATGTAAGTAAAGGTAAGAGTAAGAAAAGTGTAAAACAGCTATATACAAGGGTAGGTGTTGCTAAGTTTAACGCCTTCAGCTAGGCGAAAACTTACATGGTAATTCAAAATGTAGGAGCGAAATGGTGGAATTGACAAGTCTGAGATCCTGCGGCTCAATGAAAGGTTTCAGTCTTTGTCCATTAACAATAAAGGGTTCAGATTTGTCAAGTTCAGTGATCTCAACGGCTCCATTATCAAATAATCTCAAGATTTTGAAAGGTCCAATCCATTTTGATCTTAACTTCCCAGGAAAGAGTTTCAGTCTAGAGTCGAAGAGAAGGACTTTTTTACCAGGGTGAAAAGATTTCCTAAGAATGTGACGGTCATGGAAGGCCTTAAGTTTGTCCTTATACATCCTTGAGCTTTCATAAGATTCATTCCTTAATTCATCGAGCTCAGACATTTGTAATTTCCTAAGATCACCGGCCTTCTCTAAGTCTAAGTTACACTTTCTGATGGCCCAATAGGCTTTGTGCTCTAATTCGACAGGAAGATGACAGTGTTTTCCGTACACAAGTCTAAAAGGAGACATGCCTAAAGGGGTTTTGTGGGCTGTCCTATATGCCCACAACGCATCAGAAAGGCGGGAAGACCAATCCTTTCTATCAGGTCGGATGGTAGTCTGTAAAATCTTTTTGATCTCCCGATTAGATAATTCAGCAAGTCCATTGGTTTGAGGGTGATAAGATGTAGCAATCCTATGTGACACCCCATACTTTTGCAGTAGGGACTGAAAATGTGTGTTTCTAAAATGAGACCCTCCATCACTAATGATGGCTTTAGGTACCCCGAATCTAGAGAAGATGAAATCTTGAACAAATTGTGTCACAACTCTATGATCATTAGTCCTTGAGGGGATGGCTTCAATCCATTTTGAAACATACTCAACTGCCAACAATATGTACTCGAAGCCATAAGATTTAGGAAAAGGTCCCATGAAGTCAATGCCCCAAATGTCAAAGATTTCGCACACCATGATCGGATTCAAGGACATCATGTCTCGGCGGCCAATACTACCAAGAGACTGACAGCGTGAACATGCCCTGCTATATTCGTGTGCATCCTTGAAGATTGTGGGCCAATAGAAACCACTCTGCAAAATCTTTGCAGCGGTCTTTTTGCCAGAGAAGTGACCGCCGCACGCCTGGTCGTGGCAGAATGATAAGATGCTTCTAATCTCCTTATCAGGGACGCACTTCCTAAAGATCTGGTCTTTACAATGCTTGAAAAGCCAAGGTTCTTCCCAGTAATAGTGCTTGGCCTCGGATCTAAGTCTGTCTTTTTGATGTCGGACCCAATTAGTGGGGATGAGTCCAGAAGCCAGGTAGTTGACAATGTCAGCATACCAGGGAAGATCAGAATGAATGACCAGCAATTGCTCGTCAGGGAAGTGGTCAGAGATGGGTAAAGAAGGAGAAATCGCTTCAGAAGGAAGGCGGGATAAGTGGTCAGCTACCACATTCTGCTTTCCAGCCTTATCACGAATCTCTAAATCAAATTCCTGTAAAAGTAGGATCCATCTAATCAGACGAGATTTCGCATCCTTCTTGGCGAGAAGATATCGAATTGCCGTGTGGTCAGTGTAGACTATAATGTGGGAACCTAAAAGATAAGGTCTGAATTTTTCCAGTGCATATACTACAGCTAGCAATTCCTTTTCCGTGACGGTGTAATTCCTCTGAGCTTCATCCAAGGTCTTGCTAGCGTAATAGATGACTGTGGGTTTCCCGTCCAATTTTTGACCAAGGACAGCTCCTACTGCATAATTAGAGGCATCACACATGATCTCAAAAGGGTGAGACCAATTCGGGGGTTGCAGTATGGGTGCCTTGGTAATCAGATCACGAAGTGTCGTATAGGCACGAACACAATCGTCAGAGATCTGGAAGTCTACGTCTTTAGAGAGGAGAGTAGTGAGAGGTCGGGCTATTTTCGAGAAATCCGCTATAAAGCGGCGATAAAAACCAACATGCCCAAGGAAAGATCGAATTTGCTTAACCGACGAAGGTAGTGGTAAATCAGAAATCAACTTTACCTTCGCGCGGTCAACCTCAATTCCTCTCTCAGAAATAAGGTGACCTAATACAAGTCCTTCAGTTACCATGAAATGAGATTTCTCCCAGGAAAGTACCAGATTCACATTAATGCATCTTTGTAGGACCTTGGTCAGGTGGTCTAGACATGCATCAAATGTGCTCCCGAAGACCGAGAAGTCATCCATGAAGACTTCTAAACAATCGCCTACTAAGTCAGAAAAGATTGCAAACATACACCGCTGGAATGTAGCAGGTGCGTTGCACAATCCAAAAGGCATCCTACGGAATGCAAAGGTTCCGTAGGTGCAGGTGAATGTTGTTTTCTCCTGATCATCGGGGTGAATTGCCACCTGATTATATCCTGAATAGCCATCCAAAAAGCAGAAAAATCTATTCCCTGCCACTCTTTCCAGTATTTGATCAATGAAGGGCAAAGGGAAATGATCTTTCTTCGTGGCTTGGTTGAGTTTTCGGTAATCTATACATACTCGCCACGAACTAGCAATGCGTGTAGGGATGACTTCTCCAGAATCAGTGGTGATGATGGTAAGTCCGGCCTTTTTTGGCACAACCTGAACAGGACTTACCCATCTACTGTCAGAAATTGGGTAGATAATTCCATTGTCCAGCCATTTAATCATTTCACTTTTTATCACCTCTTGTAATGTAGGATTTAATCTACGCTGGGGCTGTCTAGTAGGTCTAGATCCTTCTTCAGTGAAAATCCTATGTGTGCAATAAGAAGGACTGATGCCAGTAAGGTCAGAAAGGCTCCATCCTATAGCCTGCCTATGTGCTCTTAGGACAGATAAGAGTCGTGACTCTTGATTAGAAGAAAGGGAAGAGTTAACAATCACCGGATAGGTCTGATCAGGTCCTAAGAAAACATATTTGAGAGAGTCAGGAAGAGGTTTGAGTTCAACAGGCACAGGATCAGAAGGAGCAGGTGTGAAAGTTTCAGGAGATCCTAGAGATACTAATGGAATGGGAGGAAGGTCCTCAGTCTCTAAATTTGGTATCTCAGTGGAAGTCACGTCAGAGTCCAAAGAGTGTTGAGGTTCTAAATTTAATGAATTGATCAAGGTGTCCTCAACCAATTGATCCAATGAATCCAGGGAGAAGATTTCTTCAATTAAACTACAGGTCGGTCCTCTTTGGGCCTGAAAAATATCAATTTTTATTTTCTGATCTCCAAACTTTAATTCTATAAGGCCCTCCTCACAATTGATGTTTGCCTTGGCCGTAGCCAAGAAAGGTCTTCCTAAAATGATAGGTGTATTCTGGATATCTTCAGGTACTTCCATGTCAAGGACTATAAAGTCTACAGGGAAGTAAAAATCCTTGACCCGCACTATGACATCTTCCAACACTCCCTGAGGTGTCTTAACTGATCTGTCAGCTAATTGCAGGGACACCTTGGTTGGCTTCAAATTGCCAACCTCAAAATGTGTCAGTAGAGAGGTTGGGACAAGATTGATGGAAGCACCTAGGTCAAGTAGTGCTCTATTGAATGTGGTGTTACCAATCATGCAGGATAAGAGAGGGGTGCCTGGGTCTTTCATCTTAGTTGGGAGGGTACTAGAGATGATGGAACTAGCTTGTTCCGAGAGAATGATTGGACTACTCCCTTTTTGAATTCTTTCTTTACGTTTAGGTGTACATAGGTCTTTTAAAAACTTAGCGTAAAGAGGGATGTGGCGGATTGCATCCAACAAGGGGATGTTTATGTGGACTTGCTCAAAGAGCTTAAGCAAATCCTCCTCAGGTGCCACACAGGTCTTTTTCTTTCCTTTCTCCTTCTTCTTTAAAGCTTCAGGAAAAGGTACTGGAGTTGTGAGAGGTTCAGTTATAGGTAGAGGAGAAGTAGGAAGTGGAGGAGCAGAACTAGAAGTGGTAGGTGTTGGAAGAGGTGGATCTAGTGTGCATTTACCACTCCTAGTGACTATGGCATTTAGTTCAGCTCTAGAGGTAGATGGTAAATCATTGTTAGGTAGCAGAGGTGGTTGCGTTTGTGCAAGAGAGGAATTTGAGTCAGTGAAGAATTCAGTGTTGTGCACTGCTTGTGAAATGTCATGTGTTTGGTTTTGCAGTGTTGGTCTAGGTTGGACATACCTTTGAGCAGGTATGTTCCTAGGGTTGGGTTGTGCTTGGGATGGGAGTGAATGTGGTTGACGGGACTCCGTCAAGTGTGATAGCTGGGCTCTCATCTCAGCTAAGGCCGCGTCCTGTCTCTGCTGCATAGCAATATTCTGTTGTTGCATATCAGCAAGAGCTTTCATGATAGACCCCAACTGATCATCTCGTGTAGGCCCAGATTGAGAGTATTGGGTGGGCCTGGGTTGGGGTTGTTGGTAGGTACGCGGTGGATATCCGTGTGATTGTGGAGGTGGTGCTCGGATCGGGTTGTGCAATGGTGGTGCAGAAGGTTGTTGAAAAGGAGGTCTTTGTGAATTTCCCGACCATGAGAAATTTGGATGATTACGCCATCCAGGGTTATAGGTTTGTGTGAAAGGATCATTGTGAATGGCATGAAGCTCCTCCGAAGCTCCAGAAGGTGCAGGGAAGTCAGTGAAGGGAGGAACAAAGGTTCCTCCAACCGGTGAAGGATATGGGAATGGAAAATCCGGTAATGCAGTTTGTGTCACAGAAAGGTTATTCACAGTTTCCCTCCCTGTGGGAAACTGAGAAGAAGTGTTTTGTGCTGGTGACTGAGAAGAAGAAGATGGGTGTTTTGAGAGAAATTTCCATACTTCATCTACTTTCTTCTCGATTAAGCCCACTTTATCCAGTTGACTAGCCACTATCTCTAAGTCTTTGCTACTGGATTGGGCTTCATGTACCCCCGTGTGTGAGTGGGAATGTGAGGACTTTCTATTAAACACGCTCATTGAAGCATTGTTAATAGAGTTTTCGGCCATGCCTTCAAAGAGCTCAAAGGCTGAGTCCTCGTCCCGACACAGGAAATTGCCTCCACAAGCGGCATCTACAAAATTCCGTGTGTCATCATGGAGCCCATGGTAGAAGATCTGGACCTGTTGCCAGCGTGGGACACCATGGTGGGGACATTTTCTCAAAAGCTCATGGAATCTCTCCCAAGCCTCGTGCATAGGTTCTCCTAAATTCTGGGTGAAGGTGGTGATGGCACGCCTTAAGGCATTAGTGCGGCCTACAGGAAAGTACTTCTTTAAGAACTCATGTTCTAAAGAAGCCCAGGAATCTATAGGTGTAGTCCGTGAAAGTGTTCTAAACCAAAAGGCTGCCTTATCTTTTAATGAAAAGGAGAACATTTTCATCAAAAGCGTGTGCTGATCATGTCCTTGCGGACCCAAAGTTTGGGCAAGATTCTTCAGCTCCTCTAAATGCTGAAAAGGGTCCTCAGAAGCAAGTCCATGGAAGTGAGGAATGAGTGCTATAATGTTCGGCTTCAGTTCAGCAGCACGACCCCCATTGGGATAACGTACCACAGGCATTGGTTGGGCAACTGCGGGATTATAGTAATCTCGTAGTTGAGGTCTACGGGGTTGGGGTGGTGCCTGAGGATTTCTAGGTTGAAGTGGTTGTGGTTGGGGGTTAGCTAATAGATTTACAGCTTGAGCAAGCTGTTGCACCTGTTGGGTTAAGGTATTCATTTGTAGTTGTGTATCGAAAAGGTGCTGAAGATGAGGCATAGGTCCTCTCTCCGGGGGTGGATTAGGATGATTAGGATAAGGTGGAGGTTGGAACCTAGGGATAGGTGGTTGCTGTGGTAGAGGATGTGCAACTAAGTCTGGAGGAAGTTCTTCAAAATCCTCAAAGTGTGAAGAATCAAGATCATCCTCTTGGCGAGGGGGATTGTGGAAAGTATTTTGAGACTCAGGAGGTAAGGGATTAGAAGTGGAAGGCAAAGAAGATGATGCAGTAGCTTGGGTAGCAGTACCCAAGGGGAGTACAAGTTCTGGGTTTTGGGATCTCCTACCTTCCATTGAGTTGATTTTTTTTGAATTCCCGTTTACTCTAATTCGATCCAACTCAATGGAAAAAAAAAAAAAAAAAAAAATTTTAACGTTCACAATAAAATAGAAGAATCCCAATAAAATCTCAATTCAAGAAGACCAATCAATCGAAATGAATCGGAGAAAATTTTTCCTAGAGGCTGCTACGCAAAGTATGCTATACGCAAACAATTGTTTCAAGCAATTGTACGTATCCTAAGATAAACCTAGCGAAGTGCAGACCTCTAAAATCCACTGGGAATCTGGATAAGACTGAGCGTGCGGATCCAGATCCTGTGGTTGCAGAAAGATGAGGTAGAAACCCGTGTATTGTGGCCTTAAGTGATCGTGCTGTGTGCACGATAACATTCAACACAAGGCGATTAAAATCTCAAACATGGTTTCACCCAATTTTTGCTATCTCCTTTTTGATTTAATTAAAGTGATTAAAATATGTTTTCTATGCTGCTCATTTCACTTTTTACTAAATTCAGAACAAGTAGTGGTCTTCTTTAATTTTAAGTCAAATGCAAATATGGCAGGAGTTAGAGTTAGATAAGAAATGCGTACCTGACTCCAGCAATCTTCTAATGCAGATTTGACTTGAATTAAAATCTAGCAGGAATGAAATGCAATCCTAAAAATGGATGCCTGAGGTTATGCTGCTGCTAGATAAGTATGAGGTCTTTTTGATTTTTTTTTTTTTTTTCTTTCTTTTTGAAAAAATTTTATATGCAATTCAAAAGTAAGGAAAGAAATTAAGAAGAGAAAGAAATAGAGTCCAGATAGTCCAGAATTATTACAAAAATTGTGTGAGAACAAGCTCTCACAACTTATGACTAACAATTGCTCCTAATCAATAAACCTAAAACTATCTATACTAAAACTAATACTAAAATCCTACAGCGACTTCGAGGCAAAACTCCACCAGGAAGACGGATCTGGAGCGCAGCGACTCCACCAGGAAGACGACACTCCTCCTCAAGTGCTGTGGAAAAAAACAAATGATTAGTAAAAGAATAAAGGAATGTATACACAGTTAATTCAAATGGAAAATAAAAGCAATTATAATGAATGAATAAAGAATTTCTATATACAAAAGAATGAAAAGAAAATTTTTGGTGCAAAGAGCGTTGCCTCCCCGGCAACGGCGCCAAAATGATGTTGTGCATCTGGTGGCTTGTAATGATTGTTGATTATGTCGTTGTAGTACAGGGTGTACAATATAACATTAAGGATGTCGTATAGTGGTGAGTATGGGTGAGTTCCAGTCATTACAACCATTATTATCATTTGCTTATTTATCTAATTTTTATTGGTTTTGTTCCAGGTCGTTCACTGGGAGGCAATTTATTGAATTTAATTCGGTCACTCTTTGATTATCTCCAAAATTTACATTTTATTAAAGAATGAATGAATGTGTGTTTTATTTACCTAATTACTAAGAAATGCTTGCAAAAATACTAACTATGAACAAGCATCAAACAATCTATTATTATACTCTAAACTATGTATTTACAAGGTATCCTATTAATACTATCATAATAGTATATAATACATTAGAATGCACTGGTGTAGAAATTTAACTTATTAGTCTGTTATGTACAGTAACATATACAGCAGTTTCAGTGACAGATATAAGCGTCGCTAAATCTCAGAAAACACTATATACAACCTAAAGAGGCAAAACTGAGATCTTTAGCGACGTTTATAGTGTCGCTTTATTCTGTTAGTAATTATATAGATTTACTTATACGTATGTATACTAGTTATTCTTTGTTTCTCTTTCTTTCTTCATTAAGTCTCTGTTCTTTGTATTCTTAACTCCTGTTCTTCTTGTGTTCATATTTCTGTTTTATTCTAAGTATTCATCTTCTTCTTTCTCTTTTTATTACTCTTGTTCTTTTCTCTGTTGTTCTTGTACTCTTTGCTTTTTTTTCTCTCGTGTTAACTCTTTGTTCACTCTTCTGTCTTAGCATATTTCAGAGGTTGCGGTGGGGAGGGGATTAGGCTAATATCATTAGTTAAAACGTGTTTAGTTTGCGGGCACGCTTTTCGAGGGATACACAGCACCCTTAGGGTGGGACCAGACCTCTACTAAGCGCGCCCTAATCTCAGATTAGGTGGCTTAATTATGTCTTTAATCTCAGCGCCAGGCCTCAGCCCAACGCCATATGCTCGCACACGCTCGGGCCCCCGGCCACACACACGTCACATATTTATCGCAAATCAGACAGAGTACTCAGACCAGAGCTCTACGGGTAATCGGGTCAGATGTTCGGAGGCAGTGTTTCGGGCGCCCGGCGCCCGTGACGACTGGCGTATAAGAAACACAAATCACATTTATGTGGCTGCGCTTGACTTGCAGCACACGATGTGGTGCTATTCCAGCGCCACATCGTGCGCTGGAAATCAGGCGCAGCTGCGTCTGATCGGACTTTTGGCCCTCGATTTGGGGGCCATAAATTATTAAATAAAATAAAATAAAATATGGTTAATAAAGTATTTACATAATACTACATAATTGATCAATTAATTTTGAATTTTAAATATGTTTACTATACAAATAAATTCGCTAAACTAGGCTGGTTGTACAGGTTGATTTAGGTGATTAAATAGTTAATTACTTATAAAATAGTTAGTAAATGGTCTAATTGACCTTATACAGATTCAATTTACATACTTAAGTATTTTATACGTATTTTTATTGTATATTTACGAATTTATTTCTATTTTATTTAAGTTAAACTAGCTGTTCTGGGGGTTTTAACAGTGTCAGTGGCTTAAGCCACTGTCAAATGGGCTAACTGCTGCTGCAGTTAGTCCATTTGAAGAGGGGGAAAGCATTCACTGAGAAGAGGAGAATTTAGAGAAGAGGGGAATGTTGCTGCAGTTTGCAGCATTTTACTGTATAACTGGGAATAAGAGAAAATTCAGAACAAACTAAAAATTAAAGAGTTGAAATCCAAATCTGATAAGGGTATAGATCTCACGAAAATCACATAAGAATTCAGTTCAAATACCCACAAGGAAAAGCCCTTATCAAAAGCATCATTTCAGATCAAAACACAAATGGCATTGAGTTAGTCTTCCTAATGCCATAGACAGCATGAAGGAAGACTTAACTCAATCAATTAAAACCAAAAACATACAATCCCAGTTTCTTGCAACCTTAAGGAGTATGGAAAACTCCTTAGGTTAGAGAATCACCATACAAAAATAATTATCAAACAGGTGGTGTATGGCAGTTCTGAAATGACAAATCAGAAAAAGAATGCATTAAAGGAATTTATAAAAGCTAGCAAATGCATTCAGATCAAGGCAGAAGCAAATTCATGAAAGGCTCTTCTGATTTGTTCTCTGTCACCAGAGAACTTCTCAGAATCCTTGCCCTCAAGGAAAACCAAAATCCCTTCAATTTGTCAGATCTGTCAAGACATTTCAGAAAGCAAAATCTCTTCAAAACCCATGTTAAAGTGAATCTGACAAACTGAGGCAATCAATCTAAAATAAAAGGGGCTTTTGTGAACACAAATGGGGTGAGTGAGAAGCCCCAAATGGTGCTTGTGACGCCAATTTCAGATCTGAGGCAGTACACCATCAGATCTGGAATTGGGTCCAGATGTGTGGGTGACAGATGAAAGATTCGTCGTTAAAAGGAACATAAATCAGAATTGGATGGTGGAAAAACAAAACATGAAGAGGGAGATAAATTGATTAATGAACAGATGATTCTTCCCCTCTGATCTGGACTGATCAGAGGAGGTGAGGGAGGGGATCTAATACTAAGTCTACTCCTAAGACTAATCTAACTACAGCTAACATTAAACACTAACAATTAAAACTAAATCTATTCTAAACTACTGTAAACTAAATCTAACACTACTTGTGCAGAATTAAAAACTAAACTAACAGGAAGAATGGGACCTATGGGTCCTTAGCCGGCGGCTAAGGAGGAAGAAAGGAGGAGGGTGACTCCAGCGGAGGGAAGAGTCTGCTAGTGAGACTCCAGGGTCGTCCTCAGGTGCTACGAGGTCCTTAGCGACGAGGAGGGTCGAGAGCAGGCGATGATTCCACAGCCGGTGGCTGTGAAATCAGGGTCTAGGTGAGGAGGAGAGACTGGAGTGGAAGAATTGATCGCTAAGAGATGTAGGAGGGAGCGATCCTTCGCGCGCGACACCACTGAGGTGCTTAAATAGCAGCTCAGTGACTGAGATCACCGCAAGGGTGAGGTTAATCAGAATCAGGTCGGCGGTGAGGATGAGATGGGTAGAGCGCGCGGCGAGTCAAGAGAGAGATCTGACCGTCAGATGAGATCTGGGAAGAGAGGTGAACGCACGCACCGAATCGCGCGAAGGTTCCATTTGAATCCAGCCGCAGATCGAGATCAAAAGTGCGATGGACGGTCGAGAGTGGCTGTGTTCTTCGCGCGCTACAGTGCGCGTGAAGAACACAGGCTTCTCTTTGAAATAAAGGGGAAATTTGCAGACGGACCCTTAGAAGAAGGGGTAGAACATTTGCATGCAGGCCCATAAGCGAGAAGAATAGCAGCTGGAAGGGCCCTGCAGTCTTATAAAAGGGTCCCTGCGGCTTGCAAATAGGTCCAAAAAGGAGTTTTGAAGGGTAGAAATGTAATGCATGAAGGACCTAATTGTAATCTATTTATTTCTAAGCCTAAATGATGTCCAATTGCTTTCAAATTTTTACATGTGCTTAATTGAACATTTACGACATTGATTTTACTTCTGATTTGGCTTTTCAAACTTGTTTATGTGTTCAATTGATGCATGGATCATCATTTGTTCTTTAGTTTTCAGAATATCCCATTTTTGTGACCTAATTAGGAGATTTTAACACACATTAAAAGTTTTAGGTCTTTTCTTTAATTCCCACACTTAACCCTTTTTATGTGTTAATTTGATATTGTTTTGCTTAGTATCTAGCTTAATTTCGGCCTTTTAGCTATGATGAGTAGCCACTCATCACTAACCCCACCTCTAACCCTAATTCTAACCCTTCCACTCAAAACCCAACCACCAGTAACTTTCCACACTTGGAGCTCCCCAATCTTGAGTTGCCCCACACACAACATCAAGACCCCCTACCTGATCTTTTAAAATTGATGGCCGATCAGATTAATAAATTAAATTCCAATCAACAAACATTGACTAGGAACATCCAAAACCTAGCCAATCCAAGGCCAAACCCACCACCCCGTCAGCAGCCTGTTGTTCCTCTAAAAGATTTCTATGATCCGTCTTATTATGAGGAACGACCAGGGGTGGTCATACCGGAGGGGGACTTTGAGATCAAGCCAGCCGTCCTGAACCTGATTAAACACTTTCATGGCCTTCCTAAGGAAGACCCTTTCAGCCACCTTGAAGAACTAACTCTTCTTGCACAGACAACCCGTTCCCGAAATGTGTAAGAAGACATATGGCTGATGCGGCTTTTTCCATTATCTCTTAAAGATAAGGCCGCTTATTGGTTCAGGACCATTGGCCGACCCATTACAACATGGCCTCAACTCAAGAGTGCCTTCCTCAAGAAATTCTTTCCCATAGGTCGTACCAATTCCTTACGAAGATCTATTACGACCTTTCACCAAAAATCTGGTGAAACTTTCCATGATTCTTGGGAAAGATTTCAAGACCTTTTAAGAAGTTGCCCGCACCACGAGATTCCTTTATGGCAGCTCGTGCAAATCTTCTATCATGGATTAGAAGATCAAATCCGACAGTTTGTCGACGCCTCGTGTGGCGGCAACTTCTTAAATAAAGATGCTGAAAGTGCTTATGATCTATTTGAAGAAATGAGTGAAAACTCATTTAACTAAGCTTCCATGAACACATTTTGCAGAACCCAAAACCCGCAGTTTGGTGTTCATGAAATAGGCGCTCAATCTATCCCAGTCACCCAAGACGATCTTCAAATGATCGCTCAGAAACTCGACCAGATGCATATTAATCAGAAGAAAATTGAGGAAAGACTCGCCACATCAATTCAAGCTCCACACCCACATCTAACCCAACCTAACTTTCCACGAAGAGAAAATTTGCACAATCTCAACACCACTCCTGCTGATTATTCTGAGGTTGCCCATGATTCACTGGGGAATTTCAATTATCCAGATCTTAACCCCACCCAAAATATTTCTGCCATCCAGGAGCCCTTTAAAAATTCTTCCAATTGGAAAAATTACCCGAACTACTCCTAGAATAATCAAGTTTCCTCCCAACCATATCATTTTAATGGGTATGGGTCAAATCCAAATTTCCATCATGGGCCATCCCAACAAGATATCAATGCCCAGATGCTACGGACCCTGTAGGATATGCAAACAAAAATGACGGAAGTAACCCGTAACATCACAAATCTGAACAATCAAATTGGGGTTGCTCCCACGCAAAGACCTGTAGGACATCTTCCGTCCCAACCCATACCCAATCCCAATCACCAAGGGAACCATTATATGGGTAGAAATCCACATTATCCAAATCAGCCTCCTCCTAATCCACCTCGGCAGCCGCCCAGGTTCCTGCAATCACAGGCCCCCCCACCTGCTCCAAATAATAATCCGACTGCACATGCAGTTACTTTGAGGAGTGGGAAAACCACCACTGACCCCGAGCCTTCGCACGAACCTGGTAAGATACATGTGCAAGTTGACTCCCCACCTCCCCATCAGGAAGAACAAGAACAACAAAAATCTCAAGACAAGATTCCTATCCCTTTCCCACAAGCTCTCTACCCTACCACCAACAAAAGAAAGAAATCTGAGCCCACTACAGAAGAACTCATGAAGCTATTTGGGCAAGTTCATATCAATATCCCTCTCCTAGATGCCATTAAATATATACCTGCCTATGCTAAATTTTTAAAGGAGATTTGTACTCCTAAAAGGCAGGCCAAAAATCTAGGACAGGTGCATCTTTCGGAGACAGTAAGCTCTATCATACAGAGTAGGCTGTCTCCTAAGATGAAAGATCCGGGGGCACCTTTAATTTCTGTAATTATTGATGACACTACATTTAATCGCGCCCTCCTTGATCTTGGTGCCTCTGTAAATATTATTCCCACAAGTTTATTCGAAGAATTTCAGATCGGTGAATTAAAACCCGTCGAGGTTACCCTGCAATTAGCCGACCGATCTACAATCAAACCTCGTGGGATTGTCGAGGATGTATTAGTCAAGGTCCAGAATTGTGTCTTCCCTGCAGACTTTCTGGTTCTTGACATTGAGGCACCTGAATCATTACTGGACTTCCCGATAATCCTTGGACGCCCCTTTTTGGCTACTGCAAAGGCAAATATCAATTGCCACACAGGCAAAATGGATATCAACTGTGTAGGCCAAACTATCACCTTAGATATTTTTAAATCCTCTAGGAGATTCCATGATGATAACTTCTTTGAGGACTCAGATACTGAAATTTCTAATATGGTGGAGGAGACAATGTTAATAGATACCCTTACCGACCACAGTTTTTTTGAGGACTCTGATTCAGACTCAGTGGTCGGCGAGATCTGTGATCCGGAAACTTGTCTTGACTCCAAATTTGTTCCTGATACCCCCCCTAACCCACACACTATTCACGCACCTAATTTTTCCACACTAACTCACCATTCCTTCCCCGACCCCTTTCTTACGGACCTGCCACCAACCCCGCCCGAGTTTGGCACCCAACCTGAATTAAAACCATGGCCAGACTCGGGCCACACTTATCAATTTCCATCTCACTTTGATCCCAATATTATTTCTAATCAATTTTCTAGGGATCTAGACGAAGACACCTTTTTTGCGGGCATCCAAGTGTCCAATTATTTACATGATTTTCCGTCTTCTGTGCTTACCTTCACGCCCGGCTGAATGGCGTAAAAGATAGCACTGGATGGGAGGTAACCCATCATTTTCTTGCTTTCCTTTTTTCTTCTTTTTCCAGGTTTTGTTCATCCTAAACCCGACCGTCATCACTAAGGTGATCCCTTTTCCCTGCTAATGCATGAGGACATGGCATATCTTAAGCATGGGGGGGTGTTTTTAAATTTTTATGATCGAGTCAGGATGTTCAAAACCTAAAAACATGCAATTTTCTTTAATTTATTTCCTGCTTGCATACCCAAAAAAAAAATTGAAAACTTTTTGAGGAAAAATTTTGAAATCGGGACTACAGTCGAAAAATTCACTTCTGGTACAATGGGATTTAATCTTTAACAAACTAAGGATGAGGATATGGATCTGATCATTAGAATTCCAGGGTCTATTTTAGACTAGATCAGATATCCTTCTCTAAAATTCCACCTGAACTCCTGATAGTTCAGGTGACTTGATCCTATTTTGTAATATGGAAAGTATTTGACGTAGTTTTTGATTCAAAAACCTGCGGTTCTTGAGAAACTTCTTGTGTCAATTTTCACACACAAGCCAACACTTAAAAATAACTAAAAATTTGAAAAAACTCCCTTGTTTGGATTTAGTAAAAGTCTGAAGCAGATCATTGGTTTGAGTTCCCACCGTCGAGAAGAAGGAAAAAACCTTCTTTGAGGACACGATGTCAACATGTTACCGCCTCGGTGCTGCTCTATATCTATATTTCATATCTTTAGACGGAGCATTAAAGCGCATTTCAGCAGCTCAAGTGTCTTGGACGGTGCTCTACCTATACCGTCGGAGCAAGAGCTTGAGTTTGCTTGGAGCGCCCCTTTTCACCGCATCGTGTTTTGGGGTTGTGAGCTCCTGGGTGGTGTCATGGACAGTGCTATCCCGAAGTACTGGCGCCAGAGCCCCCTCGAGGAATGGTAATGGGAATGATGATACCGACACATCTGTTGTAAGACTAAAGCTAAAAATAAGCATGGGGGAAAAAAAAAAAAAAATAATAATAATAATAACACGTCCTTATTAAGGTTGGCTTTTCACAAGCACCGACACAAGGTTTTAAAGGAATTTGCAAGTTGCGAATCAGATTCACGAGCCAGAAAAATCCTAAAAACAAACATTTCAAGTCATCTGAATTAACAAGGGGTTAATTTGTGAATTTTCTGAGGATATATTGATCCCGTTCTATCTAATGGTTGGATCCAAAAACAAATCCTGATGTTTATCTTCAACAAATCCCGTATCTCCTGTGTTTTAATATACCAAGGTCCATTAATCTCTTTTTCTCCTCAAAAGTAAAAAAAAATTAGATTTCCCAAAAATTCCATTTTCCAAAAAAATTAATGTTTTGCTAAGAGACTAGCAAAAGATAAGCATGGGGGTGTGATAAACGCCAGTTTATCATCATTTTTATGCTTTAAACTAACCTAGCTCTTAGGATTTTACTCCGCAAACGGGTTTTTGGGCTGCATTTAGGCATAAATTAGGATAGGCATGCATTGCATTTTTTATTATTGTTTTAATGTGTTTTTGTGAGTGTTAGGGATGTACAGATTCACAGATCCCTAAAACCCTAGCACTCAAGAAGGCAATTGGGGAAGGAGAAGCCCAGACTAGTTGGAACCCAGCTTGATCCAGCTCACCATAGCTGGAACCTAGCTTACTTGAACTAGGGTGAGCTCATCCCAGCTCCATTCAGCTAATCTCAGCTGGATGGCAGCTCAAGAGAGTTCACCTTAGCTCACCCTAGCTCAAGTCAGCTCAGATCCAGCTACATCCAGCTCCACTCAACTCCAGCCAGCTGAAGAAGAATTCATCTCAGCTCAGGAAGCTCAAGTCCAGCTCCCGGGGATTCAGCTTAGCTCATCTCAGTTGAGCTAAGCTACCTTAGCTGCCTCAACCAGCTTGATACTCCCCGATAGCACCAGACCTAGCTCACCTTAGCTCATTTTGGTAGAAGCTAGCTCACTTTAGCTTGGCTTAGCAACTAGCAAAGAACTAGCAAGCTAAGCCAGCTAGAGTAGCCCCATGCCAGCCTCTTCAGCAGCAGCCAGCTCCAGCTCCAGCTCCAGACTTCTTCTCCTCAGCTCCCTCCTCCAAACCCTAGCTCCAACACCTTCTCCTCTACTCCTCCATTAGCTAAGCTAGCTTAGCTTAGCTTAGCTTAACTTAGCTATGCTCCAACTTCCTTGGCTTGTACTACCCCAAAAACCCACCTACCAACTCCACCCAACTAGCTCCACCTAAGCTCCACATAAGCTAACCTACTTGGCACCAACCTAACCTACCCACCACCTCCAAAAGACACCTAAAAGTGGTGCCAAAAAAACTACCCATAACCACCCCTTAGTGGCGCCACTTTTCCCTCCAAAATCCCCCCTCATCTCCACCACACAATCCCCCTTGAATCCATCTCCACCATCCACCTAACTCCCCTTCTAGAAGACCCCATGTTGGCGCCAACATGGGGGTGTCTCTCCACCACCAAAAGACACCAACACCACCATAACCACCCCCTTTAACACCCCTTGGGTTGGCGCCAACTCACCCTAGCCATAGGATCACCAACCACCCTCATCCTTCCATCCTAGCCCTCCATTTCAAGGGGCACCTTAACCCCCCATCCTATTCTATAAAAAGCCACCACCTACCACCATTTTGGGGCATCCTCCCTTAGTATATTTTCTACCTAAACAACCTATACCTACGGCCAAGAAGAAGGAGTAGAGAAGGAGATTAAAGGGGCACATCACCAGCCCTTTTGGTGCCTTCTTCTCCCCACTCTCTTCAACTTGAGCCACGCCAAGGAGGAGGACTCTCCCACTTCAAGGAGGACGGCCAGGCAAGGGAGAAGGACTTAGGGTGGAAATCCACCCTTGGAGAGAAACTTAGGGCACGCCCCCTTAGGGCTTGCCTTGGAGGTCATCACCTTGGCGGAGTTCTGCAAGGAAGGAGTTGAAGGATTCTTTTCAAGCTTGGGAGCCACCAACCTTGGAGCAAGAAGCCCTCTTCTTCACCATCTATCTAGAGGATTTGTGTTTTATTTTATTATTTGCAATTTTCTAGTAGTACAAGCTTTCCTCTACTAGGCCTTTTGTAAAACACTTTATCAATTATCTAGTTGCCTTCTTTGCAATTTTTTTTGTTTGCATTTATATTAGCTTATTTTCAGCATTCTTCACTCCCTCTCCCTAATTATTCTAGGCCTCCACTTGCCTAGAGTGAGCTTAGGGAGAGGTTCTGCTTGTCACCTAAAAGTAGTATTTAATTCGAAGTGTAAACACTTTTCCCGCCATCAGTTCGCATGTTGCCTTAGTTTAAAAATAAAAAAAATGATATATTGAAAAATACCAAAAAGAAAGTTGAGATTTATATTCCTAGCAAGAGAATCACTATTGCAAACATTTGGCCTCCTTGGACGACCCTAGATACTCCCCTATCTAGGATTATAAATTTAAGTGCGAAAGCGGATTTACGCGTTACAACGACGTATTTTAACAAACCGCGTATTTTCGCTGTCAGTGGTGGGTAGGTCCTTTTATAGGGGAGGAGGAGGAACAAATTTGCATTTGGGTCATTACTGACGTCCGTAAATGTCGCTACAGATCAACCCCTTTTGTCGCTAAAGATCCGCACCTTCAATTTGTCTGCTGGCACGCACGGGCCATTAGTGACAGCTGCAAGAATCACTAAAGGCCTACGTCGTTGAAGATCCGCCCTCCCAAGCTAGCACGCCCCGCTGGCGCTGTGCGCTCACGCCTATCACCACAGTGTTGTGCAGGTACGCGCACTGGTGCTTGTGCTGCGCTATTGCTACACACACGCGGTGCAAGTGGCTGTGCACATGAGCCTGTGCACATGTTGCATTGGACACTGGCCTAATTGAGGAATTAGAGGGGCTACAAGGATTCAAACTCGCGCCCCACCTTTGGGAGTGCCTCTCTCCACCACTTTTGTTACAGTGTAAGATGGTCGTGTGGAGGATCCTCTGAAGAGCGGCGTCAATGGCTTCTCAGTCGTTGGATCAAGATCCAACAGCTGAGAATTGATGATGTGGATGAAGAGGAGCCGGTGCTGGGACTGCTGCCCTGTGTTCGGCGGCTTAGATGGTGCCACGTGGAACCATCTAGGCCACCTACTCTTCTTTCTGTTGCAGAGAGTGCCACAATGCTCGGATCAAGATGATTCCTGTGTTGCCAGACTGCAAACATTGCTTCGGATCAATCCTTATGGTCGGATTTTCCATCTGAAATTTGTATGGCTGTCGTATTGTGCCCCTGGCCGTTGATTTTCCTTAGACTTCATATGACGCTACAGGACTCTGATCTAGACAATTTCAGAGGCATTAGCCTTCGATCGTCATCCTGATCAGATCCGCATGGTCCGATTGTTTATTCAAGGCCGTGGAATTTCTTCTTCTCTCCTAGCCATAGAAAGGACCTAATTAACCTAAAATATATACAGTTACACTAAATGCAGAATGATGCATGCTATGCAATATTTATAATATGAAATGCAAATCTAAGACTATGATCATGCATGATCAGGCATTTTAACATAAATAGATGTGTCTACATCAGTATGAATTGCATAGGAAGTGATGCCTAGGCAAGGGAGGTGTGTAGGTTCTTATATAATGGATGAGAGGATACTAAAATCGGTATAGGACAATTAGAGACCTCGAGGACATCGCTATAGATCCTGATCATTCGTCACTGTAGCCAACTCACGCGCAAGCTGGCACCAACAACTCATTCACTCGCTATAGTGAGCTGTGCTATCCATACATCTTGTGCGTTGATCAAACTCAAGTTTTGTTGGCCGTCCATCTCCCATCTCAGCTGCCATCACGTGCATCCGTCAGCTAGCATCTGCTAGCTCATACTGAGCCGCCATGGATTGAATGGCCACCCTTGGATGGCAAATGAAGGGCTCTAATTGAGTGAGAGAGGACGCATCGGATCGCACCTCCACTGCGTCTGTGATTAGACGTGCACCCACGTGGAATTGAGCTTATAGATCATGCAGTGCTCGGAGCACCACGTCACCACTTCCGCCGCTCAATCGTCCATCGGCGGATGAATTTCACCTGCGCGTGCTTCAGCAGATTAATTTCGCACCAAGGCTTTGATCATGCAGCTGAGCTTCCAAGTTGAAGCACTAATCGCTGTGCTGAGGTCAACTTTGTGTCTCATTTAAGAATTCAGGTTCAGGTGCCCACGATCGTTGGATCTTGATCCAACGGTCGAGATTGCGTGAAGCTAGTCTCTACTTAGCTTATGGCAGGCATCGTGGCACTTTGACAACCATTGGATTCGAATCCAATGGTTGAGATTTTACAAGTGTAGCTTTGGAGGAGTAGTTGAGGTCGGGCTGGAGGGCTGCAATGGTGCCACATGGCTGTCCACCTTCTTCTTCTTGTAGACGGTGCTATGGAGCTTTGATAAGAGTGATTTCTGCATTGATGGACTACGATCGTTGTTCTGGATCCATCCATATGGTTGGATTTTTCATCTAAAGCCCGTAAGGATGTCACATTGCCTCGTAGCCATATAAAATGTTGAAATTACTTACAGAATACACAAATTATCCTAAATGCAATATAATGGATGCTATGAATTATTTATACTGTGGAATGCAATACTAATCTTAGGAACTGACATAAGTAGACATTTTATCATGAAGAAATGTGTATTTATCATACGGTCATGCCTATCTTTTGCTAGTTTCTAGCAAAAGTAACCTAAATGCTATGTATAAAACAGAATCAGGATTTGATTACTTGGCAAAGTTTGTTGATTAACCTAATTATAGAAATTCATCAGTGCCTAGGTGTCTGCTAAAATGCATACTACCGCAATCCTCGCCTTATTTTGAAAAGGGAAGATACATTATTTTTTCTTTCTATTCTTTTCTAATTTTTTTGAATTTCTTCGTTGAGAGCTTAAGGATAACTTTTTACGGCTACCTGACCCACCCAAGACTCGAAAAGGACTTTAATACTAAGCATCTTCTTGTGAAAATTGTGATAGACTCACTTAACAGCAATCGAAACGGACTTTGAGTTTCTACACCCCTAGGTGACCTTAAAAGAAATTCTGCCTAAAGGTGTATGTATCCGACCGGTAGCTTTCTCCATATTTTTTATTTTTCAACACAAGGGTGAACCTAGTGTATATCTCGTCAGTTTATTCTACTGCCCTGCTTCTTCCCTAGGTCTTTCGAGAATTATTTATGCATTCTTGTGTGCTGGGTTATGAACAACTAGCTAATGAGTTGTTACCACCAACCACTTGCCAGCCATACTCGTGCGGTGAAATGTGGCTTATTTATTTATCTTCTTTTTCTACATATTTTGTTCATTTTCTTTTCTTTTTGGATATTTTTCTATTTTTTTCTTTCTTTTTTCTAAGTAGGTGGCTTCCCTCATCTATGATTTACCTAAAGGCAGCTAGAAGAGAATGGTCATGTGGCTACTTTCTGGACAACTGATCGATGAGCTATTACCACTGACAATTTGCTAGCCATACCACCCTAGAAGGTTCATTAGCTACCCAATTTCCATTAAAATCGCCAAAAAGTGAGTCAGTGCAAAGAGTGTGCAGATGCTTAGGCTTAAAATCCCCTCAAATCAGAGGGCAGGTTGATAAGTCGTGTACTTATCACCTTAATTTATTGACCAAATTAAAATTAACTTTGCGAGGACTTCAGACCAAGTCCACATTTATGTGGACACCTGGGCTGATTAGGCCCAAAGACTTGAAGAGTCTAACTATTCATGTCCTAAGATATCATTTCTTAAACTTCACAACTCCTGATGCCTAAGTTCTCTTCTCATAATTCTAAATATATATATATATATATTTTTAATAACAGGAACTTACTATTACAGGCTGACAAAATAATCAAATCATAACGTATCCACACCCCTATGCTTAGCCATTACAATGTCCTCATTGTAAAATAAAAGCATAAAGGAGGGCAAAATAAGAAGAATATGACCTGTATTCCATGAAACTTCGGTCAACTCCAAAACAGCCTATACACGTGCTGAGCTTTAGTACCTTAAGCTAGGTGATGTCCAGCAAACAAAAATCAGATCAAGGTGACTGCAACCTTGTCCAAGATGGGTTCAGGGAGCACATCATCCACATAAGGTTTGAGACGTTGCCTGTTGACCTTAAAGGAACTACCCATCTTTTGGTCAGATATTTCAATGGCACTGTTAGGAAAAATCTAATCAATAATGAACAAGCCGTTCTATTTAGACCTAAGCTTGCCAGGAAAGAGCTTAAGACGAGAATCAAAAAGCTAGACCCTTTGGTTTGGCTTAAAGCTCTTACGAGAAATCATTTGGTCATGAAGAGCTTTGGTCCTTGCCTTATAGATTCTGGCATTCTAGTAGGCATCATTTCTAGGCTTCTCCAACTCGGATAGCAGGAGTTTCCTAGTCTTCCCAGGTAACTCTAGGTCAAGATTGCATCTTTTGATGGCCCAAAATGGCTGGTGTTCTAATTCTACAGGTAAGTGACATGCCTTACTAAACACCAGATGGAATGGAGACATACTAATAAGCATTTTGTACACCACACGATATGCCACAAGAATATCATCCAACTTTGGGTCCAATTCTTCCTATTAGGCCTAACCATTTTCTGCATAATGTTCTTGATCTCCCGATTGGAGGCCTCGACCTGTCCGTTCATCTAGGGGTGGTAGGGTGTGGAAATCCGATGATTCACCCCATATTTTGCCAGTAGATTCCTGAGATGGGCATGAGTGAAATGCTTGCCACCATCACTGATAATGGCCTAAGGAATCCTAAATCGACTAAAGATATTTTCCTTCACAAAATCAATGACCACCTTGTGGTCATTAGTCCGAGTAGGAATTTCCTTCATCCATTCGGACATGTAATCCACAATGACAAGAATATACAAGTGTCCAAATGAAGGAGTGAAGGGTCCCATGAAATCGATGCCCCAAACATCGAAAATTTCGACAGGAAGTATTGTGTTTAGGGGCATCATGTCCCTTTTGGCCATGTTCCTGAGTGTCTGGCATCGGGCACATGACCTTGAGAATTCGTGGGCATCGTTAAATAATGATGGCCAATAGAATCCGAATTGCAGAATTTTTGCCACCGTCTTTTTCCAAGAACATGTCCACCACATGCAGATGCATGGCAGAACTCAAGTATACTAAGGAACTCAATTTGTGAGATGCCTTGGCAAATAATCTGGCCAGCATCGATGCGATACAGCTCGGGGTCGACCCAAAAATAATATTTGGCCTCGTATGTAAGTCAATCCCGTTATTGCTTGGTTAATCCTGGGGCATTTGACCAATGATCAAATAATTAACAATATCCACAAACCAAGGGGATCGGATACCCATGACTGTAAGGATAGTCTCATCTGGAAAAGTGTCGAAGATAAGGATATCCCAATGAAGGGAATTAATTAGGATTCTCGAAATGTGATCCGCCACTACATTTTATGCCCTGGCTTTGTCTTTGATTTCAAGATCAAATTCTTTAAGTAAAAAATCCAGAAATAAGCTGGGGCTTGGCATCATTTTTGGCCAAGAGATGTTTCAAGGCCGAATGGTTGGTGTAGATGATAACATGAGAACCTAGAAGATATGCCCTGAATTTCTCTTCAGCAAAAACTATGGCTAGCAACTCTTTTTTAGTAACAGTGTAGTTCCTCTAGGCCTCATCTAGAGTTTTGCTAGCATAGTAGATAAAAGAGGGCTCCTTATGCATTTTCTGACCCAAGACAGCCCTGATCGCATATCAGATGCATCAACCATAATCTCAAATGGAGCTGTCTAGACCGGTGGTTGCAACACTGGGGCACAAGTGATTGCTATTTTTAATAAATCAAATGCCTTACGGTATGATTCATCAAACTTGAATGGCATGTCTTTGGCCAGAAGGTTACTCAAGGGTCAAGCAACATTTGAGAAGTCCATAATAAATCTTCAATAAAAACCCACATGATCGAGGAATGATTGGATTTGTTTCATAGATGTGGGTGGAGAAAGTTTAGAGATGGCATCCACCTTAGCCTTATCAACCTTAATTCCCTGATTAGAGACCACATGACCATAGACAATGCTTTCCTAAGTCATAAAGTGGCTCTTTTCCCAGCTAAGGACCAGCCGTGTCTTGATGCATCTCTTGAGGATCAATTCCAAGTTAGCTAGGCATGACTCAAAGGAATCTCAAAAAATGGAGAAATCATATAGGAACACCACAAGACAATCTCCCACCATGTCAGAAAAGATGGCGAGCATGCACCTTTGAAAATTCGCGGGTGTATTGCATAGCCCAAACGACATTCTACGAAATGCCAAAGTTACATAGGGACATGGGAAAGTTGTCTTTTCCTAGTTCTCGAGATGGATAGGGATTTGGTTATATCCTGAATAACTATCTAGGAAACAAAAGTACTTTTGCCCAGCTAACCTTTCTAGGATTTGATCAATGAATGGCAAAAGGAAATGGTCCTTTTTGTTGGCCGTGTTCAGCTTCGTATAGTAGATACAAACACTCCAAGTGGAAGCTGAACAGGTAGTGAAGGATTACCCTTACTCATTAGTCATGAAGACTATCCCCACCTTTTTGGGCACAACCTGAACGAGGCTAACCCACGGGCTATATGAGATCGGGTAAATAACGCCTGCATCGAGCCACTTGATTATTTCCTTTTTGACCACTTCTCACATATTCAAGTTTAATCTCCTTTTCATCTTGTAAGAAGGGCAAGATCCATCTTCCATGAAAATACAATGATTACGGTAATATGGCTTAATCCCCCTAAGGACGTGGATGGTCTAACTAATCGCCGCTTTATTATTCTTAAGGATTTTAATCAATCTCAATTCTTGCTCCTTAGTCAAATTAGCACTAATAATCATAGCGAGTGTATTCTTAGGTCCTAAGAACTCCTATTTTAAACTCTCAGGCAATGGTTTCAAATCCATCTAAGGTGGATTTAGTATAGAGGGTAAGGATGATGCTGATGAAGATTCACCAAGATGATCCAGTGGGAGTGGTTGGGACTGAACAAAATCAACAACCTCTTCAGGGTGTGGCGAGTCTGCCATAGAGGGTTGTGGGTTAGCTTTGCTATGGCTGGTGGAGTCCTCGAGTACATTCATCAACATACACGTCTTAACATTGAAATCATGATCCTCAAGCTCCTCAATAATCGACAATCCTCAAATCCATTTATTACCTTGAAAATATCAACTATTAATTTCCTATCTCCAAAGGCAATCTCCATACTACCACTCCCACAATTGATGTTGGCCTTGGCAGTAGCTAGGAACGGGTGCCCCAGAATGATGGATGTGTTCCTCAATTCTTCAGGTACATCCATGTAAAGAACCAAGAAATTTATGAGAAAATAGAAGTCCTTGACCTTGACAATAATGTCCTCAATAACTTCTTTCAATGTGGTGACCGAACGGTCTCCTAACTATAGCTTTACTAAGATTGGCTTGAGTTCACCTAACCCAAACCTTTCATAGAGAGAGGTCAGATTAGGTTGATGGATGCACCTAGATCCAATAGTGCCCTATCAAAAGTATAATCCTCAATGACACATGAAATAAAGGGGGCACCTAGATCTTTCTTCTTCTTAGGATGGTGGCGTAGGATAACAAAACTCGCCTGCTCAGCGAGAATCACCTTCCTTGGGGTGGGTTCTTTTGGCTTACACTTTTGAATACATAGATCTTTCAGGAACTTAGCGTAAACTGGGAGGTGCTTATAGCATCGAGGAGCAGGATATTGATCTCTACACTCTTGAATAAATTCAAGAGCTCCTCATTGCTATCTAGGGTTTTCTTCTTCCTGATTTTTAATAAGACTTCAAGGAACGGGATATGGCCGGTGTCCTTAATTTCAAGTTCCTTAGCCTTCTTTTCTTCTTCAACTTTCTCCTTTTCTTCCTCAAGCTCAGCAAGGTTTCGGTTACTATAAGAAGGTAGTCCAGGGTCCTTGGTTTGCTTCCCGCACCTCAAGGTGACAGAATTTGCAGATGCATATGGGTTCGGGTCTTAGGGAGGGTTAGGAAAGATAGGAGGGGATTAATTAACTAGATAACTAGTGTTAGAAGAGGAAGAAGGACCCTGCTCAACCACATAAGCATGTGCATGTGGGTCCCTCTAATTCTCGTACCCTTGGGCTCTATTACACTAATTTTGTACATTGCGACGGTTGGGTACGGGTTGGGATGGTAGAGATTCGAGCTATTGAGTGTTGTCCAATGATGTCTACATCTACTACATAAGCTAAAGCATAGATCCTTGGATTTCTACCATCTACCAGTTTAAATTAGCCCACCCTGTAGATTGTTGGGCATTGCAAGATGGCTAAGTAACTGGTCTCGGGGGCAAATGGGTGTAAGCTTGACCTTGACCCATAGGTCTTCGTGGTGCATAGTTGCTAGATCGTGTTTGGGTCTGTTGCCCTTGATTTTTCCAAGAGATGTTAGGGTGGTTCCTCAAACCCAGGTTATAAGTGTTGGAATACGGTTTGGACCTAGCATTCTCCTACGTAGCACACGCATCCTCATAGGGCGAGATGGAGGTAAGGAATGATCAGAAAATCTAGGATCAAAGGCCCCAGTTTAGAACCCATAAGGTTTCGAGAAATTCTGGCTCATAGGTTGAGCCGACTCTAGTTGGTTCACGAACTCCTGCCCTGTGGAAGCTCGTGAGGAATGAAATCCCAAATTTTGGGATTGAGTGGATGTAGAAGTGTTTCCTGAATTTCCAAACATCCACTCTTCCATCCTTTTTCCAACCAAGTCCACCTTATCAAGTTTATTGCAAATCAATTCCATGTTAAATGAATGAGAATTCTAGATCTCATTAGCATTTGACCTGGGTTGTTGGGACTTGTTGAAAGTATCCATGGAGATATGATTTATTGAGTTCTCTCTCATTTCCTTGAACAGGTCATATGAGCTATCTTCATCTCTATTGAGGAAATTACCTCCACAGGAAGCATCCACATGATTACGGAGTTGTTCGACCAACTCGTGATAAAATATCTACATGAGTTGCCATTTCGACACCTCGTGGTGTGGACACTTCTGCAAAACATCCTAGAATTACTCCTTGGCACCATGAAACGGTTCCCCCGACCGCTAAGCAAAAGTGGTAATCGCCCATTGCAAGACATTGGTTCGTCCGATTGGGAAAAACTTCCTTAGGAAAGTCGACTTAAGAGCAGTCCATGTTTCTATTGGCGTTCCAATGATCTGGTACCAATGTACGACCTTATCCCTTAGAGAGTGGGGGAAAAGCCTCATGATCATTTGCTCTTCGTTCACATTCCTAGCTTTAGTGGTCTGAATCAAACTGGTCAGATCCTCCAACTACTGGAATGGGTCCTCAGAGCCAAGCCCATGGAAATGTTTTATCAAACTTAAAACTTGGGGATTGATTTCTACATCTCTGTAGGAATAATGACACCAGGATGTTCCCCATAATTTGAAGGATAATAGAAATCCTTCAAGGGTTGAGTGCCTTCACCATTCATTCATTAAAACCATTGCTGCATTTGCTGCAGCTGGTCCAATTGCCTCTAAATCTGCTCCTGCTGGTTTAGGGGCAAGGGAGGTGGTTGTTGATTAGCCATGGGATATGCTTGGCTATGACTCGGCCACTACCTCCGGGAATGGTCAAAAGGTCCTTCCAAGCGAGGGTTCAAGGACCTCCTTCCAAGCATGCACTAGAAGGAAGTCGGAAGGACGGGGAAAAAATGGAATCCTACAACACAAAAATGCAAGCCTATCCTTAAATTTGGTAGCCTAAGGACCTATGCCTCAGAAATAAACTCCAACCACACCACGAATTTGGTGTTGTCCTTGCTACTGAAGATGGTAAAGTTGGGCTAGCAAGTTAGAGGGAGTGTGTCTCGAAGGGCGCTAATTATGCCAAACCCTTACTTAAGTTGTTTAACAATTGGGCCCCCCAGCATATCACCTTTTGAAGTAAGCAGACATCACTAATTCAAAGTACGCTTAAGAGAGTACCCTGAAATGGACTTTATCAATCCTATGGCCAACTTCTACTCAATTTTAGTTAGGCTTAGAATAGTGGTGTTTTTGGAAGTGATGAGCCCTATTAGTGGGTTATGCCCTTCAATAGTTTGTTTGGGAATGTCTATATGTGCACAACCAATAGTTTTCAAGTAAGATTATTGAGGATGAAGTGAGTTTTAGGATTCGAATCTTGCTTAGTAGCTTTTAGGTTTCAAATATTAGGTGTATTCAACCAAGTTTTTGAGAGGCAAACCAAGTTTCAAAGCATAGGTTCAAGTATTTTTCTTTATGAATCAAGAAAATATGGAGTGCCTAGCTTGACCTAACTATTTGAATCCAATGGGGCAGCTACAGGATGAATCAGTTTTAAATTAGGTGGTGCGGCCCAAACAATTCAACCAATTGGCCCAGATGCACCACCAATTAAGGCACACAAAAGGTGATTAACCTAATATCATTTCTACTATTTTATGTGTGTTGATGCATGTATTAGTTCCACAGGTCAAGATCTCAGTTGAGTAGATATAATTAAAAGAGGTTGTGAGCCTCAAATGTGGGTTGTGCAGTGTGTATGTTAATTTTGTCCCAAAATCAGAAAGTTTATCTTCTTTTATCTATTTTTTTTATATAGGGGTGAGATGAGTGTAGGTAGCAAACAAGACATACAACTTCCATCCTAAGGTTCACGAAAACACCTAAGTGATTAGGTCTTGACTATTATGGTGGCGAAATGAACTAGTGGGTGGGGAAGTGGGGGGTAACACTTACAAACCACTTCACACGCACTTTACTCTGATCTACTGCACTTTGATCTCCTTGCTAGGATACCTGCAAGAGAGCAAATCAGAGGTAAGAGGGGTTAGTCAATAAGTTGACATAAAGAAACACGGAAAACAAGGAAGCAAATTCTGTTGCCTCCCTGGCAATGGTGCCAAAATGATATATGAGAATTCCACGATGTAAAAGTTAGGGTTTTGGAAAACCAGTCATCATAGTTGCAAAACTCGCTACCAAATAAAATTTACCGAATCTCAAAAGGGAGTCCCAAGTCGAACAAGGGGAGGTGACATTTGTTTATTGAAATCTACATTTCAATTTGTTTCTTTTTGGTGTTTTAGGGTTTTGTGATTTTTTTTTATTTTTGTAATGAAGAAATAGCGCAGAAAATCTTTCGGGCAAGAATAAATACATAGATGGAGAGTAGAGAAATGAAGCAAATCTGATATAAGAAAATGTTGTTTATTACATTAAGCAAGAATATACTAAACAAAAAATAAAAGAGAATGGAGGTGAGAAGGAATTTCCCAAAGTGAATTTTAGGTGAGATGACAATGCTTGGTGGCAGCTTAGACAAAGGAGGCAAGGTTCTTGGATGTTAAGGGTGACGCGCGAGAAGAATCCGACTAGAGGAAAGCTTCACCAAGCATGGAATGGGGATGACGAAGCAGAGAACTTCCTAGGTGGAGGTGGGAGGATAGCCCTTTGGTCACCTATGAAGGTGGTGAGAGGAGGGTTGAATATTTGGTGGATAGGAAGGTGTCCTACACTAATAGGTGGCCTAAGGCTTGAGAGGAAGCTCTTGGGAGCTTTGATAGGCTTTTAGAGCTCAAGAATAAGTGTGAATAGCATAGGAAGGGATGCCTATGCAAGGGAGGTCTGTAAGTTCTTATATAATGGATGAGAGGAGGCTAAAATAGGCATAGGACAATTAGCAACCTCTAGGATGTCGCTGTAGATCCCATTCATTCATCGCTATAGCCAACTCATTGCAAGCTGGTGCCCACTGCTCATGTGCTCGCTTTAGCGAGCTATGCCATCCATCCATCTCATCTGTTGATCATGCTCAAGCTTCGTTGGCCGTCCATCTCACATTCCAGTTTCCATTGTGTGAGTCTGTTAGCTGGCATTTGCTGGCTCTCGCTGAGCTACGGTGGAGACTCGTCGCCCTTGGATGGCAAATGAAGGGCTCTGACTGCGTAAGAGAGGAGGCATCGGATTGCGACTCCGCTGGCATGTGATTCGGCAAGCATCTGCATGGTATCGCACGAGTATCGATCGCGCGACGCTTGGAGCACCACGTCACCAATTCCTTCGCCGCTAGATTATCCATCGACGGATGAATTTCACCTGCACGTGCTTTAATGGATTAATTCCACGCATGGGGTTTCGATCATGCATTGCGTGCTGCGACTTGAAGCACTGAGCACTGCACTGAGGTTAGCTTTATGTCTCATTTAGGAATTAAGGCACTAATAAACGCCAGTTTATCATCATTTTTATGCATTAAAACAAACTTAGCTCTTAGGATTTTGCTCTGCAAATGGGTTTTTGGGCTGCATTTAGGCATCAATTAGGTTAGGCATGCATCGCACTTTTTATTATCTTTTTAATGTGTTTTTGTGAGTGTTAGGGATATGCAGATTGTCAGAACTCCAAAACCCTAGCACTCAGGAAGGCAACTGGTGAAGAAGAAGCTCAGAATAACTGCAACTCAGCTTGATCCAACTCACCATAGCTGGATTCCAACTCACTTGAACTAGGGTTAGCTCATCTTAGCTCCATTCAGCTCTTTCAGCTAAATGGCAGCTCAAGAGAGCTCATCTTAGCTCACCCTAGCTCAGGTCAGCTTAGATCCAGCTCAACTTAGCTGAGTCTAGCTCATCTCAGCTCCCATTAGTCGACAGGAAGCTCTAGCTAGCTCAGCTGAGTTGACTGGAGTTCACCCTAGCTCAAGTCTAGCTACATCCAGCTCTGCTCAACTTCAGCTAGCTAAAGATGACTTCATTCCAGCTTAGGAAGCTCAAGTCCAGCTCCTAGGGACTCAGCTTAGCTCAACTCAGTTGAGCTAAGCTACCTTAGCTGCCTCACCTAGCCTGATCCTCCCCTAGAGCATTAGACGCAGCTCACCTCCGCTCCTTTTAGCAGAAGCCAGCTTGCTTTAGCTTGGCTTAGTAGCTAGCAAAGAACTAGCAAGCCAAGCCAGCTTAGGTAGCTCCTTGCAGCTCTCTTCAGCAGCCACCAGCTCTAGTGCAGCTCAAGATGACTACCTCCAGCTCTTCTCCCTGAAAACCCTAGCTCCAAATGCCTCCAACTCTACTCCCTACTAACGAAGCTAGCTAAGCTGCTTAACTGAGTTAGTCCACCTCCATGGCACCAAAACCTACTACCCTATTGCCATACTACCTAAGCTCCAACAAAAAGACCACCTACTCCTACTTTATTTTGGTGCCAACTATCCCTTCCATCACCACCCTACATCCACCATCAAAACCCATCTCCACCCTCCATTTTTTCCCTCCAAAATTGCCTTCTAGAAGGTATTTTTGGAGGGAAAACCAAGGCACCTCTTCATTTCCCTCCCATTTTTCCCTCCAAAAATATCCAAGCACCCTTCATTTCCCTCCAAAAAAACACCATAACCACCCCCCTTCCCATCCTATAAATACCCTACCCTACCACCACATAATTCCCATCCTCCATTAGTGTATTTTGCTACCTATACCACCTATACCTACGTCCAAGAAGAAGGAGTGGAGAAGGAGATTAAAGGGGCACATCACTAGCCCTTTTGGTGCCTTCTTCTCCCCACTCTCTTCAACTTGGGCCACGCCAAGGAGGAGGACTCTTCCACCTCAAGGAGGATGGCCAAGCAAAGGAGAAGGACCTAGGGTGGACGTCCACCCTTGGAGAGAAGCTTAGGGCACGCCCCCTTAGGGCTTGCCTTGGAGGACATCACCTTGGCGGAGCACAGCAAGGAAGGAGTTGGAGGACTCTTTTTAAGCTTGGGAGCTACCAAGCTTGGAGCAAGAAGCCCTCTTCTTCACCGTCTATCTAGAGGATTTGTGTTTGCTTTTCTTTATTTCAATTTTTCTAGTAGTAGAAGCATTCCTCTACTAGGCGTTTTTGTAAAACACTTTTTCATTAATCTAGTTGCCTTCTTTGCAATTTCTTATTTGCATTTCTAATTGCTTTGTTTTTAGCATTCTTCACTCCCTCTCCCTAATTATTCTAGGCCTCCACTTGCCTAGAGTGAGCTTAGGGAGAGGCTCTACTTGCCACTTAGAAGTATTATTTTAAATTTGAAGTGTAAATCACCTTCTCGCCACCATTTCGCATGTTGTCGTAATTCAAGAACAAAAAAATGATATATTGAAAAATACCAAAAGGAAGGTTGAGATTTATTTTCCAAGCAAGAGAATCAATTTTTCAAACATTTGGCCTCCTTGGACAACCCTAGATACTCCCCTATCTAGGAATATAAATTTGAAAGCGAATCTATTTTTGTGTGTTGCAACACCTTAAAATCCTAAATTTAAAAATCGCACAAAAACACGATCAGGCTCTCGCACCAACGACCTTTGGATCTTGATACAATGGTTGAGATTGCGTGAAGCTCATCTCTGCTTGGCTTGAGGCAAGCCTTGTGGTGCTTTGGTGACTATTGGATTCAAATCCAACGGTCAAGATTTCGCAAGTGCGGCTTGGGAGGAGTGGCTGCGGTCGAGCTGGAGGGCTGCGATGGTGCCACGTGGTCGTCGACCTTCTTCTTCTAAAGGGTGTTACAAAGCTCTAATTGGAGTGATTTTTACACTGATGGATTGTGATTGTCATTCTGAATCCATCCGTATGGTAGACTTTTTCATCCGAAGCCCATAAGGATGTTAGTCAAGTTGGAGGGTTGCGATGGTGCCACGTGGTCGTCAACCTTTTTCTTGTAAAGGGTGCTACAGAGCTCTGATCGGAGTGATTTTTACAATGATGGATTGTGATTGTCATTCTGAATCCATCCGTATGGTAGACTTTTTCATCCAACGCCCGTAAGGATGTCGCATTGTGTCGTGGCCATATAAAATGTTGAAATTACTATACAGAATACAAAAATTATCCTAAATGCAATGTATTGAATGTTATGCTTTATTTATGTTATGGAATGCAATGCTAAGCTTAAGAACTGACATAAGTAGGCATTTTACCACGAAGACATGCATATTTATCGTCCATCTTTTGATGGACATAATGACAGTCATCAGGATCCTTTTTACTCCTACTATAGGAGTATCGGCCTAGTTAAGCCCCAAATCAGTGAGCAGAACCTAGGTGTAGGATTTGCCTTGCCCAATATCCCACACACCATAGAAATACCCAACCCACCCTCCCTGAATGATTGTAATGGTTGGACAGAAACTCCTACATATTATACTTCTAAGTTTGACTTCTCTCCTAACAATAGTGATCACTTCTCCACCATGAAGATGGAAATATAGAAAATGCAACATGAAATGATCAAGTTGTTAGGAGAATCTTCAAGAGCAGGCCAACAAGTAAATGAAGACAATAGCCACCCAACCTACCCCATTGAGGATGATGTGCATCTCTCGTGGGAGAGGCACACCCTAAGTTGGAGGGAAATTTTGGGGATTATGTAAGGGAGAATAGCTACTTTTTGAGAATTTATTTTGAACCCTCCCCGCTATATGACACTTCCTTGAGATGTCCACGCGTTAAGTGGGTGGAGGATATGTATGAAAGTAGCTATGCATTGGATGAAGAAAGGAGGCAACCCAAGCAAGATGATGATCAAATTGAGTATCCACCTGAATTATATTGGAGTCAAAAGAAGGGAATGATGGTACCATTGGAAGACCTCGACCTAAATGATGGTATTTTCGTGACATTTGATGAAGTGGGTCAAAGTAATGTTGTTAATCCGACCCTCCCTTTCGATCACGAGATGGGACTCAAGCCCACCCATATGGAACCTAACCTTGAAATTGACTTAACTAAGGAGTCTAATGATACAATTAGGAACAATTTACCCCAGATAGAGTGCTTCAAGGGATTTGCAGAAATGTTAGATGAATTTAAACCTCGAGCGAATGATGAATTGATTATTGAGGTGGATGAATTACTTAAGGAACCTGTACTTAGGATTTAGAGTGACACTGAGGGTAAATATGTTGTCTTTGAGGAATTAGGAGCTGAGGATGTCGCAAATTTGATCAAATCTTGTTTCCTTAGCACACCCATTGATGATATCCCTCCTAATGATAATCAAAAATGGAAAATGTGGAAGCAACTTCTGAGATTTATGTTGATTCACATATAGACTCCAGGGGGAATTGAGTAAAGAACAAGAACCCGGGGATGAGATTGATAATCCCTTAATTGGTTGCTTCCAACCTACCTTCATTTGATTCGGAGTCACCCCTTAATTTGCCTATATGTCTGAAGGCAAAATTTTTAGTCCATTCCTTCAAATGATCATTGATGAAGTGCAGGACGATATGCATGACATCAGCAAGGATGCTAAGGTTGCAATTGAGGAATTAGAAAGGTTGTTAGGGATGGTCACCAAGCTGAATAAACCCAACCCAGATCTTATGACTAACCCGCAACCTCGAAACTTGGACACCTTAGAGAATCCTTGGCTTAAAGACATGTGCACTACTATTTTGACTGGGGCTTAGCAAACCAATATTCCCTATATTGGGGTATCGGGTATGGATTGATGCTTTCTATAGTCAGTCCATCACCCTGGGGGTATATCATTGCACTATTCCTTCTCCATTCCTTTTGGAGGATCCTTGTCATCCTCCCCCTACCCTTCTGGAGGTCATTATTCTTGCCTATCATTTAGAGCCTCCTCTAGTGACCTGGGATGATTTCATTCCCATCCTAGTTGGCTGAGCATTTACTATCAGGATTCATCATAAGCTTGCCAACATCCTAGGTTTCCTATTTTCTAGGCCTGTGTTACTTTGCTCATTTTTAGGGCCTATTTCTTTGGTTTTGGAACCTGACTTGCAAATTTTTTGGCTACTTGGCTACCAACAAAATAATGGCTGCCCAACTCTGACCTAGGTAATACCCTTCTATGCAATGGGGACATTGCATATTTTAGGCATGGGGGGTGTACTTAGGGGACATACATATCATTTATACATAGTGCATTAATGCATTTAGTTTAAACATTCTACATTGCATACATTTGCATTTATTAAAAAAAAAAAAGTTCATTGAGCTTAACTAGCTAGCCCTGCTTTCTTAGGCATAAAATCAGAACTTTAGGCTAGACTAAGTTGACTCTAGGTGTTTGACTTTAAAAGCTAAGTTGAGCTACTAGCTTTAGACCCTTAGGGTCCTTTGTGGACTTAAAAACTTAAGTAGGAGTTACGTTGTGGACCATTCCTCAAGAGGTTGAGGAAGGAAAGCTATGATTTGATTTAAGGTCTGGGTAGTACTTGATGTCTTTTTCTACCTTTTCATTTATGGGTCCTCGTAACCTCAGCATCCACATTTCACACACTTGGTCTTATGTAAATAGTGATCACCTTAATTCCTTTCCTAAAGAAAATTTACTTCTCTCGATTCGGACTTAGGTGAAGCTTGAAAACACAACTTGAATGGACAAGTTTTTACCACAAGAGAGGTGGAGTATATACTCACCTTGATAACGTGATGATAACACATCACCTCCTCGATGCTTGTCTCTTGGGATATCACAAGAGAGGTGGAGTAAGCACATTGTGCAGTGTAGGTACCATAGAAGGCCCTATCTCGAAGTGTTGATTGCCATAGGCCTGAATTCGCTTCAAAAATCCATGGGTGATACTATCTCAAAGTGTCGATTGCTAGGAGTTCTTAGGGTCGCTATGGATGGTGCTATATCGAAGCATCGAAAGCCAAGCACCCTTCGAGGTTCGGCAATGGGGACAATGAATCCAACACAGACTGTGTTGATAGTTGATCCAAGGTTAGACTTAGAGGAATCAAACAAAAAAATATATATTACAAAAAAAAGTCTTCTTACTTTCTTTCTACATTAGCAAACATACCAACCTCAAATAAATAATACCAATGTACTTGCACAGATACTTTAATTTTCGAGACCAATAAACCGTATGGTAGAGCTAGAAATCAAGGAAACTTATACATGCAACTTGTCCTTAGCTGACCTAATCTGTAACTTAGCAACTACTTGGCAACCTTAGGTCAAGTCTATAACTTAACATGTTTATAAGCAAAGACCGATTAGGTTGGTTAGTCTTAGAGAGCTAGGTTATTGCTTGAGTTTGCTAGGCACTAGCAAAAGCTAGGCATGGGGGCATTTGATTTGCACATATCTGTGGGCTATTTAAGTATGTGAATGCCTCGACATTAAGGTATCTTTTACATCTAGTTAACTTACATTAGGATGTAAATAAGTTAATTTATATTTAGCTTGATTGCATAATTCATGCATTACATTCATATCTAAATGCATTTAGAATTGACATAGAATAGCATGCATTTTATTAGATAACCAGTTAGGTGCATTACATGCATCGTTTTGGGTTTAACATAGAAGTTAAGGGTTTGTGCATAAATAACCCTAATATCTTATATTATTTTCTTCTTCTTCTTTGACAGGGAATGACTCCGCTTCCTCCTCCTGTGGCCATTCACTCCAGCCACAGCCGCAAGCATTCATCGTCTGTCAAAAGTGGATCTGGACAATTCAATGCTTACGCTCCATTTCAAATCCAAGCAGCTACAGCTACAAAGGAGGGAGAGAGTCTACCAAGCTTAGGGGGAGGCCACCACCCACTCCACCATTCTCTGCTCCCACCATAGCTCTCCTAGTTGAGTTTTGTTACACCGTGGGCCGGCAGGGTGATAGGCCGCTGTGCCAATTCGGTGAGCTTGACCATCACCATGTGCATGTGCCTCTAGGCCACGCAATTATCTTTATTGTGTTAAACCCCTATCTACAGTCATCCTCATCACCACCACCATCTTCTCCACCTTCATCTCCTTCCCATCTTTTATCTTCGTCCAGAGGTGAAGCCAAACAACCACCACCACAGCCTTCACAAACCCAATATTACCATCACCTCCAACATAACTCCACCCTACCACAAACACACACTACCACTATTCATCTTCTTCAACCCACCGAACCCAACAGCAGCCACCCCCACGCCAAGTGACTAGTAGCATCACCCCGTGCCGTCGACCCACCATTAGTGCACCGTGCCACCCCAATGTCGCCCTTGCACACCATCGCCCTCGATTGTACACCACCCATGCACGCTCCTGCTAGCTTCCCTTACTGTGCCTCTACACGCAAGTAGCAGAGGTCGTACACCACTCGCATGTGCTACCTGACACCGCACCCAACGATGCCACCTCTTTATCTTGTGCGCCCTACCAGCTGCGCATGACCTACCTCCAACCTGGACTTCCATCCGCATGTCACCTTCTCTCCGCAAGCTCCAACAACAACAACAATAGCCGCCACCCACCACCTTCATCTCTACTATGCAGCGAGCTCTAGCCACTAATAAAAGCCAATTTATCATCATTCTTATGCATTAAAACAAATCTAGCTCTTAGGATTTCACTCCGCAAATGGGTTTTTGGGCTACATTTAGGCATTAATTAGGTAAGGCATGCATTGCATTTTTTATTGTCTTTCTGATGTGTTTTTGTGAGTGCTAGGGATGAACAGATATATAGATCCCTAAAACCCTAGCACTCTAGAAGGCAAATGGTGAAGGAGGAGCTCAAAATAACTGGAACTCAGCTTGATCCAGCTCACCACAACTGGAACCTACCTCACATGGACTAGGGTTAGCTCATCCCAGCTCCATTCAGCTAATCTCAGCTGAATGGCAGCTCAAGAGAGCTCATCTTAGCTCACCCTAGCTCAAGTCAGCTTAGATCCAGCTCAACTTAGTTGAGTCTAGCTCATCTCAGCTCCCACTAGTCCACAGGGGGCTCTAGCTAGGTTAGCTGAGTTGACTGGAGTTCACCCCAGCTTAGATCCAACTACATCCAGCTCCACTCAACTCTAGCCAGCTGAAGATGAATTCATCCCAGCTCAGGAAGCTCAAGTCCAGCTCCTGGGGACTCAGCTTAGCTCAACTTAGTTGAGCTAAGCTACCTTAGCTACCTTAACCAGCTTGATCCACCCAGGGAGCACCAGACCCAGCTCACCTCAGCTCATTATGGTAGAAGCTAGCTTACTTTAGCTTGGCTTAGTGGCTAGCAATGAACTAGCAAGCTAAGCCAACTAGAGTAGCTCCATGACACCCTCTTCAGCAGCTGCCAACTCCAGTTCAACTCCAGGCTTCTCCTCCTCAGCTACTCTCCTCAAACCCTAAGCTCCACATGCATATTCCTATACTCTATAGCTAGCTAAGCTTGCTTAGCTTAACTAGCAACCAGCTCCTTGTCCATCTACCACCTTCAACTCAACCCTAGCTAGCTCCACCAACTTAAGCCCTACCTAAGTTTGCTATCCTACTCATTTTGGCACCACCTCTTCACCACCTTTCACCCCTCAACTAACCACCAAAAGACGCCAAAAGTTGGCACCAAAACTAACCCTAACCACCTCCCTTTTTGCGCCAACTTTCAACCCCTTTATCCACCCTACACCAACCCACATAACCCATCTTAGCCATCCACATACCCCCATTCTAGAAACCTAAGGTGGCGCCACATAATAGCCTTCTAGAAGGTCCATTTTGGTGCCAATTCTAAAGTGCACCAAAGCCATAACTACCCCCCTTAGCACCCCTTAGGTGGCACCACTTATCCTTATCCCTAGGATCCCCAACTACCCCCCTTATCCTATCTTAGCCTTCCATTCCAAGAGCCACCTATGCCCCCCTTCCTACACTATATATACCCACCTAACTTCCCACATTTTCTTCATCCTCCATTAGCATTTACTTCCACCTATATCGACCTATACCTACAGCCAATGAGAAGGAGCAGAGAAGAAGATTAAAGGGGCACATCACCAGCGCCTTTTGTGCCTTCTTCTCCACTCTCTTCAACCTTGGCCACGCCAAGGAGGAGGAGCTTTCCACCTCAAGGAGGATGGCTAGGGAAAGGAGAAGAACCTAGGGTGGACATCCACCATTGAGGAGGAGAATTAAAGGTGGTAGCTACCACCTTGGAGGATACCATTTTCAAGGAAGAAGGAGGTGCCCTTTACAACCCAAGGTGCCACTAAGCTTGGAGCAAAGAGCTTTCCCTCTTCACCATCAATTCAGGAAGATTTGTATTTTATTTTCCTTGTTGCAATTATCTAGTAGTAGAAGCATTCATCTACTAGGGTTTTTTGTAAAACACTTTCTCTTTTAATCAAAGTTGCCTTCTTTAATCTTGTTGTTGCTTAGTCTTATATAATTCTTGTTTAACGATTTTCACTCCCTCTCCCTAATTACTCTAGGCCTCCACGTGCCTTGAGTGAGCTTAGGGAGAGGTTCTACTTGTCACAATACTAGTAGTGTAGCGGATTAGTATAGAGAATTTTCTTGCTATCAACAAACCTGCCTTGTTTTCGTTATTTCAAAACCAAGAAAAAAATCGTATATAAAACACCAAAAAGAAACTTGAGTTCCATCTTTAAGCAAGGGATTTTAATTTTGCAAACATTTGGCCTCCTTGGATTACCCTAGATGCTCCCCTATCTAGGAATATAAATTTAAAAGTGAATTTGCTTTTGTGTGTTGCAACAACTTAAAACCCAAAATTAACAAACTGCACGAAAATGCGATCACTTTTTGGCACTATTGATGGGGAGGCACGGCTTTGCATTAGTCATTTTCTCTTTCTTGAAGTGGAACTCATCCCCTTCTCTTTCTTTCCTTTCATGTGTGTAGGAACTATTGTAGGAAGAAAGCAGGAATTTGGAAGCAAAAGCTCAAAGTTCCTTTTCTTCGCACAGATTTTTAGGTTGGTTTCTTCTCTCTTGTCACACCTAAACTAAAAGACTACCAAAATACACTAAACTTGGCTTTCAAGACCTTAAATAACTTAATTAAATGTAGTGGTACTTTTTAAAACTCATTGATTGCTTGTTTGCACCATCAACACCACTACATTGCAAGTATTGGTGTTCTGTTTTTTGGGTCTGGATTTCTATTTTGATTTGAAAAATCAATCCCCAACACCATAGGCCTCCTAAAATCATAAAATATCATGCAATGATTCCAAATTAAGTTAGGAACATCTGTCCAAATTTTAGATCAATTAAATTTGTATTTAATTTTTAAAAATTCATAAACTGCAGAGGGGTCACACCCTCTAATCTTCCTATTTTGCTACTGTCCGCAAATTTTTTGAAATTTTATACTCATTCAATTTTTTTGAAATTTATTTTTTTGGAATCCTTGTGAAATTTACACATCATATAAAATCACCAAAATTTTATGAGGTCAGTGGTAATACTGAAAAGTCCAAAATACCCACGAGTATCATTTCTAGACTTTGACACTAGTTCAAGTAAAAATTGAAAAAAATTATCAAACAACTTCCTAAAATCTTACAAAAATATTTTACAGAATCCTTATTTGATTCTCTTCAAAGTAGTGGTGTTGTTTGAATTGTTTGGACCTGTACTTAATATAGAAAGCCAAAAAATAATTCGTTGGTAGTTAAATTTCTGTCCTAGGACCAATTGGATTAGGGTTTCTTTTTTCATTTTTAGAAACAAACAACAAAAGGAAACTTATCTTCACCCATAGAACTTGATTTCCTCTTGTTTGTGGAATCTCAAACTTCATTGAAAACTTAAAAAGAAAATCCTAAAAATACACTAAGTTAAATCCAATCGTAAAAGATAGAAATACAATAATTGTGTGACAACTTGCTTTGCATTGGAACCACTTTCCAATTCCTGCACACACATAAAAAAATTGAAATAATAGGGCAATAACCCAAACAACACCCTCCACATTTGGTGTACACACTAGTATCCTAGCCCTAACTAAAATTTGTAGCAATTTGACTCCTAAGGTTTCATCAATTTAGGCTTGCTATATAGGACTTAAGTTTTCTCTAGTTAATACCAATTCTGTCATCTATATCAGGTGTTCAAGCTGAGGGTCCGTGTCAAACGACCAGGTGCGGGTTTGTACAAGCACCAGGGGATTTTCTTGGGAAACGCTTGGGCCAAACCTCCCTTTAAGCAACTTGGCTAGATTTGTTGACAGAATGGGTATTCACTATTGATTACTTATTTCCTAGGTAGACCAAGTCTTAGGTTAAATTCTAAGGAGTCACAATTAAGTTAGGTCTAGAATTTGATTGCTTGTGTGCACACTTCTCTCATCTCCATCTCTTCTCCTCCCCTACCATTTCTTCAATTTTGCACGGGCGGCGGTCCAAAACTCCACACTTGGAGGGACCATTTGATTTTGTCACCTATGGAAAAAGACCACTTTTCTGTCTTCTTCTAAAAAAATGGAAAATCAACAAAATGGGTCCACTAACCCTTCCACTTCCACCTCTAATCTTACCTTTAACACCACTACTAACCCTAATTCTAACCCTTCCACCCAAAACCCACCCACCTTTAACTTCCCACATTTGGAGCTCCCTAATCTTGAATTGCCCTAAACACAACATCAAGACCCCATGCCTGGTCTTTTAAAATTGATGGCTGAGTAGATTGTTAAATTAAATTTCAATCAACAAACATTGACTAGGAACATCCAAACTAAGCCAATCAAAGGCCAAACCCACCACCTCGTCAGCAGCCTGTTATTCCTCTAAAAGATTTTTATGATCCATCTTATTATGAGGAACAACTAGGGGTGGTCATAACAGAGGGGGACTTCAAGGTCAAGCTTGCAATCCTGAACCTGATTAAACACTTTCATGGCCTTCCTAGGGAAGACCCTTTCAGCCACCTTGAAGAGTTGACTCTTCTTGCACAAACAACCCGTTCTCGAAATGTTCAATAGGACATATAGCTGATGCGTCTTTTTCCATTATCTCTTAAAGATAAGGCCGCTTATTGGTTTAGGACCATTGGCCGACCCATCACAACATGGCCTCAGCTCAAGAGTGCCTTCCTCAAGAAAGTCTTTCCCATAGGTTGTACTAATTCCCTACGAAGATCTATTACAACCTTTCCCCAAAAATCTGGTGAGACTTTCCAAGATTCCTGGGAAAGATTTCAAGATCAATTAAGAAGTTGCCCGCACCACGAGATTCCTTTGTGGCAGCTCGTGCAAATCTTCTATCATGGATTAGAAGATCAAATTCGACATTTCGATGATGCCTCGTGTGGCGGCAACTTCTTAAATAAGGATGCTGACAGTGCCTATGACCTTTTTGAAGAAATGAGTGAAAACTCATTTAATCAAAGCTTCCAAGAACACATTTTGCAGAACTCAAAACCCATAGTTTAGTGTTCATGAAGTAGGCACTCAATCTATCCCTGTCACTCTTGACGATCTTCAAATGATCGCTCAAAAACTCGACCAGATGCATATTAATCAAAAGAAAATTGAGGAAAGATTGGCCACATCAACCCAAGCTCCACACAGTCCGCATTGAACCCAACCTAACTTTCCACGAAGAGAAAATTTGTACAATCTCAACACTACTCATGTTGATTATTACCAGTATTATGAGGTTGCCCATGATTCACTGGGGAATTACAACTATCCAGATCTTAACCCCTCTCAAAATATTTCTGCCATCCAAGAGCCCTTTAAAAATTCTTCCAATTGGAAAAATTACTCAAACTACTCCTGGAATAATCAAGTTCCTTCCCAATCAGATCATTTTAATGGGTATGGGTCGAATCCAACCTTCCATCCTGGGCCATCCCAACAAGACATCAATGCCAAGATGATGCAAACCCTGCAGGAAATGCAAACAAAAATGATGGAAATAACCGGCACCATCACAAATCTGAACAATCAGATTGGGGTTATTCCTACGCAAAGACCTACAGGACATCTTCCGTCCAAACCCATGCCCAACCCTAATCACCAAAGGAACCAATATCCTGGCAGAAATCCACACTACCCGAATCAGCATCCTACTGATCCACCACCTCAGCAGTCTCCCAGGTTTCCGCAACCACAGGCCCCCCCACCTCCTCTAACTAATAATCCAACTGCACATGCAGTTACATTAAGGAGTGGGAAAACCACCACTGATCCCGGGCCTTAACACAAACTTAGTGAAATCCCTAGCACTGTGCAAATTCACTCCCCACCTCCCCATCAGGAAGAAAAAGAAAAACAAAAATCTCAAGACACGATTCCTATCCATTTCCCACAAGCTCACCACCCCACCACCAACAGAAAAAAGAAATCTGAGCCCACCACTGAAGAACTCATGGATCTATTTGGGCAAGTTCAAATCAATATTACTCTCGTAGATGCCATTAAATATATACCTACCTATGACAAATTTTTGAAGATCTATACTCCTAAAAGGCAGGCCAAAAATCTAGGACAGGTGCATCTTTCGGAGATAGTAAGCTCTATCATACAGAGCAAGCTGCCTCCTAAGATGAAAGATCTGGGGTTGACTTTAATTTCAGTAATTATTGATGATACTACCTTTATTCATGCCCTCCTTGATCTTGGTGCCTCAATTAATATTATTCCCATGATTATAGTTGAAGAATTTCAGATTGGCGAATTAAAACCGGTCTAGGTTACCCTGCAATTAGCCGACCGATCTACAATCAAACCTCGTGGGATTGTCAAGGATGTTTTGATCAAGGTCCACAATTGTGTCTTCCCTGCAGACTTTCTGGTCCTTGACATTAAGGTACCTGAATCCTTACTGGACTCCCCAATAATCCCTGGATGACCCTTTTTGGCCACTGCAAAGGCAAATATCGATTGCCACACAAGCAAAATGGATATCACTTGCATCGGCCAAACTATCACTTTAGGTAATTTCAAATCCTCCAGGAGATTCCATGATGATAACTTTTTTGAGGACTCAGATACGGAAATTTCCAATATGGTGGAGGAGACAATGTTGATAGATACCCTTACCGACCACAGTTTTTTTGAGGATTCTGATTAAGAATCAGTGGTCGGCGAAATTTGGGATCTAGAGACTTGTTTTGACCCTAAATCTATTCCTGATGCACCCCCTAATCACCCTAACGCACCCACTATTCCTCTACCGCACTTTTCTATACTAACTTCACCTAACCCTCACTATTCCTTCCCTGACTCCTTTCTTATGGACCTATCACCAACCCCGCCTGAGTTTGGCATCCAGCCTGATTTAAAACCATGGCCAGACTCGGGCTACACTTGTCATTTTCCATCCAACTTTGATCCCAATATTGCTTCTAATCAATTTTCTAGGGATCTAGACGAAGGCACTTTTTTTACGGGCATCCAAGTGTCCAGCTATTTACATGATTTTTCGTCTTCCGTGCATACCTTCATGCCTGGCTGAATGGCGTAAAAGATAGCACTAGATGGGAGTTGACCCCTCATTTTTCCAGCTTTCCTTTTTCCTTTCTTTTTCCAGGCTTTGACCATCCTAAACCTGGCCGCTCTTCATTCAGGTGATCCCTTTTCTCTCCTAATGCATGAGGACATTGCATATCTTAAGCATGGGAGAGTGTTTTTAAAATTAGACTATCAATTTAGGATTTTCAAAACCTAAAGACATGCATTTCTATTTTTCTGCTTACATGCCCAAAAAAATATAAATGTTGAAAACTTTTTGAGGAAAAATTTTGAAATTGGGACTAAGGTTCGAAAACTCAGTTTTGGTACAATGGGATTTAATCTTTAACAAACTAGGGATGAGGATGTGGATCTGATCATTAGAATTTCAGGGTCTATTTTAGACTACATCAGATATTCTTCTCTAAAAATTCCACTTGAACTCATGATAGTTCAAGTGACTTGGTCATATTTTGTAATATGGAAAGTATTTGACTTAGTTTCTGATTCAAAAACTTCCATTTCTTGAGGAACTTCTTGTGTCAATTTTCACACATAAGCCAACATTTAAAAATAACTAAAAAAATTGAAAAACTCCCCTGTTTGGAACTAGTAAAACTCTGAAGCAAATCATTAGTTTGAGTTCCCACAGCCGAGAAGGAGGAAAATGCCTCCTTTGAGGATGCGACGTCAACATGTTACCGCCTTTTCATTGCTCCATATCTATATTTCATATCTTTAGACGGAGCATTGAAGCACATTTTAGCAGCTCAAGTGTCTTGGACGGTGCTCTACCTATAGTGTCGGAGTAAGAGCTTGAGTTTGCTTGGAGCGCCCCTTTACACCACATTGTGTTTCTAGGTTGTGAGCTCTTGGGTGGTGTCATGGATAGTGCTATCCTGAAGTACTGGTGCCAGAGCCCCCTCGAGGATTGGTAATAGGAATGATGATCTCGACACATCTATTGTAAAACTAAGCTAAAAATAAACGTGGGGGAGAAAAAAATAATAATAATAAATAAATAGATTAATTAATTAATTAACACGCCCCTATAAATGTTGGCTTTTCACAAGCACGGACATAAGGTTTTAAAGGATTTTGCAAGTTGCAAATCAGATTCATGAGCTAGAAAAATCCTAAAAACAAAAATTTCAAGTCATCTGAATTAGCAAGGGTTTAATTTGTGAATTTTTTGGAGGATATATTGATCCTATTTTGTCTAAAGGTTGGATCCGAAAACAAATCCCGATGTTTATCCTTAACAAGCCCCGTGCCTCCTGTGTTTAGATCAACCAAGGTCCCTTAATCTTTTTCTCCTCAAAAGTCGAAAAAATTAGATTTCCCAAAAAAATTTTGCTTTCCAAAAAAGGAAAGTTTTGCTAGGAGACTAGCAAAAGTTAAGCATGTGGGTGTGATAAATGCCAGTTTATCATCGTCTTATGCATTAAAACAAATCTAGCTCTTAGGATTTTACTCCATAAACGGGTTTTTGGGCTGCATTTAGGCATTAATTAGGTTAGCCATGCATTGCATTTGTTTTTGTGAGTGTTAGGGATGAATAGATATACAGATCCCTAAAACCCTAGCATTCTAGAAGGAAAATGGTGAAGGAGGAGCTCTGACTAACTGGAACTCAGCTTGATCCAGCTCATCACAGCTAAAACCTAGCTCACTTGAACTAGGGTTAGCTAATCCCAACTCCATTCAGTTAATCTCAGCTGAATGGTAGCTCAAGAGAGCTCATCTTAGCTCACCCTAGCTCAGGTCAGCTCATATCCAGCTCAAGTTAGTTGAGACTAGCTCATCTCAGCTCCCACTAGTCCACATGGAGCTCTAGCTAGCTCAGCTGAGTTGACTGGAGTTCAACCCAGCTTAGATCCAGCTACATCTAGCTCCACTCAACTCCAGCCAGCTAAAGATGAATTCATCACAGCTCAGGAAGCTCAAGTCCAGCTCCTGGGGACTCAGCTTAGCTCAACTTAGTTGAGCTAAGCTACCTTAGTTGCCTCAACTAGCTTGATCCACCCCGGGAGCACCAGACCCAGCTCACCTCAGCTCATTATGGTAGCAGCTAGCTTACTTTAGCTTGGCTTAGCAGCTAGCAATGAACTAGCAAGCTAAGCCAAGTATAGTAGCTCCATGCCACCCACTTCAGCAGCTGCCAGCTCTAGTTCAGCTCCAGGCTTCTCCTCCTCAACTCCTCTCCTCAAACCATAAACTACACATGCATATTCCTCTACTCTATTGCTAGCTAAGCTAGCTTAGATTAGCTTAGCTTAGCTAGCAACCAGCTCCTTGGCCATCCACCACCTTCAACTCAACCCTAGCTAGCTCCACCAACTTAGGCCCAACCTAAGCCAGCTATCCTACTCATTTTGGCACCACCTCTTCACCACCTTTCACCCCTCAACTAACTGCCAAAAGACACCAAAAGTTGGTGCCAAAACTAACCCTAACCACCACCCTTTTGGCGCCAACTTTCAGCCCCTTTATCCACCCTAGACCTACCCACATAACCCATCCTAGCCATCCACATACCCCTTCTAGAATAATAAGGTGGCGCCACCTAATAACCTTCAAGAAGGCCCATTTTGGCACCAATTCTAAATGTCACCAAAGCCATAACTACCCCCCTTAGCACCCCTTATGTGGCACCACTTATCCTTAGCCCTAGGATCCCCAACTGCCCCCATATCCTATCCTAGCCATCCATTCCAAGAGCCACCTATGCCCCCCTTCCGACACTATATATACCCACCTAACTTCCCACATTTTCTTGATCCTCCATTAATATTTACTTCCACCTACATCCACCAATACCTATAGCTGAGAAGAAGATTAAAGGGGCACATCACCAGCCCCTTTGGTGCCTTCTTCTCCCCACTCTCTTCAACTTGGACCACGCCAAGGAGGTGTAGCTTTCCACTTCAAGGAGGATGGCCAGGCAAAGGAGAAGAACCAAGGGTGGACATCCACCCTTGGAGGAGGAGAATTAAAGGTGGTAGCTACCACCTTGGTGGATACCATTTTCAAGGAAGGAGAAGGAGGAGCCCTTTTCAAGCCTAGGAGCCACTAAGCTTGGAGCAAGGAGTTTCCCCTCTTCACCAACAATTCAGGAAAATTTGTGTTTTATTTTCCTTGTTGCAATTATCTAGTAGTAGAAGCATTCATCTACTAGGGTTTTTTGTAAAACACTCTCTCTTTTAATCAAAGTTGAGTTCTTTAATCTTGTTGTTGCATAGTCTTGTAGAATTCTTGTTTAAACATTTTCACTCCCTCTCCCTAATTACTCTAGGCCTCCACGTGCCTAGAGTGAGCTTAGGGAGAGGTTCTACTTGTCACTATAATAATAGTGTAGTGGATTAGTATAGAGAATTTTCTTGCTATCAACAAACCTACCTTGTTCTCCTTATTTCAAAACCAAAAGAAAAATCATATATAAAACACCAAAAAGAAAGTTGAGTTCCATCCTTAAGAAAGGGATTTTAATTTTCCAAACATTTGGCTTCCTTGGACGACCCTAGATAGTCCCCTATCTTGGAATATAAATTTAAAAGCGAATCCATTTTTGTGCATTGCAACGACTTAAAACCCTAAATTAGCAAACCATGCAAAAATGTGATCAGCCACCCCACACCTCACCGTGACTACCATCACGAAGCCCTCAGCGGCAACTACCACCGGTGAGCTTCACGTCTCCGGTCATCCTGTCCTCTGTGCGTGGAGAGCACTTGTAGCATGCACTTTGTTTTATGGGGGATTAAAATTTACATTCATGTGCCATTGAAGGGGAGGGGATTTTTAATTATGAATATTTTATTCTATTGATTTTATGATCATAACCCTCTTCTTTTGTATAAATGGGATTTTAGCATTATCTCACATTGATTTCTTAATATAAAAGGGGATTTTGGCTCAATTTCTTCAACATTTTTGTGTACATATAGTTTTCGACATGTGCGAGTTTAATAGGCTAGTGCCTCCTTATGGACACGACCTGCCCTTTTGAGTGATTAATTTTAATTCTTATGACGACTGGTTTTCCACCACTTGCATACTACAACATGTCATTTTATGTGCAAAATTACTTCCAAAGCGAAAATTGTCTCGTCAATAGTTTTTATTGTTTCTTAGGCTTCAACACCTATTTATATTAAGTAAGACTGCAAAATTGATGGAATGAGCTAAGCGGATTAAATCAAATGATAGATGCATTTGTCACCTAGTTGATTCTGATGAGTAGATAAAATTTGATAATAGACATGTATCATTCGCATAGTAATCATGTAACATAAGACTAGGTCTTTCAAGCGACGGATTTAATCCATTTAAGAATATATATCCATCATATTCAATATGGCTAGTGGTGATGGTAAGTTATAACTTACCTCCTTGGTTGCTTATGTGATCGTCATTTATGATGTTGACATTGTTAATCCCAGGCCCAAAGCAAGTAGGAAATGCTATATCTATATACTTGCAACCATTTGTGGATGAATTGAACTATTGTGGGATAACGGCATTCAGACATACAACACAGGAAAGAAAGAATTCTTTATGATGCGTGCTGCATTGCTGTGGACTATCAATGACGTTCTAGCATATGCAAATTTGTTTGCATGGAATACAAAAGGAAAATTGGCATGTCCAATTTATATGGACGACACACATCATCTCCAATTGCCTGAAAGTAGTAAGTTGTGTTACTTGGATCACCACAGATTCCTTTCAATTGACCACAGATGATAAACAACATAGTTCAAGGATAGATTTGACGGTAAATCCTATCGATATTCTTTTAGGAATCCTTGAAATAAGCTAAGCACATATTCCATTATGTTGTCAGGAGTAACAATAATGCAGAATTTGTAGGAACTTGGAAACATAAGATTGGGATGGCATTTTTAAAAAGAACTTACTGCGTTAAGGCATTCAGGCTTTAAGAAGAAAAGCATTTCTTCATGCAACTTCCATATTAGAATGATCTGACAGCCCAACACAACCTGGTTGTGATGCACATAAAGAAAAATGTCATGGATAATACATCGGATGTCCTAAATTTAACAAATAGTCCAAAAGCCACAATCAAAATAAGAAAAGACTTGGAGATTTTGGGCATTCATCCATACGACATTGAAGGATGATAGCAGTGTTGAATTCCTAAATACTATATACAGCTTAAAGCATGAATAGATTAAGAAAATAATCTCATTTTTGAAGGAGATACAGGTACCAGATGGCTACTCATCATAGTTGTCACACTGTATTAATGAATCTCAAAAAAAAATTAGCGGGTTAAAAAGTTATGACTCGCATGTTTATATACAAGTGTTTTTCCCATTGGCCATACGTGGAGTCTTACTTGATCCCATTGTAGATGTTTTCGCAAACATGAATAGATATTTCAAAGCTATCTGTTCAAAGACTTTAGATGCTGAAATGCTACTATACTGGGACAAAGAAGTTGTCATCACATTGTGTGTAATGGAACAGCTTTTCTCCCCAACCCTTTTCGACATAATGGTGCATTTAGCAATACATTTGGTAAATGAACCAAGGATCGCAGGGCTAGTACAATACAGATGGATGTATCCTATAGAGAGGTATTTGATAAAGTTAAAGGATTATGTGTTAAATAAAGCTAAGCCGAAAGGGTCAATTGTTGAGGGATATTTAGTTGAGGAATCCATGAGCTTCTGTAGCAAGTATCTGGGTGAAATAGACCACAAATTCAATCATTTTAGGAGAAATTATGATGGGGTATACAATGAACATGACGAAGATTGGATTTCCTTTTTCGAAATTCCAAGAAAGTCGATTCTACACACGGAATATATTGAGATTCCAGAAGTAGATCAACAATTAGCACACTTGTATATATTGAAGCACATTCTTGAAGTCAACCCTTTCTACAATGAATTTAAATAATCATTACATCTAAATGCACACAATGTACTCTTTCCTGAGTGGTTTAAGGAGCGTGTTGCTAAAATGGAAGAAAATAATGACCCGCGGTGGTGGAAGATTTTCACGTAATATACGATCGTTCATTGAGTTATGGACATTATCATTCTGGGCACATCATAAATGTCTTCAAATACAAAATCAAATCTGTTGATGATGTAAAGGCTACACAGCAAGCTGGCGTTCTTGTTCCTTGCAAATTAGCCCACAAGTGTGATGGTTTTTGTGGACAAATTGATGAAATTCCTGAGATTAGTTTCAAATATGACCATAGACATGTCCTCTACAAGTGTGAATGGTTTGATGTTTTGAAAGAAGGCGTCAAGTTTAAGGTTGATAAGTGACGTTCGCAGATGTGTTTGCGTAGCACCATTCGTTGTAGTGCGCTGACGACATCAATTTTAAATAAAGAATCGGAGGCGAGTCCAAGTGTCGTACACAAGGAGGCAATAATAGGAATTAGTCAGTTGCTTTTGTGTCCTAGAAATATGTTGTTTGTGTGCTTGAAAATTGATTTTAGAAAATGAGAGAGAAAGAGAGATAGAGAGAGAAAATGGTTAGAGAACCATATCATAAGATCAATGTGACAATAATTTCTTATCAAATGTGTAATCAAAAAAAATGTAGATGAATGCTTTAACAAAATCAAGACATGAACTACACTGCAAAATAAAATAACACTAAGACAAGGAAGAAGAACACATCAAGATAGCCACGGCAGTGGAGGGGTTTCTGTCGGTGGCTCGGTGGCTTCGGGACCTTGCTTGGAACTTTAGAAGGTGGTCGTACCTCGTGGGTGGAAGCTTGGTGCAAATGGGAGGGATAGGATCCTTTTTATAGTAAAAGTAAGGGCTCAAATTCGTCATTCGTCTTTAGTAACAGCTGCAAGTGTAACAAAAGACCCCTGCAGCTGTCGCTAAATGTGCACCCCCACCACTCGTGCCCTTACTGGTGCATGCCTCATGTTTCCATGCTCCCCGCACCTTGCCACACCCATGCACTACCATGCATTGTGACACACGCACGAGCCTTGATACGCTACCGCTCCACGCGTGCACGCGCTCACAGATGCACATTGCACTGCATTGCACACTCAATTTGACATTTTGAGGGGGTGGCAGGATTTGAACCGGCGCCCTCTCTTTGAGAGACCATCTCCACAAATGCGCCACTAGCGTCTTTGTGTGCAGTTCTTGAGTTTCCACGGTGAGGTGGAGGCAGCTTCTCAGCCATTGGATCTTGATCCAACGATTGAGATTTGATGATGAGGATGAAGAGGAGCTGGTGTTGAGCACTTGGCCAGTGTTGGACGGCTTAGATGGTGCCACATGACACCATCTAGGCCATCCATCTTCTTTCTGTTGTAGGAGATGCCACAATGCTTGGATCACGATGATTCCTAAGCTGTCGACTGCGATTGTCACTCCGAATCCATCTATATGGTTGGATTTTTATCCAAAGCTCATAAGGATGTTAAATTGACCCTTGGCCATTGATCTTTCTTGGGCTTGTTGTGAGAGCTACGGGGGTCGGATCGAAGTGATTTCGAGTCTGTTGGACTCCATTTATCGATCTGGATCCATCCACAAGGTCCGATCGCTCATATGAGACCTGTTTCAAAATGGACTTGTGCACATGGTCATTAAACAATGATTCTAAGCGATTAAAATGTAAAGGTCATGCAATATGCATGCAATGCTCCCAAGCACATTGTAATATGTCATTATCGCACATGTACCCTAGAAATTAACTCTAATTGATGTTATTAACACCTGTAATTATAGAGTCATCATACCCCCATGCCCACCCCTTGCTAGTCCCTAATAAGGCTTTAATCTAAATGCTATTTACAACTAAAATTAGGAATTGATAGCTTAGGTAGAAGTTGCTTGTCAACTAGAGGAAATTTCTACTAAGAACCTAAATCGTAAAGATTCAACAGTGCCCAGGTTGCCCGCCAAAATGTCGACTGCCCGAGTCCTCACCTTATTCCATATTGAAGTAAATACATATTTTTTTGCTTTTCCATTCTTTTTATTTTTTTTTTCATTTTTTATTTTTTTCTATTTTTGTTGTTGAGGATTTTAGGATATCTTTTTACGGCTACCTAATCCACCCAAGACTCGAAAAGGATTCTTGCTACTAAGCATCTTATTGTGAAAGTGATAGACTCATTCAATGGCAATTAAAATGGACTTTGGGTTTCTACGCCCCTAGGTGACCGGAAAGAAAAAAAAACATTCTCTAAAGGTGTATCTATCTAACTGGTAGCTTTCTCCCTAGTTCTTATTTTTGTAGGTTCAACACATGGGCGAACCTATTGTATCTCTCCCTGAATTATGCTACTTCCCCACTTCTTCCTTAAGTGTATTGGAATTCTTGTGCATTTTATGAGCTGGGATCTGGACAACCAGCCAATGGGCTGTTACCCACGATAACTTACCAGCTATACTCATGCGGTGAAGTGTGGCTTACTTCTTTTCCTTTCCTCCTTTTCTATTTTCCTTTTTTTTTTTATTAGGTGGCTTTCCTGATCTAAGATTTACCTAAAGACAGTAGTGAATAAGAATGGTCCTGTGGTTGGGCTCTGGACAACCTACCAATAAGCTGTTACGTACGACAACTTGCCAGCCATACCTCCCTAGAAGGTTCATTAGTTGCCCAATTTCTATTAGAATCGTCGATGAGTGAGTCAGTGTAAAACTTGTGTTGATGCTTACACTAGAAATCCCTTCAAATCAGAGGGCGGGTTGGTAAGCCATATACTTATCACCCTACTTTATTGACCAGATTAATATACATTAAGGTGGCGAGGAATCAAAACGAAGTCCACATTTTAGAGGACACCGATATTGATTATGTTCGAAGGCCTAAAGGGTCTAAGCAATTAGGTCCCTAACGTATCATTTCCTAAAGTTGACAAACTTCTAATACCTAATTTTTCTTTTCCTAATTTTAATTTTAATATTTTAATATTTTATTTTTTTAACAAAAAGAAATAAAATTAATTCAAGCTGACAATTCTGTACTCAGATCCTATGAATTACCACCCCCCATGCTAAGTAGGATAATGTCCTCATTGGAAAAATAAATGCATGCAAGGGAGTAGGGAAATAAATCACCTGAGTTGTAATCGTGTATTCGGTCAGCTTGAAACCTCTAGGTTGCCTCCAAGGAAGCTCTAAGTTTAGCGCCTCGTGCCAAATTTAGTAAGGTGAAGACTTAATCAGGTGGCTTAATACTTGTAGAAGATAAGGTTATCAAGGCCAATATGAAAATGTGCTCATCTACTCTAAGAATCATTGGTCCACAACTGTGAACTAACTGATGGTGTATCCCTATGCCAAGTAGTCTCTCTATAGAAAACCATGGAATGAATGGAGAGTAATCGGAATGTAGGTCATGATGCCAATTCTGCTCATTGATTCTGCTCCATGGTTCAATGAGAGGTTCTTGAGGTAGTGGACTGAAATAAAAATCATCATGCAAGTTAGCAACAGAGTCTAGAACATACGGGTCTTTATAATGGTGAATGATATCGAAAATCGTGCTCTCCCCAGGCCCTGGATTATATGAGGGTACATGTGAGATTTGAAGCTTTGTAAAGAGGTCACTAAAATCCTCATCAGAAAGTATCCCATCTTTATTGCTAGTAATTTTAGATTCATCGGAATCTGTCTCAGCCTCTGAGTCAAGCCACCCATTAGATTCATCCAGTAGTGAATTTTTCATGGCCAAACCGCAAAGGGATTGGCAATGAAATTTCAGGTGGAGTTACCTAGCTAGAAGGAGCACCTTTGAGACTTTTTTAAGAATTTTTAGAGGTGTCAAGGGTCCTCTAATCATGTGCTCAACCCAAGTACAAAAAATAGTGTGGCGAAATTAATGGGCTAAGAACTTAATGGTGGTGTTTTTTTTGACAAACACAAGAGAGGGTGTTTTTAGAGCACCACCACTTTCTCCCTGGTCCAGAGATGAAGGGTTACCTTTGGATCGTGGGAAGACAAGATATCAAACCTTCATGTTGATGGCAATCTTCTCTTTCACTTCCTTTGATCCAATCCGTTCCACTCTCCTTCCGTTGCCGATGTATGAGATTTTTGCAACCAAGAAGAACAGAGAATGGCAAGTTAGATAACACAAGTATGAATACTGCCTAAGGAAATGAAAGCGAATGAAGGATTTGTTACTTCGTTGGCAACGGCACCAAAAACTGACGTTGACGAAATGTGTTAGGTTAAATCGTTTGTTGTAGCACATTTTACGACATCAATTTTATTAGAAATAATCAAATGTGAGTCCAAATGTCAATGTCAGGGAGGCATGAAATCAGATCATTTTATCGCTTAAAGGTGTCACAAAAATACATCATTTGATTCACCTGCAAAATAGAGAGAAAGAGAGAGAGATAGGGAGAGGGAAAGAGAGGGAGAGAGAAAAGGAGAAAGAGAGAGATAGGGTTAGAGATTTAATACGACAATGTGATTTTGGCTAGCTATGAAACCACATAAAGCAATTCATTGTAAAATATAGAATCATTTTACAAATTTATAACACTAAAGAAAGCTTAATAATAACAAGTGTCAAACTAAACAAACTTGCTAAACGGAGAGGCGAGGCAGCCATGGTGGTGGAGGGGCTTCCGTCGGTGGCTCGGCATCACCGGGACCTAACTTGGATGCTCTATGGAGTGGTGGCATCGTTGGAGGGGTTTCTAGACGTCTGATACCTGAACCAGATGCTTGATGCCCTTGTCAGAGTCATAAATGATTCTGATTATGGCCTATTTTGCATTGGGTTCAACCCCAATGGCTTTAGAACCCTTGTAAGGCCTTGCAAAGCCTTCCTAGGCCCTCTATAAATAGAGGAGGACCATTGCCTTGTAAAGACACAACTAGAGAAATTACTTTCCACTATATCGTGTCAAATTGATCTTGAGAAGAAGCTCTAGCACTTCAAGCATTCGTTCCACACCTGAGAGCTTTGTCCTACTATGCACCCATTCTCCTGCCAATGTTACGAGAGCGTTGTACCAAAGCGTGGTTCATGCACCCACATCGTCACGTCGACACGCTCCCACATAATGAAAGATTCTTCACCTATAGTAGCTAGGTTCATTTATATACTTTGTTGGATCTATAGGTCTATTGTATTTTTTCTTTGTTATTGGTTGGGTATTTGAGTTGCGAATTCTAGTCTCCTTTGTGAGACAAAATCTTTCTTGTGAAGAGAAGCGGTTTTGAGGTACACTACCCTCATTCAAAGTAGTGTGGTTGTAAGAGGTTAAGTCACCCTCATTTTAGGTGACTTGTTTAGTGGTTTTGATTGACTAGGTCACTCGAAAATCCCAACTCAAGAGGGTTAAGTGATGGTTTTCACTCGAGTTTGGGTTTCCACCTAAATATCTTGGTGTACTTCTGTGATTGCTTCTATTGTGTGAGGTTGTTATTATATTTCTGCATTTTATTACGTCACGCATATCTCACCCCCTCCCGTAGGGAATTTCAATTGGTATCAAAGCAAGTTCTTGCTTTTTAGTGTAACAACTAGGCAAGAAGATCATGGAGGGTAGCAGCTCTACGACAAGGATGCTGGAGGGGCAGTCTACCACTAGACTGCCTTTCTTTAACAGGAACAACTACCCGTACTGGAAGCTATGGATGAAGACTTGGCTACAAGTCAATGACTTAGCCATTTAGGCCAGATGTGTGATGCTGTTCGACATCCCAGAGAGACCCACTGCGAGATACTCGCAGCAGCAGATTCAGGAGCTATCTCTGAACGTGAAGACCATGAACACTCTCTACTGCACGCTCATCTCGGAGGAGTTCAACAGAATCTCACAGTGCACCACTGCATACGAGATCTAGCACACACTCGAGGTAATTCACGAGGGTACCTACAAGGTAAAGGCTTCTAAGATTAATATTTTATCGCAAGATTTTGGATTTTTTTCTATGAGGCCTAACGAATCTTTGAGTGAGATGAGCACTAAGTTCACTCTCATTGTGAATGGGTTAAAAGCATTAGGGAAGACCTTTCTCAAAGTAGAGCTTCAAGGAAAGCTTCTCCACTCCCTTGGACCGGAATGGGAGCAGAAGGTTACTGCCATCGACGAGGTGAAAGAGGTGGAGGAGCTCAACATGGAGGATGTCCTAGCAATCTGATGGCCTATGAGACAAAGCTGAAGTAGAAGAAAAAGGATACACTGGAGCCGAAGTCGAAGAAGACCCTATCCTTTAGAACCACCTCAGATAGCAAGGTAAGTTCCGATGACGAAGATTTTAAATTCTTATTTAAAAAATTTTCCAAGTTTTGTAGGGATTCTAAGAGAGAAAAGAAAGAAAAGGAGCAAGGTAACCTGAGACGTTGCTACCACTACAACGAAAAGGGTCATCTACGACCAGAGTGCCCTCTTCTCAAGAAGGAGAAGAAGAAGAAGGTGTTCCAAGCAACTTCGGATGACTTGAGCTCGGAGGAAGAAGAGGATAATAATGAGGAAGAAATTGCTTGCATGGGTTTCATGGCCACTACAAGTAATAGCGAAAGCGACTCCGACGATGAGGTAAAATCAGATTTACAAGATGCATTTGATGAGTTATTTGAATTCAGTCACTTAAAGTGGAAAACAAAAGCAAGAAAAAGAAACTTAGCTCTTTAAAATCTGAAAATGATAGGTCAGAAATAAAACTTAATGACCTAGAAAGTAGTTCAAGTCCTAAAAGTGATGATTTGTCATTAGAAAATCACAACCTAATAATTGAAAATAGCAAATCGATTGAGAACACCAATTTAAAATTAGAAGTTTCTAGTTTAAAAACCAAGACTCATATTATAGAAAAAGAGATTGCATGCTTTAGGGAAAATTCTAACAAATTGACAAATAAAGTAGATAATCTGTCTAGCCCAAAGGTTGAGAAAGGATCTCCTTCAAGGAGACCTGCTAACAAATCCAGATCCAAATTGACTTGGATACCGAAGAGACAAGTAGAATCTTGTCTTGTAGGTTTCAATGGAGACTACAACATCAAAGATTGGACTTACAAGATGGAGAATGGCCTACTCAAGCTTGGTGGACCAACATCAAGACCAAGGAGGAAGACTAGAAGATTGACGAGAAGACCGATGAGATGACGAACAACCGACAAAGCCATCAGACGTCGACCACCTAATTGGAGATTGACATCGATGCCCGGACCTCCAAGCTATGGATGGGAACCCCTTTCGGTTTGGCATCCACCACCATTTGGGCCATTCTACTGGCCATGGTAGGTGAGGTAACTCTTAACCCTATCTTTTTATCATTAGCGTATAGATAGGGGGAGTTAAAATAATTGAGCTCTTCGTCCATCCTAAAGGAGGAGGTTTTAAAAATGACATAGCTATATTTCCTTTAGAAAGGGGGAGATAATCATAGCTATCCTACTTTTATGTAAAGATGAAATTAGAAGAGCATGTTTTAAGGGAGAGTTATAGGAAAATTAAAATTCGTAATATCTTTCTGATATTGCCAAAAGGGGGTGAATTTTATGATCATTATTTATAGTTTTGTCATCCTCAAAATGGCGGAGATTGTTGGTGCTAGAGCACCATGATCATTTATTTTGATGATAACAAAACATGCGTTATTTAACATTTTGCATTTGAAGTCTTAGATTTCAGGATATTTGCAAATGGAGATGTGTTTAGACATAGTTTCAGCTCACATCGATGGCAGATTGGAAGAGCTTGACAGAGGAGAAGGAGCTTCCGAGGAGCGAAAGCATGAAGAAGGGGGAGATGAAGAATATGATAGATTTCCTTTCTTACTTAATTGTACTTTGTATTTTGTACTTTGTTTTTGCTCTTTATTCTTTCTTAGATCTTATCTTAAAAACCCTCAAGGTATCCTCAAAGTAGTCCTAGGAACACCTGCCAGACCGTAGGACTATTAGGTTTTTCTTAGGGAACTTAGAAAACCAAGTTAGGCTTCAGACAAGCTTTTCAGATGTCTAAACTGAATATCAGAGATTTGATCTTGGACTTTAAGACATTTGAATGTTGAATTAGACGTCGAATAACATAGGTTGGACTTAGTAGGTTCTGTCTGTTGAAATTAGATGTCCAGCCATTAGTCCAGACATCTTAGAAGACATCTAATGAAGTTACCGAATGTCCAATTAGTGGAACGTTGGCTAACAAAGTGATCATTGAGGTTATAACTATTAGGCTTCTACAAAACGTCCGTCGAGGACCCCAGATGTCTGGTATGTGACCGTTGAGCCTTGATTGAGCCGAAATCACTTTGTGAGATATTCTAGCCATTAACCTATCTTCCATTCCTACACTTTATTAGGTTTCCAGACATCCAGACTTAGTGCCAGACATCCTGTACATCATCTGATTGATTTACACTAGAACCTTGTTTTGGTCTGATGAAAGTCAGGAAGGAAACCCACCTAGAATCAGATGTCTTACTTAGCTCCCAGACATCTTAAACAAGTTTCCTAGATGTCTAATACTTGGACCAGACATCTGATGACCCTGTTAGAATCATAAATGATTCTAATTAAGGCCTGTTTTGCCTTGGGTTCAAACCCAATAGCTATGGAAGCCTTCTAAGGCATTCCAAAGCCTTCCTAGACCCTCTAAAAATAGAGAAGGACCCTTGCCTTGTAAAGACCGACCTAGAGAAACTACTTTCAACTATATCATGTCAAATTGATCTTGAGAAGAAGCTCTAGCTCTCCAAGCATTTATTCCACACCTGAGAGCTTCGTCCTGCTGTGCACCCGCTCTCCCACCAATGTTACGAGAACGTTGTTGTGCCAAAGCATGGTTCACACATCCGCGTCGTCACACCGACGCACTCCCACCTAAGTAGCTAGGTTCATTTATATACTTTGTTGGCTCTATAGGTCTGTTATATTTTTTCTTTGTTATTGGTTGGGCTTTCAGATTGAGAATTTCTATCTCCTTCATGAGACAAAATCCTTCTTGTGAAGAGAAGAGGTTTTAAGGTACACTACCCTCATTCAAAGTAGTGTGGTTGTAAGAGGTTAAGTCACCCCGACGTTATGTGACTTGTTTAGCGGTTTTGATCAGCTAGGTTGATTGGAAATCCTAACTCAAGAGGGTTAGGTGGTGGTTTTTACTTGGGTTTGGGTTTCCACCCAAACATCTTGGTGTACTTGTGTGATTGCTTCTGTTGTGTGAGATTGCTATTATATTTCCGCATTTTATTACGCCACGCAAATCTCACCCCTTCCCGTAGGGAATTTCATAATGCACCACTGAGTTGGGCACACAAATGATCACCTGATCTAATTTCTACTCAATTGTGCTTGGTAATGTGTATCAGTTCCAAAGATTAGGATACTGGTTGAGTATGAAGAATCAGAAAAGGTTGTGTATCTCTGTGGCTTTTTTTTGGATTTTTTTTTAAACAGGGATGAGGTGAGTGGAGGTGGAAATCAAAGGAACCAAACTGGTCCTAGGGTTTATGAGAACACCTAGGTTAATTAGGGTTTGAATTAGGGTTATGGAATGAAATCTATGGAGGGGGAATGAAATGGGGAGCACTTACAGTTGTCTTCAATTTCACTTTACTCCTTTCTACCACATAAAGATTCCCAATCGGGGTGCCTGCAAGGCAATAGAGAAGAAATAAAAGGGAGTTAGAAAGAAATTAAGTGCTTGGAATGAGGAAAAGGAATCGAGATCCGTTGCCTCCCCGGCAATGGCACCAAAATGATGTACGGGAATTCCTTGCGAAAGGATTTGAGTTTGGAAAACCCGCCGTTGTAGTGCGATTCAAAAGAAAATCTATCAATTAAGTAAATTTTAATCAAAACTCAGAATGAGTCCTGGCTTGAACACGAGGAGGCAACGTCGATTTGAAATCTGTAGTTATTTATATATTTTTGGAATTTTTTTTTATAAATGAGACATTCATAGCGATTGATATTCTACTGGGAATATAAACACTACAACTAAAGATATATATATATATATAGAGACAGAAAAATAACTTTTATACTTAAAATAATGTCATTGCAACTACAACAAGAAGGCAAAAAATCTAATGTAGAATGAGAGAAGGAGAAAGGGGAGAGAAGTTATCCTCCTCAATGGCTACTTGGAGGACGAGCCGGTCGGACGTTGCCTAGAAGCAGGAGAGCGAAGATGAATGACAAAGGATGGATCGGGAAGAACCAGGGGTGAGGCATGGCGTCAACATTGTGGGATCCACTTCCAGAATGGGGGTGAGAAGATGGCTGGCAAGAGCTTCGCGAAAGGGATAAGAGGTGGAAAATTTAGTATTTTTACTCTAGCGGAGCTTCCCGTAGCTTGGGAGCACTAGAGTGAGCTTTAGAACTTGAGTTCCTAGCTCTTAGAGAAGAGACATGATGGAAGGGATGAAGAAAATGTGGAGGGCGTAGGGCCTTTTATAAGTGACGAATAGGGGGTAAATTGGTCATTTTAATATTAAAACATTAATGTAAGGGTCTTTAGTGACAGATATGACCGTCACTAAAGCCCCCACATCGCTAAACACGCATGCGCACCCTCGCCTCTTCAGCTTCATGCGTTGAGCGCTCCACCCACGTTCAGCTCATCTTAACCATCCGATTGAGAGATCGGATGACTGAAAATCCACGCAAACATCTTCTTCCCTACTTAAGCACACGCGTGCGTGCGATTGCACGTTTGATCGTGTGTCAAATTGCACGTGCAGGTTTATGCTCATCTATGCAGCTGCGTAGTGCTCGCATCCACCACACACTAACGATCGAATTGAGCCATGCCCTACTCACTCATTCAATTTGAGGTGCACAGTGCTCGAACCCACACCTTGTCTTCGTGAGGAGGCTCCTCAAGTGCTGTGCTACGCCTTACTTGTGTTGCATTTTGGTTTTAACATTCACGTGCCCTCAGTCATCATATCTCGATCCAATGGCTGAGATTGCATCATGATCATGCCTTCAGAGGTGGAGTGGGAGGCTTGGCCGGTGTTTGGCAGCTGGGATGGCACCATGTGGCACCATCCTGGCCGTCCATCTTCTCTAAAATTTAAATGGTGCCATTGATGTCGGATTGAATCAATTTTTGCACCGTTGGGCTACGATCATCAATCTGAACCCATCTGTGTGGTTGGATTTGTTGTCTGAGGTATGAATTTACACCAGCTTGGCCCTTGATCTCTGATCTTTCTCAGACGGCATTTGAAGCTACGGAGGTTCGATCAGGGTGATCTCGAAGTCGTTGGACTCTGATTGTTGCCCTAATTAGATCTGTGCGATTGGATTTCAATTCAAGTCCTGATGACTCTACAATTACTAGTGTCAATATTATCAATTATAGTGAATTTTGTGGGCACATGTGCACTAATGTCATATTATAGTGCGTTTGGGGGCATTGCATGCATTCTGCATTACTTTACTTTAAGATTTCTTAGAATCAATGTTTAATGACCTTATGTACAAGTCCATATTGAAATAGGTCTCAGATGAGCAATTGGATCTACAGATGGATTTGGGTCAACGAACGGAGTCCAATGGACTCAAAAATCACCTCGATTTGACCTTCATAGCTTCCACATCAAGTTCGAGGAAGATCAATGGCTAAGGGGCAATACAACATCCTTACAGGCTTTGGATGAAAAATTCCACTGTATGGATGGATCTAGAGTGACCATCACAGTCAGCAACGAGTATATCATCTCGATCCGAGCATTGTGGCATCCTCTACTACAGAAAGAGGATGCATGGCCTAGATGATGCCACGTGGCACCATCTAGGTGAACCAACACCGGCACAGCACAGCAGCAGCACCCTGAGACAAAGTGAAGCAGCATGCGTGTGGGATTGGAACCTGGCTGGAATTACGACGTGAATTCTTGCAAAAGTTCTTCCCTATTGCTCTAGCCCAACTTGGTCATCCTTGGTCTCAGAAAATGTATCCCCCCTGACAGGTGCCTGAGCAGGTTCAGATATGGGCTCTCTTGAAGGGGGTTCATCTTGAGAATCATCCCAAGATTTGACTAAGGCAACCACAAATTTCATCCTCATCCTCAATCATTTCCCAAGAAGAAACTCACCTAGGTCCCTATCCCTAACATTTTGGAGTAAATCCAATATAGAACTAATAAGTTCATCAATCATTTTGATCATAGGCTCCAATGCTTCTATAGATTGTGATAAGTCCACTTTTGTGGACTATTATTTAGCCTAAGTACTATCAAATTATTTGCTCTTAGTTTTTAATTGACTAGGAGATATATGGTAAGTTACCTTGGTTTGCATATAATTTTATGTGTTAATTTTACATCTAACCACATATGATATGATAATATAATTCATTTGATGAATGCAGGCTTGGTACATGAGTTTAGACGTCCATTTCTACATCTATAAGATGTCTGGAGAAAATGATGGACATCTGGGACCGCCAGTAGGAACTTACCGATATCTACATTTTTAAGACGTTTGAAGGTCTGATCAGATGTCTGATGAAGTTGCCTGACAGACTCTACCGCTCCAAGCACTCGTATCCTTCATGGGTGGTTGGAGAAGCATTCGGCGGAAGCAACAAATTGTAGATAAGAAGATCAACTAGAGGACTCTCACAATCATCTTCTCTCCCCCAGGCGAGGACCTCCTCCATCGTCTCCACTGTGGCTCAAGCATACACAGTGCAACGAGTGAACACTGTGAATCACTGCGAGCTTCCACTACGGCCACCTCTTCACCCTCTTAAGTGGAAGCGAGCGTGGTGACAGTCGCTCATCGTTGCCCTCACTGTGCCATTCCGCCATAGCCTTGCACGCACTGGGCATGCCACCACTGCAGACCACTCCCCAAGCAGCCTCACCGCATGCAGCCAGATCGCACGTGCTACCCCTTCACCACGCACAGCCACACCACACACCGCCACACAATCCCTCTCCTCCATCTTCTTCCATTTCTTCTTCTTCTGCTTCTTCCTTCTACTGCCACCTACAACTCCAACAAAAGAACCCAAAGTGCAGCTTTCCCCCCTCACTGGCAACGCCACCTCAGGCCATCTCCTTCTCCGCCAAAACAACCAGAGTGCTCACCTCGACCTCACGAGGGTAGCCATGCCCTCAAAAAATGGCCACGACAGCCCTCGACGCCGGTGAGCCGCATCCCTCACGTTGGCCTTCCTTGACGTCGGCCAGACATCCGACTGCCACTCGCCGACACGTCACCACCGTCGAAAAGGCTGGACCTCAGAGAACCACCACCGGCAACCACACCTTCTGCCATCTCCTCCGCACGTGCGAGCAGGGGATTCGTCTCCCCTATTTTGCTACAGTACAAGCATATTAATATTTACGTTACCAGCCATTGTGGAAAACAGTATTTACTTATTTACCTTATTATTATATTATGGTAGATTTGCATGCATGTTCCTCAATTCTAATTGAATTGCATACAGTCAAATTCATCTCATGAATAAGCAAGCAAGTATATTTGTTATAGGAACAAATTCTGATTTAATTAAATTTGATGATGCTTGTCAGTATTAAGATTGTAATTTAGGCATGTCATTGGTGGTTATTTTGCATGCACACCCTTACATTATTGATTAATTCTTTAAATCAAGAAATTATGTTGAAAACACGTGCACCAGTTAGTATGCATACACATTGAGATTCCCGAATAAATAAGGCATGATTCACTTGTTTAAATAGGCTAATTTTTCCCTATGGAGATGACTTAACTATTATCGTTGTTAGATTTTGAGAATTAAATGTTTTGAAAAGTAATTTTCTACCACGCGACATATTATAACGACGCAACATTTTATGTTACAAATTTTATCAAAAATGAAGATTGCTCTTTCCAATGGCACCGTTGCTGGGGAGGAAACACGCCTACTAATTTTTTTAGGAATTTTATGTTATTTTTATGCTATTTTGAAAGCTTTTCTAAATTACTAACTATGGATATTTTTCTATGCAAAAACACCCAACGAATGTAGCGGGCACGCACGACAGAGGCGATCCTTTTGGTGGACCATGATGCCACCTGGAGAACAGCAACGGGTGCTTGTGGGCCTTGATCCTACGCACATAGGCATACAAAGGAGCCTTTTTCTAATGTAGCCATTTGATCTTAGTTTAGATTTACTTGAGAAAGACCTCAGACTTTTAATTTTTGTCTTGTGGACCCTTGTTGGGTATTTTTGGGAGTGTGTTCCCATTTTATTTAGATTATAGGATTATTTGAATTGTTTGAACTACATGTTGGTTAGTTAGCTAGAGTAGGTTTGTTTGCTTATTATGATTTAAGAAAAAAAAGATCGAACTGCTTACAAGAAGTTGCATATCAATAGGGCGATCATCTAGGACTGAATGAGTAGCATCTAGTTTATTTTAATTGCATTGCAGACATCCCTGCATTGAAGAAAGCTGGTGTAAGGTACATCTTTTTCTTGAGCATCAATTACCTGTCATACATCTGCATTGAACCTAAATCTAAGACCACTAAAGTTCTTGAATCGAATTAATTCAGTGGTCACTTTAAAAATTGGGACTGCTAAGAGGTTGGACCTTAAAATGTGTGACTTAAAATTGTGTGGAAAAGGATCTTGTTTGCGAGATTTCAAAGCTCAAAACACGAATGTATGATTGCACACCTGAGACACCGTGCACCTTAGACATAAGGTCACTAGAAAAATTTCTACCTCTCCTCTTTACACCACAAGGGAAGTTAGTCGAAAATCAACAAGCCTATCCACCAAGTTACTTCAGTTCCTCTTGCGTAGGCTAGATTCGAGACTTCCATCCCTTGCGAGTAGGTTGTAGGCACCAACGAAGGTCAACCTAGGAAGCGTAATTCTTGCATAACTTGTTTGGTCACCAACTGAACAGCTAAGACCTACAATCTATTAAAAACAGATCCCACTGTATTTGCATTTGTTTTGATAGTGGTAGAACTCTCTAGGAAGTTTCTAATTTCTTTTAAATCCTAAGAGAGTTTAACCTATTTAATTGAAAGAAATGGACAATCCTTACTCCTATTATTTTAAACAGGATCCCATGTCCCAAGCGTATCCATCCTTTGATGGGTATATTGATAATCCATGGGATCATTCATATTCTTATCCTGGGAGTACTGGCCTGATAGCTCCTACTTTTGAGCAGAGCCTAGTGCTGGAACCTTGTTCCACATCTTATTTTGATGTTAACAAAATTATTATGGATTAATGTTTACAATTAAGTGATTTTCAGATTTAGGTGAAGATCAAGGCAAACAAGAAGTGATGGAGGCATGATGATGAGAAAGAGAAGATGATGACAAGGATGAGTCAAAGTAAAGAAGTTCATCTTTGACCTTTAGTTTTTTAGTTTAGACTTTTTAATTATAGAATGTATGCCTCTTAACAAAGGAATGTAACTTAGATTGTAAAAATAATTAGAGATAAATTAGGATTAATATTACGATCATTTTCAAAGAACGTAATTGATTAAATCACTTAAAAAGGTACTTGTTAACCAACAAGTACCGGTACTAAAGTTTAGTACCCGTACATGTGAGTTACAGGTTTGGGTTTCGTCAAGAAACAAACCTGTACCCTGCAAGTGCCAGTATTCATGATCAGTACCAGTACTGGAAGTAACGAGTACCGGTTCTAATGATCAGTACCAGTACAAGTGGGTTACAGATTTGTTTTAAGAGTTTGAAACCCAAATCTGGAAGCGGCAAGTACCGGTACAGGTACTTTAGTATCGGTACCAGGTAGCCGTTGGCTCAAAACTGAATGGCTCGAAAATTAATTCCAATAATATGAATGTTGGGAATTAATTCCCAACGTCAAGTAGACGAGTATCCTAGGCCCTAAACTCTATAAAACGATCCTAGGACTTTTTGTTTGCACACAAGAAATAGAGAAGAAAAATTCTAGAGCTATAATACATTTTAACACCACATATTCAAGAGAAGGAATAGTTTGCTACTCTCATTCTCTTTACGCTTTTGCAAACACTTCAACGATGTGTTTTTCTTGCGCATCTACGAAGCAATTCGCGTTCATTCTAGGCTCTCAAATTGGTATCATCTTTTAATTATTAATGAGAGGCTTAGGTTCTAGTTGTAAGATTCTTTTTGTCTTACACCTGTACTTCTTTTGCATTTGAGCTTCCTGCTCGTTGGGTTGTAACAAACCTATTATTATACTTTGGTTGAGGTAACACGTTAATTACCTTGGTTAGTAAATTGATTCTCTTGGGGTTGAGAGAATCGGGTTAAAAACCCTAAGCTAGGAGGCTTTGGTAGGGGAGTACCCAAGGGAGGGGAACCACTATACATATTGTGCCAATTTCTATGATTGTATTTTGTGCAAATCTTTTTGTATTACTAAAATTTTGATTAAGTATTTGTGCGTGTAGCCATACATATATATTACATATTCCATCAATCCTATGAATTGGTGTCAGAGCTACCTTCAATTGTTATCAGAGCAGGTAGCGAGAAGAAGTAAAAACTCTTGCTCGCAATGGCATCCACATCAGGGTGCACCAAAGGACAGTCATCCACCCATCCTCCCTATTTCGATGGGATGGACTACAGGTTTTCGAAGAGGAGGATGCAAGTCTTCCTCAAAGCCATGGATGAAGATTCGTGGATGCTCATTCAAGAGAGGTACATGGATCCACAGCTGCAAGAAGGAGTGGCATGGACGGCGGATCAAAAAAAGAAAATTGCGGGAAACACGAAGGCGATGAACACACTCTATTGTGTGTTATCAAGGGAAGAGTTCAACTGAATCTCCGCATGTGTGTCTGCCTACGAGACTTGGAACACTGTCATGAAGGTACAAATAAGGTAAAGGAAAATCGTATCTCAATTCTAACTGAAAACTATGAGTGTTTCAGGATGACCAAAGGAGAAACGATCAAAGACATGTACACAGGGTTTAGGGAAATAGTTAACCCCCTAAAGAACCTTGCAGTGAAGTTCACAGAAGAGCAGCTTGTAAGGAAGATCTTGAGATCTCTTACAAGTGATCGGTCTCCAAAGACCACAGCCATCCAAGAGGCAAAGGACCTCTCCACTCTCCCCTTGGATGATTTAGTTGGTAGCCTTATGGCTTATGAAGTCCAACTAGAAAACATGAAGAGGAACGAGGAGGAGAAGATTCTAGCAAAAGGAAGGACATTGCTTTTAGAGCAATTAAGGAGGACTTGGACTCAACAACCTCGGAATCCGAAGATGAAGAGATGGAGACACTTACAAGGATGTTTTAGAGATTTCTTCAAAAGCAAGGTAAGCAAATCAATAAAGTTTCAACTAATGTTATTTGTTATGAGTGCAAGAGAAAGGGGCACTTGAGAAAGGATTCCCTATGAACAAGAAAAAGGAAGACAAAAGGAAAAACACAAAAAAAGTCAAGAAGAAGAAGTGGAGAGCTTTAAAAGCAACATGGGATGATAGTGACTCCGACATGGACACCGACTCCTGTGAATCGAGTGAAGACGAGGTCACACACCTTTTTCTTGTTGCAACTTCAGAAGATACAGAAGAAGAGGTAAACCTTGATTTTTTATTTGAAGAATTATTTGAGGTATATGAAGAGCCATATCATAAAGCTAAGTCATTTAAAAAAGAAAATAAGGTTTTGCATGATAGTTATAGAACTCTAGAAATAGAGAAATCTTGTTTAGAAATATAATTAGATATGTCCAAGGAAACTAACAATCAATTACATGCAAAAATAGTAAAATTAGAAGATATTTATGAATAGTTTGAGGACACCTTGAATAATTTGAAAACAACTACTACGCTGAATACGAAATTTTGTAATAATTTAAAAGCCAAGTTCAATAATAAGAAGAACACACAAAATAAATCACATGCACATAGACATGCATGAATTTATCAAAAGGTTAAAAATCCTAAGAACTAGAGATCTAAGACTAAAGTGATCTATGGACCTAAGGATTTGAAAGGTACTAACCATCAAGGACCCAAAAGAAAATGGGTACCTAGAGAAAATATTTGTTTTGCAGGAATAGATCAAAGAGATTAGTGCGTGTTCAAGGCACACAACGGAATATTTCAACCTTTCTATAGGTTGAATGAAGACCAAGAACGATGGCCCAACGGAGCTTGGTACTCACATTTATCATTTTACTATTGGTAAATTTTATGGTATGATATTCTTTACCGTTTCATTTTTTTGTGATTGACAGAGAGGGGGAGAAAGAAGGCAAATAGTAATATTTTTAGGGGAGCATATATTGAGGGGGAGGATTTAATTAAAAGTTTTTCCTTCATATAACATTGCTAAAAATTATTTATCTATTTGTAAGATAGTTTTGTCAACACCAAAAAGGGGGAGATTGTTGGAACCTTGTTCGACATCTTGTTTTGGTGTTAACAAAATTATTATGGATCAATATCTGCAATTGAGTGCTTTTCAGATTTAGGTGAAGATCAAGGCAAACAAGAAGTGATGGAGGCATGATGATGAGAAAGAGAAGATGATGATAAGGAGGAGGCAAGATGACAAGGATGAGTCAAAGTGAAGAAGATCATCTTCGACCTTTAGTTAAGTTTAGACTTTTTATTTATAGAATGTATGCCTCTTAACAGAGGAATGTAACTTAGATCATAAAAATAATTAGAGATAAATTAGGATTAATATTACGATCATTTTCAAAGAACGTAATTGATTAAATCACTTAAAAAGGTACTTGTTAACCCACAAGTACCGGTACTAAAGTTTAGTATCGGTACATGTGAGTTACAGGTTTGGGCTTTGTCAAGAACAAACCTGTACCCTACAAGTATAGGTACTCATGATCAATGCCGGTACTGGAGGTAATGAGTACCGGTACTAATGATCAGTACCGGTACAAGTGGGTTACAGATTTGTGTTAAGAGTTTGAAACACAAATCTGGAAGCAACGAGTACCAGTACAGGTACTTTAGTACCGGCACTAGGTAGTCGTTGGCTCAAAATTGAACTTCTAGAAAATTAATTCTAGCAATATGAACTTTAGGAATTAATTCCAAGCATCTAGTAGACGAGCATCCAAGGTCCTAAACTCTATAAAATGACCATAGGACTCTATAAAATCAGGAGATGGTGGAAAAAGCTTTTTAAAGTGGTTTAAACTTAAAATCTAAGCTTCCCACCAAAAAGATCTTTTTTTTTCAAAACTTTTGCACGTTTTTTTTTTTTCAAAAAGAAGTTTTTCAAAAGATTCAAAGAAAGTATCTTTTTCTTTCTTTTTTTTTTAAATTAACCTAAGATTCGAAAGGAACCCTAAACTAGATTTTTTTTGAAAATTTTTTCTTATTTTTTTTTTGATTTTTTTTTGCGACAATGAGTAAAAAAAATTGCGAAGGAAATTGTAGAAAGTAAAACCTAATCTAAAAATGAGATGATGTGCACCCAAAATTTATTCTTTACCGTGCTCAATGTGTGCGCAGATCCCGTTTTTCTTCCATTTTTCCTACACATCAAAACAAAGCAGAGAGAAATGTGTCAGTGTTTTTTTAAAAGATCGAAATCATAGAAACTGACGTTGCCTCCCTAGCAACGGTGCCATTTGACTGGAAGCGTTGTCTCGCATTTGAGAGTCGTCGAAAATCATAGTATAGTCACGCAAAAACATTCGTCAAAAATTAAGTTTGTAAAGATTACGAGAATTGAGTCTCGGTTGTTCGACTCAAGGAGGAGTGTTTTTTACTTTTGAAATCGATCTTTTTGCCGCTCTACCTTATTTAGAATCACATGCCAGTTCATGATTATTACGTAGTTAAGTATGACATGCTTCGTTGCAAGTATATCAAGAATTAAAAATAGACAACATTAATCACTCAAAAATATTGCAATAAGCTCATGGTGATTCTCAACACATAGACATATATATAAAAATATATCTTCTATTCATTCAAGACAGTGTTTGCAACATGGAAGGTAGAAGAAAGATTGTACATGAATGCTTAAAAATGTAAATCTACCTACCAGAAAATGATCGCATCAAGAATCTACGGGGGGATTTTGCATGCATCATCGGGGGAGAATAAGGGCTACACTACTAAGCAGTACATAAAAGCGGTAAAAATCATGGAGTGCATAAACTAAATCTAGCAAAATAAAGGGCATTCAGGGGTAGTCCCTGATGGCCTTGGAGTGGTCGAGAGGAGAATGAGGGGCAGCCAATGTAGCTTAGGTCGACCATTAGAGAGAGGGTGGATGGTGGTTTTTAGATCCACCAAATGTGGATCTAAAAATTGAATGGCTCTTGGTTGCTAATTTTGGCAACCAAGGCAACAACTCATGGTAGAGAGTTTTAGAGAACTCTAGGCTAGATATTTTCGTGGGGATGGTGTGTGTGGGTGTGTGTAGGTCGAAACCTAGGTGGCTAGGTTGATTAGGTTAAGTTCTAGTGGGTTTAGGTCAAGGTAGGTCTCAAATTAGTGTTGTTAACCTTAATTCACTAAGGTAAAGTGCAATTAAAATTAATACAAGTTTAATTGGGTGTGTGAAAACTTAATTGAGAGTAAAAAAACTCAATTAAGTTAGGTCTAGGTCAATTGGACTCTCACTGAGTCCAATTGGATAGTGTGTGCTGAGATTAGGGCTCAATTGGACTTAATGAGTCCAATTGAATAGGCTGATGGAATTGACTAAGATCAAAGTCAATTAGGTTTAGTGAGGACCTAATTAGGTCCTTAGGGAGGTCTAGAGGTGATGTACTTGGGTTATGGCACCTTAATTTAGGTTCCTATGGTGTTGGAATTGGGTTTAGGGACCTAGAGATCCAAGATCAAGGCTTAAATCTCAAAACAGGAATTGGAGAGCAGTATCCGACGTCTAAAAATATTGTCAGACATCTTATACTCAAAAATCAGAAGTCTAGACTTTTTGTCTGGATGTCCAATCAGTGTCTGGAGGGATTTCGAGTTTTGTTTTGGGTATTCTGTAGAAATTGGACATCTGACAAAGTGTCTGGACATCCAATAACACTACAGAAGTGGGTTTGAGGTGTGCGGGAGATGGCTAAGGGTCCTGGACATCCTATAACTTATCTGGACATCCAGATAAGGGTTGGAACTAGGGTTTTAGGGCTTCCTAGGGTGTTGTGACCTAATCTAAGTGTGGCTAAGGCTTGGGGAGGTCTCTAGGCTATCCTAGGGCTAGGATGGACCTAGGCTCTTCACATTTTACTGCTTTATTTTTACCTAATAGCATAGCAAACCTTTAAATCCCTTACATTATTTTTCCTACATCTAATCTAAGCCTTCTGCTCCAGCTCTGCTGCAACTCCCGTTATTCCTGATCCAGCTTCAGATCCAGCTCTTTATCCAACTCCAGATCAAGCTCTTGATCAACGTATTGCTTGCAATCGACATAATGCACTTAATCAGCACATTATGACAATATTTTATGCATAGCTAAAGTAAAGCAGTAAAGATGTAGATAATGCTTATGCAGGCATGAATTACCCTAACTTAGGCTATGTCCTAGACTAATTTAGGTCAATTAAGACCTATGACTGCTGCGTAATCATACCCTCATGCCTAAATCTTGCTAGTCCCAACCAAATGCAAGACTAAATTATTTATAGCAAAGGTCCTTAAGGGACTTATTATTTTATCAAGTGTATGTGTAGAGATTTTTCTCCTTTTTGTTTTAATCCTATGCTCTAGAAATCCAGACAATTATGAAAGTGCAGCTATGAGCTTTTGCAATGGATTTGAGTGAAAAACTGATTCACCTCTAAAGCCTATACTTGACCCCTAGTAAAAATTCTAGCGGGATGGGTGGACTTCCTCCCTCAGGGTATTCAATATATTCTATGAATTCCACCCCGGCTTCAGGCTTAGGTAGAGAATCTCTAAGGGAAAAGATTATATATTTGGTGGCTCACTCTCACTTGGTGCTACATAGAGACTAGTACTACAGAATATAGATTCCCAGATTACTAAGTAACTCAACTCAGAGAAAGATGAGAAAAACTATGCTCCCTTTTGATTCCTTTGTGTCTATTCTCTCTTACTCTTTTTCTTTTCCTTTTCTTTCCTTTCTTAGAGCTCACAACTTCACCAGATTCACATATATGACTTGTATTTGGTGGTCTCACTAGGCATTAACACTTTAATTGAGTTCTCATAACCCTAACACTAAGTTGGAATTCCTCAGCTAGTATTTGGGCAGTCAAAAACACAAGAAAAATAAGATAAGGCCATATTTGGTGGATCTCAATTTTATTTGGTGGTATTGCCTCAATGCAACTAAATATTCACTCCTTTTTTTTTCTTTGCTTTTTCTTCTTCTTCTTTTCTTCTCTTTTCTTTTCTTTTTCTTTTTTTTTCTTTTTCAACATAACACAACTAGCATACATCCATGAACTTTATTGAGGAGGCATTATTAGGGATTGGTGGTACTCAAGAGACATTGGGTGACTTATTTGGTGGAAGTGCCTACTCACGTTACTGGGAAAGACGGAAAGGATGGTGTATTTCTGACCTTGACATCAATACCCTCCTTCAGCCGAGGATTCCGTAAAGAATGTTCGTAACCATCCACCTTAGCCCTAGCTTTATGAAAACTCACTCTCTTTGTATTTGCCTTATTCGGTGGCTCTCAAAATTTCGCACAAAATGCATACGCAGGAACTGAGAGCGAAAATAATGTCTAATCTCAGAACATCATCACCTAATTATCTAGGATTCCAGATTCCTTGCGCTAATCTTAGAGCACTAGTACAGTCTACTCTCACCTTACACTATTTGGTGGATTTTTGGAAGAAAATCTGCCTGACTCCCAAAACATTGTGTAGGGGTTCAGGAAAAGAAGCACTACTTCTTCTCGACAGACTGAAGACGTTTATCAGCCTTCACCATGAATCCATTGCAAATTCTACGTGTGTGTCAAAAGTTGTATTGGATTCCAGATTACAAGAATCAACTAGAGGATAAAGTCCCTAATGCATTCCCAATAATCTTATTCAAGAATGCAATATGTATATATGCTATGAACATGTAACCTCATATAATTTGTACATCGTGAATTTTCCGTATCGGGTTACAATCAGCTTGACCCTAAATTTAGAACAAAAGGTGAGCAGGTGAGCCGGAAGTGGCTGTTGCAGACGATTTCTAGCTCCAATGCAAGCACTGGAAGTGGAGTCGGTTGTTCTTTTATTTAGGTTCCTAAAGTACATTTTACATGCAGCTCTGAGGTTTTCCTAAATGTCGACATAAAAATTTTTTTCAGTTTTTCTGTATCTACCCCCGCATGCCTAAGTTCTTGCATGTCCTCATGCATGAATATAAAAGAAAATAAATACTGTAGGGAGAATGGGTAGAAATCACCTGTAATTGCTCCTAAAATTATATTCAACACCGACCAACCTGTTAACAAGCAATATACAAAAGGGAAATATTCTAAAGCAAAATATGCTATGTTTAAAAATGGTTATTATATATAAATGATGGTGGAATGTGGAGTGAATGGTATCTATATGTGCTAAGTTTAACGCCTCTAGCTGGGCGAAAACTCAATCAGATGTGTCATTTCTAGCATAGGAGCCGGCTAAGATTAAGAGAAAGATATGCTCTTATTCTCCCAAAATCAGTGGTCCGAAAATGCGAACCAGCTGATTGTGCACCCCTACTCCAAAAAGTCTAGCTATAAGAAAGTGTGGAGTGGTGGTGGAAAATACAGGATAATCAGAGAGGGCATCATGATGTTGATTCAGCTGATTTATCATGTCCCACAATTCACCAGGAAATTGTTGAGGGAGTAGATCAAAATGTATCTCAGAACTAGAATCTAAGTCATAGAGATCCTCATAATGATAATTGACATCAAAGATCATGCCCTCTCCCGGCTCTGGGTCATATGGGGTTATCCGTGAAAGTAGAAGATCTGTGGGGAGGTCACTGAAATCCTCGTCAGAAATTACTTCGTCATCATCAGTACTCATCTCCGATTCATCGGAGGCTGACTCTTCAGGCTCGGGGTCGAGCCATTGACTGGGATGATAGGTGAGTCCCCAGCTCATTCTGCTCAAAGCTTCACCCTCATATGCATTGGGCTCCTTAGTAATTCTGGCATCGATAGCTATTTCTGGTCTTCGAATGTCAGGCTCGGGGATAGAAAGTGTCATCTCAAAATCTCTAGCATCCGAATTAGGTATGTAGGTGAAAGAAGAAGAGTGCAGATCAAAAGATGTTGGCTCCAGCACAGGTTCACCTACAATGGGAAGTGGCTTAGGCTGATCAGTAGTGTCGCATGTGATGCTTGCCTCATGATCCATATCCTCAATTGGATCTACTTCCCTTGTCTCGATTGGGTTATCTAACCCGAGAGGTGTCTCCCAGGATTCAGGATAATCTGATTGCGGCTCGGTCCTGGAGATATCAGTCCTTTCCTCCTCAATTTCAAATGAACCCATTCGGCATACTTCCTGCCCCTGTCTCATATCCACACTAGATTCTTTTTCCCCTGAGTGATCTTCCAGTATCTACTCCCAAGCATCTTTTGTGTGTCCTTCTGACGTAATCATTTTGGATTCCTCGAGGTCTTCAAGGCTATTTTCCACTTGATATCTCAAAAGTAGTAGTTCTTGAGTTTCCCAATTTTGTCTCATTAGCCTTGTTATCTCTGTTGTTTCTTGAAGAAGCTCCATCACAACATGTTGATGTGGAATCCAACTTTGTCTTTGGTTTTGCTCAATGATAGCAAGGATTTCATGTAGATAGGATGCAACCTTTTCCTTAGCGCTCGCTATAGCTCTCTGTATTCTGTAATGTCGCCACATATGCACCGGTAGCTCTTCAGGGGTTCCAGGGGGTGAATCAGATCTACCCATGTTCCATGGGTGAGAAGCAGGAGTATGAAATCCATATCCTGGGTTATAAAACACGGCCCTTTGAGGGATCGACTGGTATGGGTCATAATATCCAGGGTTAGGATATGGGTTAACCATTTCGGTAACCTGAGGAGATGGATCAGGAAAATCGAAAAGTCATCTTCGCCACCTTGGGTTCTGATCCCCAGGTTGAGTTGATTCAGTGACCCGGGCTCTTAGATAAGCGTGGGTCTAGCTCTTCTGGATCCTGATTAGGTCCAGATCCAATTTTAGCCATCGTGGCTCAGCAAATAGAAGAAGTGACTCGCCTCCTTGGGAGTGGCTCCCAAGGTCCAATTAGCTGAGGTCTAAGTGACCTTTTTCCTTCCATACACCACACAACCCCTATGTTGTTGTAGCCAAGCAGGACAAGGCTAAGGCCCTGTCAATCAAATGGTCCATATAGATCAGGTGACCATATTTTTCGTTAGAAATTTGAATTCCTAAAGATAAGTTCGTCGTTCAACCGACTGAAGGTGATTCCCGCCTCCCAAGCTAACTTAGCTAGTCTGGTTACGGGGGGACTAAGGGGAAGGTTCTTCCTTTGGCTTACTCCTCCGGTTCCGTTGACCCCTGAGCCGTGGTCATTTGACACTACCTCGCAGACTTAGTCACCAGGTTTGGCAAGAGATATTAAAATCACCCAGTAGTACGACAACGAACTCGTGTTGATTTCGTGTTTTAAAACTAATTTTTTAACCCGTTTTCTTCAATGGGGATTGTGGTGAGTGACCCACAAGGTGACCAAGCTCATCGGCTACCTTGACTTGATTAAGTCTAGGTTAGCTCAAAGTGTGGTCTCCATTTATAACCCTAAAGATTCAACCTAAGTTGCATGCACTTCTCGATTTTTTTCTGTTTCAGCAGACCACAAAAGTAATGTTGGTTCTCTATCAATAATTGGAATCCAATTAATTTGAAATTCTGCGTGTAGATTCTTTTCTCAATTAGTTTTTTAGAGAATATTTTTTTGGAATTTTCACTGTTTCAACTGAATTTTTAGGAATTTTGAATATCAGAAGGTCAGATTTGGAACTTTGACCCGTGGTCATTTTTGGCTTTGAAATAGTATCAAATGACATTCAAAAATTCAGAAAAAATATGAAAAATAAAGCCAATGAGATCAGCTTTCAAACCCTACCATTTTTAGTCTAAACAGAATCATGGATTGCTCGGAATTGCTTTTTGAAATTTAAAAATTTTTTAATCTGAGTCAATCTGACCCCCATGCACTTTGCAAATTTTTAAAAATTGTATGCTTGGAATTTTTTCAAAATAATGGTGGTGTTCAAAAGATGGTTTGAAAGTGAAGGTTTAGCCCAAACTTCAAAATTTTTTGCGTACTAGTTTTTCGGAAATCGAATTTTTAAATCAATCTTCAAATCTCGCCAAAAATCCGGAGATGGTGGAAAAGCTTTTTAAAGAGGTTTAAACTTAAATTCTAAGCTTTCCACCAAAAATATTCTTTTTTTTCAAAACTTTTGCATGTTTTTTTTTCAAAAAGAATTTTTTCAAAAGATTCATAGAAAATATCTTTTTTTTCCTTTTTTTTAAATTAACCTAAGATTCGAAAGGAACCCTAAACTAGATTTTTTTGATTTTTTTTTTGCGACAATGAGTAAAAAAAAATTTCAAATGAAATTGCAGAAAGTAAAACCTAATCTAAAAATGAGATGATGTGCACCCGAATTTGTTCTTTGCCACGCTAGATGTGTGCGCAGATCCCATTTTTCTTCCATTTTTCCTGCACATCAAAAACAAAGCAGAGAGAAATGTGTCAGTGATTTTTTAAAAGATCGAAATCGTAGAAAATGACATTGCCACCTCAGTAACGGTGCCATTTGACAGGAAGCATTGTCGTGCATTTGAAAGTCATCGGAAATCGTAGTATACTAGCGCAAAAACGTTCGTCAAAAATTAAGTTTGTAAAGATTACGAGACTTGAGTCCTGGTTGTTCGTCTCTGGGAGGCATGTGTTTTACTTTTGAAATCGATCCTTTTGCCTCTCTACTTTGTTTAGAATCGCATGCCGGTTCATGATTATTACGTTGTTAAGTACGACATGCTTCGTTACAAGTATATCAAGAATTAAAAACATACAACATTAATCACTCAAAATATATTGCAATAAGCTCATGGTGATTCTCAACACATAGACATATATATAAAACTATAACTTGCATCATTCAAGAGAGTGTTTGCAACATGGAAGGTAGAAGAAAGTTTGTACATGAATGCTTAAAAATGTAAATCTAGCTACCAGAAAATGATCGCATACAAGAATCTACGGGGGGATTTTGCATACATCATTGGGAGAGAATAAGGGCTACACTACTAAGCAGTAAATAAAAATAGTAAAAATCATGGAGAGCATAAACTAAATCTAGTAGAATAAAGGGCATTCAAGGGTAGCCCCCGATGGCCTTGGAATGGTCAGGAGGAGAAAGAGGGGCTTGGAGAGAGGGAGGAGTGATCCAATATCCCGGCATGATGTCCTCCACGGCAGTGGTAGTGAGCTCGTGGAGGTGAAGTGGCTAGCTAAGTGGAAGTGGCGTGAATAGCACCAATGGAGTGAATTTACCAAGGAAGTGAATGGGTGTGAATGGGTACCCCTTAGGTCTTTTTATAGACTAAGGGAAGCTCTCAAGAGAATTATGTAATTCTATAGAGAGGCCTATGGTGGGAGCTCCTGGGAGAGTGAGAGAGAGAGGGTGGATGGTGGTTTTTAGACCCACCAAATGTGGATCTAAAAATTGAATGGCTCTTAGTTGCTAATTTTGGCAACCAAGGCAACAACACATGGTAGAGAGTTCTAGAGAACTCTATGCTAGATATTTTCATGTGGATGGTGTATGTGGGTGTGTGTGGGTCGAAACCTAGGTGACTAGGTTGATTAGGTTAGGTTCTAGTGGGTTTAGGTCAGGGTAGGTCTCAAATTAGGGTTGTAAACCTTAATTCACCAAGGTAAAGTGCAATTAACCTTAATGCAAGTTTAATTGGGAGTGTGAAAACTTAATTGAGAGTAAAACAGCTCAATTAAGTCAGATCTAGGTCAATTGGTCTCTCACTGAGTCCAATTGGATAGTGTGTGCTGAGATCAGGGCTCAATTGAACTCAATGAGTCCAATTGAATAGGCTGATGTAATTGACTAAGATCCAAGTCAATTAGGTTTAGTGAGGACCTAATTAGGTCCTTAGGGAGGTCTAGAGGTGATGTACTAGGGTTATGGCACCTTAATTTAGGTCCCTATGGTGTTGGAATTGGGTTTAGGGACCTAGAGATCCAAGATCAAGGCTTAAATCTCAAAATAGGAATTGGAGAGCAGTATCAGACGTCTAATAATAGTGTCAGACGTCTTATACTCAAAAATTAGAAGTCCAGACTTCTTGTCTGGATGTCCAATCAGAGTCAGGAGGGATTTTGTGTATTCTGCAGAAATTGGACGTCTGACAAAGTGTCTGGTCGTCCAATAACACTGCAGAAGTGGGTTTGAGGTGTGCGGGAGATGGCTAAGGGTCCTGGATGTCCTATAACTTATCTGGACGTCCATATAAGGGTTGGAACTAGGGTTTTAGGGCTTCCTAGGGTGTTGTGACCTAATCTAAGGGTGGCTAAGGCTTGGGGAAGTCTCTAGGCTATTCTAGGGCTAGGATGGACCTAAGCTCTTCACCTTTTACTGCTTTATTCCTAGTTAATAGCATAGCAAACCTTTAACTCCCTTACATTATTATTCCTACATCTAATCTAAGCCTTCTGCTCCAGCTCTGCTGCAACTCTCGTTATTCCTGATCCAGCTCCAAATCCAGCTCTTGATCAGCTTATTGCCTGCAATCGACATAATGCACTTAATCAGCACATTATAACATTATTTTATGCATAGCTAATGTAAAGCAATAAAGATGGAGATAATTCTTACGCGTGCATGAATTACCCTAACTTATGCTAAGTCCTAGCCTAATTTATGTCAATTAAGACCTATGATTGCTGCGCAATCATAGAGCTATATTACATTTTTCCACCACATATTCAATTGAAGGAATAGTTTGCTACTCTCAATCTCTTTACGCTTTTGCAAACACTTCAACAATTTATTTTTCTTACGCATCTATGAAGTGATTCATGCTTATTCTAGGCTCTCAAATTGCTATCATCTTTTCATTATTGTTGAGAGGCTTAGGTTCGAGTTGTAAGATTCTTTTTGTCTTACACCTGTACTTCTTTTGTATTTGAGCTTGTTGCTCATTGGGTTGTAACAAACCCATGATTGTACTTGGGTTGAGGTAATCCGTTAAAAACCCTACACTGGGAGGCTTAGGTAGTGGAGTACCCAAGAGAGGGGAACCACTGTACATATTGTGCCAATTTTTGTGCTTGTATTTTTTGCAAATCTTTTTGTATTACTAACATTTTGATTAAGTATTTGTGCGCATAGCCATACATATATATTACTTATTCCATCAATCCTATCACCTAGGAGCAGGATTTTCCAACCCTGGAATCCCTACTACCATGCAAACACCCAACCCTCCCACGCTTCATGATTTTCCGTATCGAGATTGGACCAATACCCCTAGGCGACCAAAGCCTGAGATTTACTATCCTCCCCAATCTGATAGTAGTAGCCTCTCCTCTTTTATGATAGAAATGCAAAAATAACAAAAGGAAATGATCGAATCTATGGGAGAGATGTTGAGGAATAGTCAACAATTGTGCAAAGAAATTAGACAGCTTAGCTACGGTCTTCCTAGTAATTCTGATCGCTACGCATACGACCGTGATCATGAAAATAATTCTGAGGAAGCAAATGACAATAGGGATCCTATTTTACGTAGCTATCACTTAGACTCTCCCAATGAGACACGGCCACTAGAGGAGAACAATCGTAGTAATTATCCACTCGTGCTGTATTGGAGCCAAAAGAAAGGGAAGATGGTACCTCTCGAAGACCTTGACCCCAATGATAGTATTTTCCTTACCCCTGATAACCTGGGTCAATGTCATATTGTTCATATCACTTCCCCTATTAATTATTTGGTGGAATCCCATTCTACCCTTAGTAAGCCTAATCATGACACTCCACTTAGGGAATCAACACCTACCGTTCAACATCCTGAGGATCTAAATGCACCCAATGAAGGTGACCCTAAGGGACTGGAGGATGAATTAGATCAATTTTGGTCTCAAGAATATAAAGAGTCTATTTCAGAGGACAAGGATGACCCAATGGAGGAACCTAGACTAAAAATCTGGAGTGAATCACAGGGGGATTATTTGTTATTCGAGGACTTACCCCTGGAGGATATAAATAATCTGGTGAAATCTGGATTCCTCCCTTCTTTTGAAAGTCATCCTCCACCAAACCAGGAGTTGATATAGAGGAGGACAAACACAATAGTGAGAAGCCTAGAGGAGACTCTTGGGGACAAAACACATCAATTGAGGATTTATGCCCCAAGAAGAATAAAGAATTGAGTGATATAGGCTTACTCCAAAACATTAAGACGGATCCTCCATCAGAAATAATTGAAGCAACTCCTTTCTTTACTAATGAATCACATATACACCTCGACAAAAACTCAAGTGAACCAAAAGAATCTGGGGTTGCAATTAATGACATTTTTTTCTTTCGACCCTGCCATCAAAGGAATTTAATTTGGAGTCCACCATTAATTCACATATACTGGAAGGTGAAAATATGACTCTGATCATTAATGATAGGCAGGGTGACGTGAATTTTTCTACAATAATTGTTATGGAGAATACATAATCTGAATCGTTGTTGGAATTGGACTCGACACTGACTAAGCCCTCATTAGACTTAATCATTACCTTCCAACACCACAAACAACCCTTACACTCCCTAACCGATCCTTGGCTCAGGTCTTTGCTCACATTCTTTCTGGGGAGCATATCAGGCCAGTACATTCTCATGTAGAATGGGAAGTTTGGATTGATGCTTGTATGTTTACTCTCGTCATTCAAGGGTTTGAAATAATTATTTTTATATCTTTTAAAACCTGTCCTGCTTTGGAAGATCCTTATTATACTTCACTTGTTCCATTTCGGGAGGTCCCTTTTCATATTCCTTTTGTTATCCTTAAACCTCCCCAGGTAGCCTACGAGGTTCTCTATTTTCATATCTTCTGGCGAGCGTTTGGAATCACGCTGCATCATCAGCTCCCCAACATTCGTGGCTACCTATTTTCTAGGCCTGCGCTATTACGCATATTTTTAGGGCCAACCTTTTTCTGTTTGGAAATAGACTTACAGGTTCCCTATAAGTCTGGCTACTGACAGAAAATGTAGCGCTTGTTGGGAGGCAACCCAGTGTTCTGAATAACACCATCATTAGGTGATTTCCTTCCTCCCCCTATTTTAATTTTACAATGAGGACATTGTAGGATTTAGGCATGGGGGGTGCATTTTGCATTTTAGGAAGTATTCATGCATTTAGTTTAGCATATATATATTTATTTATGTATATAAATATCTTGAGCTGAATTGGTTAGTCCCTAGCAAAACATCTTTGTCATGGAGGTGTCATTAAAGATTTTTCTTCTTAAATTATTTCTTAAGTTTAGAATCCAGTACATTTACTTTACTTGCATGTAGACTAGGTAATGGATCTTTGAAGAAAACGAATAAGCATTTTTAGTCTATTGAACCCTTGGATAGTTAATAGGGAGTCAAGCATACTATCTTCTAGTAGATCAACCTCATATTTGTGAGAAGAAAGTACAGAGATTACTGGTGTGCTAAGTCTAGTGCAAGGACTCTTAAGTTCTGGATAATTAGATGAGGATACCTCAGAGTTAGGCATAGTTTTCACTCTCTATTCCTATGTGTGTACATTGTGTTAATTCCTGAGAGTCACCAAATAAGGCAGATACACAGAGATTGAGTCTTAATAAAGCTATGACTATGGTGGATGGTTACGACTGTCCTTCATAGAGTCCTCGGCTGAAGGAGGGTAATAGTGTCAAAGGCTAGAAATACGCTTGTCCTATCCATTCCTTCCCGGTGCCAAGAGTAGGCACTTCTACCAAATAAGCCACATAATATCCTCTTGACCATCATCATCCCTAATAATGCCTCATAAGTAAAAGTCTGCGTCGTGGTATGCTGATTTATAAAGAAAGAAAAAGAAGAAGGAAAAAAAAGAAACAATTATATTAAAAAAAATAAAATAGAGAAAAGAGAGAGAAAAAAGAAAAACAAAAGTGTCAAAGTTTATAGTTTTATCTTCGTGATGATGTTTCTGAGGCGACAAAAACACCCATCGCAATTCACCAAATATGACCCATACCTACCTTTTAGTATTTCTGACCGCTCGAATACTGGCTGAGGACTCTAACTTAGTTGTAGGGTTATTAGGACTTTAATTGAAGTGTGAATACCATGTGAGGCCACCAAACAATGAGTACACTTACTAAATCTAGCGAGATTTATGATCTAAGAAAGAAAAGAAGGAAAAGAGTGAGTGCCAAGGAACATCAAGAGAGCACAGTTGTTTAGCTTCTCTCTGGGTTAACACATTTGATAGGCTGGATATCTAGAGTCTGTAGTACTAGACTACATGTAGCACCAGTTAAGTGTTTGCCACCAAATATAAATCCATTCAACTCACCATCTCCTACCTAAGCTAAAAAGTTGGGGTCAATTTACAGATTTTTTTTCTACTTTATCCCCAAGGGAAGTAGCTGCCTATCTTAATAGAAACATTTACAAAGGGATAAGTACGAAGTGCAAATGTAAGTTGGTTATTTCCACTTGGATCTGTTACCAAGGCTATTATCACTTCACATTTGTCTGGATCTCTAAATTTTTGGTATAAGGGAAGAAGAAACCTTCTGGTTACTTCCATTGTTTTTCACTTTTTCATAGGGACTAGCAAAACTTAGGCATGGGAGCATTTGATAAGTCCACTTTTGTGGACTATTATTTAGCCTAAGTACTATTTAATTATTTACTCTTAGTTGTTAATTGACTAGGAGATATATAGTAAGTTACCTTAGTCTGCATATAACTTTATGCATTAATTTTACATTTAACCACATATGATATGATAATATAATTCATTCGATGAATGCAGGCTAGGAACATGAGTTTAGACGTCCATTTCTACATCTATAAGATGTCTAGAAAAAATGATGGATGTCTAGGACCACCAGCAGGAACTTACTGATATCTACATTTTTAACATGTCTGAAGGTCTGATCAGACGTCTGATGAAGAAGTTGCCGGACGGATTTTACAGCCCCAACCACTTGCATCCTTCTTGTGTGGTTGGAGAAGCATTCGGCAGAAGAACAAATTGTAGATAAGAAGTGTGGCTAGACGACTCTCGCGATCATCTTCTCTCCCCCTAGCGGGGACCTCCTCCATCGTCTCCACCATGGCTCAAGCATACATCGTGCAACGAGTGAACACAGTGTATCACTGCGAGCTTCCACTATGGCCACCTCTTCATCCTCCTAGGCATCTGCAAGTGTGGTGACAGCCGCTGACTTCACCGTGCCATCTCGCCACAGCCGTGCACGCATTGCGCATGCCACCACTGCAGACCACTCCCCAAGCCTCACTGCGTGCACTACCCCCTCACCGCGGATAGCCAGACCGCGCGAGATACCCCCTCACCGCACGTAGCCACACCACGCACTACCACACAATCCCTCTCTCCATCTTCTTCCTTTTCTTCTTCTTCCGCTTCTTCCTTCCACTGCCACCTGCAACTCCAACAGAAGAACCCAAAGCGTAGCTTGCTGATTAGCCCATAGTTGCGGGCTATTTAAGTATTTAAGTGCCTAGACATTAGGTTAATTCCAACATTTATTTAGCATAAAATAGGATGTAAATAGATTAATTCATATTTCTAATTCAATTACATAATTCATGCATCTTATTCATATTTAAATGCATTTAGAATTAACTTAGAATTGCATTAGTTAACTAATTAGGTACATTGCATGCATTAATTTAGCTTAACATAAAAGTTGAGGGTTTGTATATAAATAACCATAATATTTTATCATTATTTTTTATTCTTCTTCTATGTGCAATAACTGCAGCTGCCGCAGTGAAGAACCCATTCGAGGAGGAGCGAATGTGTTGGATCTGGTCGGGCAGCTTATTTCGAAAGAGAGGAGGCAGCCGAGCTCACAAGGCCTCCACCACCGACCCACCACTGTGTAGAGTGATCTTCTCTCTTCCATTCCATACCGCCGGCCTAAACCGTGGTGACGAGTCTCCACCACCATGGGCGTGTGGTATGATAGGCCACACCGCCACCTGGAGCTCATCCGCATTACCGTGAGCACCTTAGCATGCATCTCCCTCGCCGTTGTCACCAACAACCACCGCCGCAGCCTCTGTGCAAACACCCTCTCAGTCAATTAAGTCATCCGGGAAATTTGCCGGACATCTGAAGCCACACCCCACTCCATCTGCAACCACCGTCCGCCCATTTCACCTCCAGCGCCATCTCCACGCCCTCCACCCTAGGCACCCACGCCACCCATGCCGCAACAGTCTTCCTGCTCGCCTCCAGCCGCACGCAAGAACCTGCCACTTCCTCCCGCTCTCATCGCCTGCACACCCACGCCTCCAGTCACCTGCAGCATCCGCCTGCATGCCAATAAAGCGCGCAACCGCCTGCGCACCCAGCGCCATCTCCACGCCCTCCAGGCCGTGCACGCCGTCCTCCCACGCCTGCAGAACCTCACCCGCTCACTCCCGCGCCCGCAGTACTTTCCCTGCACCTACAGCCTTCGCCCGCACGCTCCTTCCAGCCTTTGCGACCACCCGTCCGTGCGCGTCCACTCCTCGTGCCAGCACGCAGCAGCAGAGCCGGCAGAACTGCCAACAGGCAATGCATGCTCCCGCACCTACCTGCAACGCATGCTCACCGCCAACAGTAGCTGCAACACTGGCTGCACCCACCTCCGCTGGAGCTTCGTCTGGCATCCTCCGGCCGCCGTGCGACACGCTGCCACCACCGCTTCAAAGCCCTCGATCCAAGGAACTTCCTCCGAGCTTCCCACATCCGGCCATCCACACCTCGTCTCGCATGGCAAAGGGGAAAAAATCCCCTGTTTTACTACAATAACCAAGCCATTAAAAATTACATTTTCTGCCATTGTCAATTTTTAATAATATTTTATTGATTCTACATTGCGACAAATATCCTCTAGTTACTCAGAATTGCTATTTCAGCATTGTTTCTTGCTTCAACCTTAATCTGAAGGCTATTTTGGCTTGATTCTTGTCCAAACTAACTACGCACAACCGTTTTTAACTTGTGTGAATTTAAATACGTCATTGCCTCCTTGTGGATACGACCCTCTCCTCTGCGAGTGGTTATTTCTTTTAAAATATTGATTAGTCGATTTTTCCACCACATAAAACTACAAACGACTTTAAAGCGAAAAATCGACTCGTCATTGGCACCGTTGCCGGGGAGGCAACAGATGCAATAATTTCACCTGATTTTATTTTGATTATTTGTCAATTGCAAAGTGATTTGACCCTTTATTATTTTCTCTTCTGTGCGAGAAATTTGTGCAAGAATCAGCCAATGTGAGAGGCGACCCTTGACGTCGGCAGAGGAGAATTGGATGAGCTATTTTGGAAAGGAGGAGAAGGATGAGGACGCGATGGACATCATTGTATATTTAGTCGCTAGTTTGATAGAATTAAGACTTTAGATTTAATTTTTCATTGCATTTTGTTTGAAACCTTTGTTCTGGGGTATATTTTGAGGGGTTTGTTCCCCAATTTTCCTTTGGGCCCTGTGTTGGGTAATTTTTGGGAGAATTTTCCCTTTTCTTTAGGTTTAGGTTTTTTTTATTACTTTTATTTTCTTGTGCATAAGTAATTTTAAAAATAAAATTTTAAAAAAATGAGCTGCCTGCCCTAGGACGAACCATTTAGGTCTGTATGAGCAGCCTCTAGATTTACTTCTTTGCATTGCGTGCATTCTTGCATTGTAGATCGCTGGAGGCAAGGTACGCATTTTCTTACTTTGCATCCTATTCTAGATCACGCATTGCATTAGGACTTAATGCGAAGACCACCTAATCTGTACTGAATAAATCTAACAAGTGGTCACATATTTTCTAGAAAAAGGACTAATTAATGGAGGGACATTTTAAAAACTAAGGATTTGATTTTCAAACTTGGCGTGCGATTCAAAATTCAAAATCTTTTGCGGTGTATGCACACTTATTTCACTTGCACCACGACACGCTTCTAGACACTCCTTAGGTTTGGAAATACTAGGACAGGAGCCCTCCTATCGTTGGATTTTGAAGTGTTCGGAACTTGAGATCAAAGGTTTTGTAAATCCAAAGAGGGGGATACCCTGTCACGGATTTTTGGGGGGTGTTGAGAAGCACCCCGAAAGCATAGCTTCAAAGGAAGGCTTAGGCCTACTTCCATCCCTCGATCTTCCATCTTTGGATTTACTTGACCATTTGAGATTTAGGGAAGAACACCTAAGCTACAACTAGGTCTTCTTAGGCGAGCCGTAGGTCGATAATAGGCGAGTAAATTGATTGAACAAATTGTATTGTCACCTGCAATCTGACTTAAAATCAAAGCCTAAATTGGGAATGACCTAAAAGGTCCTTTTTGAATTGTGTTTTGCTTGGGGAATTCTGATTGAGGTGTGAGTTAGAATGGACCACATTGATTTTCATCCTTTCACATCTTGCCCACACCCTCACCCCCACTCTGCATCCTTCGATCAAAGACGCCGAGATGGTCCATCCCTTGATGGACATAATGACAATCATTGGGATCCGTTTTACTCCTATTATAGGAGTATTGGCCTGGTTAAGCCCCAAATCAGAGAGTAGAACCTAGGAGCGGGATTTGCTTTGCCCAATATCCCACACACCATAGAAATACCCAACCCACCCTCCCTAAAAAATTTTTACGGTTGGACAAACACTCTTGGGTACTATAAGCCTGAGCTTGACTTCTCTCATTATAGGAATGACCTCTCCTCTTTGAAGATGGAAATATAGAAAATGCAAAACGAAATGATTGAATTGTTAGGAGAATCTTCGAGAGCAAGCCAACAAGAAAGAGATGAAATTAGCCACCAATTTACCCCATTGAGGATGATGTATACCCCTCTACAATAGATGCATCTCTCGTGGGAGAGCTATACTTTAAGTTGGAGGGAAATTCTGGGGAGAATAGCTACTTTTCGAGGATCGATTTTGAAACCCACCCATTAGATGACACTTCCTTGAGAGATCCACACCTTAGGTGGGAGGAAGATACACATGAAAGTAGCTATGCATTGGATGAAGAAAGGTGGCAACCCAAGGAAGATAATGATAAGGTTGAGTATCCACCTGAATTATATTGGAGTCAAAAGAAGGGAATGATGGTACCATTGGAAGACCTCGACCCAGATGATAGTATTTTCGTGACATTTTATGAAGTGGGTCAAAGTCAAGTTGTTAATCCTACCCTTCCTTCTGATCATGAAATGGAACTCAAGCCCACCGTTAGGGAACCTAACCCTAAAGAAATTGATCTATCTGAGGAGTCTGATGTTACCAATGTAAATCATTTACCTCAGATAGAGCACCCAAGGGGATCTGCTGAGATATTAAATGATTCTAGACCTTGAGTACAAGATGAATTGTGTGGTGAGGAGATGGACGAATTATATGAGGAATCTACATTCAAGATTTGGAGTGACATTAAGGGTGATTATGTCTTATTTGAAGAATTAGGCCCTGAGGATGTCACAAATTTGACCAAATTAGGTTTCCTTAGCACACCCATTGATGATATTTCTCCTCATGATGAAATGATGGAAAATTTGGAAGCAATTTCTAAGATTTATTTGGATTCACATATAGATTCCGGGGAAGATTTGAGTAAAGAACAAAAACCCGGGGATGACATTGATAGGATATTCCCTAGATCTATTGCTTCCAACCTGCCTTCTTTCATTTCGAAGTCACCCTCTAATTCGCTTATATCTGAAAGCGAAATTGTGACTCCTGATGAAGAGCAGGAAGATACATGTGATAGTGCAAGGAATGCTAGGGATGAAATTAAGGATTTAGAAAGAGTGTTACAGATGGACACCGAGCTGATTAAACCCAACCTAGATCTTATGGCCATCCCGCATCCTCGTAACTTGGACACCCTAAACAATCCTTGCCTTAGAGAATTACTCGCTTTTGTTACGACCAGGGGGCTTAACAGACCAATATTTCCCATAATGGAGTATCAGGTATGGATTTATGATTTCTTTAGTCAGTCCATTACCCTGGGGGTTTATCTCTGCACCATTCCTTCCCCATTTTTTTTGGAGGATCCATCTTATCCTCCCCCTACCCCTTTCGAGGTTGTTATACCTATTTATCCTTTAGAACCTCTTTTGCTGACCTGGGAAAATTTCATTCCCATTTTAGTTGGGCGAGCATTTGCTATTGGGATTCATCATCAGCTCGCCAACATCCTAGGTTACCTATTTTCTATGCCAACATTGCTTTGCTCATTTTTAGGGCCTATTTCTGTAATTCTTGAACCTGATTTGCAGGTTCTTTGGCTATGCAGCCTGGCTCTGACCCAGGTAATATCCTTCTATGCAATGAGGACATTGTAGATTTTTGGCATGGGGGGGTGTACTTGGGGATATACATAGCATAGTGCATTCATTGCATACATTTGCATTAAAAAAAAAAAAGAGTTTTGAGCTTAACTGGCTAAGTCCTACATTCTTAAGCAAATTAGAACTCTAAGGTAGACTAAATTAATTCTAGGGTCAAACTTTAGAAGCTAAATGAGTTGCTAGCTTTAGACCTTTAGGGTCCTTTGTGGACTTAAAAGCTTAAGTAGGAGTTAAGTTGCGGACCATTCCTCAAGTGGTTGAGGAAGGGAAGCTAGGGTTTGAGTTAAAAGTTGGGGTAGTACCTGGAGTCTTATTCTACCTTTTGGTTTACGGGTCCTTGTAACCCAAGCATCCAAATTTCACACACATGGTTTGGTAATTAACATAATTTCTATCTTTCTGGAAAGTGATTTTGTTCTCTTAGTTTTGACTTAGGAGAGGCTTGAAAACACTTTTTGATTGGAAGAGTTCCCACCGCAAGAGAGGTGGAGTATATACTCACCTTGAGGATGCGATGATAACATATTACCTCCTCGGCTCTTGTCTTTAGGATATCCATCCTACTGGGCGCATGTAAGCGTATTGTGCGGTTTCGGTACCATGGGTGGCCCTATCTCGAAGTGCCGATTGCCATAGGCCTGAATTCGCTTAAGAAATCCATGGGCGATACTATCTCGAAGTGTCGATTGCCAGGAGTTCTTGGAGTCGTTATGGGTGGTGCTATCTCGAAGCATCAAAAGCCAGGCACCCTTCGAGGTATGGTAATGGGGACAATGAATCTGACACAGACCGTGTTGATAGCTGATCGGAGGTTGGACTTAGAAGAATCAAAGAAACAAAAAAAATATATATATATGTATAAAAAAAAATTTCTTTAACTTAAATAACTTAGACCATTGCACAAGCACAGATGCTTTAATCTCAGGGATCAATAAACTTTAGGGTAGAATCAGAAATCAGGGAAACTTGTGCCTGCAACTCATCTTTAGCCGACCTAGTCTGTAACTTAGCAACTACTTAGGAACCTTGGGTCTAGAGTCTGAACTTAATATGCTTTTGAAGGAAGACTAAGTGAGTTGACTAGTCTACTTGGAGTGCTAGGTTTAGATTAATTTTGCTAGGGACAAGCAAAAACTAGGCATGGGGGTATTTGATTAGCCCATAGTTGTGGGCTATTTAAGTATTTAAGTGCCTAGACATTAGGTTAATTCTAACATTTATTTAGCATAAAATAGGATGTAAATAGATTAATTCATATTTCTAATTCAATTACATAATTCATGCATCTTATTCATATTTAAATGCATTTAGAATTAACTTAGAATTGCATTAGTTAACTAATTAGGTGCATTGCATGCATTAATTTAAGTTAAGACAAAAGTTGAGGGTTTGTATATAAATAACAATAATATTTTATCATTATTTTTTATTCTTCTTCTACGTGCAACGGCTGCTGCTGCAGTAGTGAAGAACCCATTCAAGGAGCGGATGTGTTGGATCTGGTCGGGCAGCTTATTTCAAAAGAGAGGAGGAGGCAGCCGAGCTCAATAGGCCTCCACCACCGACCCACCACTGTGCAGAGAGATCTTCTCTCTTCCATTCCATACAGTCGGCCTAAACCGTGGCGGCGAGTCTCCACCACCATGGGCGTGTGGTGTGACAGGCCACACCGCCATCCGGAGCTCGTCCGCATTACCGTGAGCACCTTAGCGTGCATCTCCCACGCCGTCGTCACCAACAACCACCGCCGCAGCCTTTGTGCAATCACCTTCTCAGTCAGTTAAGACGTCCGGGAAATTTCCTGGACGTCTGAAGCCACACACTACTCTAGCTGCAACCACCGTCCACCCATTTCACCTCCAGCGCCATCTCCACGCCCTCCAGCCTACGCACCGATGCCACCCACGCTGCAGCATTCTTCCCACTCACCTCCAGCCGCAAGCAAGAACCTGCCACTTCATCCCGCTCTCACCGCCTGCACACCCACGCCTCCACAAAGCTACAGCATCCGCCCGCACGCTAACAGAGCGTGCAACCGCTAGCGCACCCAGTGCCATCTCCACGCCCTCCAGGCCGCACACACCCTCCTCCCACACCTGCAGAACCTCTCCTGCTCACTCCCGCACCCGCAGCACCTTCCCCGCACCTGCAGCCTTCGCCCGCACGCCCCCTCCAACCTTTGCGACCACCCGTTCGTGCGCGTCCACTCCTCGTGCCAGCATGCATCAACATAGCCGGCAGAACAGCCAACAGGCCGTGCACGCTCCCGCACCCACCTGCAACGCACTCTCACCACCAACAGCAGCTGCAACACTGGCTGCACCCACCTTGGCCAGAGCTTCGTCCGGCCACCTTCAGCCGTCGTACGACACGCCACCACCACCGCCTCGAAGCCCTCGATCCAAGGAACTTCCTCCGAGCTTCCCACGTCCAGCCATCCACTCCTCGTCGCGCACGGCAAAGGGGAAAAAATCCCCTATTTTGCTACAGTAACCGAGCCATTAAAAATTACATTTTCTGCCATTGTCAATTTTTAATAATATTTTATTAATTCTGCATTGCGACAAATATGCTCTAGTTGCTCAGAATTGCTATTTCAGCATTGTTTCTTGCTTCAACCTTAATCTGAAGGCAATTTTGGCTTGATTCTCGTCCAAACTAACTACGAACAAACGTTTTTAACTGGTGCGAATTTAAATATGTCATTGCCTCATTGTGGATACGACCTGCTCCTCTGCAAGTGGTTATTTCTTTTTAAATATTTATTAGTTGATTTTTCCACCACATAAAACAGCAAACAACTTTAAAGCAAACAATCGATTCGTCACTTGCCCCCTCGCCGGCCATGCCACCTCGAGCCATCTCCTTCTCTGCCAACACAACCAGAGTGCTTGCCTTGACCGCACGAGGGTAGCCACGCCCTCAAAAAATGGCCATGACAACCCTCAAAGCTGGTGAGCCACATCCCTCGCACTGGCCTTCCTCGATGCTGGCCAGACCTCCGACCGCCACTCGCCGGTGTGTCGCCGTCGTCACGAAGGGCACACCTCAGATACCCACCACTAGCGACCACACCGTCCGCTGTCTCCTCCTCCGCACGTGCAAGCAGGGGATTCGTTTCCCCTGTTTTGCTACAGTAACGGGCATATTAATATTTACGTTACCTGCCATTGTGGAAAACACTATTTACATATTTATCTTATTATTATATTACGGTAGATTTGCATTCATGTCCCTCAATTCTAATTGAATTGCATATGGTCAAATTCATCACATGAATAAGCAAGCTTGTATATTTGTTATAGGGAACAAATTCTAATTTAATTAAATTTGATGATGCTTATCAGTATTAAGATCGTAATTTAGGTATGTCATTGGTGGTGATTTTGCATGTACACCCTTACATTATTGATTAATTATTTCAATCAAGAAATTATGTTGAAAGCATGTGCACCAGTTAGAATGCATACACATTGAGATTCCTGAATAAACAAGACATGATTCACCAGTTTAAATAGGCTAATTCCTCTCTGTGGAGATGACCTAACTATTTCATGGTTAGATTTTGAGAATTAAATGTTTTGAAAAGTAATTTTCTACTACGCGACATATTATAACAATGCAACATTTTATGTTACAAATTTTATCGAAAATGAAGATCACACTTTAGATTGTATAGAGTTCATCAAATTAGCTAACACCCTATTTTGGATCTGGTTCACCTGAATTGGCTGGTTCGGTTCAGGGTTGGGTGGATTCGAGTTAAATCTAGGGGGTCAAGATATTGAGGTTCTCAGGTCCCTCCCTGATAGTAGGTTGTTTCAGGTTGTTTAAGGGATGGTGGTGACCTATATTCAATGGAATACGGAGGAGGGTAGGTGTTATAATCATTATATCCTTCCTGATTGTAGATCGGGTTGGTTTGGTGATCAAAGGATGGTGTTCTATAATCATTGTAGCTCTAGGAAGAATAATAATCATAGTTTTGTTGTGTTGGGTTAGGCCTTGGACACTGAGGTCCGTATTCATATCCCCAATCAAAGTCATCCTAGCTAGTGGATGGGTAATTACAAGTTAAGTTTGAATAGTAATCATCTTGGAGATAAGTGGTGGTAGGAGGATAAGATGGGAAATGCTTGTAAGAAGTGGAAGGATACATGGTAGAATAGGAGGGAAAATAGAAGAGAGAAAGGTGCCCTGCAATACAAGCAATCAATCCTGTCCTTAGGTGGGTTAGCCTAAAGACCTATAAACTCCCAAGACCCATCTTGAGATTATAAATGATTCGATCTCCTTTTATCTAGTTAATCCAACAAGTTTGAAGGAGGGACTGGGGAGAAGGTTCTTCCCCCAACCGTGGTCGTTTGATGCTACTCCCCTAGCTAGACATCAGATGGACCAGCAGAAGTAGATTAATCGAAAAAAATCTCAATCTGAGTCCCGAAGAGCAAATTAATCCTTAAGGCCAACGTCTACTCAGTTTTAATTAGGCTTGAGATGATTGTGCTCTTGGAATGTTATGGGCCCTTTAGATGGGTTGTGCCCTTAATGATCAGTTAAAATGTGTGTGTGTGTGCACAATCAGGATTTGCAAACAAGGTTATTTGATGATGTGTCTTTTAGGGTTTAACCTTGTTTAGTAGCTTTTAGGGTTTACTCTTAGGTATATTCAATCAAGGTTAGTAGAACACTCCAAGTTTTGAAAACACAGGTGATGATATGCTCCATTAAAAATAAAAAATAATGTTGAGTGTCTGGTTCAACCATAAGAATCAACCCTAAGTGGCAAGCTACTGATGAATCGCTTTTAATTTGAGTGGTGCGACCCAAACAAATTATTCAATTGGCCTATCGCACCACAGATTAAGGCACACAATGTCTTAGCCTAATCAGATTTCAACACACTTATGTGTTTTGAGTTGAAGTGTACTGGGTCCATGGGTTAGATCCTGGTTAAGTGGTAGAATCAAAGTGAGTGGTGCGCCTTAGGTCAAGAGTTGTGGGTGTTAAGGTTTGTCTCTTTCAGAAAATTCCACAATTAGATAACACTTTATTTATTTATTTATTTTTATGTGGATGGCGAGGTGAGTGGAGGTGGCAAACAAACAACCAAATCTATCCTAGGGTTTATAAAAAGCACCTAAGTTGATTTGGGTTTGAGTTATTAGGTTATGGAATAAAAACTAAGGTGGGGGTGGTGTGGGGTACACTTACAAAACCTTCATCTGCACTTTTCTCTATTCTAATCGCTTTGGCTCGCCTAAGAAGAGTACTTGCAATCACAGTAAGATCAGAGAAAAAGTGAGATAAAAGTTAGGTAAGGCGGAAAAAAAACACAAAAAAAAATCAAAGAGTTTTGCCTCCCCGGCAACGATGCCATAATGATGGCACGTGTTTCGCGAGTTTGAAATCAGGGTTACAAGTAACTCGTTGTTGTAGTTGCAAAACGTGTGGTCATACAAAATTTATACTGAAACTCTAAGGGAGTCCCAGGTTGAACACGGGGAGGCAAATGTTTGGTTTTGAAAATCCGCATTCCTCTTTTTATTTGTTTATTTCATTTTGTCTTTTCTAACTTTCTTTGGTATTTTTAACAAGCAAGAGATTAGATCTATGAAAACTTTATCCACTTGCAAAAATATAAGAGAGAGAGAGGGAGAGAGAGAAATAATCATCTATTCATGAAGGATTGTCTGTTAAACTATGAAAACGGAAAATGTACACTACAAAAGTGTAAAAAGATAGAAAGAGGTGAGACAAATCCCGTCGACGGTTGCTTGGACAAGAACTCGCTCTGAAGTTGCTTGGAGGAAGGTGGTGTGGAGCGAGACGAAGAAGGACAGAGCCGGGGAATGGAGGATGGGGCAGGATGGCGTCGCGGTGAGGATCTTCTTCCTGAAGGGCAGTAAGAGGACGGCCACGGGATGCTCCATGAATGGGGATGAGCGGAGGGAAAACTATTTAGTTTTCTACTCTAGAGGAGCATCCCTAGCTTGGGACAAGCTCTCCCTAGATCCTTGGAGGTGGTGAGAGGAAGAAAGGAAGAGATTGTTAGGAATGGTCATGGGTAGGTCCTTTTATAGTGGAGAAGGAAAAACAAATTCGCATCTGGGTCATTACTGATGTCCATAAACGTCACTACAACTGTTACTAAAGATCTGGCCTTCAATTCCTCTTTCTGCCACACGCTAACCATTTGTGACAGCTGCAAGCATCACTAAAGGCTGCATTAATGAAGATCCATGCCTATCCTCCGCTGGCACCTACCCCGCTGGCACGCACATCGTGTGTTACGCACTTCATGTGCTTGTGCTCCTCACGTCGTCCACGCACATGTGCTTCCATGTGCTGCGTGTGGTTGCGGCTGTGCGCGATGCGCGGCTACAGCTGTGGCTGTGTGCGGTGCGCTGCGTGCGGCTGCGACGCCATGTGCTGCTACTGGCCCACGTTTGGTGGCCTGGATGGCGCCACGTGGCACCACTTGAGCTGTCCATTCTTCCTTCTTTTGTAGTGGGTGCCACGGTGCTCAGATCGAGATGATTCCCATGCTGCTGGACTACGATCATCGCTCCGGATCCATCCGTACAGTCGGATTTTCCATCCAAAACCCGTATGCATGTCACATTGCCCCCTAACCGTTGATCTTAAACATACTTCATATGATGCTACGGTTCTCCGATCTAGATGATTTTAGAGGCATTAGACTCCGAATATCGTCTTAATCAAATTCGTATGGTCTGATCATCCATCCGAGGACTTGAAATAAGTTTTATTCCCTCCTAACCATAAAAGAGACATAATTAAGCTAAAATATATGCAACTACTCTAAATGCAAAATGATGCATGTTATGGAAAATTTATAACATGAAATGCAAATCTAAGCCTAGGAACATGCATGAATAGGCATTTTAACCTAAATAGATGTGTCTATATCAGTGACAGCACAGGCATATGCATTAGGGTTAGAAAGGTGAGGTGGGTTTTACAAAATGGGTTGAGCCAGGGTTGGGTTAGGGTTAACAAAGCTAGGTTGGTGCTGGAGGGATGGTTGAATTGTATGTGTTGATTGTTCCCATGTGTTGCTTTGGTTAAAACTATTAAAGTTTCTAGGGTTGGGGATAGGTTGGGATGGCAGCATCCCATGTTGTCTAGCACCTACTAATTGGTCCAATCATCCAATTAAATTGGTCCTTAATTGATTCATTTCTTCTTTATGTCCCAAATTCATTTCTCGCATTTCCTTGAGGACTAAACTTAGAATGGATGGGTGGGTTTCCTAAGTAGGCTACAGCTGATAAGTGCAAGGTTGTGTGTACCTACTAGGTTGCCCATAATAATTCTTCCTAGTCAAGTTGGGACCCTTGCTGGGTTTCTGACTTGTCCAGGCCAAGGGGTGTGTAGAAGTTCTTCAAGGTGACGGAAGGGGTCATCGGAGTTATGGCCATGGAAGTGGGGAATCCGATTGATGATTTGTGGTTTTAGCTCAAAATCATCCCCATCTTGAGGTACCCTAACAAAAGGTTCAGGTTGAGCATTAGGAGCATTGCACGTCTTTGAGAAGGTGGTCTGCTCTCCAATTTTGGAGTCAGGTAATGGTCTGTACTATGACTTGCATCTATCTGTCACGATGCTAGCCCTACTTATCAATCTGCTTCTATAAAAGAACCATTTGATCTAGATTTTCTACCTCCTCCTTAACATTATCTTCCTCATGGTGACTAGCCATTGAAGAAGATTTAGTTTCAGATCTTGGAAAAATAGGTCTTCTCCTAGGATTTCTCTTTAAGGGTGGTAGCAAATCAGGGTTTTGGAGATCTTCTACCTTGCAGAAACTAGAAGAATGTCTATAGATGAGAAAGAGAAGACAAATGAGAGAATACCCACCCTCATAGTACAAGCAATCAAGCTAATTCTTAGAGTGCAAAACCCTAATTAGACCTAGTGTTGGCTCCCCAAAGTATGACTAGGATAGATCAACCCTTGAATTACTTGGCTGGCCAGAAAGGTGGGACACCCTAGGACACCCTGCATGGTGGGACACCACTAAGGATTAACGTGGTTACTGCATTGACCTTTCTTGTCACTAGTGGGTCCAAGTAGACAAGACCTTGACCTTAGCCCAATCTAATTTCAAGTTACCAAGCAGATTAGTCCTACCGAGGATACATCTACTCAATTTTAGGCTTAAGCTTGAAATGCTTTTGGAATATGATGGGCATTAGCGGGTGTTGCCCTTAAAATTGATTTCAAAAAGTGAAGTGCTTAATCAAGGGGTTCACAACACAAGCCTAGTTGGTGTGGTTGCTTTTAAGGTTCAAATACTTGTATTAATGAATTTTAGGGTTCACCTAGGTAAATATCCTCAAACAATGATTCTTATGAGGCACACAAGAGGTTTTGCAAGTCCAAATTGTTTGATGGATTTCCTTTAAGTATGGAGATGCAAGTGTGCTCTATCTTAATGTGAAACCCTAAGGGCAAATAATGCTAAATAATGGAATTTAAGTCCAAAACAAGTAAGGTAGTGCGATCCAATCAATACAATCAATTGGTATTATTACACCACCAATTAGGCACTCATAAATATTTTTTCAAGAATTTTAGTGCATGTTTTCTATTTTTTTTAAATTTAAAGTGTATTGGGGGTTTTGTAGTCTATTTTTATCACCAGTTAGTGATCGAGTATTTCGTGCAATCAACCATTGACCAAATATTTTTTTCAGATTTTTCTGTGATACTATATTATCATAGGAATCCAACACAATAAATTTCAGATAAATCGAACTTGCGTAAAAATTTCTATGATTTTTTTGAAGTCTAAAAGGTCATGAACAACAACAAACTTGAAAGTAGTTCAGTTCGCTAATTTTTACAATTTTTTTGTAAATCAGAATGGCATGAAATTTGGATAAGTTGCTCCTAACTTCAATACCCATGTCCAATAGAAATTTCAGAAATTGAATTTTGAAAATCGAAGTAACTTGCAGCCTCAAAATGCAGAAGATGGTTTTATTGATTTTGAAGAGATAATACCCACCAACTTGAGCTTTTTCTTTTTTGTTTTTTAATTCAAACAACTCAAGAAAATGACTAACACAAGGATCAAGATAAACACCCAATCTAGATCTAGATGGACAAATATATATATATTGGAAATAAAACTCCAATGCAAACTAGGATTCAAAAATAAACCTAAACTAAGACGCAAGTACTACCTTGATCTCTACCCGCACTTTGCTCTATTTCTACTACTTCTCCAAGAGATCTCGAGTGATCCCGAAATTCTACACACAATCAAAAGAGCAGAGAAAAATGAGTTAGAGGAATGGATGCAAAGATGAAAGCAAATATGAAAACGAACTCCGTTGCCTCCCCAACAATGGTGCCAAATTGTTTGTTGTCAAATGCGTCAAAAGATTTCAACATTATCATTGTAGTTGCAAATCACGTTGAAATAAAATAAATTTATAAATCAGAAATGGTAAGTCCTAAGTTGTTCTCAGGGAGGCAAAACGAGATTCTTAAACCCCTTCATACTGACTAATCTAACCTAATGAAAGCATATGAAAAGAGACAAGATATTCATTGAATCAACTTTTTATTGCTACTTGCACAAAGTTCTAAACTATGAATCAATGAAAATATACAAAAGAGTATAGAGAGAGATAGAGATAGATGAAGAATCGAGCTGCTTAAGGGATGCTTGTGTGAACTGCGACAGTACTTTAGATCCAGGGAGTCAGGAAGAAGGACAAAGAGAGATGCTATAGAGAGAGAGGAGCTAGAGATGTGTCTAGGTGGAATTCCACTCAAATGGGGACTCTAAGGCTCTTTTTATAGCTAAAATGAGGAGAAAAGTAGGTATTTTGGCCCCCAAAATCGTGCAACACCTTTAGATTGATTTGATCCATCGATCGGGAGATCAATAGATTAGTTTTCACCTCAAAAGGACCTCCATCACGTAGACACACCAAAATGAGCCATGTGGCGCATCCATAGCCGCTCAATCTGAAACCTCACTGCTCCTCACACGCGCGTGTGAGAGTTTGATTTCAACCATCCGATCTTACGATCAGAAGGCTTCAGATGCCCACGGCACCGCCTCTTTGATTTTTCACTTCACGTGATTCGAACTCACGTTTGTTCGTCGTAAAATCATGTTTTTGAATAATTCTATTATAGTTTAGCATGAAATACGTTGAAACAAATACAATTTTCATGAGAGATGAGTCTCGGTCGAACTCAGGGATGCAGCAAAATGCTTCTGATTTCATAAACTGAATTAGAATTACATGCTACTACTTGCAAACTAACTAATAGATATATATGTAAAGCAAATCAAGTAAGCTGGATGATCATGAACTGCCAAATAGAACTAGAGTTTATAACTAATGCATACAAAGCAAGAGCAAAAAAAATAACTATCTAATCTATCTGAATAAGGGCACCATGGGTAGTCCATGGTGGCCTTCTAGAGAGGTTGGGGAGAGCAACAGTAGTGCACCAAGGTGGCTTGGTGGGTGCCTCAGAGGGAGAGAGCTAGTGAAGAAGATCTGGAGAGTTGGAGAAGGTCTGGAGAGAGTTGTTCATCAACTGAGGGCCCTGAAACTCTTTTTATAGCTTCATTGAGGGGTAAAGTGGGCAATTAAGCCCTCCAACTCGTGCAACAACCTTAGATTGATCAGATCCGTCAATCGGGAGATCAACAACTCTGATTCAGCTTCAAAAGGCCTTCTAAAACTCCTTAAATGTGCAGATGCATTCTCTGGCTAACACGTGGCACGCTCCCTACCCTCAAATTTCCATCTGGCGGCTTTGATTTGCTTTTTCCTGGACTGCTAGCACTTCTTCAACTGCACGGGCTTAAATCACGTGCGCATGCCTACTTTGATCCTCAGCCATCTGATCTTGTGATCGGACAGCTTAAACGTCCTGCAACCACCACCTTTGAAATTCTTCTTCGTGCGTACTCGCATTCGGTTGAGCATCGTCACGCGTGTCTTCATCCAATGCATAGTAGTGCATCGCACGTTGGCATCCCTGCCGATCGATGTAGATCCATGGGGTCTGATTACATTTGCACATGCTGCCACTTTGATTTTCCACGCATTACACTTCGAACTCGTGTCATGGCCTTTTGCTCTAGCATGCTAACCAACGCACAAAGGGAGCGATTGGTCACGCTTTCTATTTTGCGCAAAGCTACCCTCAGTTGTTGGATGGAGATCCAACGGCTGAGGATGATCTTCCTTAGATGAGGCAAGAGGAAGTGGTGACGTGGGCACATTATGGCCATTGAATGATCATCCAATGGCCCATAATGCATGAGGGACGTGCCTTCAGAGGTTGGGGCAACGTCGTTGGGTGGCCGTGATGGCACCATGTGGCACCATCGTGGCCATCTATCTTCTCTTCTTTGTAAACGGTGTTGTAGGTCTCCAATCGAAATGATTTTTACATTGTTGGACTGCGATCGTTGATCCATATCCATCCATGTGGTTGGATTTGACATATGAGGTCCAGATTTCCGCCTATTATCCTCTTGTCCCTTGTTCTTCTGTAGACTCCATAGGATGCTACAGGAGTCTGATCAAGATGATCTTGGAAGCATTGGACTCCCGTCGTCGTTCTAAGCATATCCATATGGTTGGATCGGTCATCTGCAGCACCAAATTACCTGTGATTATTAATACCACTTAATTAGAACATAAAATGACATTATTATTTACAAAACTAAAAAATCAACTATGATGTAAGGTATGATGCTGATGTATGCATAATGGCTAAGTTAGGCTAGGATCTAGCTTAATTCATGTGAATTAGGACCTATGATTGATGCGCAATCATCGTCCGCACTCTACGTTTGAAGGCAGGGACCAACGCACTGTGCGCTTGCTTTTTTGCACTTTTGGTTTTGTGCAAGGTTGCCCTCAGCCATTGGATGAGGATCCAACGGCTGAGGTGAGGTCCTCTTTGATGAAGGGCACAGGGAAGGTGATGTGACTTCATCGTGGTCGTTGTGTGACAATCGAACAGCCTACGTTTTGTGCTTCAGTGGTTAGGGTGCAAAGGTGGGCTGGTGGGATGATGCCATGTGGCACCATCCTGATTGTCCATCTTTTATGAAGCACGAATTCATATGTGAAAAGATTTGAGTTGGAAACCCATCATCGTAGTGCGTAGAAATCTGCTACCAGATAAAACTTATAACTAAAACTCGAAAGGAAGTCTTGGATCGAACACGGGGAGGAGAACATTTGTTTTTGAAATCTGCAGTTTCAATTTTATTTCTTGTTGTTGTTTTTATCTTTTGTAATTTGTTTGTAATTTTCTAAGGCAAGAGGTCAAGGCAAAATAATTTATATCTAATCTACTTGTAGAGAGAGAGAAATAATCACATATATATCTCACATAGTTTGCTACAATGAAGAAAGCGGAAAACTACACTAGAAAGCAGTGAAAGATAGATAGAGGTGAGAAGAGTCCCCCTTGACAGTTGCTTGGAGGATGACTCGCTCTAACATCGCCTAGAGGATGGTGGTGAGGAGCAAGATGAACAAGGGCAGAGCTAGAGGATAGAAAGCGGGGCAGGACGGTGTCGCGGTGAGGATCTACTTCCCGAAGTTGGTGAGAAAGAAGCCATAGGATGCTCCACAAATGGGGATAAGAGCTGGGAAAAATATTGACTTTTTACTCTAGACGAGCATCCTGGGCTTGGGATAAGCTCTCTCTAGAGCCTTGGAGGTGGTGAGGGAGAGAAAGGAAGAGATGAAGAAGAATGGGAGGTGTAGGAGTCATTTTATGGTGGAGAGGGGACATTTCCTGTATAAGGCATTTACTGACATCAAAGGCATCATTGAAGCTCCGCCATGAACGTCGCTGATGGGCCTGCTGGCGCTCGCACACACGTATGCTCACACATGCTAGCACACACACACCCATAGCTATCGCGTTGTTGAATCTCAACTGTCCGATCCAAGATGAACGGCTATGGGTGCCCGATGATCGCACACTCAGCTAGAGCGTTATATTTAGCATGAAACCAGTCATGCGGTCGTGTGTGCACACGCAACCACATCCATGCTCATCCATTGCTCCACGTGGTTGCATCTCGATCGATCGATCGATCACAATCGAGTGATTGAATTTAGGTGCACCTCGCCGCTTGGCTGGATTTGATGCGTTGGAGGAGTCGAATGCGTGCCATAGCTTTGAGACTGGCCTTTGCAACCACTGTGCTATGTGCTCACAAGTGTTGTGGTTTTGATTTTACCACAGCTGATGGTCAAGCGATCTTGGCCATTGGATTTTCATCTAACAGCTAAGATCGTGCGATGGAAGTGTGTTTTGAAGAAGGGTGTGTGACGATGGGCTCTCAGGATGGTGCCATGTGGCACCATCCTGACCGTCCATCTTCCTTTTCTTATAGAGGATCTCACGATGCTCGGATCAAGATGATTTTCACGTTGGCCAACTGCAATCATTCCTCTAGATCCATCCATACAATTGAATTTTTCATCCGAAGCCCATAAAGATGTTGCATTGCCCCTTGGCCATTGATCATCCTCGAACTGCACAATGTGCTACAGAACTCTGATCAAAATAATTTTGGAGGCATTGGACTCCATTCGTCATCGTGATCAGATTCGTACGGTCGGATCATCAATCTGAAGCCTAAAAATAAATCTCCTTCTCCCCAGGCCAAAAAAGGACACGAATTAATGTATAATTTGTACAGACTACTCTAAATGCAGAATAATGTATGCTATACAATATTTATAATATGGTATGCATATCTAAGCCTAGGAACATGCATAAATAGGCATTTTATCCCAAATAAATGTGTCTACATCATACCCTCATTCCTATCTTTTGCTAGTCCCTAGCAAAATCAAACTAAATGCAATGTATAAAAACATAATTAGGATTCGATTGTTTAGGCCTAAGTTATTTGTTAACAATAGAAAATTTCAACTAAAGTCTTAGACTACGTAAACTCAACAGTGCTCGGGCATCTACCAAAATGCAAATTGCCCAAGTCATTGCCTTATTTTCAAAAAGGAAGATACATTTTTTTTTCTATTTTTCTTCTTTTTTAATTTTTTTTATTTTTAAGTCTAAGGTTTCGGGGCAGCATTCTCCGGCTTCCCAACCCACCCAAGACTCAAAAAGAACTTTAAGTTCTAAGCATCTCATCAAAAAGTGATAGACTCATTGGGCGACCGTTAAAACAAACTTCAGGTTTGTACGACTCTAGGTAACCTAAAAATTCTGCCTCAAGGTTTATCTTTCCAATCGGTAGCTTTCTCCCTACTTTTGAGTTTTTTATGGAGTGAACACAAGGGTGAACCCAATGTATATCACCCCAGTTTATTCTACTTCATCCCTTCTTCCTAAGTGTTTAAGAATTATTTGTGCATTTTTTGTGAGCTTTTCTCTGGACAACCGGCCATTGAGATGTTACCATCGACAACTTGCCAGCCATACTCATGCGGTAAAGTATGGCTTATTTATTTCTTATGATTATTATTTTCTTCTTTTCTATTTCTTTATCTTTTCTTTTTTGGGTATTTCTCTACTTTTTCTTTTTATTTCTAAGTAGGTGGCTTCCCTGATCTACAATTTACCTAAAGGTAGCATGAAGAGAATGGTTCTGTGGCTAGGCTCTAGACAACCGCCTAATGAGCTATTACCACTGACAACTTACCAGCCATACCACCTTAGACGGTTCACTAACTACCCAATTTCCGTAAAAACTATTGAAAAGTGATTCTATGCAAATAGTGTGTAGATGCTTAGACTTAATGTCCCCTCAAATCATAGGATGGGTTGATAAGTTACACAATTATCACCCTAATTTATTAGCCATATTAAAGTAAAATTCATGGGTAAGGACTCGAGAATAAGTTCACATTTTAGTGGACACCCAGGCTGATTAAGCCTGAAGACATGAAGAGTCAAAGTGTTGAGGTCCTAGAGTATCATTTTCTAAAGTTAACAATTCCTAATGCCTAAGTTCTCTTCTCCTAATTCTAATTTTTATTTTTTTTATCTTTTTGAATTTTATTTTTTAAAAAAGAAAATAAAAGAAATTCCACGAAGCTAAAAAAATAATTTCAGGATTAAGTATCCACCCCCCATGCCTAAATGATGCAATGTCCTCATTGTAAAAATAAAGATATGAAAAGGGTAGAGTAAATAGAATATCACATGAATTTCATGAAAATCCAATCAACTCCGCAAAGAGAAGGAAGTATACACACGTGCTAAGTTTTTTGCCTTTAGTTAGGCATAATATACAAACAAAGAAGAAATTAGGAACTCACAAGTACAGGTCAGTATCAAAATAAAAGTATTGATCATAAGACCCGCCAATAGGTGTCCACAGATGTCGACCAGATTATGGTGCAGACCCATGCCCCAGGGTTGAGTAGTTCTACGGTTTTGGATGAAAATCACCCAGAACCAGAGATTGTTGTGTTTGCAGGGCCGGGCCTATGGTTTGGTGGTGTGCAACCCAAGTGTGAAATGTCAGACAATGCGTTGATCTGATTTACTAGGTTCATATGTCCACTTAGAGTTTATCTCAGGAAGATAATCAATTGTTATGTACTTGGGTTGCACATCCTCAATGTTAAAATTACCATAAGGGTCCTGGTAGAAGGTAGGTGATTTTAGGTCAACAAGAACCCTTAAATCAAAAATCCTATTTTCCATGAAGCTAACTTCCCAGATCTTTACTTTCAAATTCCTATCCTCCAACATCAACTGTTCGGGCTTCGGGACCTCTAGCAAATCATTCACCCCATGTGATTCACCCAAGATCAAAGATCATGGCTGAATCAGGATTGACTTGGGCACCATGATCTCAAAAGCATGATCATTTAGCTCTTTTGGGTATGGTTGAAGATTAGGGCTACCAAATGGATCATCTATTATATTAGAATCAGAATCTTCCATGTCTGCCCCAATCGAATCATAATCCTCAGTTATCAGGCTATCAAATGGTTCATCATGCTCCTCGAGCCCGTTAGTCTCACTAAAATCATTCTCCTTAAGCTCAAGTGGGACTTCACTAAGAGATTCCTCACCGTCAGAATCAAAGAATTCATGATCCTCATTTATATATGTGTTAAAGTTATCTATCATTTCCTGGTCAATGGAGACATATTTTTCCTCATTTTCTGGCTCAGGGATCTTGGGTGGGGCAATTAGTTCATCCTCAATCGGTTGCTTTAGTCCAACCAGGTCATCTCTAGTATCAGAAAATGTATCCCCCCCAATGGGTGTCTAAGTGGGTTTAGACATTGGCTCTCCTAAAGGGGATTCATCTTGAGAATCATCCCATAAATGGACTAAGGCAGGCGTGAATTTCATCCTCAATCTAACAATTTTCCAAGTAGAAACTCACCCAGGCACCTATTGTTAACATCTTGGAGCCAATACAAAAAATGAACTATTAAGCTCATCAATCAATTTGATCATGGGCTCCAATGCTTCAGTGTATGGTGTTGGTTGAGCTTCTAACAATTGCATAGTGTTTCTCAAGTTAGCCAACACCCTATCTTGGACCTAGTTCACCTGAATCGAATGGTCCAGTTCAAGGTTGGGTAGGTTTGGGTTAAAACTAGGGGAGTCAAGAAATTGAGGTCCTCACTGATAATAGGACATTTCAGGTTGTTCAAAGAATAGTTGAGACCTATGTTTAGCATAATCCTAGGGAGGGTAAGAGTTAAAATCATCATATCCTTCTTGATTGTAGATCGGGTTAGGTTGATCATCAAAGGATGGAGATCTATAATCATTGTAGGCATGAGAAGAAGAATAATCATAGTTTTGTTGTCCAAGGTTAGGCTCTGAACACTGAGGTCTGGATTCATATCCCCAATAAAAGTTATCCTGGCTAGTGGATGGGTAATCATATGTCAAGTCGGAATAGTAATCATCTTGAGGATATGTAGTCGTAGGAGGGTAGGATTGGAAATGTGTGTAGGATGTGGAAGCATACATGGGAAAATAGAACAGAGAAAGGTGCCCTACAATAAAATCAACCAAAATTGTCCTTAGGTGGGTAGCCTAAAGACCTATAGACTCCTAGGACCCGTCTTGAGATGAAGGAAATGATTTGATCTACTTCTATCCGGTCAATCCAACCAGTTAGAGAGAGGGGTTGGGGAGAAGGTTCTTCCCTTAGCTTTCGCCTCAGGCTCCTTTGATAACCCCCAACCGTGGTCGTTTGACACTACTTCCCTAGCTAGACATCAGATGGACTGGTAGAAGCAGACTAATCGAAAAAAATCCCAGTTGCAGTCCTGAAGAATGAATCAATCCTCAAGGCCAATGTCTACTTGGTTTTAATTAGGGTTGGGATTATTGTGCTCTTAGAATGTGATGGGCTGTTTAGATGGGTTGTGCACTTAATGATCAATTAAAATGTGTGTGTGTGCACAACTGGGGTTTGCAAACAAGGTTATTTGATAATGTGTTTTTTAGGGTTTAACCTTGTTTAGTAGCTTTTAGGGTTTAGTCTGAGGTGTATTCAATCAAGTTCAGGAGAACACTCCAAGCTTTGCAAGCACCGGTGGTGATATTTTCCATTAAAAATAAAAAATAATGTGGAGTGCCTCGTTCAGCCTTAAAAATCAACCCTAAGTGGCAAGCTACTTGATGGATTAGTTTTAAATTGAGTGGCGCGACCCAAACAATTCATGCAATTGGCCTGCTACACCCCTTGATTAAGGCACACAAAATGTTTAACCTAATCAAATTGCTACTCACTTCTGTTGAGTTAAGGTGTATCAGATCCATAGGTCAGATTCTGATTAAGTGGTAGAATCGATGTGATTATACGCCTTAGGTTGAGAAACTTGTGGGTGTTCAAGTTGTGTCACTTTTAGCTCAATCCCACAAGAAGTGAAGAGTTTTTTTTTGTATTTTTAATTTATGCGGATGGGTGTGGTGAATGGAGGGCAATCAAACAACCAAGATCTAACCTAGGGTTTATGCAAGCACCTAAGTTTATTTGGGTTTTAGAACTTACGAAATGAAATCTTGGGTGGGGGTGGTGGGGTACACTTACAAAACCTTCATCTGCACTTTTCTCTAATCTAACCACTCTGGCTTGCCTCAGAAGAGTACCTGCAATCATAATAAGATCAAAGAAAAAGTGATAAAGTTAAGTAAGGCGGAAAAATGCGAGAAAAACCAAAGAGTGTTGCCTCCTCGGCAACAATGCCAAAAAGGTGAAGTGCAATTTCGTAGGCGAAAAGATTTGAGTTGGAAATCCGTCATCATAGTGCCTAGAAATCCGCTACCAGATAAAATTTATAACCGAAACTCAAAAGGGAGTTGCAGCTTGAACATGGGGAGGTGAACGTTTGGTTTTGAAATCTGCACTTTCAGTTTTTATTTCTTTTTGTTGTTTTTATCTTTTGTAATTTGTTTACAATTTTATAAGGCAAGAGATTAGGTCAAAATAATTTCTATGTAATCTACTTGCAGTGATAGAGAGAAAAATAATAACATATATATCTCAAATAGTTTGCTACAACTAAGAAACCAGAAAACTACACTAGAAAGCACTATAAGATAGATAGAGATGAGAAGAGTCCCCCTCGACGGTCGCTTGGAGGATGACTTGCTCTAATGTTGCTTGGTGGAAGGTGGTGAGGAGCAGGACGAACAAGGACAGAGCCGGAGGATGGAGGGCGGGGCAAAATGACGTCGCGACGAGGATCTACTTCCCGAAGGTGGTGAGATGATGGCCAAGGGATGCTCCACGAATGGGGATGAGAGGTGGGAAAAATATTTGATTTTCCACTCTAAAGGAGCATCTGAGGCTTGAGACAAGCTCTCTCTATATCGTTGGAGGTGGTGAGGGAGAGAAAGGAAGAGATGAAGAAGAATGGGTCGGATAGATAAAACTTTAGCCAGAGATTCTTATGGTCACCTAAGGTCGTAGAAGCCTGAAGTCCATTTTAACGGCCACCTAGTGAGTCTTGGGCGAGTTAGGTAGTCGTAAAAAGTTACCCCAAAACTCTCGACTCCAAAATTTAAAAAAAAATGGAAAGAAAGAAGCAAAAAAAATGTATCTTCCCTTTTCAAATAAGTCAAGGACTTGGGTGGTCTGCATTTTGGCAGGCACCCAAACACTGTAGAGTCTTGTAATTAGGTCCTTAGTTGAAACTTTCTAATGTAATCAACAAATTTTGCCAAAGTAATCAGATCTTGATCATATTTTTTACATAGCATTTGGTTAATTTTGCTAGGGACTAGAAAAAGATAAGCATGCGGGTATGATAAATATGCATTTCTTCATGATAAAATGCCTACTTATGTTAGCTCCTAAGCTTAGCATTGCATTGCACAGTATAAATAATGCATAACATTCATTACAAAACATTTAGGATAATTTGTGTATTCTGTATAGTAATTTCGATATTTTATATGTCCAGGAGGCAATACGACATCTTTAGGAGCATTAGATGAAGAATCCGATAGTATGGATGGATCCGGAACGATGATCGCCGTCCATCAGTGCAGAAATCACTTCGATCAGAGCTTTGTAGCACCCTCTACAAGAAGAAGAAGTTGGATGGCCACGATGGCACGATGTGGTGCCATCGTAGCCCTCCAGCTATATCGCAATGTGGGGCCATCATGGCTGTCCAGCCTGATCGCAACCACTCATCCCAAGCCGCACTTGCCAAATCTCAACTGTAGGATTTGAATCCAATGGTCGTCAAAGCACCACAATGCCCACCTCAAGCTAAGTAGAGATGAGCTTCACGCAATCTCGACTGTTGGATCAAAATCTAGCGATCGTGGGCACATAAGCCTTAGTTCCTAAATGAGACATAAAGCTGACCTCAAAACAGCGGTTAGCACTTCAACTCGCAACATGTGGTCGCGTGATCAAAGCCCTACATGGAACTAATTCGTTGAAGTGCATGCAGGTGAAATTCATCCATCAATGGATGATCGAGCAGCGAAGGAAGTGGTGACGTGGTGCTCTGAGTGCCCGGTGATCTATACACAAATGATATCGTACAGGTGCACGCTGAATCACACACTTAGCGGAGGCTTAATCCAGAGCATCCTCTCTCGTGCAATCAGAGCCCTTCATCTGCCATCCAAGGGCGACGACTCAATCCATCGTTGCTCAGTGAGAGCCAGCAAATGCCAGTGACGGACACATGCGATGGCAGCTAGGATGTGAAATGGACGGCCAGCAAAGCTTGAGCATGATCAATGCACAAGATGGATGGACAGTGCAACTCACTACAACGAGTGCATGAGCAGGCCTGAGTTGGATATAGCTACACATGAGCAAGATCTACAGCAATGTCATAGAGGTTGCTATTTGTCCTATGCCTAATTTAGCCTCCTCTCATCCACTATATAAGGACCTACACCTCCCTTGTCTAGGCATCACTTCCTATGCATTTCACACCTACTCTAGAGCTCTAAAAGCCTATCAAAGCTCCCAAGAGCTTCCTCTCAAGCCTTAATCCACCTATTAGTGTAGGACACCTTCCCATCAACCCATATTCTACCCTCCTCTCACCACCTTTATAGGTGACCAAAAGTCTCTCTTCATACCTCCATTCAGGAAGTTGATCGTCCCCGCTGCCTTATCCCCATTCCCAACTTGGTGAAGCTTTCCTCTACTCGAATTCTTCTCGTAGCTCACCCTCGACATCCAAGCACCTCACCTCCTCCGTCCAAGTTGTCGCCAAGCACCGTCGTCTCACCAGACATTTGCTTTGGGAGATTCCTTGTCATTTTCATTCTCTTGCTATTTTATTTAGCATATTTCTACTTAGTGCAATAAACAACATTTTGATATATCATATTTGCTTCATTTCCCTACTCTCCATCTCTGTGTTTATTCATGCCCGAAAAACTATCTTGGCTATTTCTTTATTACAAAAATAAAAAAATCACAAAACCCTAAAACACCAAAAAAGAAACAAATCGAAACACGGATTTCAAGAAACAAACGTTGCCTCCCTGTGTTCGATCCAAGACTCCCTTTCAAGGTTTGATAAATTTCTTTGATAGCAAGTTTTGCGAATACGATGATGGTTTTTCTGAAACCCTAACCATTTATTGTGAAATTCTCATATAACACCAGGACACCACACGAGTTCCCTCCTACTCACGTATGAACACCCACCAGTTGTGTGCCACACTAGTCAACTGGTATGTCACGAAAGGGCACCCTATAGTTCTCTAGTAGGAGGATAGTGTCAAAGGCCTTCTTGATCTGCTGTATCCAGTCCTTTGCCCCTTTAGGATCCTCCTCCCCCTTGATGGTTCAGGGGCTTTAGCTTTCGGAACTTAGTGAAAATCTGCCGGTATTGATGCAGAGGGTCCACTGGTTCGTCCTTTGATGGGGGATGCCCATGGTTCTCCCTACTTTCCTCGTAAGGAGGAACATGTACACTTAGAATTAAGTGCTGCACTTGATCACCACCTCCCCCTCCCTCCGCTTACAACGTAGAAGGTAGCCTTTGCTTCAACATCTTGAAGAAGGTCTTCGCAAAGGCCGATAACTGAGTGGCTCGGTCTAAAGCCTACTGAGGGGGATTAGCTTGTTGATCACCATTAGTTCGGTTAGTAGCACTAGCCTGTCTAGTCCAACATTGAGCCATCTCTCTCTTCATGGTGAACGTCAATTGTCAACAATCACAACTCCTTAACGAAACCTGAAAATGCAGAAACTTATGTGAATCGAATTTCCCATCAATCAACAAATGGGTACCCATCATTTAACACATTCTGTACATTCATATGGCTTTACTGAAATGTTCTATGACTTAGAGGGGTGACCTTGCTCTGATACCATCTGTGATGACCCTAGCCTCACCAATCGATGAAACCCGAGTCGTCGGGTGCTAACAACCAGCACAAACCAGACACAAGACTACAGTCACCCAATAGATAGTCATAGAACATCAATAGCCAAGCATTCATCCATAATGCATTAAATGAAAATAAATAAAGTGCTGACAACAGGATAAAATTCGCCACAAAAAGTAGAAAAGTAAAGAATGCTCAAGTTCTCGTACAATCACCAAAGACAGAAAATAAAATCTGATAGTGGAAAAGAACAAACTAAGAGCCACTGGCTCAAAATGGACTGTCTTCTCAAGTAGGACCCAGTTCTGTAGTAGACTGACAAGCAGCAACCACTGCACCTGACTACTAAACTCGAGAAACATGTCAGTAAAAATTGAGTAGAGTAAAACAACTTCAATAAGTAGCAACAATGGCAAGAGTAAAGAAAGAGGGTACTATATCAACAGTTAATCCATTAATGAATTATTACTTTTCCAATTCCATTTATGCATTTAGCCCGCATTATTATAGTTCACAATCCGTCAATCGACATCTTAGGGCACAAGACGATCTCGTGTAACTTCTTACGATGCATGATTGGAATAAGCCACCCTCTTGGCCAGGAAGTAGATTATACCTATCGAGTCACCACACTCTATTACCCTAAGGTCAATGCGGAAAGGGGTGGCAACTACGTCGTGAAGCGTGAACACATACAAGCGCTATGTACGTTGAACCATAAACAACCAATGACCCATGCACCAGCCGAGAAAAAAACCACTCCCAAACCTTGAGCCACACATCTCGCTATCCCAGCTGGCTGCTAAGCCTAACCAAAGAGTCATAGGGAGGCCAGCAACTCCCTAAACCAACCTATAACTAGTCTTAATAGACCAAAGCTACCGCCAAATAAGGCGAGTAGCAGGCTAAAACTAGTTATCCATCTTTTTAATCCTGACTAAATAGTCGTGTTGATTATTAAATCAAATTCTTGCTAACTATTTCATTTGTTGTCATCAAGTTAAACCATACTTAACAATTTCAGATTATTAAGTTCAGCATTAACAAATATTCACATTATCCTCCAACTTATCAGTTTATATGTAATTTCCAAATTATGCCAGTGGTCCCATGCTATTTAGAAATTAATGAACACAACCAAACTTATTTCACGGAAAATGGAGTTCATTTTATGCATGCGATGATAACCGTACATGGAGTACTATGTCTTAATTATTGGCATAGGATCCAATTAATTTACAAAAAAGAACCCAAAATCAGAATAACACATCAGAAGTGCCTCAGATTTTGTAAAAAAATGAAATACATGCCAACGAATATAATATATGCAAGAGCCTCACCAGACAAGCCCATGCTTACCTGAAAACCAACAAGAATTAAAAGAAGAGTGAACTCTCTACCAAACGTCATCAGAGGGTCATGGTAACTCTGAACCATGCACGTAGGGCTAAGGGGTAGTCACCACACTCGCCTCGAAATCTGCACATGCACTAGGGGCAAGATTCGGTTCGCATGGACCAAAAATAAAGTTGGAAACACCTAGGCACGTTTCTAATTTTTTACTAAGGAAAAGTGGTCAAAACGAGAATAAATTACACCAATGCGTATTACATGTCGATATGATTCCAACGGAACTTTATTTGTCAAAATTAGAGGATGGGAAGGCGACAAACCATTTGAAACAGTGCAAGGGGGTCGCTGAATCAACCAATTCAGTCAGACCAGTCAACTGGTCGATGCTGACCCACCTACGACATGTGTCACTCTATGATTAGCTCGCCCCACACTCTAGATCGTGCCTAACCGCACCCATGTTGTCGATCCGTGACATGTGCCACTATCCTGGCGCTAGTAATCCTCCTTCAGCACGAAAGAATGCACACGCATGCTTTCGCTTCACCGTGTGCTACCCTCCAAGCGCCTACTACCACTGCTGCCACCGCTAGACTTTAGGGAATCGCAACTAGGTCCCTACAAATCGAAATAAAAATCCTACTTGATTTTTCTACTTCTTTCTTCTCTTTTTATCTTAAGTTTTAGAGGATTTAGACATTAATAACGACCCAAGGACCCAAGGCAAATTAGGTTTAGGTTTAGGATTAGTGGAGTGAAATACTTAGAATACCGCTTGGGTTAGGTCCACATTACATTTAGGTCGTCTTTAACTTATTTTGGTCATAACTTTTGCTATACTCCTCGGATTCAAGCAAAATAAGTGTCGTTGGAAAGCTTGCGATGATAGGTATCCAACGGTACCATATATGGCAACCTTTTGAAGAATTGTAACTAGGGGTAGACTCGAAATATGCATTTTTTGGCAATTTCAAGAAGTGTTTGTACTTGTATTGAATCACAATCGTGTTTATGGATTTGAAGTGACCTGAACCACTCTGAAATGATTCAGGACCTAGATTTTGGGACATTACATTTATTAGGGTGATTACCATGATTAATTTTGTTTTGTATGTGAATTGGGTGGGAGTGATGCCTAATGTCAAAACATTAGATTTTACGAAGGATTTAAGTGAGTGTCTTTTAGGGTTTGATATTTTGTTTTTACGATTTTCTCTTGTTAAATCCTCAAACAAGTTTCAAGTTTTACACAAATAATTGCAAACAAGTTTTAATTGGTGAAATCTAATTTCCTTTAAATTGATGTGTGACTAAGATAGGAGAAAATAACGCTAAATGTAAATCCTATGTAGGCAACTCCTAAGAAAATGAATTGATTTTCAAATATCTTTGTAAGTGGTAGTTCAAACATGAAAAACAACAATACCACTAGGAAGGAAATCAAATGATGATTTTGGAAATAATATTTTTGGAATTTTCAAACTTTTTTAGTATTTTTTTGAGATTTTTTCTACACTGGTGTGAAAATCGAAAAAAATAGTTTTGAAAACTCGATTCTGCATAATCCTCAACCAACCTCAGAAACTTTTAAAACTTTTATATGTTGTAGAAAATTTCTCAAGGATTTCAAAAATATAAAGTTCTTCTAAATATGTTCAGCATAAAGAATTATAAAATTCAAGAACAGTAAGAAAATAGTAAGGAATTAGGGCTTGAACCCCTTCTCATCCTTGAATTTTTAATTCTTTTCTGCTTGGACAAATTCTCTAAAATTTTTATCTTCAGTTCCTAACTCAAAGTGGCTTCAAATGGTAGGCTTTGAGGATTTTAGGAATCATCTTTGCGCACAAACTTGATATTTCAAAATCAAGACAAAAGTTTTGATGTTAAAAAATGAAGCACTAATGGAAACAAGGTGGTGGAATGTTGATTCAAACAAAAAAACAAGTCGATTTTCGTGTTCCACCAACCTTATATTTTCTTATTTTTCAATTTTTGTTATTTTAAAGTTTTTTTCGAACTTTTTCAGGATTTTGGGAGAGTTTTGTTGAGGTACTTACCTGATTTCCGTAGAAGGAAAGGTATCTTGAAGCTTCTGCACCAAATCAATCCAACTCCCACTCTTGCTTGATTCTCACTTGATCAAAACACAAAGTTGGAAACTTGTGAAGGTTCAATTAAGTAAGATGGAGATAAATAAATAATTAAGCCATGCCTTCCCAATAATGGCGCGAAAATGTGATTTGAAAAATATGCAATTTGTAAAAATGCGAGTTAAGTCATTGAGACGCGTAAAATTTGATCAACTTTTAAATTTGTAATCCTAAATAATGGGACTTTCTAGGTGATATTTTCATAATTATTTATGTAATTAATCGCGAACTAAATAATTAGATTGCATGTAGTTAGGTTAGATTAGCCATTTTACATTTTTTTATAAATAATGCATAATTTTGGACTTTTATACAATTTTTCCAACAATTGTATCTAATACTATGATGTGTTTATTTTTATATCTATAGCTACAAAATTTCAAGTTGATTTGAGTAAAGCTAAATGGACTTTCTGATCTGAGCTCACTTGAAAGAGGACTAAGCCTAATTGGTGGACCTATTTGGAGACCCAATTCACTTAGACCATAACACAAATTAGGAGCATAATTACCTAGCCTAGAAACCCCTTAGGCTACCAAATTCGATTCACCCAAAACCCAAACAAAACCTAGGAAATCCTATAACATATCCTGATGATTGCACAGCAAAAATACACCAACAATTGTGCTGTCTTGTGCTATTTCCTAGCATTGCCAGTGCATATTAGGTATCCATAGTCGCATTTGTGAAAATACACGCATGCATGCATTTAATTGAGAGGGGAGGAGAGTGAATAAAATGGCCATGAAATTAACATTTTTCTCAAGTGCTGCTTCGCAAATTCACCATCTTTATTTTTAATTTTATTTGACTTTGAATTTCCTCTACATGGCAGGTTCCTCGTCGTGCCATTCCCTGCAGCAGCTTTCCCTGCAACCGCATGCTCAGCCATGCATAGCCAGGGCATGGCTGTGCATGCCTTCTTCCTCTATAAAAGGAGCTTGGCTCTCTTCTTTGCAGGGAGCCTGGTCCACCCACACGAACAACACCATCTTCTCCAGGCCATCTCCTCCCCTCTCCCCTCGATACACAGCCTCTCCTCCTTCTGAGGAGCCACTCTGTGGGCAGGAGTAGCTCACAGTGGTGCACAACCACCACTGTGAGTCCCACCACCACCCAGCTCATCAAAGAGTCGGTGGGCATGGTGGTCTTCTCTTCTTTGAATTCATCGTTCAGCCATTTCCGCCATTGGAGCAGGAGCTTCAAGCTTTGAAGCTCAAGCTTCGCACAACAACAGCATGGCATCAGACTCCTCTTCCGCGCACGCAAGCCACCGCCCAAGCCAGCAGGTCGCCCTTGACCTCCACCGCGCACGCCAGCAGGTCACTCACACCCTTCTCATCGCACCCTGTCGTGCTCCTTCGCACGCATCCCAGTAGGCGTAGACCTTCTGCGCACACGCCAGCTCACGCAGTGGCTTCCGCACTCATAGCACCAGACACACCCGGTCCCGCTGAGCCGAGTGGCACTGTAGCCACTGTTCACGCTAGTCAGCGGAACACTGTGGCTATAGTGCGGTGACCGGTAAGTTTCTCACTTATCTGGTCACTCGGCACGCTGCAACAAGTCCCAGCCCGCGCTCGCTTCCCGCCCCGCGCCCTCCCCAGTGCCCGCCCACGCGTCTGCATGTGCCCGCTCCCTTTGCCGGCGTACGCCCGCCCGCTTCTTTGCTCCCGCACTCCCCTCTTCACACAGCACGGTGTGCTGCGGTCTTTCTCCCTTGCGCCCACTCACTCCAGCGTGCACCTCTCCGCGTGACTACGTGCCTGCGCATGCGTGTGGACCACCAGATGACGCTTGGAGGCTGCAGACGACTTAAACGCCTTCTTCGCAGCAGGCACTCTCGCTCTCTCTCTCTCTCTCTCACAGCACTCTCTCACACTCCCTGCACACACATACACGCACACTCACACTCTCGCACACACACACTCTTACTTATACATTACTATATACTGATATATATATATATAAATATATATGTATATATATATTTATATACATATATTTATATACTTTTATCTACACTTATAGTAGTACCTATATACCTAAGTAATAATATACATACATACATATATATATATATCTATAAACTTATATATATATACATATATATTTACATATATACATATACTTATATACGTATAAATATATTTATATCTATATATATATTATTACCTATATAACTAAGTATAAGTATAGATACATATATATATATATATGCACATATATACAAATATACATACATATATACGTATAAATCTATAACTATACATACATACATATATATATACATATCTATCTGCATATATATATATACATTTATTGCTATATATATATATACATATATATATACATACATATACATATATATATAAATATCTATACATATATCTATCGATACATATATTTACATATCTATATATATATACATATATATATATAGATATACACACATATAACTACATACCTATATAATTATAACCATATATATATTTACATATAGATATATATTTACAGATTTATATATATTTTCACACCACTTACCATAAGTTTTGTCGCGGGAATATCTGCACCAGTTGCTGATATTCCCCGATACATGCTCACAGAAAGCATGTTCGCACTCATCTTCCACCAATCCACCTTACATTCCACGCGGCACTTCGTCCTGTTGGTTACATCTTCGTAGATGACAACCGACTCGAGACCATGCTACACGCCATCTCCAACTCCACCCCCACCCATTTATACATATATAATATATACATATATATATATATACTATATTTACTTTATTTCTATTTCTCTTTCGTGCCCCTAAAAAGATAAAAAAATATATAAAAGAGAAAAGATAATTCTTGACTTGTAGGTACTCAGTCTTGCGAATAGCAAGACCAGTTTTGAAACCTTGATTTGTCTCAAAGCTAAGAACCTGATTTTGATGGTGTACCTCAAGGACAAAAATTATCGGAAAAAAATCTAAATAGAAAAACACCAAAAACATAATAAACGAACGAAAGAGATTCATTGTAGGAAAGACATAGAAACTGATTCACTTCTAATCCCACTTCCCTGAGTTCGACCCTAGGCCTAAAAGTGACCAAGATAAAATCAAGTAGACCAGGTTAAAAATTTTTGTAAAGCGATGGTTAGGCTCGATTTAGGTTAACCACTATACGCATTTCAACGATAAAATCACCATATTAACACAACCTGTTCGGGTTCGACCACACCTCCTTTTCATGGCGCCGTTGCCGAGGAAGTGAGCATTCAAGTAAGTTTTTACTCCATTCCTTTAATTTTCCTCTTCTCACACCCTTCTCTTCACAGGTGTTTTTGTTTGTTGCTGTGCATGTGAACCTGCTGCAAGGAGAAGGCAGGCAGACGAAGTCGGAAACGTGGGCAGATCTAAGGTGGGAACGAGAGTGTGAAGACACCGACACCGCATTGGAGCTTCGCACACGTTGCTGAACAAGTAGGTCTTTCTTTCTTAGCAACTTAGGTTAACTTGTCACCTTAATAAAAACAACTAAAAATAATAATAAATAAAAAATAAAACTAGAAAAACTTCTTCGGATCTCTTGGGGCAAGTGGATTAAAATTCACTTGATTAATTGTTTGCCTTTACTCCCACCGACCTGGGATTTCCCACAAAACTTCGCATAGCAAAGATCCTAGAATCTTGATTCTTGGATCTTTCGCCATGTGAAGTATTCTTTGAGGCAAATAAAAAGATTGATTGCCACCCCTCTTTGCCTCATTTATCTGCAATTCGGGATCATCTTTTTGGTGGGGAGACTTGGAATTGAGTTGATTCCAACCCCACCACGACCTTTCACGTGCCTAAGATTCGATCCCGAATACTTCAACCTCAACAATTTGATTCTTGATCGAGTCGATCTTTCGCTTTTAAGTCGTTTGTAGTTTAATGTGGTGGAAAAATCGACTAATCAATTTTTAATAAGAAATAACCACTCGCAGAGGAGCGGGTCGTTTCCACAGGGAGGCAATAACGTATTAAAATTTGCGCCACTTAAAAATGTTTGTTCGGAGTCAATTTGGACAAGAACCAAGCCAAGATTGCCTTTAGATTAAGGTTTAAGCAAGAAATAATGCTGAAATGGCAATTATGATAAACTACAGGATATTTTCCGCAATGCAGAGTGAATAGAATATGAATAAAATCTGGCAATGGCAGAAAATGTAAATTTTAATCAATGCTTTACTGTAGCAAAACAGGGGAATTCTTCCCCGTTGTCTTGCGCGACGAGGAGCCGATGGCTGGGCGCGGGAAGCTCGGCGGAGGTCCCTTGGATCAAGGGCTTCGAATCGGTGGTGACGGCAAGTCGCGCGGCGGCCGGAGGTGGCCGGACGAGCTCCGGCGGAGGTGCTGCAGGCGGCTGTGCGTGGGCGCGCGGAAGGTCTGCGGAGGGCGCTGGCGCGCGGTGGTCTGCAGGCGGGCGCTGGCGTGTGCGGTGGAAGCTGCAGAGGGGGCGCTTGGGCGCTTGCGCGGTGGTCTGCAGGCGGGCGTCTGCAGGCGGTTGGCGTGTGCGCGGGCTGATCTGCAGGCGGGCGCTGGCGCGGTGGTCTGCAGAGGGCGCTGGCGCGCGGTGGTCTGCAGGCGGGCGTCTGCAGGCGGGCGCTGGCTTGCGCGGTGGAAGCTGCAGACGGCTGTTGGAGGATGCTGCAGGCTGGTCTGCAGGCGTTGGAGGAGAGCGCGGGCTGATCTGCAGGCGTGCGCAGGTCAGCAGCCGGTGAGCGGTGGAGGGCGCAGAGGTCGGTTGCTGGCGGTTCTGCAGACACAGTGGTGAACGGCGTGGACTGCAGGCGGTTGTGCGTGTTTGAGCTGAAGGTTGACGGACGTGGGTGCGCTGAAGGTTCTGCAGGTGCGGGAAGGGATCTGCAGGCGACTTCAGGCGTGTGCGGTGAAGTGAGCGGGTAACTTCAGACGGGTGCGCCGGTGGTTGTGCGTGGAGATGGCGAAGGCTGCAGGCGTAGGGAAGGTGGCGTGAGCGGGCGTGAGGGCTGGAGGTTGTGCACGCCTTGCATGCGGTTGGAGATGAGCGGGCTGCTGCGGCGTGGGTGGTGGAAGTGAAGTGAGAGGACGGAGATTGCTGCTGGAGTGGGGGTGGACTTCAGACGTCCGGGAAATTTCCCGGACATCTTAAGTGAATGAAAGGGTGATTGCACAGTGGCTCGGCGGTGGTGGTCTGCGACGACGGCGAGGGAGTTGCACGCTAAGGTGCTCACGGTAATGCGGGCGAGCTCTGGATGGCGGTGTGGCCTGTCACACCACACGCCCACGGTGGTGGAGACTCGCCGCCACGGTAGAGGCCGGCAGTGTGGAGTGGAAGAGAGAGGATCTCTCTGCACAGTGGTGAGTCGGTGGCGGAGGCCTGCTGCAGCCGGCAGCTTCCGTGCTCCTTTTATAGTGTCTTGAACAATTTTGAAATCAGCCGCCGACCAGATCCACCACATCCGCTCCCCCTTGAATGGCTTCATCACTGCAGCAGCCGGGCGTTGGAGCAGCAGCCAGCCGTTCTGAAAGAAGACGAATAAAGCAAATATTATTAAAATATTAGGGTTATTTATGTATAGACCCTCAACTTCTATGTTAATAAAAACAATATACCTAATTGGTTATCTAATTAGATGAATGCTATTCTAAGCTAATTCTAAATGCACTTAAGATATGAATGCAATGTATGGATTATGTAATTAGATTAAAACTATGAATTAATCTATTTACATCCTAATTTATACTAAATAAATGTTAGAATTAACCTAATGTGTAGGCACTTAAGTACTTAAATAACCCACAACTATGGGCTAATCAAATACCCCCATGCCTAGTTTTTGCTAGTCCCTAGCAAAATTAAGCGAAACCTAGCACTCTAAGTAGACTAGTCAACTCACTTAGTCTTCCTTCAGAAGCATATTAAGTTCAAGTTCTAAACCCAAGGTTCCTAAGTTGTTGCTAAGTTACAGACTACGTCGGCTAAAGACGAGTTGCCAGCACAAGTTTCCCTGATTTCTGACTCTACCCTAAAGTTTATTGATCCCTGAGATTAAAGCATCCGTGCTTGTGCATTGGTTCGAGTTATTTGAGTTAAAGGAATTTTTTTTTTTTTTTTTTTTTTCTAAGTCTAACCTCAGATCAGCTATCAACACAGCCTGTGTCGGATTCATTGTCCCCATTACCATACCTCGAAGGGTGCCTGGCTTTCGATGCTTCGAGATAGCACCTCCCATAACGACCCCAAGAACTCCTGGCAATCGACACTTCGAGATAGTATCGCCCATGGATTTCTTAAGCGAATTCAGGCCTATGGCAATCGGCACTTCGAGATAGGGCCGCCCATGGTACCTGAACCGCGCAATGCGCTTACATGCCCCCAGTAGGATGGATATCCTAAGAGACAAGCGCCGAGGAGGTAATATGTTACCATCGCATCCTCAAGGTGAGTATATACTCGACCTCTCCTGCGGCGGGAACTCTTCCAATCAAAATATGTTTTCAAGCCTTTCTTAAGTCAAAACTAAGAGAACCAAATCTCTTTTCAGAAATTAAGTTAATTACCAAGTGTGAACAATTTGGATGCTTGGGTTACAAGGACCTGTAAACCAAAAGGTAGAATAAGACTCCAGGTACTACCCCACCTTTTAACTCAAACCCTAGCTTCCCTTCCTCAACCTCTTGAAGAATGGTCCGCAACTTAACTCCTACTTAAGTTTTTAAGTCCACAAAGGACCCTAAAGGTCTAAAGCTAGTAGCTTATTTAGCTTCTAAAGTTTGACCCTAGAATTAACTTAGTCTACCCTAGAGTTCTGATTTGCTTAAGACGGCAAGATCTAGCCAGTTAAGCTCAAAACCTCTTTTTTTTTTTTTTTATATATGTACAAATGTATGCAATTATGCTATGTATATCCCCAAGTACACCCCCCCATGCCTAAAATCTGCAATGTCCTCATTGCATAGAAGGATATTACCTGGGTCAAAGCAGGGCTGAATAGCCGAAGAACCTGCAAATCAGGTTCAAGAATTGCAGAAATAGGCCCTAAAAATGAGGAAAGCAAAGTTGGCCTAGAAAATAGGTAACCTAGGATGTTGGCGAGCTGATGATGAATCCCGATAGCAAATGCTCGCCCAACTAAAATGGGAATGAAATCTTCCCAGGTCACCAGAAGAGGTTCTAAAGGATAAACAGTTAAAATAACCTCCAAAGGGGTAGGGGTAGGATGACAAGGATCCTCCAAAAAGAATGGGGAAGGAATGGTATAGAGATAAACCCCCAGGGTAATGGACTGACTAAAGAAATCATCAATCCATACCCGATACTCCATTACAGAAAATATTGGTCTGTTAAGCCCCCTAGTCAGAACAAAAATGAGCAATTCTCTAAGGCAAGGATCGTCTAGGGTGTCCAAGTTACGAGGTTGTGGGATGGCCATAAGATCTAGGTTGGGTTTAATCAGCTTGGTGTCCATCCCAAACACTCTTTCTAAATCCTCAATTTCATCCCTAGCATTCCTTGCACCATCACGTGGATCTTCCTGCTCTTCATCAGGAGTCACAATTTCGCTTTCAGATATAAGAGAATCAGAGGGTGACTTCGAAGTGAATGAAGGCAGGTTGGAAGCAACAGATCTAGGGATTATCCTATTAATGTCATCCCCGGGTTTTTGTTCTTTACTCACATCTTCCCCGGAGTCTATATGTGAATCCACATAAATCTTAGAAATTGCTTCCAAATTTTCCATCATTTTATCATGAGGAGAAATATCATCAATGGGTGTGCCAAGGAAACCTAATTTGGTCAAATTTGTGACATCCTCAGGGGTTAACTCTTCAAATAATACATAATCACCCTTAGTGTCACTCCAAATCTTGAATGTAGGTTCCTCATATAATTCATCTTCCTCCTCATCACACAATTCATCATGTACCCGAGGTCTAGAATCATTTAATATATCAGCAGATCCCCTAGGGTGCTCTATCTGAGGTAAATTATTTACATTGGTTACATCAGACTCCTCAGATAGGTCAATTTCTTTAGGGTTAGGTTCCCTAAGGGTGGGTTTGAGTTCCATATCATGATCAGAAGGGAGGGTAGGATTAACAACTTGACTTTGACCCACTTCATCAAATGTCACGAAAATACTATCATCTGGGTCGAGGTCTTCCAATGGCACCATCATTCCCTTCTTTTGACTCCAATATAATTCAGGTGGATACTCAACCTTATCATCATCTTCCTCGGGTTGCCACCTTTCTTCATCCAATGCATAGCTACTTTCATGTGTATTTTCCTCCCACCTAAAGTGTAGATCTCTCAAGGAAGTGTCATCTAATGGGGAGGTTTCAAAATCGATCCTCGAAAAGTAGCTATTCTCCCCAGAATTTCCCTTCAACTTAAAGTGTAGCTTTCCCACGGGAGATGCATCTATTGTAGAGGGGTATACGTCATCGTCAATGGGGCAGATTGGGTGGCTAATTTCATCTCTTTCTTGTTGGCCTGCTCTCAAAGATTCTCCTAACAATTCACTCATTTCATTTTGCATTTTCTGTATTTCCATCTTCAAAGAGGAGAGGTCATTTTTATCATAAGAGAAGTCAGGCTCAGGCTTATAGTACCCAGGAGTGTTTGTCCAACCATTATAAGTTTTCAGGGAGGGTGGGTTGGGTATTTCTTTGGTATGTGGGATATTGGGCAAAGCAAATCCCGCTCCTGAGTTCTGCTCACTAATTTGGGGCTTAACTAGGCCAATACTCCTATAATAGGAGTAAAACGGATCCCAATGATTGTCATTATGTCCATCAAGGAATGGACCATCTCGGCGTCTGGGATCGAAGGATGCAGAGTGGGGGTGAGGGTGTGGGCAAGATGTGAAAGGATGAAAATCAATGTGGTCCATCCTAACTCACACTTCAATCAGAATTCCCCAAGCAAGACACAATTCAAAAAGGACCTTTTAGGTCTTTCCCAATTTAGGCTTTTGATTTTAAGTCAGATTGCAGGTGACAATACAATTTGTTCAATCAATTTACGCGCCTATTGTCGACCTACGGCTCGCCTAAAAAGACCTAGTTGGAGCTTAGGTGTTCTTCCCTAAATCTCAAATAGTCAAGTAAATCCAAAGACGGAAGATCGAGGGATGCAAGTAGGCCTAAGCCTTCCTTTGAAGCTGTGCTTTCGCGGTGCTCCTCAACTACCCCCAAAAATCCGTGACAGGGTATCCCCCTCTTTGGATTTACAAAACCTTTGATCTCAAGTTCCGAACACTTCAGAATCCAACGAAAGGAGGGCTCTTGTCCTAGTATTTCCAAACCTAAGGAGTGTCTAGAAGCGTGTCGTGGTGCAAGTGAAATAAGTGTGCATACACCGTAAAAGATTTTAAACTTTGAATCGCACGCCAAGTTTGAAAATGAAATCCTTGGTTTTTAAAATGTCCTTCCTTTAATTAGTCCTTTTTCTAAAAAAAATGTGACCACTTGTTAGATTTATTCAGTACAGATTAGGTGGTCTTCGCATTAAATCCTAAATGCAATGCGTGATCAAAAATAGGATGCAAAGTAAGAGAATGCGTACCTTGCCTCCAGCGATCTTCGATGCAAAAATGTACGCAATGCAGAAAAGCAAATCTAGAGGCTGCTCATACAGACCTAAATGGTTCGTCCTAGGGCAGGCAGCTTCTAGCAGGCAGCTCATTTTTTTTCTTTTTCTGTTTTTTTTAGAACTACTTATGCACAAGCAAATAAAAGAAATAATAAAAAAAATAAACCTAAATCTAAAGAAAAGGGAACAGGCTCCCAAAAATTACCCAACACGGGTCCAAAATAAAATCAGGGAACAAACCCTCAAAATATGCCCCAGAACAAGGGTTTTAAACTAACTGTAATGAAAAATTAAGTCTTCAGTCTTAATTCTATTCTAATTAAATTAGCGATTAAATACAGTGGTGTCCGTCGCGTCCTCGTCCTTCTCCTCCTTTCAAAATTGCTTGTCCACTTCTCGTCTGGCAACGTCAAGGGTCGCCTCTCACAGTGGCTGATTCTTGCACAAAATTTCTCGCACAGAAAAGAAAATAATAGATGGTCAAATCTCTGTGCAATTGACAAATAATCAAAATAAAATTAGGTGAAATTATTGCGTCTGTTGCCTCCCCGGCAACGGCGCCATTTGATCGAGTCGATCTTTCGCTTTTAAGTCGTTTGTAGTTTAATGTGGTGGAAAAATCGACTAATCAATTTTTAATAAGAAATAACCACTCGCAGAGGAGCGGGTCGTTTCCACAGGGAGGCAATAACGTATTAAAATTCGCGCCACTTAAAAATGTTTGTTCGGAGTCAATTTGGACAAGAACCAAGCCAAGATTGCCTTTAGATTAAGGTTTAAGCAAGAAATAATGCTGAAATGGCAATTATGATAAACTACAGGATATTTTCCGCAATGCAGAGTGAATAGAATATGAATAAAATCTGGCAATGGCAGAAAATGTAAATTTTAATCAATGCTTTACTGTAGCAAAACAGGGGAATTCTTCCCCGTTGTCTTGCGCGACGAGGAGCCGATGGCTGGGCGCGGGAAGCTCGGCGGAGGTCCCTTGGATCAAGGGCTTCGAATCGGTGGTGACGGCAAGTCGCGCGGCGGCCGGAGGTGGCCGGACGAGCTCCGGCGGAGGTGCTGCAGGCGGCTGTGCGTGGGCGCGCGGAAGGTCTGCGGAGGGCGCTGGCGCGCGGTGGTCTGCAGGCGGGCGCTGGCGTGTGCGGTGGAAGCTGCAGAGGGGGCGCTTGGGCGCTTGCGCGGTGGTCTGCAGGCGGGCGTCTGCAGGCGGTTGGCGTGTGCGCGGGCTGATCTGCAGGCGGGCGCTGGCGCGGTGGTCTGCAGAGGGCGCTGGCGCGCGGTGGTCTGCAGGCGGGCGTCTGCAGGCGGGCGCTGGCTTGCGCGGTGGAAGCTGCAGACGGCTGTTGGAGGATGCTGCAGGCTGGTCTGCAGGCGTTGGAGGAGAGCGTGGGCTGATCTGCAGGCGTGCGCAGGTCAGCAGCCGGTGAGCGGTGGAGGGCGCAGAGGTCGGTTGCTGGCGGTTCTGCAGACACAGTGGTGAACGGCGTGGACTGCAGGCGGTTGTGCGTGTTTGAGCTGAAGGTTGACGGACGTGGGTGCGCTGAAGGTTCTGCAGGTGCGGGAAGGGATCTGCAGGCGACTTCAGGCGTGTGCGGTGAAGTGAGCGGGTAACTTCAGACGGGTGCGCCGGTGGTTGTGCGTGGAGATGGCGAAGGCTGCAGGCGTAGGGAAGGTGGCGTGAGCGGGCGTGAGGGCTGGAGGTTGTGCACGCCTTGCATGCGGTTGGAGATGAGCGGGCTGCTGCGGCGTGGGTGGTGGAAGTGAAGTGAGAGGACGGAGATTGCTGCTGGAGTGGGGGTGGACTTCAGACGTCCGGGAAATTTCCCGGACGTCTTAAGTGAATGAAAGGGTGATTGCACAGTGGCTCGGCGGTGGTGGTCTGCGACGACGGCGAGGGAGTTGCACGCTAAGGTGCTCACGGTAATGCGGGCGAGCTCCGGATGGCGGTGTGGCCTGTCACACCACACGCCCACGGTGGTGGAGACTCGCCGCCACGGTAGAGGCCGGCAGTGTGGAGTGGAAGAGAGAGGATCTCTCTGCACAGTGGTGAGTCGGTGGCGGAGGCCTGCTGCAGCCAGCAGCTTCCGTGCTCCTTTTATAGTGTCTTGAACAATTTTGAAATCAGCCGCCGACCAGATCCACCACATCCGCTCCCCCTTGAATGGCTTCATCACTGCAGCAGCCGGGCGTTGGAGCAGCAGCCAGCCGTTCTGAAAGAAGACGAATAAAGCAAATATTATTAAAATATTAGGGTTATTTATGTATAGACCCTCAACTTCTATGTTAATAAAAACAATATACCTAATTGGTTATCTAATTAGATGAATGCTATTCTAAGCTAATTCTAAATGCACTTAAGATATGAATGCAATGTATGGATTATGTAATTAGATTAAAACTATGAATTAATCTATTTACATCCTAATTTATACTAAATAAATGTTAGAATTAACCTAATGTGTAGGCACTTAAGTACTTAAATAACCCACAACTATGGGCTAATCAATTCTCCTTATCTTTTGTTTGAGCCTTGTGTGTGGAAATCATTCTGGTGATTGGGAGCACTTGAATTGAAGTGCTTTGGCTCCCTTTCACACTAATCTAAAATTGACTCATGCATCCACACATAGAAATCTCCATTTAGGGAAGCCCATTGCATTTTAGCATGCATTAACCAACTGACATTGAAGAAGGGTTTGTTGGGCTTAGAAGAAGACTTGTATTCTCTCAAAACCTAGGGATTGGTTGAATTGGTAATTCAGCGAAATCCTAAAATCCATACTACTTAAGGCTGAATTCTAAAAATCTTTCACCAATTAAAACTTCAATTCGGGGAGATTTCCACATTTCATGCTTGGTTTACACACTCTACAAAATCAATCACTTGGGCATTACCTGTAAATAACGCCCTTCACATTCCAAAAGAACTTGATCCTAAGCCTCTAACTAAAATTGGTAGCAACTTGACCCTTATTAAGGATTGGAGGTCTAACTACCTGCATGTAGCACCTATGTGCTAGTGAGGGTTCCCACGTGCTATCAGGTGTCTAAGACTGGGGCAAACGGCCTTTCAATCTGTCCCGGTGGTTCCGCGGTGCTCGCATTCGAATCCGTAGTTCGTGATAGTAGGCAACTTAGATCTTTATGTCTAAGGGCACACTGTAGAGGTTAGGAATTTGATTGTACTGATTTGTCATCAAGTGTACATTTGCGGTGTCATTTATCTCATCTCTTTTCTCTTCGTATCCCCCCAATTCTTCCTCAGTAGTGGAAGTTTGGGAGGAGGTCACAAAACCCTGAACTTTGTGAATTGCCTGATAATTTTAGAAAAGAAGCCAAATCATCCTCCTCCTCCACAAACATGGCTACATGCCCACCCCTAAATTTCGAGGGTGGAAACCACCCTCAAAACCCACCAGGTGGTGGAGCCTTAAATCCCATAACCTGCCTCCAAGGCTAAATGGAAATGTATAATGAACAAAATGAAGCCATTAGGGAAACATTGGAGGAAATGCAGAACCCTCCTGAACAGGAGTAGCCTAGGTCTCTTAGCTCTTATCAGAATCCCGCTGCTACAGAGACCATAGGACAAATTCGGGTCCCCATGGGTGGGGATGACTTTAAACTGAAACCTAACATAATTGGCCTGATAAATTTTCACTTCCATGGTCTTGCAAGTGAAGATCCTTTTCTCCACTTGGAAGACTTAACCCGATTGGGTGAAACTGTGAAACCAAGAAATATTGGGTTACCTATATTCCTCATGAAAATGTTCCCATTTTCATTGCGGGATAAAGCATCGCAGTGGTTACGCACCTGATGAGAACCTCATCATGAGCCATAACTAGCTCATTTTGACCCAATACAAAGGATAAAAGCTCCTACATAACTCAAGGAAAGGCTTAACTCAGAGAATTCTGAGTTTAAGGAGAAAATAAGTCATAAGGGGTAAAAATGCAATTTTACCAGTATAATCTGCATACAGGGTAATTCAGGGCCCAAACACAGGTCAAAGCAACTTAATAAGAATAAAAGTGGGATGAAATGATCTAGCAAGGGCTACAGCAATTCCAAGAAACTAAATGATAATCTGTAACCCTAAAACAACCCACTTCAATTCACAAGGTTCGAGGCAAAGTAAAAATAGAATAAACCCTCTAAAATTCATAGAAAAATAATCTCTAGGGTTTAGAAACTTCAATTTGTCCTTCAGAACCCATTTTGACCTACATTGAGAACCATGCCCAATTAATAACTTAATTTGGGTTTTTGCGTAAATTGACCGGTCAAACAAGGTTTACTATAGAAATGAAATTCACCATCCGATTCCTTAGGTCCTAATTAATCATGTATAAAAACTTGAGCCTAAGAAGAAACCTCCTTGACCGACTTTACACTTTGGTCCTCATATATTTACTCTTTAGCCCTCAACTTTTGAACCCTCGCATTTTGGCCCCTAACTCTCCTTCGTTCTTTGCGATCAGGTCCCCCCTGCAAAACCTGCCAGCACCATGCTCCGGCGACCTTGCGCGGAGCATGGCGCCGCGCAGGGTGAGGGGGGGGACCTGGCAAGTAAACCGGGGGTGCCCTGCGTCGTCAGCCGTCGCAGGGACACCCCCTGGTCGTTATAACCCACCATACCGGCCGTGCGAACGCACGGACGGTATGGGTTCTTGTTTCCGGCCATCCTCCGGCGAGGGAGACACGTCGTCTCCCTCCGCCTTCCTCCCTGTTTGATCCCTATAAATACCCCCCGTTGCACCACCGACCGAGGCAGCTCGGGTCTGACGGAGAAAACCCCCAACTTTCCTCTCTTCTCTCTCCGGCAGACGCTCACCAGCTCCGGCGGTTCCTCCCCCTTCTCCTCTTCGCTCTGCCGCAATACCAGCAGCAGAGACTTCCTCCCCTGCTCTTCCCGCGCCACGCCGCACCCAGCTGGCGCCTCTCCGGCTCTCTGCTCGCCGCCGCCCCTTTCCCTGAGCATCGTCTTCTCCGGCGACAGTCGATACAACTGTCGCCCTGTTCCTCCCCCTTCGTCCCTGCAAGTAAGCTAGAACTACTCCCCTTCTTCTCCTCTTTCTTTCCCCGCCTTCAATTTATTCAATTAAGCCCTCGACCGACCCTGACCATCGTCACCCCCTTCGTCTCCGGCCACACCCCGGCGAGATGCTCCCATTGCTCCACAGCCTCACACACCTCGTCGACCCTCACCGAACCTCCCCCTCATCACACTGAGCACCCCCCACCCCTTCACTGCCACTCCACACCTCCGTAATGCTTCCCCCAACAAACCCATCCTCCGACCCACAGTCCGACCTAGGGCAGCCCTTGCACGCCGCCCCGCGCCTCGCCACCACCCACACGAGCTTCGCCGCACCCTGGCGAAGCTCCCGGCACTTTCTGATTAGGCCGAGAGGCCGTTCTTCTGTGAACAGGCCACCCGACCTCCGCCGCCATTGCCGTGCAGAAGGAGCTGCTTCCGCCTGCAGCTACAGGCGCGCCACGCTCAGCGCCACGCCCAGATTCGACTCCCAAGCCTTGCGAGGCGTTTCGACAAAACACCAGGCTCGCAGCTAAGGCAGAAGGCTTCGCGTGACGCCGCGATCTCCTGCTGCTTTCCCCGCTGCGGGCGCGCAATTGAGGTGGGACATTTAGTCCCACCTCGGAAAAGTCCGAAGAGGCGCAGCGATATAAGACGGAAAAGTGCTGGAGGCTTACTGCCTCAGCACACGGGGTGAGGTCCCCTTCACCCGCCCGGTTACCCGGTCTCGTCCGCGCTCACGCCCTGCGGACCTGACCCGACCCGACTTAGACTGACCTGCACTCCTCGCCCACCACGCACGCCGGTGGGCCTGGACCCGGGCACGACCCGAACTCGATTACCCGGCAGCTCTGGGAGAGCTTTCCCAAGAGTGGTTTCAGAGAGAGAGAGACGCAGGGGAGAGGGTAGAGTAGGTTTTGTCCTCTGACGTAAGCTCTGAAGTGTGCAGGAACAGGTGAAGAAGAAGGAAGCTGAGGAAGACACTGTAGCAACAGGCAGTTTAAGTCGTCTGATTTGGAAATCAGACGACGGCCTGAAGGGAAAAGAAGAAAGAAGGAGGGGCGACGTCCCTGACTGGAAAAAGAAAAGACGGAAGAAGGAGATCTGCAGAAAGAAAGAGCATCACCTCTGCAGAACGAAGAAGAAGAAGATCACCTTTGCAGAACAAAGAAGAAAGAAGGAGATCTGAAGAAAGAAAGAAGAGCATCACCTCTGCAGAACGAAGAAGAAGAAGATCACCTCTGCAGAACAAAGAAGAAAGAAGGAGATCTGAAGAAAGAAAGAAGAGCATCACCTCTGCAGAACGAAGAAGAAGCAGATCTGAGACGAGGAGAAACAAAGAAAAAAAAAGAGACACCACATTCTTTCTCTCTCTTTGTTTATTTTTGTAAAAGAAACATGTATATCTCTAGAATACAACTTGCTCCCTGAGTTCGACCTCGGGAACTCTTTTATTTTCCGAGTAAAAAATTTATATATTTGAAATGATGGCAATAACTGGCTATATTACATCGACATAACAATAAAACCCGGTTATCTCTCGAAGTCATCGTTATCAATTTGGCGCCGTTGCCGGGGAGCAACGGCTATTCTAGAGGTAAACATTCCTGTTTCTTTTTAATTTCTGATAATCTCCTCTCTTTTGTGTAGAAAACTATAGGAAATCAAGAAGACAAGCAACCGCACAACAACCACTCCGAGGACAGGTAAATTTTTTCCTCTCGCTATTAACCCCTAAAACTCAAAAGAAAGAAAAGAACAAGCAATATAGGGCTAACCTGTCTTCCATACTTAGTAACCATAAAAGTTGCATGTTTTCAACTCATTATTCCTGCACACTATTAAGGGTATTTAAGGGCTACCACATTCTTGCTTGAGCCCTAATTACCCAACAAAGAATTAACTAGACCAAGTAGAGCCAACCTAGGATCCAACACTAGGGATTTAGAGACACACTCCTTAAGCAAGAATTGAGAAAACCAAATGAAGTGTGCCCAAGCCCTTGTCTGAAAATACCTATTCAAAGGAAACCTAAAACAATTGGCTCTCTAAACACTTGAACCCTAAAAGAAAGGACCCAAAAAGCTCTCAAAGGAACAAGAGGTAAAGTTGACTCCTTGGGTCAACCAACCTTAAAATTAGGTCACTTTCTCACTCAAAATACCTAAGAGTTCAAGTGTAACTTTAAGCACCCTGATCTTAAGCTAAAATTGGTAGACTTAAGAGGTCAAGATCCCCATTCTGGTCTACCTGGACCCGCAGTGACAAGAGAGGTCGGGTGGGGGAAACCCTGTAACCCGTGGGGACGCTCTACCGTGTAGGGGTCTTCACGGGACTCTCCCTCTCTGGCTGCCCAGGTAATTCTCAGGTGGACGATCTTTCTGATCAAGGGGTCCATCTGCCCCGCACCTCTATAGTCACCCAACACATTTTTGGGTGCCTTGATTGGGTCCAGCACCTTCTAAACTTACCTCTTCCAACTGTGCATGTACGGAAGGAGGTCTCTAAGACCACCCTTATGACCTCCTTTAGAAATTCGCTCTCGTCAAGGCCAAGCCTCGACGCCCGTGTTTGTGCAGAAACACCCTCACATTATTCTCTCTTCTGATTCAGAACCAAGTTCTTCTTCTTCCCCCATCATGGCTCAGCCAGTTGAGGAAGAAAATAATCTGGAACACCAGCTCCAGCGACTCAATGACCTCTTCCAAAACTTCGTGCACCCACCACAGCGTCCTATGATGCGGGACCACTACAATCCTGCTGCGGTGGCCATTGAGCCTCGAGTCAGAATCCCGACTGGAGGACCTGATTCCGAGCTAAAGCCCAACATGATTCATGCTATACCTAAATTCCATGGGTTTAATTCTGAAGATCCCTTCCAGCACATCAAACAGCTAAAGCATCTGGCCCACACTTTTGGATCAGATGCGCAAAATCGGGATATTCTTCTCATGAAGATGTTCTCCTTTTCTCTTATGGACAAGGCCGCCCATTGGTATCAAACTCAGACCCGGCCGATCAACACTTGGGAAGAACTTCAATCCGAGTTTTTGAAAAAGTTCTTTCCCGTTGGTCGGACCAACGCCTTGCGCCATCAGATTACACACTTCACTCAACAATCAGGAGAACCTCTCCATGAGGCATGGGATCGTTTTCAGGATCTCATGAGAAAGTGCCCCCATCACGGAGTTCCTAAATGGGAACAAGTCCAATCTTTTTACCAGGGACTCCGTGAGGACATCCGCCTTTTCATCAATGCAACTTGCGGAGGAAACATCATGGGTCAACATGAAGACACCGTATGGGAGATTCTCGAAAACATGTGCGAGAACTCCATCAACAATGACTCCATGGGACTATTCGACAGGACGAATACCCGCGCAGCGACGAATCTTAAGGGAGCACATGAGACGCAGGGCCTGTCCGCATCAGTCGACCTAGAATTAATGGCCAGTCGATTGGACAAGGTCTCAATCATTGAAAAGAAGGTGGATGAGCTGACTCAGCACTTGCAGCGAGCCACCTCCGCGCGTAACTCCTTTGCACAACCTCCTTCCACACAGGAGACTGTGCAAAACATCCTCCACCGATCTTCCCCTGGGATGGATCCATATCCATCCCCATCTGATTCTTGGACTGGAAGATCATCCGATCCTTTCTACACCAGCCGGGGGAACTCCATTCCTCCTTTCCCTGATTCTCAGGAGGTTCCTCAGACCTGCGAGGACCTCAACGCCATCCAGAATGACCCATTCTCCAACACTTACAACCCTGGATGGCGAAACCACCCCAATTTTCAGTGGGCGGGAAATTCCCAAACCCAAAGACCACCTTTTCAGTCCTGCCCACAGCCCTCTCGTCACTACCAGCCGCCTCAGCCTCGGCCCAACCCTACTTATCCATCAGGGCCAAATCAAGATCAAATGTCCTTAATCCTTCAGACTCTGGCTGACATTCAAAAAACGAATGCGGCTATTCAGAAACAGCACAAGGACGAGCTTACAGAAGTTAAAACTTAACTGGCCCAGTTGGCAAATTCTCGCCAACCAGGCACACTCCCTTCCCAACCTCTTCCTAACCCAAATAACGTGCCAACCCAGAAGCGCGTTATGAATCCAAATTTAGGCCACGCCCAATGGATTTATCAGGCTCCTACTGCTCCATCTCCAGACGAGATGGAAGCCTCAACTTCTTATGCGGGATTTCAGCAGCAGCCACCCCTCCTACCAAACCCAAACCAAAATCAGGTCGGATTAAATTCTGTAACAACACGTAGTGGTAAGACAACTCAAGACCCGCATTATCCAAACCACTCCCAGCCTGATAACCATGACCCTAGGATAGTTATCCAAGGTACCGCTGTTCCAGATCCACAACCTGGACCTATCCTAGAAGAACCAACCAAGATCCCGTTTCCCGAGGCCCTGACCAAGGGAAAGAAGACCACCAAACCCGTGGCCCCTGAGGAGGACCTGGTCAAGCTCTTTGAGCAGGTCCACATAAACATCCCCTTGATGGATGCAATCCGCCACGTACCAGCTTACGCACGATTTCTAAAGAATATATGTACACCCCAGCGTAAGCCGCGAACCAAGGGAGGGAGCCCAATTGTTCTGTCAGAGCAAGCCAGCTCTGTAATCCTTAGTAGACTCCCACCCAAGGCAAAAGATCCTGGAACTCCCCTGTTTTCCTGTAAGATAGGTGGTACCCAATTTGATAGAGCATTGTTAGACTTGGGTGCATCCATAAACCTGATACCCACATCCTTACTTGACCATCTAGAAGAATCTGAGCTGAAACCAACCGAGGTGACATTACAATTAGCAGATCGATCTATAAAGTCACCAAAAGGGATTCTCGAAGATGTTATCGTGAGAGTACGAGATTTCTATTTTCCAGTGGACTTTATAGTCTTAGATATGGATGCACCTGAGAACCCTAGGGATACACCAATCATTCTAGGGAGACCTTTCTTGTCTACTGCTAGAGCCAACATCAGCTGTGAGGAGGGCCAAATAGAGCTTAAGTTTGGAGATCAAACATTGAAAATTGATATATTTAAGGCCCAACAAGGAATTAATTGCGGCGTCATCGAACAAATTTGTGACATCAAGACTTTGGTTGATGAATCACACCTCCAGAATGACTCGATTATGCCTCATCAACCACAGAAGGATCTTGACCCGCAAACAGAGGAGTTGAATCCAGATATGAACAACCCAGTAACTCCCACCCTTGAACCTCACATCTATACTGAACCACCCGCTGCTGCTGAAAACCCCATCCTCGAACTGAAACCCCTTCCCGCTCACTTGAAATACGTATTTTTGGGTTCTAATCAGACCTTTCCTATGATTATCAATTCCAACCTCAGTCCTGAACAGGAATCCCGTCTGATTATTGTCCTCCAGCAACATCGCAGAGCCATCGGATGGACTCTCGATGATCTGACTGGAATAAGTCCCTCTTATTGTACTCATCATATCTATTCAGAAGAGGGCACACGACCTTCTCGTGAAATGCAGAGACGCTTAAACCCCAATCTGCAGGAGGTCGTGAAAAAGGAGATCATCAAATGGTTAGATGCCGGAATCATCTACCCGATCTCCGATAGTTGTTGGGTGAGCCTGAAATCGTCGGTTCGTTTCAACCGGGTTTTAGTTATAACGTTGTAGTAAAGCCGGTTATTACCAACACTTCAAATATAAATTTTTTTACTCGGAAAATAAAAGAGTTCCCGAGGTCGAACTCAGGGAGCAAGTTGTATTCTAGAGATATACATGTTTCTTTTACAAAAAGAAAGAGAGAGGGAAAGAATTTGTTGTTTTCTCTTTGTTCTGCAGGGGGGGTGCTCTTCTTTCTCTCTTTCTTTAGATCTCCTTCTCTCTCTGTTCTGCAGAGGTGATATTCTTCTTCTGCAATGGTGATGCTCTTCTTTTTCTTCCTGCTGTTCCTGCTTTGGTGATGTTCTTCTTTCTTCAGAGCTCCTTGTTCTTCTTCCTTGGTTTCTGCCTTGACCTCTCTTCTTCTTCTTTAGAGCTTCTGCCTTCAGCTACTAAGTCTTCCTTTCTTCTTCTTCTGCTTTGGCCGTTGCTCTTCCTTCTTCGTCAGCCTGCCTTCTTTCCTGCTCTGGCTGCTGACCTTCCGTCGTCTGACCCGGTGCTTAGACGACTTAACTATGCATTTGCTACAGTGCAGCTCCTTCTTCTTCCGCGGGTCTTCTTCTTCGCCTGTGCCTGCACACTTCAGGGTTTTTCGTCAAGAGGCAAAACCTACTCTACCCTCCCCCCCCCGCGTCTCTCTTTCTCTCTGAAACCACTCTTCGGCAAGCTCTCCCAGAGCTATCGGGTCATCGGGTTCGGGTCACACCCGGGTCCAGGCCCACCGGCGTGCGTGGTGGGCGAGGAGTGCAGGTCAGTCTAAGTCGGGTCGGGTCAGGTCCGCGAGGTGTGAGAGCGGACGAGACCGGGTAACCGGGCGGGTGTAAGGGGACCTCACCCCGTGTACTGAGGCAATAGGGCTGGTGCACGAAATCAATTTAAACAGTGGAACGGGTGTGAGGCTTACCGATGTGGGACTAAACGCAGACCGTTCCTCGCGTGCGCCTGCTGGGAGACCGCGGCCTGGCTTCTGCAGCTGCGGCTTCTATTTGCATAAGTTGCTGGCTGGCTGCCTTCGCAAGACTCCCTGTACTCCGCAGCAGCTGGAGACCTGGAGTCCTCAAGCCTGGAGCGCGGGAGAAGCTGCTTCAATGTGCGTCAATGGCGGTCGAACCTCAAAACCTGTCGGACACGAATATGGCCTTGCGGCCTGATCAAACCACTGGGGAACCTTCGCCGTGGCACGGCGAAGGTGAGGAGCTGCGCGGCAGGCCGCAAGGAGGTGTCTGGCGGCAGCCCTGGGTCGGACTGCAACCGGAGGAATGGGTTTGTTCGGGGGAGTGTTACGGAGGTGTGGAGTGGCAGTGGAGGGGTGGGGGGTGCTCAGTGTGATGAGGCGGAGGTTCGGTGAGGGTCGGCGAGCCGTGTGGGTTGCTGAGGTGATGGGAGCGGCTCGCCGGAGGGTGTTCGGAGGCGAAGGGGGTGAAGGTGGTCAGGGTCGGTAGAGGGCTTAATTGAATAAATTGAAAGTGGGGAAAGAAAGAGGAGGAGAAGGGGAGTAACTCTAGCTTACTTGCAGGGACGAAGGGGGAGGAATAGGGCGACAGTTGTATCGACTGTCGCCGGAGAAGACGATGCTCAGGGAAAGGGGCGGCGGCGAGCAGAGAGCCGGAGAGGCGCCAGCTGGTTGCGGCGTGGCGCGGGAAGAGCAGGGGAGGAAGTCTCTGCTGCTGGTATTGCGGCAGAGCGAAGAGGTGGAGGGGAAGGGAACCGCCGGAGCTGGTGAGCGTCTGCCGGAGGAAGAAGAGAAGAAAGTTGGGGATTTTCTCCGTCAGATCCAGGCTGCCCTGGTCGGTGGAGCAGCGGGGGGTATTTATAGGGAGCAAACAGGGAGGAAGGCGGAGGGAGACGACGTGTCTCCCTCGCCGGAGGATGGTCGGAAACAAGAACCCATACCGTCCGTGTGTTCGCACGGCCGGTATGGTGGGTTACGATGACCAGGGGGGTGTCCCTGCGATGGCTGACGACGCAGGGCTCCCCCGGTTTACTTGCCAGGTCCCCCACCTCACCCTGCGCAACGCCATGCTCCGCGCAAGGTCGCCGGAGCATGGTGCTGGCAGGTTTTGCAGGAGGGACCTGGTTGCAAAGAACGAAGGAGAGTTAGGGGCCAAAATGCGAGGGTTCAAAAGTTGAGGGCCAAAGAGTAAATATATGAGGACCAAAGTGTAAAGTCGGTCAAGGAGGTTTCTTCTTAGGCTCAAGTTTTTATACATGACTAATTAGGACCTAAGGAATCTGATGGTGAATTTCATTTCCATATTAAACCTTGTTTGACCGGTCAATTTGCGCAAAAACCCAAATTAAGTTATTAATTGGGCATGGTTCTCAATGTAGGTCAAAATGGGTTCTAAAGGCCAAATTGAAGGTTCTAAACCCTAGAGATTATTTTTCTATGAATTTTAGAGGGTTTATTCTATTTTTACTTTTCCTCGAACCTTGTGAATTGAAGTGGGTTGTTTTAGGGTTACAGATTATCATTTGGTTTCTTGGAAGTGCTGTAGCCCTTGCTAGATCATTTCATCCCACTTTTATTCTTATTAAGCTGCTTTGACCTATGTTTGGGCCCTGAATTACCCTGTATGCAGATTATACTGGTAAAATTGCACTTTTACCCCTTATGACTTATTTTCTTCTCAAACTCAGAATTCTCTGAGTTAAGCCTTTCCTTGAGATATGTAGGAGCTTTTATCCTTTATATTAGGTCAAAATGAGCTAGTTATGGCTCATGATGAGGTTCTCATCATACCCCCATGCCTAGCTTTTGCTAGTCCCTTAGCAAAAACTTAAGGTTTCAACCCTTGTTCTAGACCATGAAGTTTTTAATAGTTTTAGATAAGTGCCTTTTTTATTTGAGCATAGATTAGGTTAGAATGCTGACCATAGGCCTAAAAGGTACTCTAGTACCAATCAAGATCCAAATCTGTCTAGCCTTAGCCTCAGTCTTTTAGCAAAGGTTTTTAAGGCCCACAAGAACTGATCCTAAGGTTTATTGGACCTCGTGGTTAAAGCACCCGTGCTTGAAATGATTTTAGCCCTGGCTCAGTTCGCAGTGCGTTTTGTAAGAGAGAGATAGAAAGTTTTTCTGTTTGGAGAGTTTTCTCTCTTTTTCTTTTTAGTTCTAGCCTAGGATTGGCTTTTCAACACGGTCTGTATCAGATTCCTTGCTCCCATCATCAATCCTCAAGGGTTCCTGGCGATCGATGCTTCGAGATAGCACCGCCCATGGCAACCCCCGGAACCCTGGCTATTGAGATTTCGAGATAATCCCATCCATGGCATTCCGTGGCCGAATCCAGACCCTGGCAATTGACACTTCGAGATAATGCCATCCATGGAATCTGAACCAGCAGAGTGCTTACATGCCCCCAGTAGGATATGTAAATATCCTAAGAGACAAGCACCGAGGAGATGATATTTTGTTACGCATCTTCGAGGGGATTTCCCGCCTCTCTGCGCTGGGAACTCGTCCAAATCAACTTGTGTTGATCGGCCGCTCCTATTCTAGGTATTCTTTTCAGATTTTTGTGACGCTTCTACGTGATTCTGATTTTTACGCTTACTGAACCAGGCTGTGTGTGAGATTAGGGTGCTTAGGTTACTGAGTCCCGTAAACCAAAAATTAGTTAACGAGGCCGAATACTCCTTAAGCCTTAGACCTAATACTTCAGCTTTTCATTTTCCTCAACCTCTTGAGGAGTGTCCAGATCTTAATGGGTACTAAGAGTCTATTCAAGAATGCCTAAGGTTTGCATTCTTTACTAATCTTATTGTGCACTTTTCAGTTATTTTCTTGAATGAGGTCTAGAACTTAGGTTAATTCCTTAGTTCCTTACTAATGACTATCACTTTTTCTCATAATTTTGTGCTCCTTTTTCCTTTTGTTTCTTTTCTCCTTCGCAAAATTTCCTTCTCCTCTTTTCCTCTTGTTCTTTTTCGAAAATTTTTTAATTTTTATGGTGTTTTTGGCATATGTGAATTTTTTTGTTTGAAACCTTTTCTTACGAGTTTTTGTACTTTCATACCCCCCCCATGCCTAAGATTTGCAATGTCCTCATTGTAACCTAGGGGGTCTTAGTTCATTCCTTAAGACAGAAATTTGGGTGAGTGGATGGGTGGGGTTGAATTTTTGCGGACGATTTCAAATCTCAGATGCGAACATCTGAGTTGGGGTCGGCTGTCTATAAGGGTGAACTTCGAGTGCTGAAAGGTGTCAGAACAAGTTTCAGGTTTTCAAAGAGAATGACGGGCTGCCTCCCGTTAAGCGCTGAGTTTTACGCCATCGGCTGGGCGCAATAAGCTCAAGGGGAAAGGAGGATATAAGATGCCTCAGCCAAATTAGTAGAAGTTACATCAATGAACGGCTTGAGTCTCTGACCGTTCACGATGAAAGGTTCAGAATCGTGGCTGAGTGGACTGATTTCGATTGCTCCATTTCCAAAAACTTGTCGGACAAATATGGTCCGACCCACTTAGATCTCAGTTTTCCTGGGAAGAGTTTGAGTCGGGCATCAAAGAGTAGGACCTTTTGACCAGGATGAAAGATCTTTCTCGAGATGTGTTTGTCGTGGAAGGCTTTGACCCGCTCCTTGTAGATTTGCGAGTTCTCGTACGCGTCTCTGCGTAATTCATCGATCTCGCTGATTTGGAGTTTTCTGTGGGTCCCAGCCTTAGAAAGATCCAGATTACAGTTCCGTACTGCCCAATAGGCTTTATGCTCCAGTTCGACGGGAAGGTGGCATGCCTTTCCGTACACCAATCTAAAGGGAGACATGCCCAATTGGGTCTTGTGGGCGGTCCTATAGGCCCACAATGCTTCCGGAAGTCGGGACGACCAGTCCTTCCTGTCAGGTCGAACAGTGACTTGCAGGATTTTCTTGATCTCCCGATTGGACAGCTCAGCTAGACCATTAGTTTGGGGGTGGTAAGGAGTAGAGCTTCGGTGAGACACCCCGTATTTGGTCATCAGTGACCTAAACTGAGCATTTGTGAAATGGGTCCCCCCATCAGAGATTATTGCACGAGGAATCCCGAACCTTGAGAAAATGTGTTGATGAATGAATTTGAGGACGATTTTGTGATCACAGGTTCGGGTCGGTATGGCTTCGATCCATTTGGACACGTAGTCCACAGCCAACAGAATGTATTCGAAACCATCCGAAACAGGAAAGGGGCCCATAAAATCAATCCCCCAAACATCAAAGATTTCGCATACTAGAATCGGTTGCATAGGCATCATGTCGCGACGGCTCATGTTGCCCAAAGTCTGGCAACGACTGCATGCCTTGCAATGACTGTATGCGTCTTTGAACAGTGTGGGCCAGTAAAAGCCGCACTGGAGGACTTTTGCTGCGGTTTTATGCCCGGCAAAATGGCCACCGCATGCCTGGTCATGGCAGAAAGAGAGGATATTGTTGACTTCCCCTTCCGGGACACATCTCCGGATGATCAGATCGGCACCTATGCGGAAGAGGTACGGGTCTTCCCAAATGTAATACTTGGCATCGGAGCGTAATTTGTCTCTCTTGGCCTTCGGCCAATCGGACGGGGTCTGATGAGATGCCAAGTAATTTACAATATTAGCGAACCATGGAAGGCTAGTACCAATAGTCAGCAGGTGCTCATCGGGAAAATGCTCCGTGATGGGTCCGGAGGGGTCAATTATTTCAGAAGGAAGACGGGACAAGTGATCAGCTACCACGTTTTGTTTTCCCGCTTTATCGCGAATCTCGAGGTCAAATTCTTGCAACAGCAAGATCCATCGGATCAATCGAGGTTTCGCGTCCTTCTTCGCAAGGAGATGCCTCACAGCTGTGTGATCCGAGTATATGATGACATGGGAACCCAGAAGATACGATCTGAACTTCTCTAGGGCAAATACTACAGCTAGCAGCTCTTTCTCAGTAACTGTATAGTTACGCTGAGCCTCATCGAGTGTTTTGCTGGCGTAGTAAATGACCACAGGTTTCTTGTCATTTTTCTGCCCCAAAACCGCTCCTACAGCGAAGTCGGATGCATCACACATGATCTCAAAGGGTTGAGACCAATCAGGGGACTGTAGGATCGGGGCTTGGGTGACTCGATCACGCAGGATTTCAAATGCTTGAGTGCATTCCTTGGAGATTTCGAAGGGAACATCCTTGGAGAGAAGAGTGGTCAGGGGGCGTGCGATTTTTGAAAAATCAGGGATAAATCGTCGATAAAAACCGACATGCCCTAAAAAGGATCGGATGTCCCTGATCGAGCTAGGCATAGGAAGGTGAGAAATCAGATTAACCTTAGCTCGATCCACTGGGATACCTTTCTCCGAAATTGAGTGTCCCAAGACAATTCCCTCAGGCACCATGAAATGGCTCTTTTCCCAGGAAAGAACCAAATTCACATCGATGCACCGCCTGAGTATCTGGACCAAGTGTTGGAGGCAATCGTCGAATGATGCTCCGAAAACTGAAAAGTCATCCATGAAGACTACCAGATAATCACCTACCATATCTGAGAATATGGCAAGCATGCATCGCTGAAAAGTAGCGGGTGCATTACAAAGACCGAAAGGCATCCTTCGGAAAGTGTATGTTCCGAAGGGGCAGGTGAACGTGGTCTTTTCTTGGTCCTCAGGATGGATTGCCACCTGGTTATAACCGGAGTACCCGTCAAGAAAGCAGAAGAACCTATTTCCCGCTAGTTTTTCGAGAATTTGATCAATGAAGGGTAGTGGGAAGTGATCCTTCTTCGTGGAGGAATTGAGTCGGCGGTAATCTATACAGACTCTCCACGAGTTGGCTAATCGGGTAGGAATGATTTCTCCGGTCTCAGTCGTTATAGTGGTGAGTCCTGCCTTCTTGGGCACGACCTGAATTGGGCTCACCCAACGACTATCGGAGATCGGGTAGATGATTCCGGCATCTAACCACTTGATGATCTCCTTTTTCACGACCTCCTGCAGATTGGGGTTTAAGCGTCTCTGCATTTCACGAGAAGGTCGTGTGCCCTCTTCTGAATAGATATGATGAGTACAATAAGAGGGACTTATTCCAGTCAAATCATCGAGAGTCCATCCGATGGCTCTGCGATGTTGCTGGAGGACAACAATCAGACGGGATTCCTGTTCAGGACTGAGGTTGGAATTGATGATCACAGGAAGGGTCTGATTAGAACCCAAAAAGATGTATTTTAAGTGAGCAGGAAGGGGTTTCAGTTCGAGGATGGGGTTTTCAGCAGCAGCGGGTGGTTCAGTATAGATGTGAGGTTCAAGGGTGGAAGTTACTGGGTTGTTCACATCTGGATTTGACTCCTCTGTTTGCGGGTCAAGATCCTTCTGTGGTTGATGAGGCATACTCAAGTCCTTCTGGAGGTGTGATTCATCAACCAAAGTCTTGATGTCACAAATTTGCTCGATGACGCCGCAATTAATTCCTTGTTGGGCCTTAAATATATCAATTTTCAGTGTTTGATCTCCAAACTTAAGCTCTATTTGGCCCTCCTCACAGCTGATGTTGGCTCTAGCAGTAGCCAAGAAAGGTCTCCCTAGAATGATTGGTGTATCCCTAGGGTTCTCAGGTGCATCCATGTCTAAGACTATAAAGTCCACTGCAAAATAGAAATCCCGCACTCTCACGATAACATCCTCGAGAATCCCTTTTGGTGACTTTATAGATCGATCTGCTAATTGTAATGTCACCTCGGTTGGTTTCAGCTCAGATTCCTCTAGATGGTCAAGTAAGGATGTGGGTATCAGATTTATAGATGCACCTAAGTCTAACAATGCTCTATCAAATTGGGTACCACCTATCTTACAGGAGATCAGGGGAGTTCCAGGATCTTTTGCCTTGGGTGGGAGTCTACTAAGGATTACAGAGCTGGCTTGCTCTGACAGAACAATTGGGCTCCCTCCCTTGGTTCGCGGCTTACGCTGGGGTGTACATATATTCTTTAGAAATCGTGCGTAAGCTGGTACGTGGCGAATTGCATCCATCAAGGGGATATTTATGTGGACCTGCTCAAAGAGCTTGACCAGGTCCTCCTCAGGGGCCACGGGTTTTGTGGTCTTCTTTCCCTTGGTCAGGGCCTCGGGAAACGGGATCTTGGTTGGTTCCTCTAGGATAGGTCCAGGTTGTGGGTCTGGAACAGCGGTACCTTGGATAACTATCCTAGGGTCATGGTTATCAGGCTGGGAGTGGTTTGGATAATGCGGGTCTTGAGTTGTCTTACCACTACGTGTTGTTACAGAATTTAATCCAGCCTGATTTTGGTTTGGGTTTGGTAGGAGGGGTGGCTGCTGCTGAAATCCCGCACGAGAAGTTGAGGCTTCCATCTCGTCTGGAGGTGGAGCAGTAGGGGCCTGATAAATCCATTGAGCGTGGCCTAAATTTGGATTCATAACACGCTTCTGGGTTGGCACGTTATTTGGGTTAGGAAGAGGTTGGGAAGGGAGTGTGCCTGGCTGGCGAGAATTTGCCAACTGGGCCAGTTGAGTTTTAACTTCAGTAAGCTCGTCCTTGTGCTGTTTTTGAATAGCCGCATTCGTTTTTTGAATGTCAGCCAGAGTCTGAAGGATTAAGGACATTTGATCTTGATTTGGCCCTGATGGATAAGTAGGATTGGGCCGAGGCTGAGGCGGCTGGTAGTGATGAGAGGGCTGTGGGCGGGACTGAAAAGGTGGTCTTTGGGTTTGGGAATTTCCCGCCCACTGAAAATTTGGATGTTTCGCCATCCAGGGTTGTAAGTGTTGGAGAATGGGTCGTTCTGGATGGCGTTGAGGTCCTCGCAGATCTGAGGAACCTCCTGAGAGTCAGGGAAAGGAGGAATGGCGTTTCCCCGGTTGGTGTAGAAAGGATCGGATGATCTTCCAGTCCAAGAATCAGATGGGGATGGATATGGATCCATCCCAGGGGAGGATCGGTGGAGGATGTTTTGCACAGTCTCCTGTGTGGAAGGAGGTTGTGCAAAGGAGTTACGCGCAGAGGTGGCTCGCTGCAAGTGCTGAGTCAGCTCATCCACCTTCTTTTCAATGATTGAGACCATGTCCAATCGACTGGCCATTAATTCCAGGTCGACTGATGCGGACAGGCCCTGCGTCTCATGTGCCCCCTTAAGATTCGTCGCTGCGCGGGTATTCGTCCTGTCAAATAATCCCATGGAGTCATTGTTGATGGAGTTCTCGCACATATTTTCGAGAATCTCCCATACGGTGTCTTCATGTTGACCCATGATGTTTCCTCCGCAAGTTGCATTGACAAAAAGGCGGATGTCCTCACGGAGTCCCTGGTAAAAAGATTGGACTTGTTCCCATTTAGGAACTCCGTGATGGGGGCACTTTCTCATGAGATCCTGAAAACGATCCCATGCCTCATGGAGAGGTTCTCCTGATTGTTGAGTGAAGTGTGTAATCTGATGGCGCAAGGCGTTGGTCCGACCAACGGGAAAAAACTTTTTCAAAAATTCGGATTGAAGTTCTTCCCAAGTGTTGATCGGCCAGGTCTGAGTTTGATACCAATGGGCGGCCTTGTCCATAAGAGAAAAGGAGAACATCTTCATGAGAAGAATATCCCGATTTTGCGCATCTGATCCAAAAGTGTGGGCCAGATGCTTTAGCTGTTTGATGTGCTGGAAGGGATCTTCAGAATTAAGCCCATGGAATTTAGGTATAGCATGAATCATGTTGGGCTTTAGTTCGGAATCAGGTCCTCCAGTCGGGATTCTGACTCGAGGCTCAATGGCCACCGCAGCAGGATTGTAGTGGTCCCGCATCATAGGACGCTGTGGTGGGTGCACGAAGTTTTGGAAGAGGTCATTGAGTCGCTGGAGCTGGTGTTCCAGATTATTTTCTTCCTCAACTGGCTGAGCCATGATGGGGGAAGAAGAAGAAGAACTTGGTTCTGAATCAGAAGAGAGAATAATGTGAGGGTGTTGCTGCACAAACACGGGCGTCGAGGCTTGGCCTTGACGAGAGTGAATTTCTAATGGAGGTCTTAAGGGTGGTCCTAGGGACCTCCTTCCGTACATGCACAGTTGGAAGAGGTAAGTTTAGAAGGTACTGGACCCAATCAAGGCACCCAAAAATATGTTGGGTGACTATAGAGGTGCGGGGCAGATGGACCCCTTGATCAGAAAGATCGTCCACCTGAGAATTACCTGGGCAGCCAGAGAGGGAGAGTCCCGCGAAGACCCCTACACGGTAGAGCGTCCCCACGGGTTACAGGGTTTCCCCCACCCGACCTCTCTTGTCACTGCGGTTCCAGGTAGACCAGAATGGGGATCTTGACCTCTTAAGTCTACCAATTTTAAGATCAGGGTGCTTAAGGTTTCACTTGAACTTTAGTCTTTTTAAGTGCAAAGAGTGACCTAATTTAAGGTTGGTTAACCCAAAGGGGTCAACTTTACCTCTTGTTTTCTTTGAGAGCTTTTTGGGTCCTTTCTTTTAGGGTTCAAGTGTTTAGAGAGAGCCAATTGTTTAGGATTTTTCTTGTTAATTATTTTCAATCAATGGTTTGGGCACACCTCTTTTGGATTTCCTCAATTCTTGATTAAGGGGTGTGTCTCAACTGAAATCCTATCGTTTAACCTTATGTTGGCTCTACTTGGTCCATTTAACTCTTTGTTGGGCAATTAGGGCTCAAGCAAGAATGTGTTAGCCCTTAAATACCCTTAATAGTGTGCAGGAGTAATGAGTTGAAAACATGCAACTCTTTATGGTTACTAAGTATGGAAGACAGGTTAGCCCTATATTGCTTGTTCTTTTCTTTTCTTCCTCTTTAGAGTTTAGGGGTTAATAGTGAGAGGAAAGATTTACCTGTCTTCGGAGTGGTTGTCGTGTGGTTGCTTGTCTTCTCGAGTTCCTGTAGCTGCACAAAAGAGGAGATTATCAGAAATTAAAAGAAACAGGAATGTTTACCTCTAGAATAGCCGTTGCTCCCCGGCAACGGCGCCAAAAATGAAATCGTCGGTTCGTTTCAACCGGGTTTTAGTTATAACGTTGTAGTAAAGCCGGTTATTACCAACACTTCAAATATAAATTTTTTTACTCAGAAAATAAAAGAGTTCCCGAGGTCGAACTCAGGGAGCAAGTTGTATTCTAGAGATATACATGTTTCTTTTACAAAAAGAAAGAGAGAGGGAAAGAATTTGTTGTTTTCTCTTTGTTCTGCAGGGGGGGTGCTCTTCTTTCTCTCTTTCTTTAGATCTTCTCTCTCTGTTCTGCAGAGGTGATATTCTTCTTCTGCAATGGTGATGCTCTTCTTTTTCTTCCTGCTGTTCCTGCTTTGGTGATGTTCTTCTTTCTTCAGAGCTCCTTGTTCTTCTTCCTTGGTTTCTGCCTTGACCTCTCTTCTTCTTTTTTAGAGCTTCTGCCTTCAGCTACTAAGTCTTCCTTTCTTCTTCTTCTGCTTTGGCCGTTGCTCTTCCTTCTTCTTCAGCCTGCCTTCTTTCCTGCTCTGGCTGCTGACCTTCCGTCGTCTGACCCGGTGCTTAGACGACTTAACTATGCATTTGCTACAGTGCAGCTCCTTCTTCTTCCGCGGGTCTTCTTCTTCGCCTGTGCCTGCACACTTCAGGGTTTTTCGTCAAGAGGCAAAACCTACTCTACCCTCCCCCCCCCGCGTCTCTCTTTCTCTCTGAAACCACTCTTCGGCAAGCTCTCCCAGAGCTATCGGGTCATCGGGTTCGGGTCACACCCGGGTCCAGGCCCAGCGGCGTGCGTGGTGGGCGAGGAGTGCAGGTCAGTCTAAGTCGGGTCGGGTCAGGTCCGCGAGGCGTGAGAGCGGACGAGACCGGGTAACCGGGCGGGTGTAAGGGGACCTCACCCCGTGTACTGAGGCAATAGGGCTGGTGCACGAAATCAATTTAAACAGTGGAACGGGTGTGAGGCTTACCGATGTGGGACTAAACGCAGACCGTTCCTCGCGTGCGCCTGCTGGGAGACCGCGGCCTGGCTTCTGCAGCTGCGGCTTCTATTTGCATAAGTTGCTGGCTGGCTGCCTTCGCAAGACTCCCTGTACTCCGCAGCAGCTGGAGACCTGGAGTCCTCAAGCCTGGAGCGCGGGAGAAGCTGCTTCAATGTGCGTCAATGGCGGTCGAACCTCAAAACCTGTCGGACACGAATATGGCCTTGCGGCCTGATCAAACCACTGGGGAACCTTCGCCGTGGCACGGCGAAGGTGAGGAGCTGCGCGGCAGGCCGCAAGGAGGTGTCTGGCGGCAGCCCTGGGTCGGACTGCAACCGGAGGAATGGGTTTGTTCGGGGGAGTGTTACGGAGGTGTGGAGTGGCAGTGGAGGGGTGGGGGGTGCTCAGTGTGATGAGGCGGAGGTTCGGTGAGGGTCGGCGAGCCGTGTGGGTTGCTGAGGTGATGGGAGCGGCTCGCCGGAGGGTGTTCGGAGGCGAAGGGGGTGAAGGTGGTCAGGGTCGGTAGAGGGCTTAATTGAATAAATTGAAAGTGGGGAAAGAAAGAGGAGGAGAAGGGGAGTAACTCTAGCTTACTTGCAGGGACGAAGGGGGAGGAACAGGGCGACAGTCGTACTGACTGTCGCCGGAGAAGACGATGCTCAGGGAAAGGGGCGGCGGCGAGCAGAGAGCCGGAGAGGCGCCAGCTGGGTGCGGCGTGGCGCGGGAAGAGCAGGGGAGGAAGTCTCTGCTGCTGGTATTGCGGCAGAGCGAAGAGGTGGAGGGGAAGGGAACCGCCGGAGCTGGTGAGCGTCTGCCGGAGGAAGAAGAGAAGAAAGTTGGGGATTTTCTCCGTCAGATCCAGGCTGCCCTGGTCGGTGGAGCAGCGGGGGGTATTTATAGGGAGCAAACAGGGAGGAAGGCGGAGGGAGACGACGTGTCTCCCTCGCCGGAGGATGGTCGGAAACAAGAACCCATACCGTCCGTGCGTTCGCACGGCCGGTATGGTGGGTTACGATGACCAGGGGGGTGTCCCTGCGACGGCTGACGACGCAGGGCTCCCCCGGTTTACTTGCCCGGTCCCCCACCTCACCCTGCGCGGCGCCATGCTCCGCGCAAGGTCGCCGGAGCATGGTGCTGGCAGGTTTTGCAGGAGGGACCTGGTTGCAAAGAACGAAGGAGAGTTAGGGGCCAAAATGCGAGGGTTCAAAAGTTGAGGGCCAAAGAGTAAATATATGAGGACCAAAGTGTAAAGTCGGTCAAGGAGGTTTCTTCTTAGGCTCAAGTTTTTATACATGACTAATTAGGACCTAAGGAATCTGATGGTGAATTTCATTTCCATATTAAACCTTGTTTGACCGGTCAATTTGCGCAAAAACCCAAATTAAGTTATTAATTGGGCATGGTTCTCAATGTAGGTCAAAATGGGTTCTAAAGGCCAAATTGAAGGTTCTAAACCCTAGAGATTATTTTTCTATGAATTTTAGAGGGTTTATTCTATTTTTACTTTTCCTCGAACCTTGTGAATTGAAGTGGGTTGTTTTAGGGTTACAGATTATCATTTGGTTTCTTGGAAGTGCTGTAGCCCTTGCTAGATCATTTCATCCCACTTTTATTCTTATTAAGCTGCTTTGACCTATGTTTGGGCCCTGAATTACCCTGTATGCAGATTATACTGGTAAAATTGCACTTTTACCCCTTATGACTTGTTTTCTTCTCAAACTCAGAATTCTCTGAGTTAAGCCTTTCCTTGAGATATGTAGGAGCTTTTATCCTTTATATTAGGTCAAAATGAGCTAGTTATGGCTCATGATGAGGTTCTCATCAGAGCCCAATTCAGGTCGTGCCCAAGAAGGCAGGAGGCACCACTATAACGACTGAGACCGGAGAAATCATTCCTACCCGATTAGCCAACTCGTGGAGAGTCTGTATAGATTACCGTCGACTCAATTCCTCCACGAAGAAGGATCATTTCCCACTACCCTTCATTGATCAAATTCTCGAAAAACTAGCGGGAAATAGGTTCTTCTGCTTTCTTGACGGGTACTCCGGTTATAAGCAGGTGGCAATCCATCCTGAGGACCAAGAAAAGACCACGTTCACCTGCCCCTTCAGAACATACGCTTTCCGAAGGATGCCTTTCGGTCTTTGCAATGCACCCGCTACTTTTCAGCGATGCATGCTTGCCATATTCTCAGATATGGTAGGTGATTATCTGGAAGTCTTCATGGATGACCTTTCAGTTTTCGGAGCATCATTCGACGATTGCCTCCAACACTTGGTCCAGATACTCAGGCGGTGCATCGATGTGAATTTGGTTCTTTCCTGGGAAAAGAGCCATTTCATGGTGCCTGAGGGAATTGTCCTGGGACACTCAATTTCGGAGAAAGGTATCCAAGTGGATCGAGCTAAGGTTAATCTGATTTCTCACCTTCCTATGCCTAGCTCGATCAGGGACATCCGATCCTTTTTAGGGCATGTCAGTTTTTATCGACGATTTATCCCTGATTTTTCAAAAGTCGCACGCCCCCTGACCACTCTTCTCTCCAAGGATGTTCCCTTCGAAATCTCCAAGGAATGCACTCAAGCATTTGAAATCCTGCGTGACCGAGTCACCCAAGCCCCGATCCTACAGTCCCCTGATTGGTCTCAACCCTTTGAGATCATGTGTGATGCATCCGACTTCGCTGTAGGAGCGATTTTGGGACAGAAAATTGACAAGAAACCTGTGGTCATTTACTACGCCAGCAAAACACTCGATGAGGCTCAGCGTAACTATACGGTTACTGAGAAAGAGCTGCTAGCTGTAGTATTTGCCCTAGAAAAGTTCAGATCATACCTTCTGGGTTCCCGTGTCATCATATACTCGGATCACACAGCTGTGAGGCATCTCCTTGCAAAGAAGGACGCGAAACCTCGATTAATCCGATGGATCTTGCTGTTGCAAGAATTTGACCTTGAGATTCGCGACAAAGCGGGAAAGCAAAACGTGGTAGCTGATCACTTGTCCCGTCTTCCTTCTGAAATAATTGACCCTTCCGGACCCATCACTGAGCATTTTCCCGATGAGCACCTGCTGACTATTGGTACTAGCCTTCCATGGTTTGCTAATATAGTAAATTACTTGGCATCTCATCAGATCCCGTCCGATTGGCTGAAGGCCAAGAAAGACAAATTACGCTCCGATGCCAAGTATTACATTTGGGAAGACCCGTACCTCTTCCACATAGGTGCCGATCAGATCATCCGAAGATGTGTCCCGGAAGGGGAAGTCAACAATATCCTCTCTTTATGCCATGACCAGGCATGCGGTGGCCATTTTGCCGGGCATAAAACCGCATCAAAAGTCCTCCAGTGCGGCTTTTACTGGCCCACACTGTTCAAAGACGCATACAGTCACTGCAAGGCATGCAGTCGTTGCCAGACTTTGGGCAACATGAGCCATCGTGACATGATGCCTATGCAACCGATTCTAGTATGCGAAATCTTTGATGTTTGGGGGATTGATTTTATGGGCCCCTTTCCTGTTTCGGATGGTTTCGAATACATTCTGTTGGCTGTGGACTACGTGTCCAAATGGATCGAAGCCATACCGACCCGAACCTGTGATCACAAAATCGTTCTCAAATTCATTCATCAACACATTTTCTCAAGGTTCGGGATTCCTCGTGCAATAATCTCTGATGGGGGGACCCATTTCACAAATGCTCAGTTTAGGTCACTGATGACCAAATACGGGGTGTCTCACCGAATCTCTACTCCTTACCACCCCCAAACTAATGGTCTAGCTGAGCTGTCTAATCGGGAGATCAAGAAAATCCTGCAAGTCACTGTTCGACCTGACAGGAAGGACTGGTCGTCCCGACTTCCGGAAGCATTGTGGGCCTATAGGACCGCCCACAAGACCCAATTGGGCATGTCTCCCTTTAGACTGGTGTACGGAAAGGCATGCCACCTTCCCGTAGAACTGGAGCATAAAGCCTATTGGGCAGTACGGAACTGTAATCTGGATCTTTCCAAGGCTGGGACCCACAGAAAACTCCAAATCAGCGAGATCGATGAATTACGCCTAGACGCGTACGAGAACTCGCAAATCTACAAGGAGCGGGTTAAAGCCTTCCACGACAAACACATCTCGAGAAAGATCTTTCATCCTGGTCAAAAGGTCCTACTCTTTGATGCCCGACTCAAACTCTTCCCAGGAAAACTGAGATCTAAGTGGGTCGGACCATATTTGGTCCGACAGGTTTTTGGAAATGGAGCAATCGAAATCAGTCCACTCAGCCACGATTCTGAACCTTTCATCGTGAACAGTCAGAGACTCAAGCCGTTCATTGATGTAACTTCTACTGATTTGGCTGAGGCATCTTATATCCTCCTTTCCCCTTGAGCTTATTGCGCCCAGCCGATGGCGTAAAACTCAGCGCTTAACGGGAGGCAGCCCGTCATTCTCTTTGAAAACCTGAAACTTGTTCTGACACCTTTTAGCACTCGAAGTTCACCCTTGTAGACAGCCGACCCCAACTCAGATGCTTGCATCTGGGATTTGAAATCGTCCGCAAAAATTCAACCCAACCCATCCACTCATCCAAATTTCTGTCTTAAGAAATGAACTAAGACCCCCTAGGTTACAATGAGGACATTGCAAATCTTAGGCATGGGGGGGTATGAAAGTGCAAAACTTGTAAGAAAAGGTTTCAAACAAAAAAATTCACATATGCCAAAAACACCATAAAAATTAAAAAAATTTTCGAAAAAGAATAAGAGGAAAAGAGGAGAAGGAAATTTTGTGAAGGAGAAGAGAAACAAAATGAAAAAGGAGCACGAAATTATAAGAAAAGGTGATAGTCGTTAGTAAGGAACTAAGGAATTAACCTAAGTTCTAGACCTCATTCAAGAGAATAACTGAAAAGTGCTTAATGAGATTAGTAAGAACGCAAACCTTAGGCATTCTTGTATAGACTCTTAGTACCCATTAAGATTTGGACACTCCTCAAGAGGTTGAGGAAAATGAAAAGCTGAAGTATTAGGTCTAAGGCTTAGGGAGTATTCGGCCTCGTTAACTAATTTTTGGTTTACGGGACTCAGTAACCTAAGCACCCTAACCTCGCACACAGCCTGGTTCAATAAGCGTAAAAATCAGAATCACGTAGAAGCGTCGCAAAATTCTGAAAGGAACACCTAGAATAGGAGCGGCCGATCAACACAAGTTGATTTGGACGAGTTCCCAGCGCGGAGAGGCGGGAAATCCCCTCGAAGATGCGTAACAAAATATCATCTCCTCGGTGCTTGTCTCTTAGGATATTTACATATCCTACTGGGGGCATGTAAGCACTCTGCTGGTTCAGATTCCATGGATGGCATTATCTCGAAGTGTCAATTGCCAGGGTCTGGATTCGGCCACGGAACACCATGGATGGGATTATCTCGAAATCTCAATAGCCAGGGTTCCGGGGGTTGCCATGGGCGGTGCTATCTCGAAACATCGATCGCTAGGAACCCTTGAGGATTGATGATGGGAGCAAGGAATCTGATACGGACCGTGTTGAAAAGCCAATCCTAGGCTAGAACTAAAAAGAAAAAGAGAGAGAAAACTCTCCAAACAGAAAAACTTTCTATCTCTCTCTTACAAAACGCACTGCGAACTGAGCCAGGGCTAAAATCATTTCAAGCACGGGTGCTTTAACCACAAAGTCCAATAAACCTTAGGTTAGTTCTTGTGGACCTTAAAAACCTTTGCTAAAGACTGAGGCTAAGGCTAGACAGATTTGGATCTTGATTGGTACTAGAGTACCTTTTAGGCCTATGGTCAGCATTCTAACCTAATCTATGCTCAAATAAAAAAGGCACTTATCTAAAACTATTAAAAACTTCATGGTCTAGAACAAGGGTTGAAACCTTAAGTTTTTGCTAAGGGACTAGCAAAAGCTAGGCATGGGGGTATGATGAGAACCTCATCATGAGCCATAACTAGCTCATTTTGACCCAATACAAAGGATAAAAGCTCCTACATAACTCAAGGAAAGGCTTAACTCAGAGAATTCTGAGTTTAAGGAGAAAACAAGCCATAAGGGGTAAAAATGCAATTTTACCAGTATAATATGTATACAGGGTAATTCAGGGCCCAAACACAGGTCAAAGCAACTTAATAAGAATAAAAGTGGGATGAAATGATCTAGCAAGGGCTACAGCAATTCCAAGAAACTAAATGATAATCTGTAACCCTAAAACAACCCACTTCAATTCACAAGGTTCGAGGCAAAGTAAAAATAGAATAAACCCTCTAAAATTCATAGAAAAATAATCTCTAGGGTTTATAACCTTCAATTTGGCCTTCAGAACCCATTTTGACCTACATTGAGAACCATGCCCAATTAATAACTTAATTTGGGTTTTTGCGTAAATTGACCGGTCAAACAAGGTTTAATATAGAAATGAAATTCACCATCAGATTCCTTAGGTCCTAATTAATCATGTATAAAAACTTGAGCCTAAGAAGAAACCTCCTTGACCGACTTTACACTTTGGTCCTCATATATTTACTCTTTGGCCCTCAACTTTTGAAGCCTCGCATTTTGGCCCCTAACTCCCCTTCGTTCTTTGCGATCAGGTCCCCCCTGCAAAACCTGCCAGCACCATGCTCCGGCGACCTTACGCGGAGCATGGCGCCGCGCAGGGTGAGGGGGGGGGACCTGGCAAGTAAACCGGGGGTGCCCTGCGTCGTCAACCGTCGCAGGGACACCCCCCTGGTCGTTATAACCCACCATACCGGCCGTGCGAACGCATGGACGGTATGGGTTCTTGTTTCCGGCCATCCTCCGGCGAGGGAGACACGTCGTCTCCCTCCGCCTTCCTCCCTGTTTGATCCCTATAAATACCCCCGTTGCTCCACCGACCGGGGCAGCTCGGGTCTGACGGAGAAAACCCCCAACTTTCCTCTCTTCTCTCTCCGGCAGACGCTCACCAGCTCCGGCGGTTCCTCCCCCTTCTCCTCTTCGCTCTGCCGCAATACCAGCAGCAGAGACTTCCTCCCCTGCTCTTCCCGCGCCACGCCGCACCCAGCTGGCGCCTCTCCGGCTCTCTGCTCGTCGCCGCCCCTTTCCCTGAGCATCGACTTCTCCGGCGACAGTCGATACGACTGTCGCCCTGTTCCTCCCCCTTCGTCCCTGCAAGTAAGCTAGAACTACTCCCCTTCTTCTCCTCTTTCTTTCCCCGCCTTCAATTTATTCAATTAAGCCCTCGACCGACCCTGACCATCGTCACCCCCTTCGTCTCCGGCCACCCCCCGGCGTGATGCTCCCATCGCTCCACAGCCTCACACACCTCGCCGACCCTCACCGAACCTCCCCCTCATCACACTGAGCACCCCCCACCCCTTCACTGCCACTCCACACCTCCGTAACGCTTCCCCCAACAAACCCATCCTCCGACCCACAGTCCGACCTAGGGCAGCCCTTGCACGCCGCCCCGCGCCTCGCCACCACCCACACGAGCTTCGCCGCACCCTGGCGAAGCTCCCGGCACTTTCTGATTAGGCCGAGAGGCCGTTCTTCTGTGAACAGGCCACCCGACCTCCGCCGCCATTGCCGTGCAGAAGGAGCTGCTTCCGCCTGCAGCTACAGGCGCGCCACGCTCAGCGCCACGCTCAGATTCGACTCCCAGGCCTTGCGAGGCATTTCGACAAAACACCAGGCTCGCAGCTAAGGCAGAAGGCTTCGCGTGACGCCGCGATCTCCCGCTGCTTTCCCCGCTGCGGGCGCGCAATTGAGGTGGGACATTTAGTCCCACCTCGGAAAAGTCCGAAGAGGCGCAGAGATATAAGACGGAAAAGTGCTGGAGGCTTACTGCCTCAGCACACGGGGTGAGGTCCCCTTCACCTGCCCGGTTACTCGATCTCGTCCGCGCTCACGCCCCGCGGACCTGACCCGACCCGACCCGACTTAGACTGACCTGCACTCCTCGCCCACCACGCACGCCGGTGGGCCTGGACCCGGGCACGACCCGTACCCGATTACCCGGCAGCTCTGGGAGAGCTTTCCCAAGAGTGGTTTCAGAGAGAGAGAGACGCGGGGGAGAGGGTAGAGTAGGTTTTGTCCTCTGACGTAAGCTCTGAAGTGTGCAGGAACAGGTGAAGAAGAAGGAAGCTGAGGAAGACACTGTAGCAACAGGCAGTTTAAGTCGTCTGATTTGGAAATCAGACGACGGCCTGAAGGGAAAAGAAGAAAGAAGGAGGGGCGACGTCCCTGACTGGAAAAAGAAAAGACGGAAGAAGGAGATCTGCAGAAAGAAAGAGCATCACCTCTGCAGAACGAGGAAGAAGAAGATCACCTCTGCAGAACAAAGAAGAAAGAAGGAGATCAGAAGAAAGAAAGAAGAGCATCACCTCTGCAGAACGAAGAAGAAGAAGATCACCTCTGCAGAACAAAGAAGAAAGAAGGAGATCTGAAGAAAGAAAGAAGAGCATCACCTCTGCAGAACGAAGAAGAAGCAGATCTGAGACGAGGAGAAACAAAGAAAAAAAAAGAGACACCACATTCTTTCTCTCTCTTTGTTTATTTTTGTAAAAGAAACATGTATATCTCTAGAATACAACTTGCTCCCTGAGTTCGACCTCGGGAACTCTTTTATTTTCCGAGTAAAAAATTTATATATTTGAAATGATGGCAATAACTGGCTATATTACATCGACATAACAATAAAACCCGGTTATCTCTCGAAGTCATTGTTATCAGCACCCTTGGGAGAACCATCCACTCTTGGGAAGAGATGAGAACAGCGTTTCTCAAGAAGTTCTTCCCAATCGGGTGAACCAATGCGCTTCGCCGTGCTACCACTTCATTTACACAACAAAATTGTGAACAATTTCATGAGGCATAGGAGGGATATAATGACCTCCTCAGGAAGTGTCCGCACCACGGTCTGCCTAAGTGGCATATAGCCCAGATTTTCTACTATGGGCTAAATGAGACTTTGAAGCAGATTGATGCTTCCTGCGGAGGGAATTTCATGAATAAAGATGAGAATGGAGCATTTGAATTATTTGAAAATATGAGTGAAAACTCAATGAACAATGCTTCCATTGTCGCCTTTAATCATAGCAGCCTGCCCTGTAATGTCCACGAAGTTGACACGGGACCCTCCCATTCATCCACATATCTCAGCCTTATCGCACAGAAATTGGATAAAGTCTTCGTCGTGCACAAGAAGATGGATGACCTTCTGGCCAACCTAGCCCGTTCTATGGCAAACACCCCCACCTCACCACTTCGTCACAATTCCAATTCTTCCAATACCAGGCTTATCCCAAGAAACCCCATAAGACCTTCCCTATCGAGTGTCACGCCGAGCGACTCGGTAAGTCATGTGGATCTAGCTTCTATGAGCCAGTATTTTGACACGGAGGACCAAGCCTCTTGTGCTCGGACGCATGTTTACATGCAGACGCGTCTTCTGGCATAGAAGACACTTGCACCCTGGGGAAAAACCCGTTCTATGCCACTTATAACCTAGGGTGTCGAAATCATCCGAACATCACATGGTCCAACAACCGACAACGCCAAAACCTCGTGAGTGGACCAATGCAACCGTCCACACCCGTCATCCCAAGGGCCTGGTCTAATCCTATGGTGAATCTGCCATCGGGTCCTTGCGTACCACAAACAGAACATGCATCAAGTCCTCTTGATAAATTGATACGGATGATGATGAAAATGTCAAAGCGCCATGAAGAGAACATGACCTCTCTTCAGCACCAATTGGCGCAGCAGAATACTGAGATCAGTCAACTACGCATGACAACTCGATCTCAGGCACTCTCCCAGCCCAACCTGTTCCCAACCAGCGAAATTTCATACCCCGTGGTCCTCAACCACAGGTACGACCTTCTCAAGGGCAAGTACATCAAATTCTGCAACCTCCGAGCATTCCACCGAGATTTCAGGCTAGTCCCACTGCAGCACCTCACTCTTATGTCCCTATTACGAACCCTCCTTCGCCTTATGATCGAACTGGACCCACATTGTCCAATGCTATCACTACGAGGAGCGATAAGCAGGCCGTTGATCCACCTCGACCTAATCCTGGCCCGTCTTCTCCATCGCCCTCTCATTTGAGATGCACACCGCATTCGCGAGAGGACTATACACCCAAATTTGTGCCAGAATCAGTCCCATTCCCTGAGGCTCTACTGAGGGAGCCAAAAGGCAAAAAGAAAGATATGCAAGCCTTTGGTAACCTGCATAATTTGTTCAGGGATGTTGAAATCATGGTACCCCTGCTAGAGGCTATCGACCACATACCTACTGTCGCCCGATTTTTCAAAGACTACACAACACTCAGGCGACAGTTAAAGAAAACTAAGAATCCGGTGGTTCTCTCTCCTCATGCGAGTTGTGCTATACTGTCAAACCTACCACCGAAGTAGAAAGATCCGGGCACACCACTTATTTCCCGTAGCATCCAAGGCTGCAATTTTAATTGTGCCCTACTTGATCTAGGATCTTCCATTAATCTCCTACCAACCATCATGCTCGAAAAATTTTCCTTGGGAAATCTGAAACCCACCCCGGCCATGTTGCAGCTGGCAGATCATTCTGTCAAAATCCCGAAGGGTGCGGGGGAAGATGTTGTGGTTAGGGTCAACAGTCTTTATTTTCCTGTTGACTTTCTTGTTTTAGATATGGAAGTTCCTAGCTCACTTTCTAATTGTCCGATCATCCTTGGTTAACCTTTCTTGGCCACAGCCCGCACCCATATCGACTGCGAGTCGGGGTATATTGAGATTGCCGTTGGATCTGAAAAGCTCAAGCTTAACATCTTCAAGGCAGCCAAGAAATTTGATTGTGATTGTATCGAGGATGACACGTCTGATGATGACATGGCCGTCAGCGCGTGTATCGGACTAATTGGGACCTATTCTGACTGCTGCTGACTACCTTTAAACACTGATGATTTCTGACCGACACTTATTGTGGTGTTCCCCCATCCCTCCCGATTCCCGTACCTTCTCCTGGCCAGACTTCTGACGAGGTTTTCTCTGCTTCCCATACCTCGTGGTCTGAGTCATATCTGGGCTACTCACTGCCGGTCCACACTCTTGAAGATCGGATTGCCCTTTCTTTCCCGCCAAATCAGGCGGAGTTGCAAATCCACACTGGGACCTCGTGCCCATATACTACTCACTGGGGCTATTCCTTTTTGGATTCATCTATCCAAGAAGCCCTCTTCTTGGCCAATCTGACGGCCAATTTCTTCCTCCTAACTTGTTTTCTGATCCACCTGGGACACTTTCGTCCCAAGAAATGCCAGATCTTTCACCATCCACTCCCGAGCTGAAAGAGCTGCCTAGTACACTTAAGTATGCTTTCCTGGACCAAATGAAATGCTCCCCGTAATCATTAGTTCAAAATTTACCAGGGAGCAAGAGTGCAAACTAATTGAGGTCCTTATGGAACACAAAGCAGCCATTGGATGGTCTTTATCAGACTTATCTTGCATTAGCCCCTCCTACTGCACTCACCGTATATATACGGAGGAGGAGGCTTGACCTTCCCACGAGATGCGGCGACGTCTCAACCCTAACATGCGGGAGGTCGTTAAGAAAGAAATTATTAAGTGGCTGGATGCAGGGATAATCTACCCAATCAGCGATAGCCCCTGGGTGAGTTCGATTCACGTTGTGCCCAAGAAGGCAGGACTCACCATCTGTGTCAATGACAGGGGCAAATCCATCCCTACACGCACTCCTACATCTTGGAGAGTGTGTGTAGATTATAGGAAACTTAATGCTGCAACTAAGAAAGATCACTTTCCGCTACCTCTCATTGACCAAATCCTGGAGCGGTTAGTGGGAAATAAAATTTTCTGTTTCCTGAATGGATTCTCAGGATATAACCAAGTGGCAATTAACCCCTAGGACCAAGAGAAAACCACTTTTACCTGCCCCTTTGGCACCTTTGCATTTAGAAGGATGTCGTTCGGTCTTTGCAACACGCCAGCAACTTTCCAGAGATGTATGCTGGCGATATTTCATGACATGGTGGGTGACTTTCTCGAGGTCTTCATGGATGAACTTTTCTATCTTTGGATCCTCTTTCAATGAATGTCTTGACAACCTGACCCATATCCTTAGGAGATGTATTGATGTAAACCTCGTGCTTTCTTGGGAAAAAAGTCATTTTATGGTACGCGAAGGAATAGTTCTCGGACATATCATCTCCGATTGGGGTATCGAGGTTGATAGAGCTAAGCTTGATGTAATTGCTGATTTACCTATGCCTGGCTCTGTCAAACAAATCCACTCCTTCCTGGGACATGTCGGTTTCTATAGGAGATTCATCAAATACTTCTCCAAGATTTCTCGACCTTTAACTCATCTCCTATCGACCGACGTACCCTTCAATATGGGCCCCGACTGCATACGAGCATTCACGCAGCTGCGTAATGCTGTCACCAAGGCCCTTGTTCTCTAGCCACCTAATTGGTCCCTCAACTTTGAACTCATGTGTGACACTTCCGACCTTGCAGTCGGAGCCATCCTGGGACAAAGACATGATAGACACCCTTTCGTGGTGTACTACGCCAGTAAGACGTTGGACGAGGCCCAGCGTAATTATACTACCACTGAAAAAGAACTACTGGCGGTCGTCTTTGGGCTGGAGATATTCCGCTCTTACCTTCTGGGCTCATACATTATTATTTTCACTGATCACGCGGCCGTTCGCCATCTCATGCCCAAGAAGGATGCCAAGCCTAGACTGATTCGTTGGATCCTTCTGCTCCAAGAATTTGACATTGAGATCCGTGATAAGGTCGGAGCCTAGAATGTTGTGGCGGATCATCTTTCCAGACTGGACCCTAACCATATTGGACTTACTCTGCCGATCAATGAAATTTTTCCTGATGAGCACCTATTGGCAATTAATGTGGCAAGTGGACCATGGTATGCCGACATTGCCAATTACCTTGTTTCTGGACCCCTTCCACGTGGCTGGCATAAAAACCAGCACGAGCGTCTCATGGCAGATGCAAAGTATTATTTCTGGGATAATCCACTTCTTTTTCGCATAGGTGCTGATCAAATCATCCGTCGCTGTGTTCTTGACAGCGAATTCCCCAGTGTGCTATCCTTCTTCCACGATCTGGCCATTGGAGGCCATTTCTCTGGTAGGAAAACTACAGCCATGGTGTTGTAGTGCAGTTTCTTTTGGCCCTCCCTTCACCAGGATGCACACAATTATTCCAAGCATTGCACTAGGTGCCAGTCGTTAGGGTCAATGTCACGTCGTGACATGATGCCCTTGCAACCCATCCTAGCTGCGAAAATCTTCGACATTTGGGGAATTGATTTCATGGGTCCCTTTCCTCCTTCCAATAGCTTCGAATTTATTCTCATGGCTGCGGATTATGTTTCGAGATTGATCAAGGCTATTCCCACGCGTCGTGCTGACCATGTTATAGCCACTCGATTTGTCAAAGACCACATCTTTGCGTGCTTTGGGATCCCTCGAGCCATTATCTCTGATGGAGGAAGCCACTTTACCCATGCTTCTTTTCGGGCACTTCTGAGGAAATACCGAGTCCACCATCGTATCGCATCCCCGTATCATCCTCAAAGAATGGCCAGGCAGAGGTGTCGAACCGGCAAATCAAGCAAATTCTCAAGAAAACAATTCGGCCTGGCCATAAGGATTGGTCGGACAAGCTGATTGACACACTTTTGGCATATCGGACCACCTTCAAGGCTCCCCTTGTTATGTCTCCGTATAGAATCATTTACAGGAAGCCTTGTCATTTGCTTGTGGAGTTGGAGCACCGTGCTTATTGGGCAGTTCGCCAATGTAACCTTGACCCAGACCTGTGCAGTCGAGAAAGGAAACTCCAACTCAAGGAGATGGAAGAGCTCTGTCGTGAAGCCTATGATTCTGCTTTAACTTCAAACAATGCACAAAGGCTTTTCACGACAACCGTATTCGGCGGAAAGAATTTGAGCCATCTCAGCAAGTTTGGCTCTACAATGCCCAACTCAAATTCTTTCCTGGGAAATTAAAGTCCAAATGGACTGGTCCTTTCCTGGTCTCGAGACCATTTCCCAACGGGGCCATTGAAATTGAAGAACCCAAATCTGGGCATAAATTTATGGTCAATGGGCAGCATTTGAAGCCCTATCTTACTCATGAACTTGCCCTCTTTGGAGAAACTGTTGCCCTGCTGGAGGGTAACTAATTTTGTGCCTCATTCTGAGTCCAGCTGGGGACGTTAAATTCAGCACTCATTGGGAGGCACCCCAACAACACTCACCATCCACCATCACTTTTCACGCCACTGTCACGATCACTTCACTTTTCACTTCACCACCCACCATCCACCTACCCTACCACCTTGCTGTATACCCTGCACCTCAGCTCTCGTTACCCGATCTTTCGTCCTTTCTCTACCCTTCCCTGCATGCATATGAGGACATAGCATCAATTGGCATGGGGGGGTGGATAGGCATCCATAGGATCTGGGCATTTTATGGTATCATGTAGTTTCCATTTATCTATATATATATATATATATATAAGGTGTTTAGTAATGATCTGAAGGATGAAACTAAAATACAATAAGTGTTTTTGGATATTCAACCTCTGCTTTGAAGACTTTCCAGGCCACATAAGCTTGATTCGCTCAGGCTTGGCTTAATTCACTTGAGCATTGACAAGATAGATCGGAATCTCTCCTAACTAAGGACGTATTCTTATACCTGAGACACCAGTATAGGATCCGTTTGTTTGCTTCTACTCGAGAGCCTAACTAATCTTGGTTCACACTACACATATCAAGAAAGACCAGGTGAACATAAGATACAACCCTAGTGTTCATTAGGCAAGGTGGAGTCCATACCTATGCGCGTAGGTAGACATTTTATCCCATGCTTTAGTCTTGTGTTTAGGAGAGACTCTTTCCACCAAAAAGAAAAGTGTGCTTTTCCAAATAATGTTGTAAGGGATATACTGACATGTGTTTCAAAAAAAAAAGATGCAAATAAGTCAGTATGTCCCACAAATATCTGTAAAGTCTTCCGCTACAAAAGTTCTTCAGGGCAAATACCTTGCTTTCTTTGAACCATAAATGTTAGAAAATGGGAGTTGAGTTTTCCATCATCTTTCTTTTAAGGGTCAATCCAAAGACACGAGCTGAAACTGGGACCAACCCGTACTTAAAAATTCGTGAAACCCTAGGCTTGAGTCATAATGTTCATCTGGTCAGTCTTAATCCTTCACTAAGCACAAGCCATAATCTCTTGAGCTCTCGAGTACGACAAAAACCTCCTGGGTCCTGGAAATCGTACTTAAGGTTTAAACATCAAAAGTCCTGGTTAGTCGAGAGATGATCTATGTCATGCGAGACTTAAAGTGCTGGTAGTCTTCTCTGTAATTGGTTCTCACAATATCAAACAATAAAAACACCTATGTCGCCTCAATCTTCAGCTTAAGATCATTTCTAAATACAACACAAAAAATGTTTTGCTTGGGACTAGCAAAAGATAGGCATGGGGGTATGATTGCATAGCAAAAATACACCAACAATTGTGCCGTCTTGTGCTATTTCCTAGCATTGCCAGTGCATATTAGGTATCCATAGTCGCAGTTGTGAAAATACACGCATGCATGCATTTAATTGAGAGGGGAGGAGAGTGAATAAAATGGCCGTGAAATTAACATTTTCCTCAAGTGCTGCATCGCAAATTCCCCATCTTTATTTTTAATTTTATTTAACTTTGAATTTCCTGTGCATGGCAGCTTCCTCCTCGTGCCATTCCCTGCAGCAGCTTGCCCTGCAACCGCATGCTTAGCCATGCATAGCCAGGGCATGGCTGTGCATGCCTTCTTCCTCTATAAAAAGAGCTCGGCTCTCTTCTTCACAGGGAGCTTGGTCCACCCACACAAACAACACCTTCTTCTCCAGGCCGTCTCCTCCCCTCTCCCCTCCATACACAGCCTCTCATCCTTCTGAGGAGCCACTTTGCGGGTAGGAGTAGCTCACAGTGGTGCACAACCACCACTGTGAGTCCCACCACCACCCAGCTCATCAAAGAGCCGGTCGGCGTGGTGGTCTTCTCTTCTCTGAATTCATCGTTCAGCCATTTTCGCCATTGGAGTAGGAGCTTCAAGCTTTGAAGCTCAAGCTCCGCACAGCAGCAACATGGCACCGGACTCCTCTTCCACGCACGCAAGCCACCGCGCAAGCCAGCAGATCACCCTCGCCCTCCACCACGCACGCCAGCAGGCCGCCCGTGCACCCTATCGCGCTCCTTTACCTGCAGCCAAGCCGGCGTAGACCTTCCATGTGCGCGCCAGCTCGCATAGTGGCTTCCGCACTGACACCATTGGAAACACCCGGTCGCACGGAGCCGAGTGGCACTGTAGCCACTATTCACGCTAGTCATCAGACCACTGTGGCTACAGTGCGGTGATCGTCAAGTTTCTCACTTATCCAGTCACCCGGCGCGCCACAACCGGTCCCAACCTACGCGTCTGCATGCGCCTGCTCCCTTCGCCCGCGTACGACCACCTGCTTCTTCGTGCCTGCACTCGCCTCTTCACGCAATGCGGTGCGGTACGGTTTCTCTCCCTCGTGCCCACTCCCTCCAGCGTGCGCCTCTCTGCACGCCTACGCGCCTGCACATGCGCGTGGACCACCAAACGACGCTTGGAGGCTGTAGACGAGTTAAACGCCTTCTTCACATCAGGCGCTCTCGCTCTCTCTCTCTCTCTCACAGCACTCTCTCACACTCTCTGAACACACATACACGCACGCACTCACACTCTCGCACACACACACTCTTATACACTACTATATACTTACATATATATATGTACATATATATTTATATATATATATCTATATACAAATATATATATACTTATATCTGTACATATAGTAGTACCTATATACCAAAGTGTTAATATGCATACATACATATATATATATATATCTATATACTTATATATATATATACATATACTTATATACGTATAAATAAATATATATATATATATATCTATATATATATATATATTGTTACCTATATAACTAAGTATAAGTATAGATACATACATATATATATACATATATACACATATATTTATACATATATATATATATACAAATGTACATACATATATACATATATATCCATAACTATATATACATACTTATATATATACGTACGCATATCTATCTACATATATCTATATACATATATTACTATATATATATATACATATATATATATACATCTATATAATTATATATACATACATATACATATATATATAAATATCTATACATATATCTATCTATACTTATATTTACATATCTATATATATATATATAAACGTATAACTACATACCTATATATTTATAACCATATATATATTTTCATATCACTTACCAAAAGTTGTGTCATGGGAATATCTGCACCAGTTGCTGATATTCCCCGATACACGTGTACAGAAAGCGTGCTCGCACTCATCTTCCACCAATCCACCTTACATTCCATGTGGCACTTCGTCCTGTTGGTTGCGTCTTCCTTGATGATGACTGACTCGACACCGTGCTACATGCCATCTCCACCTCCACCCCCACCCCTTTATACATATATATATATACTATATTTACTTTATTTCTGTTTCTCTTTCATTCCAGTAAAAAGATAAAAAAATATATAAAAGAGAAAAGATAATTCTTGACTTGCAGGTACTCAGTCTTGCGAATAGCAAGACCAGTTTTGAAACCCTGATTTGGCTCAAAGCCAAGAACCTAATTTTGAGGGTGTACCTCAAGGACAAAAATTATCAAAAAAAAATCAAAATAGAAAAACACCAAAAACATAATAAACGAACTGAAGAGATTCTTTGTAGGAAAGGTGAAAAAACTCATTCACTTCTAATCCCACTTCCCTGAGTTCGACCCTGGGCCTAAAAGTGACCAAGATAAAATCAAGTTGGCTAAGTAAAAAGTTTTTGTAAAGAGATGGTTAGGGTCGATTTAGGTTAACCACTATATGAATTTCAATGATAAAATCACCATATTAACACAACCTGTCCGGGTTCGACCACACCTCTTTTTCACCTAACCTAGCAAACTTTATTTGACCATCCCTTTTATCCTCCATTAAATAGTATTTTAGATGGCCAAAATGCATAACAATTTATGCACCACTAGATGAAAACCCTAGGGTCCTAAATTGCCTACCTAAAACCTTATCTTAAAAACCTAAACCAAATCTTACTCCTAATCCTAAATCTCAAAATTTGTAATAGCATGATGCATCTTTAGTATTTTTGCCATCACATTTTCATTTTAAATCCAAATTGAGTGATTCAAGTTGCTTTGGAAAGACAGCTTCGAGAGCTACTGATGTGTATGCATCTAAGTAACCTAAAATGTCTATTTATGCATTTTCTTAGTGTCACAGAAGCATCATGCATTGTAAATATTACATAACATGCATCATCATGCATTTCGATCAAATTGTACAAATTGTATAATAATTTGCTCTTTTTGGTGGCCATGGTCTGGGTGATATTTAATTGGGGCATCGAATTAAAGATCCAACCATACGGATTTGATTAACGTGATGATTGGAGTTCAACGACTCCATGATCGCCCCAATTGGACTTCCGTTGCATCAGATGCAGTCCGAGAAAGATCTGATATTAAGGGGCCAGGTAGTGTAAATCCATACTTCAAATGACAAATCCCACCACACGGATGGGTTCAGATCAATGATCGTGGCTGAACGACATGAAAATTGGTCCAATTTGACATTCATGGCACAATATACAAGTTAGAGAACATGGACAGCCAAGATGGTGCCACGTGGCGCCATCTCAACAGCCCAAACAGCCCTAAGATCGATGCTGAGCTTCCTCATCTCAACTGACCATTAGATCTCGGCGGTTGGATCTTGATCCAATGGCCATGAGCACACGTGCCTTAGATCAAAATGCGCCTCAAAAGCATGCATAGCGCGTTGGGCAAGCGCCTCTCCATGAGGTAGAGGTCACGGGGTCGAGGCCCCGTGCACCTCAATTTCGACCAGGCGATGGAGATTGTGTCACTGATGATGTAGAGACATGGTGCACCTAGATGGTATGATTCATGCATGCACAATTAAACGCGTCGCTGCATGCCTAATCATATGCACGAGCACGTGATGAAGAGTGGGTGTGGATGATCTTAAGCCATCCGATGTCGCGATCGGATGACTGAGATTTTCTGAACATGGATATGAGTTGAAACAAAGGAAGAGGAGGAGGGGGTGTGCACATGCTACAATCATGTTTAGCCTTTAGTGACGTTTATATCCATCACTAAAGGCTGATGCATTTAATGTTCTAAACCTTAGATGAGCTATTTGGCCCCACCCCCTACACCAATAAAAAGGCCCTACGACCCCCACATTTTTCTCATCCCTTTCTTCATCTCTCTCCCTCTCTTAACCTTTAAAGAAGCTTGTCTTAAACCTGGGATGCTCCTCTCAAGTAAAAATCAAAATTTTGTCCACTTCTCATCCCATTTGTGGAGCACCCATGGCTGTCTTGTCACCCCCATTCCAGAAGTAGATCCTACGACGACAACGTCTTACCTCACCCCTAGTTCTTTCCACTTCCTTCTCCATCCTCCATCTTCACTCTTCTTCTTCCAGGCGTCGCCCGTCCGTATCATCCTCCATGCTGCCATCAAGGAGGATAACCTCTCTCCCCCTTCTCTTTATCATTTTCTAGATTAAATTTCCTGATTTCTAGTTATAGTTTTAATAACATTATTTTGATTATAAAAGTTGTTCTTTCTTCTCTCTCTCTCTCTAGTTATAGTGTTTATATTACAAGTAGAATAGAATCATAGTGATTATCTCATCTTTAAACAAAAATTACAAGAAAATATAATTGCAGATTTCAAATCAGCGTAGCCTCTCCATGTTCAACCTGGGACTCCTTTGTGTTTCGGTAAAAATTATTTGATTGTTTGGATTTTCTCACAAATTACACTACAACGACAGGTTTTCAAAACTCAAATCTTTTTGCGACGAATTTTCGAACCATCTTTTTGGCGCCGTTGCTAGGGAGGCAACGAATCTCGATTTCTTCTCTGCATTTCGTGCACTTAATTTCTTTCTTACTTTTATTTCTTCTATATTATGTTGCAGGCACCCCAATTAGGAATCTTCAAGTGGTAAAAAGGAGTAAAGTGTAGTTGAAGACAACTGTATGTGCTCCCCCATTCTTTCCCCCTCCATAGTTTCATTCCATCGCCCTAATTCAAACCCTAATTAACCTAGGTGCTCTCCTAAACCTTAGGATTAGTTTGGTTGTTTTGATTTCCACCTCCACCCACCTCACCCTTGCTTTAAAAAAAAAATCTCAAAAAAAAAAACCTCGGAGGTACACAACTTCTAATTCTTTATACTCAAATGGTAACTCATTCTTTGGAACCTGTACACACATCCAAACACATAATTGCGTAGAAATTAGATAAGCTAATCATTCATGTGCCTAACTCAGTGGTGCAGTAAGTCCAATTGCTTGAGTTGTTTAGGCCGCACCACTTCACATAAAATAATTCATCAAGTAGCTTTCTCATTAGGGTTAACAGTTAAGGTCAATACCAGGCATGCCACTTTATTTTGATTTCAAAGGAAAAACAACTTCACTCGTGTTTGCAAATCTTGGTGTGCCTCCTGAATTTGATTGAAATCACCCTAATTTTAACCCTGAAAGCTACTTAAGCAAGATTTAAACTCTAAAAGACACTCATCCAAATAATCTTGCTTGAAAACCCTGGTTGTGCACGCACTCACACTTATTCAATCAATCATTAAGGACACAACTCATTTTAAGAGCCAACCTCATTCCAAAAGCACTACTATCCAAGGCCTAATCTAAAATAAAGTAGACGTTTGCCCTAGGACTCATCAGTCTATTTTAGGATATTTCTCATACTGTGGTGAGAATTTGTGACGGCTGCTTTCTCCAGAAGGTGCTAAGTTGGGTGGCCCGATTATCAAATGACTTAAGTAGGTAGGGGTATGGAATAATTAGGACCTTTAGGACATGCTCCCCCTATCTAGCCATTCCAACTTAACTGGCTTTTTGATTAATGACAACAGAAATTTTGTGTTGTAGTTTTAGTTTATTTTGCAGCATAGGTCCTTAGGCTACCCAACTTAAGGATAGGCTTGTTTTGTGGTGCTGTAGGGTTCTTATCCCCAGTCCTTCCGACCTCTTCAAAGTTTATGATTGGAAGAAGGTCATTGAATCCTCGCTTTGAAGGACCATTAAACCATTCATGGAGGTGTAGGTTGAATTTTAATCTAATTAATCCCATGGCTGATCAACCACCTTTGCCTCAGAATCTACAAGAGATGTTGCAAAGGTAGCTGGAACAAATGCAGCAAATGGAAGAATGGCTCCAGTGAATGCATGGTGAGGGCATTCATCCCTTGAAGGATTTTTATGATCCTTGAAACTGCGGGGAATGTCCCAGTGTTCAGATTCCAGCTGGAGACGTAGAAATCAAGCCTAGGTGTTAAGCCTGATCAAACATTTTCACAGGCTCGGCTCTGAAGTCCCTTTTCAACATTTGGAGGACTTGACCACTTTGGTCCAGACCACCAAAGCACGAAATGTGGAGGAGCAAATGATCATGAGACTTTTCTCCCACTCTCTTAGGGATAAGGCCACACATTGGTACCTGACAATTGGAAGGCCAATCGAACTTGGAATGGTCTTAAAGTGCCTTTCCTAAAAAAATTGTTTCCAGTTGGGTGTACCAATGCATTGAGACAGGTGATTAGTACTTTCATCTAGCAGCTGGGGGATCCACTTCATGAAGCCTGGGAGTGATTCAAGGATCTATTGCGGAAGTGTCCACACCACGAGGTGCCGAAATGGCAACTCACGCAGATCTTTTATCAAGGATTGGCTGAGCAACTTCGTAACCACATTGACGCTTTGTGCAGAGGAAATTTCCTTAACAAGGATGTAGATAGTGCACGTGAATTATTTGAGGAAATGAGTGAGAATTCCATCAATCATGCCTCCATGGATACTTTTAACTGGTCCCAACAACCCAGATCGAATGTTAATGAGGTCCATGATTCTCATTCATTCAATATGGAACTGATTTGTAATAAACTAGATAAGTGACGAGTTGATTCTTCACTTTTAAAGCTGTTTGTTACATAAAATGGCGTTTCATTTGCAGTTCTATGTGGTGGAAAAATCGACTAATCAATAATTAATATAACCACTCAATTAGGAGCAGGTCGTTCCCACAGGGAGGCAATGATGCAATAAAATCTCAATTATTTCGTATTATTTCAATCAAGTGCGAAATCCATAGCCAAATCTGACATGAAATGCGATGGAAAGAAGATGCACAATAACTCAAAAATATAAGGGTAGATGTGCAATTTTTCCTCACTGAAATATTCAATAAATATGTGATGATTCTATGTAATTTCCAATTGACATGCATTAGAGAAAATTTGTGCACATTTTAATCCAAAACCAATGTTAAAACATGTGAATAACAATAGCCACACAATTATCAGAAAGCATGAGTATGAAGTCACAATTTCAGCATAATAAAATAATCATAAATTAAAACTGATTTTGGTGGCAATGGCAATCAAATGTAAATAGTGATTAACGTAAAGGCAGAGGATTTTACCTCTCTCCTTACGCATGGAAGAGAGGTTTAATCGAGGAGCTACTCCTACAAGAGGTTGGCTGAAGCGAGGCCTTCGCGGTGGTGGCAGTGCCGTGCTCCCGTGCATGTGTGTTAAGAAGTGTCATTATAGTCGCACTTGCAACGTCGGTTTTAAAGTAAAGAAACGGAGATGAGTCCGAGTTTCGGTCTTAGGGAGGCGTGAAAATCGGATTTTGCTTATCACTTGTCGTCACGGAAATTGCGGGGTTTTGCTTGTAAAAGGTGCGGTTGAAAGGCGAGAGAGAGATAGAGAGAGAGATTAGGGCTAGAGTCATTTCTTTGCTTGATCATGCAACTTAAACAGGAAATAAAGTAAACACTGAACGGAAAGTAACTTCATTAATCATGTAGCTTTAGTTCACAGCTTACAACATTAAATACATGCTTAAACATAAGTAAGGGAAAGCTTAAAAGAGAGGAAAAGAGAGAGAGAGGGGGAGAGCGGCGAGGCAGCCACGGCGGTGGAGAAGGCTCCGTCGGTGGCTCGTTGTCTCCGACGATTACAAGAGGTTCTAAAGCTAGCTAAGAGAGGGGAAGAGTAGTTGCAAGGGAAGTGAATGCCTTAAATGAGTGGTTGGAGGGGGTTTAAATAGGGAGAAGGGGTTTTAGCGGCATCCAGGACGTCGCTGATGTCGCTAAAACCCTTCCAAAAGTGTTGATTGGTGTCGGACCCGAATAAGTTGTTAATATTATGATTTTATCATTGAAGTGTGTATAGTGGTTAACCTAAATCGGACCTAACCATCTCTTTACAAAATTTTTAACCTGGCCTACTTGATTTTATCTTGTCACTTTTAGGCCAAGGGTTGAACTCAGGGAAGTGGGGTTATAAGTTAAGTTTCCGTTCGTTTATTGTGTTTTTGGTGTTTTTCTATTTAGATTTTTTTCTGGTAATCTTTGTCCTTGAGGCACACACTCAAAATTCAGTTCTTGGCTTTGAGCCAAAATAGGGATCCGAAATGGGTCATGCTACTTGCAAGATGGAGTACCTGTAAGTCAAGGATTATCTTTTCTCTTTTATATATATATTTTTTTATCTTTTTACTAATAGGAAAGCGAAACAAAAATCAAGTAAATATAGTATATATATATAGGTATATATTATATATGTATAAAGGGGTGGGGGTGGAGGTGGAGATGGAGTGTAGCACGGTGTCAAGTCGGTCGTCGTCTAGAAAGACGCAACCAACAGGACTAGGTGCTGCGTGGAGTGTGGGATGGATGGTGGAAGATGTATGTAACCACGCTTTTTGTATGCGTGTATCGGGGAATATCAGCAACTGGTGCAGATATTCCCGCGATACCACGTATGGTAAATAATGTGAAAATATATATATATGTATATATGTAAATATATCTATATGTATATATGGTTATAAATAGGTAGATATATTTATATATATATGTATATATATATGTATATATGTATATATAAGTATATGTATATATGTAGCTATATGTATAGATAGATATATGTATAGATGTATATATATATATATATGTATATGTATGTATGTATGTAATACTATATAGATGTATATATATATGTATAAATAGGTATACGTAGCTAGATATGTATGTATATGTATATATGTATAGTTATATGGATATATATATGTATATATCTATATATATATATCTATATATATATATATAGGTATGAGTATGTGTATATAACTATATAGATGTAAATATATATGTATGTATATGTATATAGTAATATATGTATATATAGATATATGTAGCTAGATATATATATATATGTATATATAGATTTATATATAAGTAGGTGTGTATATCTGTATATATGTATATGTATATGTATATAGATATATAAGTATATAGAAATATATATATATATGTATGTATACTAATAGATAAGTATACAGGTACTACTATAAGTATAAATATAAGTGTATATATATATATATATGTATATAAATATATGTGTATATATATATCAATATATATAAGTATACGTATATATATATGCTTATAATAGAGTATAGGTGTGTGTTTGTGTGTGTGTGGAAGTGTTAATGTATGTGTGTGTAAACGTCGGTGAAGAGAGTTGAGAGTGATGTGAGAGAGAGAGAGAGCAGTTGCTCTGCTGGAGGTCAGGGCGCTGTTAAGGCGTCTGGGCATGAAGGGCATCGTCTGGTGGTTCAAGCTCACGTGCGGATGCGTGTGTGCGCAGAGAAGCGCATGCTGGAGGGCGATGGGCACGAAGAGAAGACATGCAGCGCACCGTGCTACGCGAAGGCTGGAGCAATCGTTGACAGGCATGCATGGGCGAGTGCGGGTGAAGCAGATAGGTGCGGACGAGTGCGGGAGACATGGGCGGAGACGCGCGCTCGGGCTACGACCGATTGCGGCACGTCGGGGGATCGGTAAAGTGAGAAGCTTTCCGGTCACCCCATTGTAGCCATAGTGTCGTGTAGACTCACGTGAACAGTGGCTGTAGTGGAAGGCCACGCCACGCGATTGGGTACAGGTGGTTGTGTGAGTGTGGATGGCTCGGCACGTGCGGTGGAGTGGCTTCGACTGATGGCTTGCGGGCGGAACCTCGCGATAGAGCGAGCGGAGGGGGGTTGGGTCACGAGCGAAGGGGTGCGACAGGGCACGCGGAGGTCTATGGGTGCTGTTGTGGTGCTTGGCCGGCCGCTGCAGAGGCGCGCAGTAGCCGGTTGCGAGCGGAAGAAGGATCGACAGGGTGGAGAAACCGGGAGGCGGACAGGCCTGCAGGCACGCACGGAGGGCGAGGGCGCCAGCAGGCACGTGTAGAAGGGGCTGGGGTTGCTGCTGCCGCCAAGCTTTGAGCTTCAGATCTTGAAGCTTGCGGCCATGGCTGAAGGTGCTGGAAACTTAAAAAAAATGGGAAAAGAGCCACCTCACCCACCGGCTCTTTGAAGAGCTGGGCGGTGGTGGTCTCACTGTGGTGGTGTGCACCACAGTGAGGGCTCCTGCCCACCGAGTGTCTCCGAGGAGGGCCGACGTATGGAGGGAGAGGGAGGAGAGGACGATGGCCTAGAGAGCTGCTGCGTTGGGTCTTTTTCGTGGAAGGACCAGGCTGCCTTTAAAGAGAAGAAGATGCCCACTTTAAATAGAAGATGAAAGCCATGCACAGCCATGCCCTGGCTGTGCATGGCTCATGCACAGCTCATGGCGGAGAGAGGTGAAGCAGGACATGCCATGAAAAGGAGTTGTTCCATGCAATGAAGCTGTGGGAACGAAGTCAAAATCAAAAAGAAATAAAAAATGGTGATGGAAATATTGTAAAGATGGACTTGAGTTAAAATGTAAAATGCAAGGCCACTTATTTCATTCTCCTTCCTTCTCAATTAAATGCATGCATGCATGTATTTTTACAATGCAACAATGGTGACCTAATATGCATTGGAAATGCTGGGAAATAGCACAAGAAGGCACTATTGCAGGTGTATTTTTGTGGTTCAATCATACCCCCATGACTATCTTTTGCTAGTCCCTAGCAAAATAGTATTTAGAAATGATCTTAAGCTGGAGATTTTCTTCTGAGGCGATATACGTGTGTTTATTATTGGATATTGTGAGAACCAATTGTAGAGAAGACTACCAGTACTATAAGTCTCACATGACATAGATCGTCTCTCAACTAACCAGGACTCTACATATTTAATCCTTAAGTACGATTTCCAGGATCCAGGAGGTTTTTGTCGTACTCGAGAGCTCAAGAGATTATGCTTGTGCTTAGTGAAGGATCAAGACTGACCAGATGAACATTAAGACTATAGCCCAAGGCTTCACGAATTTTTAAGTAAAGGTTGGTCCCAGTTTCAACTCGTGTCTTCGGATTGACTGTTAAGAAGATGATGGAAAACTCAACTCCCATTTTATAACATTTGTGGCTCACAGGCAAATAGGGTATTTGCGACTTGCCCTGAAGAACACATTTACTATAGAGACTTTACAAACATTTGCGAGATGTACTGACTTATTTGCTTTTTTTCTTTTTTGAAACACGTGTCCGTATATCTCTTACAACTTTATTTGGAGGAGCACACTTTTCTTTTTGGTGGGAGAGTTTCTCTTTGGTAGAAAGAGTTTCTCCTAAACACAAGACTAAAACCTGGGATAAAAAGTCTACCTGCACGCACAGGTAAGGACTCCACCTTCCCTAATGAACACTAGGGTTGAATCTTATGTTCACCTGGTCTTTCTTGATATGTGTAGTGTGAACCAAGTATACTTAAGCTCTTAAGTAGAAGCAAACCAACGGATCCTATACTGGTGTCTTAGGTACAAGAATATGTCCTTAGTTAGGAGAGATTCCGATCTATCCTGTCAATGCACAAGTGAATTAAGCCGAGCCTGAGCGAATCAAGCTTCTGTGGCCTGGAAAGTCTTCAAAACAGAGGTTGAATATCCATAAACACTTATTGTATTTTTGTTTCAGCTTTTAGATCATTACTAAACACAATTTTTTTATTGTTATATTATATATATATATATTTTTTTTTTCTTCTTTTTTCTTTTTCTAGCATATTTATAAATAGGTGGTGACCGAGTCGATCTTTCGCTTTTAAGTCGTTTGTAGTTTAATGTGGTGGAAAAATCGACTAATCAATTTTTAACAAGAAATAACCACTCGCAGAGGAGCGGGTCGTTTCCACAGGGAGACAATAACGTATTAAAATTCGTGCCACTTAAAAATGTTTGTTCGGAGTCAATTTGGACAAGAACCAAGCCAAGATTGCCTTTAGATTAAGGTTTAAGCAAGAAATAATGCTGAAATGGCAATTATGAGAAACTACAGGATATTTTCCGCAATGCAGAGTGAATAGAATATGAATAAAATCTGGCAATGGCAGAAAATGTAAATTTTAATCAACGTTTTACTGTAGCAAAACAGGGGAATTGTCCCCGTTGTCTTGCGCGACGAGGAGCCGATGGCTGGGCGCGGGAAGCTCGGAGGAGGTCCCTTGGATCAAGGGCTTCGAATCGGTGGTGACGGCGAGTCGCGCGGCGGCCGGAGGTGGCCGGATGAGCTCCGGCGGAGGTGCTGCAGGCGGTTGTGCGTGGGCGCGCGGAGGGTCTGTGGAGGGCGCTGGCGCGCGGAGGCGTGGCTGCGGTGGTCTGCAGGCGGGCGCTGGCGTGTGCGGTGGAAGCTGCAGAGGTCGGTTGCTGGCGGTTCTGCAGGCGGTTGTGTGTGGGCGCGCGGAGGGTCTGCGGAGGGTGCTGGCGCGCGGAGGCGTGGCTGCGGTGGTCTGCAGGCGGGCGCTGGCGTGTGCGATGGAAGCTGGCGTGGGCAGGCGGTTGTGCGTGTTTGTGCTGAAGGTTGACGGACGTGGGTGCGCTGAAGGTTCTGCAGGTGCGAGAAGGGGTCTGCAGGCGACTTCAGGCGTGTGCGGTGAAGTGAGCGGGTAACTTCAAACGTCTGGGAAATTTCCCAGACGTCTTAAGTTACTGAGAGGGTGGCTGATCAGTAGGTTGGTGACGGTGGTCGGCGATGACGGCGAGGGAGTTGCACGCTAAGGTGCTCACGGTAATGCGGGCGAGCTCCGGATGGCGGTGTGGCCTGTCACACCACACGCCCACGGTGGTGGAGACTCGCCGCCACGGTAGAGGCCGACAGTGTGGAGTGGAAGAGAGAGGATCTCTCTGCACAGTGGTGGGTCGGTGGCGGAGGCCTCCTTTGCTCGGCTGCCTCCGTGCTCCTTTTGTAGTGGCATGAACAAATTTGAAATCAGCGGCCGACCAGATCCACCGTATCCGCTCCCCCTTGAATGGCTTTCACTGCATCACGCGGGCGTTGGAGCGGCAGCCAGCCATTCTGAAAGAAGACGAATAAAGAAAATATTATTAAAATATTAGGGTTATTTATGTATAGACCCTCAACTTCTATGTTAATAAAAACAATATACCTAATTGGTTATCTAATTAGATGAATGCTATTCTAAGCTAATTCTAAATGCACTTAAGATATGAATGCAATGTATGGATTATGTAATTAGATTAAAACTATGAATTAATCTATTTACATCCTAATTTATACTAAATAAATGTTAGAATTAACCTAATGTGTAGGCACTTAAATACTTAAATAGCCCACAACTATGGGCTAATCAGATACCCCCATGCCTAGTTTTTGCTAGTCCCTAGCAAAATTAAGCGAAACCTAGCACTCTAAGTAGACTAGTCAACTCACTTAGTCTTCCTTCAGAAGCATATTAAGTTCAGGTTCTAAACCCAAGGTCCCTAAGTAGTTGCTAAGTTACAGACTAGGTCGGCTAAAGACGAGTTGTAAGCACAAGTTTCCCTGATTTCTGACTCTACCCTAAAGTTTATTGATCCCTGAGATTAAAGCATCCGTGCTTTTGCATTGGTCCGAGTTATTTGAGTTAAAGGATTTTTTTTTTTTTAATAAATATACTTTTTTTTTTTTTTTTTTTGTTTGATTCTTCTAAGTCTAACCTCAGATCAGCTATCAACACGGTCTGTGTCGGATTCATTGTCCCCATTACCATACCTCGAAGGGTGCCTAGCTTTCGATGCTTCGAGATAGCACCGCCCATAACGACCCCAAGAACTCCTGGCAATCGACACTTCGAGATAGTATCGCCCATGGATTTCTTAAGCGAATTCAGGCCTATGGCAATCGGCACTTCGAGATAGGGCCTCCCATGGTACCTGAACCGCGCAATGCGCTTACATGCCCCCAGTAGGATGGATATCCTAAGAGACAAGCGCCAAGGAGGTAATATGTTACCATCGCATCCTCAAGGTGAGTATATACTCGACCTCTCCTGCGGCGGGAACTCTTCCAATCAAAATATGTTTTCAAGCCTTTCTTAAGTCAAAACTAAGAGAACCAAATCTCTTTTCAGAAATTAAGTTAATTACCAGACCAAGTGTGAACAATTTGGATGCTTGGGTTACAAGGACCCGTAAACCAAAAGGTAGAATAAGACTCCAGGTACTACCCCACCTTTTAACTCAAACCCTAGCTTCCCTTCCTCAACCTCTTGAAAAATGGTCCGCAACTTAACTCCTACTTAAGTTTTTAAGTCCACAAAGGACCCTAAAGGTCTAAAGCTAGTAGCTTATTTAGCTTCTAAAGTTTGACCCTAGAATTAACTTAGTCTACCCTAGAGTTCTGATTTGCTTAAGACGACAAGATCTAGCCAGTTAAGCTCAAAACCTCTTTTTTTTTTTATATATATATATTTTTTTTCTTTTCTTTTTTTTTTTTCTTTCTTTTTTTTTTATAAATGCATGCTATAAACAAAATGCCTCAGGTCCTCTCCCCCATGCCTGGTTCAAACAATGTCCTCATTGAAAATAAAAAATAGCTAAAGGAAGATATTACCTGAGGCGGAGAATAGTAGGAGCTAAGGCTCCTCAAGAGTGACTTCGTCAACTAGATGGCCATCTAAAGTTATGTACGGTTTTAACCGTTGACCGTTGACGATAAAGGGAGTTGCTGAAGAGGAAGGATTTTGATCTCCACAGCTCCATGGGGGAATACTTTGGTGATTATGTAAGGCCCATCCCAACGAGATTTTAATTTCCCAGGAAAAAGCTTAAGTCTAGAATTGAAAAGCCAGACTTGTTGGTTGGGTTCAAAGGTCTTTCGAAGAATAAACTTGTCATGCAAGACCTTAGTTCTTTCTTTATAAGCTTGAGAGGTGTCATAAGCATCATTCCTCAGCTCCTCAAGCTCACTTAATTCTAGAAATCGTGCCTTACCTGCCTTCTCTAAATCCATGTTAACACTTCGAATAGCCCAAAGTGCTTTATGTTCCAACTCAACAGGTAAATGGCACGCTTTTCCATACACAATCCGAAAGGGAGAAGTACCCAAAGGGGTCTTATAAGCCGTTCGATAAGCCCACAAAGCATCATCGAGCTTTTGGGACCAATCTTTCCTATCAGGTCTAACGGTCTTTTCCAAAATATTTTTTATCTCCCTATTTGATACTTTAACCTGACCACTTGTCTGAGGGTGGTAAGGGGTAGCAACCTTGTGAGTCACTCCCAAACTCTTAATTAACCGATTGAAGTGGTGGTTTCGGAAATGAGGTCCCCCATCACTTATAATAGTCTTGGGGCAGCCGAAACGGGATATGATATTGGCCTTCACAAATTTCAAAACCACAGAGTGGTCATTTGTGCGCGTCGGAATGGCCTCTATCCATTTAGAGACATAATCAACTGCCACCAAGATATATTCAAAACCATGGGATGACGGGAAGGGGCCCATAAAGTCAATTCCCCACACATCAAAAATTTCAACAGATTGAATAGGATGTTGAGGCATTTCATTCTTCTTCCCAATCGTTCCAGTCCGTTGACATCTAATACAGGCCTTAACAAAATTATGAGAATCCTTAAATAAGGAAGGCCACCAAAAACCAGACTGGAGAACCTTAAAAGCAGTTTTCTTAGCACCAAAGTGTCCTCCACAATGAAGTTCATGGCAAAATGTCAGCACACTTTGTTGTTCCTCTTCAGGCACACAACGTCTCAAAACTTGGTCTTGTCCAAGTCTAAATAATTCTGGCTCTTCCCAATGAAAATATCTCGCTCGAGAAATGAATCTCTTTCTTTTCTGCTTATCCCAAGAGCCAGGAGTTTGTCCGGTGACCAAGTAATTTACAATGTCTGCATACCAAGGTAAAGTTGGTGTTACCGCCATCAGAGTTTCATCGGGGAATGTCTCGTGAATGTCTTCAGAAATAGAGTCGTTAAGAGGAAGACGAGACAGGTGGTCAGCCACAACATTTTCTACTCCTTTCTTTTCACGTATTTCCAAGTCAAATTCTTGAAGGAGTAGGATCCACCTAATCAGACGTGGCTTAGAATCTTTCTTAGCAATGAGATGTTTCACTGCTGCATGATCAGTAAAAATAACCACCTTAGACCCAAGTAAATAAGACCTAAACTTCTCCAGAGCAAAAACTACAGCAAGTAATTCTTTTTCAGTGACGGTGTAGTTTTGCTGAGGTTCAGTTAAAGTCTTGCTTGCATAATGCAGCACATGAGGTCTTCCCTCAACCCTTTGTCCAAGGACTGCTCCCACTGCATAATCCGAAGCATCACACATAAGCTCAAAGGGGAGTGCCCAATCAGGAGCTTGGAGAACAGGCGCAGAGATCAAGGCCTCCTTTAGAGTTTGAAAGGCCTCGGCACACTTTGAATCAAAACTGAAGGAAGATTCCTTCGCCAATAAGTCACAAAGTGGCCTAGAAATCTTACTAAAATTTTTAATAAAGCGCCTGTAAAAGCCAACATGGCCCAGAAAGGATCTAATCTGTTTGACATTCGTAGGCAATGGAAGTTTGGAAATAGAATCAATCTTGGCTTTATCTACTTCCAAACCTTGCTCAGATACAACATGCCCAAGTACAATTCCTTTCTGTACCATGAAGTGACTTTTCTCCCAGCTGAGGACTAAACCAGTCTCCTTACATCGTTTCAACACATTCTCCAGGTGCATGAGACACTGGTCGAAAGACGAGCCATAAATAGAGAAGTCATCCATAAATACTTCGACACACTCGTCAATCATGTCCGAAAAGATAGACATCATACACCGCTGGAAAGTTGCAGGGGCATTACATAATCCAAACGGCATACGCCTGAATGCAAAAGTACCGTAAGGACTCGTGAATGTCGTCTTTTCCTGGTCATCAGGAAAGACTGCCACCTGATTGTACCCAGAATATCCATCGAGAAAGCAATAATACTTATTCCCTGCCAATTTTTCGAGAATTTGATCAATAAAAGGCAAAGGAAAGTGATCCTTCTGGGTAGCGGTGTTCAGCTTGCGGTAATCAATACAGACCCTCCATCCAGTTGAGGGTCTAGTGACAACTTGTTCACCTTGGTCGTTGAGTTCCACAGTAAAGCCTGCCTTCTTTGGCACCACATGAATGGGACTGACCCATTTACTATCTGCAATGGGATATATGATCCCTGCATCCAACCACTTCAAGATTTCCTTTTTTACAACCTCCCTCATATTAGGGTTCAGACGTCTCTGCATGTCCCTAAAAGGCTTGATGCAATCATCAGTATAAATGTGGTGCATGCAGAGTGTAGAATCTATACCCTTAATGTCAGCAATGCTCCAAGCAATAGCTTCCTTATGCCTAGACAGGCATTCAATCAAGGTTCCCTCCTGTGCCTCAGACAGCACAGCTGAAATGATTACTGGGAGCGTATCATTGGCACCTAGGAAAACATACTTGAGAGTGTCAGGGAGGGGTTTCAACTCAAGGTTGGGGGCTTGTATGGTTGAGGGTTTCATAATAGATGTCCCCATCTCAGGTAGCAAATCTGCCTTCGGCGGAAATGATGGGGGAAGAGACTCAGCAGAAACTCCTAGCAATTCCTATAGTTCTAGTATATCCCCTTCACATTCCTCCAAGAGATGGGAATGCTCATTTAGCATGACATGCTGAAGGGGGTCATCACATAACATTGCAGGAGTTGCCTCTTCAATCAGGTCATCTATCACCTCAACTTGAGAACAATCCTCAAGTCCAGCTTGTTTGTAAGCATCAAACACATTAAGCCGGATTTTCCTATTCCCAAAGCCCATTTTCAATGCCCCAGTATTGCAATTAATTGAAGCATGGGAAGTTGCAAGGAAGGGGCGGCCCAAAATGATGGAGGGTTTGGTTGGCTTGTTGGTAGGGTCAGTGTCCAAAACTAAGAAGTCAACGGGAAAGAAGAAATCCTCCACTCTTACGAGGACATCTTCCAAAATTCCCCGTGGTGTCTTAAGTGATCGATCAGCAACTTGAAGGATTACAGGGCTAGGCTTTAGATTGCCTCCCCCAAGTTGTTCATATACATAGCTCGGAAGGATGTTCACCCCCGCACCCAGATCAAGCAGAGCCTCATCAATTTGTAAGTCACCAATAACTACAGAGATATATGGGGCCCCTGGGTCCTTAAGTTTCGGAGGTGTGCCATGTTGAACAATTGAGCTAACAGAATCAGGCAGGACAACTTTAGACTGGACCTGTTTTCTAGATTGCCGCTTTTTCGTGCACAAGTCCTTTAAGAAGCGGGCATAAGACGGAATCTGCCTGATAGCTTCAAGCAAAGGCAGGTTAATCTGCACTTGCTTGAAAGTTTCCATAATCTCATCCGTCTTATCTTTGGCTCCAAATGAGCCAGCAGAAGTCTGCCCAGAGGTGGATAAGCGCTCTGGAAATGGCACTCTCGATCTCTGGGTGGAAGGGTTGTCATGTCGAGTAAGGGGTGGAACGGGGGCAACTTCTTCCGGTGAGGTGATTTCAAGCGGAGGAGATTTGGGCAAATCTTCTTCGGTGGGGGTGAAAGTCGGGGTGGATGTTTTTTTAGGGGGTGAGACTATAGGAGCATCGGGTTTGGAAATTTCTTTCCCACTCCTCAGAATAGTCACTGCCTGAGCATGCTCCCTAAAGACAATCCCTTTTCCTTTAGGATTTTCCTCAGCAGCACTTGGAAACTTCCCAGTCTCCCTCTGTCTAACGGCCTCAACAAGGTGTCCAATTTGTGATTTCATCTCATGTATAGCCTTGTCATGAGATTGGATGATGGCACTTTGACTTTCTTGCATAGTTTTCAATATCGCCTTCAATTCATCCATCTCAGAGGTTTTAGGTTGGGCAAAGGTCTGAGGTTGGTTCATTTGATGGTTTTGAAAGGATTGCGGTTTGTAATTCCCTGAATTTGAGACATTTCCTTGTCTCCATGAAAAGTTTGGGTGGTTCCTCCATCCCTCATTATAAGTGTTGGAGAAAGGATCATTACGAGGTCTTGGACGGAACCCTTGAGCGGCATTCAAATCTGCTTGTACAAGCTCAGGGAATTGGGAGGCCAAGTGGCAATCCACAGTGGCGTGTGTATTGCCTTGACAAATTACGCATTCGGAAGCTTGGGATGTGGAGGTGTTAGGTGTGAATGAACTCGGGTTTGACATAAGCCTTTCCATGTTTTGATTCAGTAATTGAATTTGATAAGCTAAATTCTGGGTGTCCCTTGCTTCATTCGCCTCCAACTTTCTTTGCATGAGAGTGGGCTTTCTATCCATGTAGGCAGAATTCAAGTGAATAGAATTCTCACTCAAAGTATCAAATAAGTTCCAAGCTTCATCCTCAGTCTTAGATAGAAAGGTTCCTGCACAGGCACCATCAACAGTTTGCCTATGCGAATCATTAAGTCCGGTATAGAACCTTTCAACCAGTTGCCATTTAGGCACCTGGTGATGTGGGCAAAGTCTCAGCAAATCGTTAAAGCGCTCCCACGCATCATGGAAATCTTCCCCATCCTTTTGAGCAAAACTCATGATTTCCCTCCTAAAGTGATTTGTTTTGCTCATGGGGAAGTACTTCTTCAAAAACTCCTTTTTCAGGGCATCCCAAGTATTTAAATTATCAAGGGTGTGATACCAATACTTGGCTTTGTCCTTTAGGGAGAAGGGAAAAATTGTCCGCATTTGAGCGTCATCAGTAACGCCCTACAGCTTCACCGTGGAGCAGACCTCGGTGAATTCCTCAATATGCCTGTAAGGGTCTTCCCTAGTAGTACCATAAAAGGAGGGTAGCAAGGATATGGTACTACTTTTGAACTCATATGGATTATCCCCTCCAGGTCTACCTAGTGCTGGGCCAGCTTGGTTGGTTGGGATGAAATATTCCTTAATGCTCCTTTGACCGGCCATTTCTACCCTTGGGAGGTCTTTTCCTAGGATTCTTTCTGGTTCAGGATCAAATACAAGTTGTCTCCTAAGAGAACGCCTACCAAGCATGCACTACAAACACAATTCAAACGGACTTGTTTGGTCTTTACAGATTTAGGCTTTTGAATTTAATTCAAATTGTAGGTGACAAAACAAGTTACCCAATCAATTACGTGCCTATTGTCAACCTACGGCTCGCCTAAAAAGACCTAGTTGGAACTTAGGTAATCTTCCCTAAATCTCAAATGGTCAAGTAAATCCAAAGACGGAAGATCGAGGGATGCAAGTAGGCCTAAGCCTTCCTTTGAAGCTGTGCTTTCGCGGTGCTCCTCAACTACCCCCAAAAATCCGTGACAGGGTATCCCCCTCTTTGGATTTACAAAACCTTTGATCTCAAGTTCCGAACACTTCAGAATCCAACGAAAGGAGGGCTCTTGTCCTAGTATTTCCAAACCTAAGGAGTGTCTAGAAGCGTGTCGTGGTGCAAGTGAAATAAGTGTGCATACACCGTAAAAGATTTTAAACTTTGAATCGCACGCCAAGTTTGAAAATGAAATCCTTGGTTTTTAAAATGTCCTTCCTTTAATTAGTCCATTTTCTAAAGAAAATATGTGACCACTTGTTAGATTTATTCAGTACAGATTAGGTGGTCTTTGCATTAAATCCCAAATGCAATGCGTGATCAAAAATAGGATGCAAAGTAAGAGAATGCGTTCCTTGCCTCCAGCGATCTTCGATGCAAAAATGCACGCAATGCAGAAAAGCAAATCTAGAGGCTGCTCATACAGACCTAAATGGTTCGTCCTAGGGCAGGCAGCTTCTAGCAGGCAGCTCATTTTTTTTTCTTTTTTCTATTTTTTTTTAGAACTACTTATGCACAAGCAAATAAAGAAATAATAAAAAAAATAAACCTAAGTCTAAAGAAAAGGGAACAGGCTCCCAAAAATTACCCAACACGGGTCCAAAACAAAATCGGGGAACAAACCCCTCAAAATTTGCCCCACAACAAGGGTTTCAAACTAACTGTAATGAAAAATTAAGTCTTCAGTCTTAATTCTATTCTAATTAAATTAGAGATTAAATACAATGGTGTCCGTCGCGTCCTCGTCCTTCTCCTCCTTTCAAAATTGCTTGTCCACTTCTCGTCTGGCGACGTCAAGGGTCGCCTCTCACAGTGGCTGATTCTTGCACAAAATTTCTCGCACAGAAAAGAAAATAATAGATGGTCAAATCTCTGTGCAATTGACAAATAATGAAAATAAAATTAGGTGAAATTATTGCGTCTGTTGCCTCCCCGGCAACGGCGCCATTTGACCGAGTCGATCTTTCGCTTTTAAGTCGTTTGTAGTTTAATGTGGTGGAAAAATCGACTAATCAATTTTTAACAAGAAATAACCACTCGCAGAGGAGCGGATCGTTTCCACAGGGAGACAATAACGTATTAAAATTCGCGCCACTTAAATATGTTTGTTCGGAGTCAATTTGGACAAGAACCAAGCCAAGATTGCCTTTAGATTAAGGTTTAAGCAAGAAATAATGCTGAAATGGCAATTATGAGAAACTACAGGATATTTTCCGCAATGCAGAGTGAATAGAATATGAATAAAATCTGGCAATGGCAGAAAATGTAAATTTTAATCAACATTTTACTGTAGCAAAACAGGGGAATTGTTCCCCGTTGTCTTGCGCGACGAGGAGCCGATGGCTGGGCGCGGGAAGCTCGGAGGAGGTCCCTTGGATCAAGGGCTTCGAATCGGTGGTGACGGCGAGTCGCGCGGCGGCCGGAGGTGGCCGGACGAGCTCCGGCGGAGGTGCTGCAGGTGGTTGTGCGTGGGCGCGCGGAGGGTCTGCGGAGGGCGCTGGCGCGCGGAGGCGTGGCTGCGGTGGTCTGCAGGCGGGCGCTGGCGTGTGCGGTGGAAGCTGAAGAGGTCGGTTGCTGGCGGTTCTGCAGGCGGTTTTGCGTGGGCGCGCGGAGGGTCTGCGGAGGGCGCTGGCGCGCGGAGGCGTGGCTGCGGTGGTCTGCAGGCGGGCGCTGGCGTGTGCGGTGGAAGCTGGCGTGGGCAGGCGGTTGTGCGTGTTTGAGCTGAAGGTTGACGGACGTGGGTGCGCTGAAGGTTCTGCAGGTGCGGGAAGGGGTCTGCAGGCGACTTCAGGCGTGTGCGGTGAAGTGAGCGGGTAACTTCAGACGTCTGGGAAATTTCCCAGACGTCTTAAGTTACTGAGAGGGTGGCTGATCAGTAGGTTGGTGACGGTGGTCGGCGATGAAGGCGAGGGAGTTGCACGCTAAGGTGCTCACGGTAATGCGGGCGAGCTCCGGATGGCGGTGTGGCCTGTCACACCACACGCCCACGATGGTGGAGACTCGCCGCCACGGTAGAGGCCGGCAGTGTGGAGTGGAAGAGAGAGGATCTCTCTGCACAGTGGTGGGTCGGTGGCGGAGGCCTCCTTTGCTCGGCTGCCTCCGTGCTCCTTTTGTAGTGGCATGAACAAATTTGAAATCAGCGGCCGACCAGATCCACCGTATCCGCTCCCCCTTGAATGGCTTTCACTGCATCACGCGGGCGTTGGAGCGGCAGCCAGCCATTCTGAAAGAAGACGAATAAAGAAAATATTATTAAAATATTAGGGTTATTTATGTATAGACCCTCAACTTCTATGTTAATAAAAACAATATACCTAATTGGTTATCTAATTAGATGAATGCTATTCTAAGCTAATTCTAAATGCACTTAAGATATGAATGCAATGTATGGATTATGTAATTAGATTAAAACTATGAATTAATCTATTTACATCCTAATTTATACTAAATAAATGTTAGAATTAACCTAATGTGTAGGCACTTAAATACTTAAATAGCCCACAACTATGGGCTAATCAGGTGGGAACAACATGATACCATAAAATACCCAGATCCTATGGATGCCTATCCACCCACCCATGCCAAACAATGCTATGTCCTCATATGCATGCAGGGTGTTGAACGCTACGAACCTATGCTAACGTGTTCGATTTTGGAAAACCTGTCGTTGTAGTTCGAAAGCGAAGAATTCGTGTTCAACAAATAAAATTTATACCGAAATTAAAATTCTGGGTCGAACACAAGGAGGCGGACGTTTAATTTAAAAACTGCGCGTTTCTTTTTATTTGTTACAGAATCATTCAATTTAGTACTATCTAATTATTTACAATAAATAGAAGAGAGAGTGAGAGTAAGAGAGAGAGAATATTACACAGAGAAATCAAAATGAGATATAGAATAAACAAGGAAATTTTGCATTGAAGAGATTGTTCATTACAACTGGAAAGCATAAAATAATTACTCTAGAAAGCACTAAAAGAATGGAGGGAGAAATGTCCTCCTCGACGGTCGCTAGGAGGACGAGTAGATTAATCTAGAAAGCAGTAAATCTATACTAGAAAGCGGTAAAAAGAATAGGGAGAGAGAAATCCTCCTCGATGGTTGCTTGGAGGACGAGCCGGACGGGACGATGCCTGGACGAAGGAGAACGAAGCAGGACGAAGGAGGACGAATCAGAAGAACGAGAACGAAGCAGCACACCATCGTCGTCACGGGATCCACTTCCGAAGGGGAACGAAAATTGGACTTTATCTCGCGAGAAGCATCCCGGGTGTGGGACAAGCTTTTCTTGAGCTTTGGAGGGGTAGAGAAGAGAAAGAAGGGATGAGAATTTCGTATGGAGGGGGTCTCCTTTTATAGTTACAAGGAGTGGTGGCAAAATGGACATTACATCTTCAAAATAATAAATAAGGGGTCTTTAGCGACGGATAAATCCGTCACTAAATCCCCGATGTGGCCGTCGCCGCCGCGCCTACGCGCGCCTCCTCGGCTGCCTGCTCCTCAACGCTCGCGCACGTCCAGCGCTTTTCAGCTGTCCGATTGTGAGGTCAGACGGCTTAAATCGCGTCCACGCCCGCTGCAACCCGCCCGCCTGCGCGTGCGATCGCTCGTTACGCGGGGCGTCCAATCGCGCGTCAGCGCTATCGGGCGCCCGCGACCGCACGATCTCCATCCAACGCTCCACGCGCCTCAATTACCCGTGCCTCCAATCCCCTCACCACGGCTCGAACCCACGCCCCGCGCTCGCGTAAGCGCGCTCGACCTCTACGCTGCTGGGCGCGGATGGTCGAGCGCACGTTTTAAGCGCCGAGTGGCCACAACCGTTGGATCTCCATCTGACGGCGGAGAGCGATCGGGTGGGGGCCTTCACAAAATGCCAGGGGCGGTTTGGGAGGCTGAGATGGCACCTCGTGGCGCCATCTTGGCTGTCCATCTTCTGGAAGTTGTAGATGGTGCCACGGATGTCGGATTGACTCTATTTTTGTGTCATTGGGCTACGATCGTCGATCCGAATTCATCAGTGCGATCGGATTTTTCATTTGAAGTGCGGATTTACACCATCCTGGACCTTGATCTTCTAGGGTTCCCCGGTCTCTATCTGATGCTACGGATGCCTGATTAGGGCGATCATGGAGTCGTTGAACTCCAATCGTCGCCCTGATCATATCCATATGGTTGGATCTTTGATCCGAGGCCTCGATAAAATGTTTGCCCTATCCAAGCACGTAAAATGAGACAATTAACCTCCATTTTATTCAAACTACTCTAAATGCGAGATGATGCATGTTATGCAATATTTATATCATGAAATGCAATCCTATGCTTAAGAACATGCGTAAATAGACATTTTAAGTAGTGTAAATGTGTTTACATCATACCCCCATGCCTATCTTTTGCTAGTCCCTAGCAAAAACTATATGCTATTTATAAAAGAATTAGGTTAGATTATTTGGACCTGAGTTATTTTCAATCATTAAGAAATTGTCTACTTAGGAACTGAACTTTCAAAGAGACAACAGTGCCCGGGTATCAGCCAAAATGCAAACCGCCTCAAGCCCTCGCCTTATTCAAAGAAAATTTTCTTTCTCTCTTTTTACTCTTTTCTAATTTTTTTGGATTTTCAAATTTTAGGGTTTAAGAGTGGCTTTCTATGGCCATTCAACTCACCCAAGATTTGATGAGAACCCTAAGTTTTAAGCATCTTATTGTGATTGTGATAAACTCGTTTACCGGCAATTAGAACAGACTTCGGATTTCTACGCCTCTAGGTGACCTCAAAAAGAATTCTGCCTAAAGGTATATCTTTACAACCGGTAGCTTTCTCCATGCTTTTATTTTTTAACGGGGTCAACACAAGGGTGAATCCAGTGTATATCTCCCCGGTTTATTCTACTTCTCCGCTTCTTCCTAAGTGTTTTGGGAATTTTTAGTGGATTTTCTGAGCTGGGTTCTGGACAACCGGTCGATGAGCTGTTACCACCGACAACTTGCCAGCCATACTCGTGCGGCGAAGTGTGGCTTATTTCTTTTTGTTCTTTTCTCCTTTTTGATTTTTTTTTTCTTTTTTTAAGTAGGTGGCTTCCCTGGTCTAAGATTTACCTAAAGGCAGCAAAAAGAGAAAGGTCCAGTGACTGGGCTCTGGACAACCTACCTATGGGCTGTTACCCACGATAACTTGCCAGCCATATCACCCTAGAAGTTTCATTAACTACCCAATTTCCGTTAAAATCACCGAACAACGAGTCAGTGCAAAGAAAGTGTGTAGATGCTTAAAACTCAAAATTCCCTCACATCAGAGGGCGGATTGATAAGTCGTGTACTTATCACCCAAACTTATTTACTCCTATTAAAATAAAATTCAAGTTGGCGAGAATTCGAAAAACAAATCCACATTTTAGTGGATACACTGGCTGATTAAGTTCAAAGACCTGAAGGGTCTTTGTGTTCAGATCTTAATGTAGTATTTCTTAAGATTGAAAATTTTCTTAAACCCAAATTCTCTTTCCTAATTCTGATTTTTTTTTATATAAAAGAAAATTAAACAAATCTACAGAGCTGACAAATGAATTCAAAGATAAATATCCACCCCCCCATGCCTATCTAATGCAATGTCCTCATTGTATTAAAAAATATAAAACAGAGTGGAAAAGCGTAGAAAGCACCTGAATTGCATGAATGTCATGTCCGCTCCGAGATGAAAAGCAAAAAGAATTGTATATGTGCTGAGTTTAGTGCCTTCAGCTAGGCACACTATACAGAGAAAAGAAATGAAGAATTCACAAGTGCAGGTCAGAATTAATATAAACAGAAGAATCCTCTGACTTATCAACAGCGGTCCACAAATGTGGACCAGATTGTTGTGCAGACCCATCCCCCATAATCGGGAATATCTTAGGTTCTGGATAAAAATTACCCAAAACCTAAAATCAGAATGCAAGCGGGGTCGAGCCTGCGATTTATGAGGATGCAACCCAAAGCCAAAATGTCGGGTTACAGAGAGTTGAAGCTCAAAAGGATAATCGTTGAATGTGTGCTTGAGTTGAACATCCTCGAAACAAATGTCGTTAGGGTTCTGATTTGATGGTTTCAGCTTAAAAGGAACCCTTCGACTCAATCTTCCATTTCCTCCAAAACTAACTTCCTAAATCAGAACTTCCCTGCTCCTATCCTCCTCATTAAGTGTATCAATTTCCAAGACCTCTTGTATATTCATCACCCCGTCTGAAATCTCCAAGTCTAAATGATGTGGCAGAATCAAAATTTTCTTGGGTCTAATTATCTCAGAATAAGAATCATCAATAAGCTCAACAGGGTGTAACTGATAATCAGGGCAATGAATTGATTCCTCCAGAAAATGCGATTCTGGATCCGTATCGTGTGCCCTAATAAGATCAGTTTCCTCAGTTATTGGGCTATCAAATGATCTATCAGATTCCTCAGGCCCAATCGTCTCACAAAAATCGTGATCTGAAAACTCGTGTGAGACTTCGCAACTTGAATCTTCACCATCAAAGAAATCAGGATTCATATCAATGTATGTCCCAAAATCAGTTGTCACTTTGTGTTCCCAGGAGACATACATTTTCTCGTAATCCAGCTCAGGGATCTCAGGTGAAGAAATCAGGTCATCCTTAATTGGTTGCTTTAATTCAATCTGGTCACCCTCGTAACAAGTGTCCCCCCAACAGGTGCCTGAGCGGGTTCTGTCATTGGCTTTCCTGAAAAGGTTCATCCTGGGAATCATCCCAATATTGAATCAAAGCAACCACGAATCTCATCCTCAATTTCACTGATTTCCCAAGTAAGAACTCACCCGAGTTCTTATCCTTAACGTCCTGGAGCCAATCCAACAAAGACTTGTTTAAATCATCAATCATCTCAATCAGGGGCTCCAATCTCTCAATGCAAGGTGTTGGCTGAACTTCTAAAGATTGAACGATATTTCTCAAGTTAGCCAGAACCTCATCTTGAACCTGGTTAACCTGAACCAAATGAGTTTGTTCAGGATTGGGCGGGTTTGACATCAATGCAGAGGAATTAACGAATTGAGATTCGTTATACCCATCCTGATAATAGGTCATTTCAGATTGTTCAAAAGATGGTGATGACCTAAAGGCAGTGAAATCAGAGGATGGGTAAGGATCAGTGTATCTTTCTTGATTGTAGATCGTATTAGGTTGTTCATGAAAGGAGGACGATCTATAATCGATGTAGCTCTGAGAAGGATAAAAATCAGAATCAAAGTGTTCAGGGTTAGACCCTAAACACGAGGGTCCGGAATTGTATCCCCAATCCGAATTATCCCAACTAACTGATGGTCGATTACAATACGAGTTGGGATAATTGTCATGTTGAGGATAATTTACAGCAGGAGGGAAAGAGTGGGAATGCGTGAAATATGTGGAAGGATTCATGATACACGGGAGGAAGAAAGGTGCCCTGCAATCAAACAATCAAACCTGTCCTTAAATAGGTTAGCCTAAAGACCTACAGACTCTCAAAACCCGTCTTGAGATAAAGGAACGATTTGATCTACTTCCATCTGTTCAATCCAACCAGTTAGAAGGAGGGACTGGGGAGAAGGTTCTTCCTTTGGCTTGCGCCTCCGGTTCCTACTGTACCCCCCAGCCGCGATCGTTTGACTCTACTCCCCTAGCTAGACATCAGATTGAACAGTAGAAATAGACTAATCGAAAATAATCTTGTTCTGGATTCTGAAGAGCGAGTCCAACCTTAAGTCCAATGTCTACTCTGTTTTATTTAGGGCTAGGTTTGAATGTGCTTTGGAATTTGATGGGCCCTTTAAATGGGTTGTGCCGTTAATGATTGATTGATTCGTGTGTGAGTGCACAAGCAGTGGTTTTCAAGCAAGATTATTTTTGATGTGGTGAATTTTAAGATTCAAATCATGCTTAGTAGCTGACAGCGAAAATACGCGGTTGTTAAAATACGTCGTTGTAACGCGTAAATCCGCTTTCGCTCTTAAATTTATAATCCTAGATAGGGAAGTATCTAGGGTCGTCCAAGGAGGCAATATGGTTGCAAAATTGATTCTCTTGCTTGGAATATATCTCAACTTTCTTTTGGTAATTTTCAATATACCATTTTTTTTATTTTTGAACTAAGGCAACATGCGAAATTATGGCGGGAAAAGTGTTTACACTTCCAATTAAGTAAACTACTCTAAAGTGGCAAGTAGAGCCTCTCCCTAAGCTCACTCTAAGCAAGTGGAGGCCTAGAATAATTAGGGAGAGGAAGTGAAGAATGCTGAAAATAAGCAAATAGAAATGCAAACAAGATATGCGAAGAAGGCAACTAGATAATTGATAAAGTGTTTAACAAAAATGCCTAGTAGAGGAATGCTTCTACTACTAGATAATTGAAATAAAGAAAGAAAACACAAATCCTCTAAATAGATGGTGAAGAAGAGGGCTTCTTGCTCCAAGGTTGGTGGCTCCCAAGCTTGAAAAGAATCCTTCAACTCCTTCCTTGCAGTACTCCACCAAAGTGATGACCTCCAAGGCAAGCCCTAAGGGGGCGTGCCCTAAGTTTCTCTCCAAGGGTGGACGTCCACCCTAAGCTTTTCTCCTTTGCCTGGCCGTCCTCCTTGAAGTGGGAGAGTCCTCCTCCTTGGCGTGGCTCAAGTTGAAGAGAGTGGGGAGAAGAAGGCACCAAAAGGGCTGGTGATGTGCCCCTTTAATCTCCTTCTCTACTCCTTCTTCTTGGCCGTAGGTATAGGTGGTTTAGGTAGAAAATATACTAAGGGAGGATGCCCAAAAATGGTGGTAGGTGGTGGCCTTTTATAGAATAGTAGGGGGGCTATGGTGACCTTTGAAATGGATGGCCAAGATGAGTTGATGGAGGTGGTTGGAGATCCCATGGCCAAGGAGAGTTGGCGCCACCTTAAAGGGAACCAAGGGGTAGTTATGGGTGTTGACACCCTTTGGTGTTGGCGCCAAAATGGGCATTCTAGAAGGTCATTAGGTGGCGCCACCTTAAGGTTCTAGAAGGGGGGTTATGTGGATGGCTAGGATGGCTTATGTGGGTAGGTGTAGGGTGGATTTAAGGGGCTGAAAGTGGCGCCAATATAGAGGTGGTTAGGGGTGGTTTTTGGCGCCAACTTGAAGTGTCTTTTGGTGGAGATAATGGGGTGAAGGGATGGCTAGGAGGTGGTGCCAACTTGAGTAGAGTAGCAAGCTTAGGTAAGCTTGAGTTGGTGGAGCTAGCTAGGGTTGATTTTGGAGGTAATGACTGGCCAAGGAGCTGGTTGTTAGCTATGCTAAGCTAAGATAAGATAAGCTAAGCTAGCCTAGCTAAAGGTGGAGTGGAGGAGAAGGTGTTGGAGCTAGGGTTTGGAGGAAGGAGCTGAGGAGGAGAGTCTGGAGCAGGAGCTGGAGCTGGCTGCTACTGAAGAGGCTGGCATGGGGCTACTCTAGCTGGCTTAGCTTGCTAGTTCTTTGCTAGCTACTAAGCCAAGCTAAAGTGAGCTAGCTTCTACCAAAATGAGCTGAGGTGAGCTAGGTCTGGTGCTCCCGGGGAGAATCAAGCTGGTTGAGGCAGCTAAGGTAGCTTAGCTCAACTGAGTTGAGCTAAGCTGAGTCCCCGAGAGCTGGACTTGAGCTTCCTGAGCTGAGATGAATTCTTCTTCAGCTGGCTGGAGTTGAGTGGAGCTGAATGTAGCTGGATCTGAGCTGGGTTGAACTCCTGTCAACTCAGCTGAGCTAGCTAGAGCTCCCTGTGAACTAGTGGGAGCTGAGATGAGCTAGACTCAGCTAAGTTGAGCTGGATCTGAGCTGACTTGAGCTAGGGTGAGCTAAGATGAACTCTCTTGAGCTGCCATCCAGCTGAGATTAGCTGAATGGAGCTGGGATGAGCTAACCCTAGTTCAAGTAAGCTAGGTTCTAGTTGCGGTGAGCTTGATCAAGCTGAGGTGAGCTGGATTAGGCTGAGTTCCAACTAGTCTGGGCTTCTCCTTCACCATTTGCCTTCTTGAGTGCTAGGGTTTTAGGGATCTGTGCATCTGTACATCCCTAACACTCACAAAAACACATTAAAACGACAATAAAAAATGCAATGCATGCTTATCCTAATTTATGCCTAAATGCAGCCCAAAAACCCGTTTGCGGAGTAAAATCCTAAGAGCTAGGTTAGTTTTAAAGCATAAAAATGATGATAAACTGGCGTTTATCAGTAGCTTTTAGCATTCAACTTTGGGTGTTTTGAATCAAGTTCCGCTGGCACACCAAGTTTTACAAGCACGGGTGAAGATGTTTTCCTTTAAAGCTTAAAAAGAATGTGGAGTGCCTGGTAAATCCCTAAGAGTTGAACCTAATTGGCAGCTACTTGATGAGTTGATTTTATTTGAAGTGGTGCGGCCCAATCAAGTCAAACAATTAGCCACAAATGCACCACTAAGTTAGGCGCACAAAGATGGTTAATCTAGAATGATTTCTACTCTTTTATGTGTTTCTTTATGTGTACCGGTCCAAAGATCAGAACCCAGTTGAGTAGAAACAAATCAATTCGGTTAAGTGCCTTTAAATGTGGGTGTACATTGTGTATTTGTTGAAAATTACCCCACAAAATTATCTTTTTGCCTTTTTTATGTAAATGAAGTTGGAATGAATGTGAGTGAGAATTCAAATAACCAAACTATTCCTAGGATTTATGCAAACACCTAGGTTAATTGGAATTTGGATTCAATGTGGCGAATGAAATCTATGGAGGGGGAAAGAATGGGGGATAACCTACAAAACCTTCCACAGCACTTTACTCCAATCTACCGCTTTTGCTTGCCTCAAAAGAGTACCTGCAATTACAATAAGAAAGGAGAAAAGTGAGGTAAACGATTTGTAAGTTACAAAACGCAAAGAGAAATCAAAGATCGTTGCTTCCCCGGCAACGGCGCCAAAATGTTGAACGCTACGAACCTACGCTAACGTGTTCGATTTTGGAAAACCTGTCGTTGTAGTTCGAAAGCGAAGAATTCGTGTTCAACAAATAAAATTTATACCGAAATTAAAATTTCGGGTCGAACACAGGGAGGCGGACGTTTGATTTAAAAACTACGCATTTCTTTTTATTTTTTACAGAATAATTCAATTTAGTACTATCTAATTATTTACAATAAATAGAAGAGAGAGAGAGTAAGAGAGAAAGAGAATATTACACAGAAAAATCAAAATGAGATGTAGAATAAACAAGGAATTTTTGCATTGAAGAGATTGTTCATTACAACTGGAAAGCATAAAATAATTACTCTAGAAAGCGATAAATTTACTCTAGAAAGCATTAAAAGAATGGAGGGAGAAATGACCTCCTCGACGATCGCTTGGAGGATGAGTAGATTAATCTAGAAAGCAGTAAATCTGTACTAGAAAGCGGTAAAAAGAATAGGGAGAGAGAAATCCTCCTCGACGATTGCTTGGAGGACGAGCCGGACGGGACGACGCCTGGACGAAGGAGAACAAAGCAGGATGATGGAGGATGAATCAGAAGAACGGGAATGAAGCAGCATGCCGTCGTCGTCGCGGGATCCACTTCCGAAGGGGAACGAAAATTGGACTTTATCTCGTGAGAAGCATCCCGGGTGTGGGACAAGCTTTTCTTGAGCTTTGGAGGGGTAGAGAAGAGAAAGAAGGGATGAGAATTTCATATGGAGGGGTCTCCTTTTATAGTTGCAAGGAGTGGGGGCAAAATGGACATTACATCTTCAAAATAATAAATAAGGGGTCTTTAGTGACGGATAAATCCGTCACTAAAGGCCCGAGGTGGCCGTCGCCGCCGCGCCCACGCGTGCCTCCTCGGCTGCCCGCTCCTCAATGCTCGTGCATGTCCAGCGCTTTTCAGCCGTCCGATCGCGAGGTCGGACGGCTTAAATCGCGTCCACGCCCGCTTCAAGTCGCCCGCCTGCGTGTGCGATCGCGCGTTACGTGGGGCGTCCAATTACGCATCGGCGCTATCAGGCGCCCGCGACCGCACGATCTCCATCCGACGCTCAACGTACCTCAATTACCCGCGCCTCCAATCCCCTCACCGTGGCTCGAACCCGCTCCCTGCGCTCGCGTAGGCGCACTCGACCGCTGCGCAGCGGGGCGCGGATGGTCGAGCACACATTTTAAGCGCCGGCCGGCCACAGTCGTTGGATCTCCATCTGACGGCAGAGAGCGATCGGGCGGGGGCCTTCACAAAATGCCAGCGGCCGTTTGGGCAGCTGAGATGGCGCCACGTGGTGCCATCTTGGCCGTCCATCTTCTGGAAGTTGTAGATGGTGCCACGGATGTCGGATTGACTCTATTTTTGTGTCGCTGGGCTGCGATCGTCGATCCGAATTCATCCGTGCAGTCAGATTTATCATCTGAAGTGTGGATTTACACCATCCTGGCCCTTGATCTTCTAGGGTTCCCCAGTCTCTATCTGTTGCTACGGATGCCAGATGAGGGCGATATTGGAGTGATTGAACTCCAATCGTTGCCCTGATCATATCCATACAATTGGATCTTTGATCCGAGGCCCCAATAAAATGTTTACCCTGTCCAAGCACATAAAAGGAGACAATTAACCTCCATTTTATTCAAACTACTCTAAATGCGAGATGATGCATGTTATGCAATATTTATATCATGAAATGCAATCCTATGCTTAAGGACATGAATAAATAGACATTTTAAGTAGTGTAAATGTGCTTACATCACAGGGAAAGGTAGAGAAAGGATAAAAGATCGAGTAACGAGAGCTGAGGTGTAGGGCATACAGTAGGGTGGTAGGGTGGTTGGATGGTGGGTGGTGAAAGATCTGGCATTTTCTGGGACGAGAGTGTCCCAGGAGGAACAGAAAATAAGTTAGGAGGAAGCAGCAGGCCCTCAGATTGGCCAAGAAGAGGGGCTTCTTGGATAGATGGATCCAAAAAGGAAAAGCCCCAGTGAGTAGGATATGGGCTCAAGGTCCCAGTGTGGAGTTGCAAATCCGCTTGATTTGGCAGGAAAGAAAGGGCAATCCAATCTTCAAGAGTGTGGACCGGCGGTGAGCAGCCCGGATATGACTCAGACAATGAGGTATGGGAAGCAGAGAAAACCTCAGCAAAAGTTTAGCTAGAAGAAGGTACGGGACAAGGGAAGGATGGGGGAAGGTCACAGTATGTGTTGATCAGGCAGTCGTTAGTTAATCCGCAGCAGTCTGGATAGGTCGTAATTAGTCCAATACATACGCTGACAGCCATGTCCTCGTCAGACATGTCATCCTCGATGCAATCGCAATCAAAGTTCTTGGTTGCCTTGAAGATGTTAAGCTTGATCTTTTCAGATCCAACGGCAATCTCGATACAGCCCGACTCGCAGTCGATAAGGGCACGGGCTGTGGCCAAAAAAGGTTGACCAAGGATGATTGGACAATCAGAAAGTGAACTAGGAACTTCCATATCTAAAACAAGAAAGTCAATAGGAAAACAGAGATTGTTGACCCTAACCACCACTTCTTCCACCACACCCTTCGAGATTTTGATAGAACGATCTGCTAACTGTAACGTGACAGGGGTGGGTTTCAGATTTCCCAAGGAAAATTTTTCGAGCATGATGGTCGGTATAAGATTTATGGAAGATCTTAGATCAAGCAGGGCTCGGTTAAAACTGCAGCCTTGGATGCTATAGGAAATAAGCGGTGTGCTTGAATCTTTCTGCTTCGGTGGTAGGTTTGACAGCAAAGCACAACTTGCATGAGGCGAGAGAACCACGGGATTTTTTGTTTTCTTTGACTGTCGCATGGATGTTGTGTAGTCTTTGAAAAATCGGACAACAGTAGGTATGTGGTCGATAGCCTCGAGCAGGGGTACCTTGATTTCTACATCCCTGAATAAATTATGCAGGTTATCAAAGGCCTGCGTATCTTTCTTTTTCCTTCTCTCCCTCAGTAGAGCCTTAGGGAATGGGACTGATTCTGGTAACAATTTGGGTGTATCGACCTCTCGCAGATGCGATGCGCATCCTGAATGAGAGGGCGATGAAGAAGAAGATGGGCCAGGATCAGGTTGAGGCGGATCGACGGTCTGCTTACTGCTCCTCATAGTGATAGCATTGGACGATGCAGGTCCAGTGGGATCATACAGCGGAGGAGGGTTCACAATGGGGACATAAGAGTGCGGTGCTGCAGCGGGATTAGCCTGAAATCCCGGTGGAATGCTCGGAGCTTGTAGAATTTGATTAACCTGTCCCTAACAAGGTCGTACCTGTGATTGAGGACCACGGGGTATGAAGTTTCGCGGGTTTGGAACAGGTTGGGCAGGAAGAGTGCCCTGAGATCGAGTCGGCATGTGTAGTTGACTGATCTCAGCATTCTGCTGCGCTAGTGGTGCTGAGGAGAGGTCATGTTCCCTTCATGGCACTTTGACATATCCATCATCATTCACATCAATTTGTCAAGAGGACTTCATGCGTGTTCGGTTTGCGGTATGCAAGGGCCTGATGGCAGATTCTCCATAGGATTAGACTAGGCCCTTGGGATGACGGGTGCGGACGGTCGCATTTGTACACCCGTAGGGTTTTGGCGCTACGGGTTGTTGGACCATGCGAAGTTCGTATGATTGCACCACCCTAGGTTATACGTGGTAGAGAACGGGTTGTTTCCCAGGGCGCAAGTGTCTTCTATGCCAGAAGACGCGTCCGCATGTAAGTATGCATCCGAGCACACGGAGGCTTGGTCCTCTGTGTCGAAAAACTGGCTCGCAAGAGTGAATTCGACATGACTTGCTGAGTCGCTCGGTGAGACACTTGGTAAGGAAGGTCTAATGAGGTTTCTCGGGATAAGCCTGGCGTTGGTAGAATTGGAGTGACGAAGTGGTGAAGAGGTGGTGTTTGCCATAGAATCGGCGGGGTTGGCCAGAAGCTCATCTAGCTTCATGTGCACGACGGAGACTTCATCCAGTTTTTGCGCAATAAGGCTTAGATCAATGGATGAATGGGAGGGTCCCGTGTCAACTTAGTGGACATTTCGGGGCTGCCTGGTATGATTAAAGGCGACAATGGAGGCATTGTTCATTGAGTTTTCACTCATATTTTCAAATAGTTCAAATGCTCCATTCTCATCTTTATTCATAAAGTTCCCTCCGCAAGAAGCGTCTGCTATCTACTTTAAAGTCTCATTTAGCCCATAGTAGAAAATCTGGGCTATATGCCACTTAGGCAGACCGTGGTGCGAACATTTCCTGAGGAGGTCGTTACACCTCTCCCACACCTCATGAAATTGTTCGTCGTTTTGTTGCGTAAATGAAGTGATAGCACGGGGAAGAGCATTGGTTCACCCGATTGGGAAGAACTTCTTGAGAAATGCTATTCACATCTCTTCCTAAGAGTGGTTGGTTCTCCCAAGGGTGCGTAACCACTGGGACGCTTTATCCCGCAATGAAAATGGGAACATTTTCATGAGGACTATAGGTAACCTGTCATTTCTTTGTTTAACAGTTTCAGCCAGTTAGGTTAGGTCTTCCAAGTGGAGAAAAGGATCTTCACTTGCAAGACCATGGAAGTGAAAATTTATTAGGCCAATTATGTTCGGTTTCAATTCAAAGTCATCCCCGCCCATGGGGACCCGAATTTGTCCTATGGTCTATGTAGCAGCAGGATTCTGATATAAGCTAAGAGACCTAGGCTCCTCCCATTCGGGAGGGTTCTGCATTTCGTCCAATGTTTCTCGAATGGCTTCCATTTGCTCATTATACATTTCCATTTGGACTTGGAGGCGGGTTATGGGATATAGGGCTCCACCACCTGGCAGGTTCTGAGGGCAGTTTCCTCCCTCGGGATTTGGGGGTGGGCGTACAGCCATGTTTGTGGAGGAGGAGGATGATTCGGCTTCTTTTCTAGATTTATCAGGCAATTCAATCAATTTAGGGTTTTGTGACCTCCTCCCAAACATGCACTACCGTAGGAAGAATTGGGGAGATGAGAAGGGAAAAGAGATGAGATAAATGACGCCGCAAAGGTACACTTGATGACAAATCAGTACAATCAAATTCCTAACCTCTGCAGTGTGCCCTTAGACCTAAAGATCTAAGTTACCTACTATCATGAACTACGGAATCGAATGCGAGCATCGCAGAACCACTGGGCCAGATTGAAAGGCCGTTTGCCCCAGTCTTAGACACCCAATAGCATGCGAGAACCCTCATCAGCACGTAGCTGCTACACGCAGGTAGTTAGGCCTCCAATCCTTAATAAGTGTCAAGTTACTACCAATTTTAGTTAGAGGCTTAGGGTCAAGTGCTTCTGGAATGTGAAGGGCATTTTTTACAGGTAATGCCCAAGTGATTGATTTTTCAAAGTGTGTAATCCAAGCATGCAATGGGGAAATCTCCCCGAATTGAATTTTTAATTGGGGAATGGCTTTTTAGAGTTCAGCCTTAAGTAGTATGGATTTTAGGGTTTCGCTGGATTACCAATTCAACAAATCTCTGGGTTTTTGTGAGAATACTAGTTTTCTTTCTAAGCCCAACAAACCCTTCTTCAATATCAGTTGGTTAATGCATGCTAAAATGCAATGGGAAACCCTAAATGGAAATTTCTATATGTGGATGCACGAATCAGTTTTAAAGTTTATGTGAAAGGGAGCCAAAGCACTTCAATTCAAGTGCTCCCAATCACCAGAAATGATTTCCACACACAAGGCTTCAACCAAAAGATAAAGAAAATCAAATTGTTGGGGTTGAAGTATTCATGATCGAATCTTAGGCAAGTTGAAAAGTCGTGGTGGGGTTGGAATTAACTCAATTCCAAGTCTCCCCACCAAAAAGGTGATCCTGAATTGTAGATAAGTGAGGAAAAAGAGGGGTGCAATCAATCTTTTAGTGTTTGCCTCAAAGAATACTTCAAACTGCGAGAAAATCAAGAATCAAGATTCTTAGATTTTCTCTATGCAAATTAAGGAGGGAAATCCCAGGGCGGTGGGAGTGAAAACAATCAATCAAACAAGTGAATTTTAATCCAATTGCCCCAAGAGATCCCAAGAAGTTTTTCTAGTTTTCTTTTTTTAATTAAGGTGACAAGTTAACCCTAGTTGCTAAGAAAAGAAGACCTACTTGTTCGGCAACGTGTGCTAAGCTCCAACGCTGTGTCGATGTCTTCATGCTCTCGTTCCTGCCTTGGATCTGCTCAAGCCTTCGACTTCATCTGCCTACCTTCTCTTTGCACCAGGTTCACCTGCACACCAAAAACAGAGATACTTGTGAATAGAGAAGAGAAAAATTGAAAGGAATGAAATAGAAACTTACTTGAAGGTGCACTTCCCCAGCAATGGTGCTAGAAAAGATGTGGTGTCCGACCCAAGTAGGTTGTTAATATGGTGATTTTATCGTTGAAGTGTGTATAGTAGTTAACCTAAATCGGAGCTAACCATCTCTTTACAAAATTTTTAACCTGGCCTACTTGATTTTATCTTGTCACTTTTAGGCCAAGGGTCAAACTCAGGGAAGTGGGGTTACAAGTTAAGTTTCTACGCCTTTCCTACAATGGGTCTCTTCCGTTCGTTTATTATGTTTTTGGTATTTTTCTATTTAGATTTTTTTCTGGTAATCTTTGTCCTTGAGGCACACCCTCAAAATTCAGTTCTCGGCTTTGAGCCAAAATAGGGTTCCTAAATGGGTCTTGCTGCTCGCAAGATGGAGTACCTGCAAGTCAAGGATTATCTTTTCTCTTTTATATATTTTTTTTATCTTTTTACTAATAGGAAAGCGAAATAGAAATCAAGTAAATATAGTATATATATTTACATAGGTATATATTATATATGTATAAAGGGGTGGGGGTGGAGGCGGAGATGGAGGGTAGCACGGTGTCGAGTCGGTCATCCTCTAGAAGGACTTAACTGACAGGACTAGGTGCCGCTTGGAGTGTGGGATGGATGGTGGAAGATGTATGTAACCACGCTTTTTGTACGCGTGTATCGGGGAATATCAGCAACTGGTGCAGATATTCCCGCAATACCACATATGGTAAATAATGTGAAAATATATATATACGTATATATGTAAATATATCTATATGTATATATGGTTACAAATAGGTATATATATATGTATATATATATAGTATATATATATATGTATATATGTATATATAAGTAAATGTATATATGTAGCTATATGTATAGATAGATATATGTATAGATGTATATATATATATATAAATGTAGATGTATGTATGTATATAACACTATATAGATGTATATATATATATGTATATATAGGTATATGTAGCTAGATATGTATGTATATGTATATATGTATAGTTATATAGGTATATATATATGTATAGGTATGTAAATATATTTATAAGTATATTTATAGATAGATATATGTATAGATGTATATATATATATATAGGTATGAGTATGTGTATATAACATATAGATGTTAATATATATGTATGTATATGTATATAGTAATATATGTATATATAGATATATGTAGCTAGATATATATATATATGTATGTATAGATATATATATAAGTAGGTGTGCATATCTATATATACGTATATGTATGTATATATAAATAAGTATATATATATATGTATACTAATACATAAGTATATAGGTACTACTATATGTATAAATATAAGTATATATATATATATGTATATATGTATATAAATATATGTATATATATATCAATATATATAAGTATACGTATATATATATGTTTATAATAGAGTATAGGTGTGTGTGTGTGTGTGGAAGTGTTAGTGTATGTGTGTGTAAACGTCGGTGAAGAGAGTGAGAGAGTGTTGTGAGAGAGAGAGAGAGCGGGAGAGAGAGTAGCCGCTCTGCTGGAGGCGAGGGCACTGTTAAGGCATCTAGGTGTGAAGGGCGTCATCTGGTAGTTCAAGCTCGCGTGCGGGCGCGTGTGCGTGTAGAGAAGCACACGCTGGAGGGTGATGGGCGCTGAGAGAAGACACGCAGCACACTATGCTACGCGAAGGCTGGAGCGGTCGTTGGCAGGCGCGCGTGGGCGAGTGCCGGCGAAGTAGACGGGTGCGGACGAGTGCGGGCGATGCGGGCAGAGACGCGTGCGCGGCCTGCGGTCGGTTGCAGCACGCCGGGTGACCGGTAAAGTGAGAAGCTTTCTGGTCACCCCACTATAGCCACAGTGTCGTGCAGACTCGCGTGAACAGTGGCTACAGTGGAAGGCCGCGCCGCGTGATCGGGTACAGGCAGTTGTGTGAGTGCGGAATGCTCGACGCGCGCGGAGGAGTGGCTTCGGCTGGTGGCTTGCGGGCGGAACCTTGCGACAGAGCGCGCGGAGGGGGGTTGGGTCGAAAGCGAAGGGGCGCTACAGGGCGTGCGAAGGTCTGTGGGTGCTGCTGGGGTGCTTGGTCAGCCGCTGCAGAGGCGCGTAGAGGTCGGTTGCTAGCGGAAGAGGGCACGACAGGGTGGAGAAAGCGGGAGGCGGAGAGGCCTGCTGGCGCGCGTGGAGGGCGAGGGCGCGCGCGGAAGGGGCTGGGGCTGCTGCTGCTACTGCTGCTACTGCTGCAGCCGAGCTTCGAGCTTCAGACCTTGAAGTTTGCGGCCATGGCTAAAGGTACTAGAAACTTAAAAAAAAAGAGAAAATAGCCACCATGCCCACCGGCTCTTTGAAGAGCTGGGAGGTGGTGGTCTCACTGTGGTGGTGTGCACCACAGCGAGGGCTCCTGCCCGCTAGGTGTCTCCAAGGAGGGCCGGCATATGGAGGGAGAGGGAGGAGAGGATGGTGGCCTAGAGAGCAGCTGTGTTGGGTCTTTTTCGTGGAAGGACCAAGCTACCTTTGAAGAGAAGAAGATGCCCACTTTAAATAGAAGACGAAATCCATGCACAGCCATGCCTTGGCTATGCATGCTCATGCACGGCTCATGGCAGGGAGAGGTGCCTGTAGCTGCAGGGAGAGGTGAAGCAGGACATGTCGTGAAGAGGAGTTGTTCCATGCAATGCAGCCATGGGAAGGAAGTCAAAATCAAAAAGAAATAGAAAATGGAGATGGAAATATTGCAAAGATGCACTTGAGGAAAAATGTAAAATGCAAGGCCACTTATTTCATTCTCCTACATTCTCAATTAAATGCATGCATGCATGTATTTTTACAATGCAACAATGGAGACCTAGTATGCATTGGAAATGCTAGGAAATAGCACAAGAAGGCACTATTGCGGGTGTATTTTTGCGGTGCAATCATCGGTGAAGCCCTCCAGCCCATCGGTCACATGCCCGTGTCGTTCTTCTTTGCGCTGGGTCCATGGCCGCTGCGTGAGAGCCATCCGATCGAAGATAAGATGGATAAGATCTTCCCTCGGGAGCGCTCGAATCGCGCCTCGGACACGCGTGTACGCGGGCATTGTAGCCCGGTGTGCACGCACGTGGGTGCTCGGTCTCTGAGGGCGCGCTGCATGGTACGATCTCGGCCGGCCGCTGCTGATCGGGGCACCCAATTTCCCCGCGAGCTTCTTCAACTTCAATTCCTTGCACCGCATGGCTCGAACCCGCGTCGCCTGTGTGCGGGCGTGTGCGCTCACCATTGCGCCACGCCCACTACTTTGTCACGGTGATAGTGGCGGGCGTGCGGTTCTCGGCCATTCGATCGAAGATGGACGGCCAAGATTTGATCTCAGCTGAAGGAGGAAGCGACGTGCGGTGAACGGGGGATGACATGGCGCAACGAGGGCCGTTGATCATCAGATCAACGGTCAGAACTTCTTGTGCCCATTATAGGAGCTCCGGATGTCGAATTTGGTTGATCTTGAGTCCGTTGGACTTCGTTCGTCGTTCTAAATTTATCCGTGCAATCCGATTGCTCATCTGAGGCCTACTTTGACAAGTTCTTACACAAATGGCCATTAATGCAGTTTTATAAGAAATCTTGGTATATGATGCATGCAATGCTCCCATTCTACTTATGTTGTGCCTTTTATTCTTAAGATGGGCCCTATCTAACAGAATTATCACCCCCATATGCAGTGTTACCATATACCCCCATGCTTACACCTTGCTAGTCCCTAGCATGGTTTATTCTATCCTTTATTTTCTTTCAGAATTTAAGAAGTAATTGCTTAGACACTTTGTCACTTGTCAATTGGAGGAAATATACCTAGATCTCAATCCACAAAGACTAAGAAGTACCTGGGTATCTGCCAAAATACGAATCGCCTGAATCCTTGCTTTAATGTATATAACTATACATATGTATGTATATGTATATTTTTTAGAATTTTTTTCGGAATTCAGCGTGGGTTGGTAACTTTTTACGGTTACCCAACCCACCCACAACTCAATCAAAATCCTAAGTGCTAAGCATCTTGATGTGAAGATTGTAATAGACTCACTCAACGGTAATTTAGACAGACTTTGGGTTTCTACACCCCTAGTTGACCAGAAGAGGAAATATATTTGCCTGAAGGTGTATTTTTTCGATTGGTATCTTTTTCCTTACGTTTATTTTAATTGTGGTCAACACAAGGATTTTTCCAGTGTATATCTCCCTGACTTGTACTACTTACACTCTTCTAACTTAAGTGTTTTGGTTCTTTTTATGCAGTTATTGAGCTGGGCTCTGGACAACCGACCAATGGGCTATTACCCACGATCACTTGCCAGCCATACTCGTGCGGTGAAGTGTGGTTTATTTTCTTTTCTTCACCCTTTTTTTTTTTATGTAGGCGGCTTCCCTGATCTCAAATGTACTTAGAGGCAATGAAGAAGAAATTATCCCGTGGCTGGGTTCTGGAAATCATGCCAATGGGCTGCTACCCACGACAACTTGCCAGCCATACCACCCTAGAGAGTTCATTAGCTGCCCAATTTCTGTCAATCTCCAAGGAGTGAGTCTGTGCAAAAATGTGTGCAGATGCTTAGACTCGAAGTTTTTCTGAGTTAGAGGGTGAGTTGATAAGTTGTATACTTATCACCTTATTTAGTAGGTGGATTAGAATAGTTTAAGGTTGCAAGGATTCGAAGCTAAATCCATATTTTAACGGACTCCAGGGCTAATTAAGCCTGAAGGCCTGAAAAGTCTAAGTGTTTAAGTTCTTTTTGTATTATTTCCCACTATTGACAAGTTTCTAGTGCCTAAGTTCCTTCCAAAATTCTTTTTTTTTTTTAATTTTATTTTATTCAGACTGATTAAATGAGCTCAGGATTGTGCGATTTACCACCCTCATGCTTAAGTTGGACAATGTCCTCATTAGCAAATACATGGATGCATAGGGGTTCAAAAAGATAGTACCTGAGTGACGTAAAATATTGGATCAGTCTGAATCCTCTGGGTTGCCTACCAGGAAGCGCTAAGTTTAACGACTCCAGCTGGGCGGTGCTTCGTGTCATCCCTCAATGAGGGTGACACTCTCCTTTTGGGGAACCTGGGGTAGGAAGTGCTTCAATCTTTGACCATTAACTGTAAAAGTGTGCCCAGTGTTAGGATCAGCGATTTCAAAAGCTCCATTAGAGTAGGGCTTAACCACCTGAAATGGTCCTATCCATTTGGACCTGAGTTTCCCTAGGAAGAGTTTTAGGCAGGCGTCAAATAGCCAGACTTGCTGGTTAGGCTCAAAGGCTTTTCTATGAATGAGTCGGTCATGGACGGCTTTCATTTTCTCCTTATACAGTCGACTATTATCAAAAGCATCCCGACGAATTTCTTCGAGCTTAGATAATTGGAGTGTCCTCTACGCACTGGCTAACTGGGAATCCATGTCACATTGCTTGATAGCCCAGTAAGCCTGGTGTTCCAATTCGACAGGAAGATGGCAGGCTTTACCGAAGAGTAGGCGATAAGGCGACATGCCTATCGTGGTCTTAAAAGCGGTCCTGTATGCCCATAGGGAATCATCTAGGCTTGTGGACCAGTCTTTCCTATCAGGTCTCACAGTCTTCTGTAAAATATTCTTGATTTGTTTATTTGAGACCTCGGTCTGCCCATTTGTTTGCGGATGATACGGGGTAGCAATGCGGTGGTTCACCCCATATTTTCCAAGTAGGGCACAGAATTGGGAATGGATAAAATGACTTCCACCATCACTGACCATGGCCTTGGGTATTCCAAACCGGGAAAAGATGTTCTGCTTAATAAAGTCCATGACGGTTCTGTGATCGCATCAGTTGGTAGCGACGGCTTCAATCCATTTAGAAACATAGTCTACTGAGACTAGGATGTACTCGAAGCCGTTGGATGGCGGAAAGGGGCCCATAAAATCGATACCCTAAACGTCGAAGATTTCGACAATCAAAATGGGCTGGAGGGGCATCATATCTTTCTTGGTCATGGTCCCCAGCATTTGGCAGCGTGAGCAAGTCTTGGCAAAGTTGTGTGCATCCTTAAATAGGGATGGCCAGTAAAATCCAGACTACAGGACCTTTGCAGCCGTTTTCTTTCCAGAGAAGTGGCCACCACAAGCCTGGTCTTGACAGAAGGAAAGCACACTCTGAACTTCGTTCTCGGGGATACACCTCCTGATGATCTGGTCAGCACAGAGGCGAAACAACCTGGGATCATCCCAGAAATAGTGCTTGACCTCAGCCAAGAACCTATCCCATTGCTGTCTGGACCAGCTGTGCGAGGTTTGTCCTACAACTAGGTAGTTGATGTAGTCAGCATACCACGGCAGTCTCTTGTCTTGCACGGCCAGAATGTGTTCATCGGGGAAGGTATCAGATAGAGGTAGGGAGGGTCGAATGTGGTCTGGATGAAGTCTAGACAAGTGTTCAGCCACCACATTCTTCGATCCAACCTTGTCACAGATTTCCAGGTCAAATTCCTACAAAAGCAGGATCCATCTGATGAGCCTGGGCTTTGCATCCTTCTTGGCCAACAGGTGCCAGATGGCTGAGTGGTCAGTGTAAACAGTCACGTGGGATGCCAACAAGTATGATTAGAACTTTTCAAGTCTAAAGACTACAACGAGCAACTCTTTCTCTGTAATCATATAATTTCGTTGGGCCTCGTCCAACGTTTTGCTTGCGTAGTAGATCACCATAGGCTTCTTGTCTTGCCTTTGTCCCAGGAAAGCGCCTATGGCAAAATCTGATGCATCACACATAATCTCAAAGTCCTAGGACCAGTCCGGGGGCTAAAGTACAGGTGCTGTGGAGACTAAGTCCCAGAGGGTGTGATAAGCCTTGATGCAATCAAAAGACATGTGGAATATGGCGTCGTTGGCTAGCAGGTCGATCAAGGGTTTGGAATGCTTGGAAAAGTCTTTAATGAACCTTCGGTAGAAGCCAACATGTCCTAGGAATGAGCGAATCTGTCGGACCGAGCTAGGTAGAGGAAGTTTGGAATTCAAATCAACCTTAGCCCGATCTACCTTGATGCCCCTATGCGATACAATGTGACCGAGGATAATTCCTTCTTGAACCATAAAATGGCTCTTTTCCCAACTTAACATCAGATTAACCTCAATACATCATATCAGGATTTTCTCCAAGTTGCTCAGACAATGGTCGAATGAATTCCCGAATACGGAGAAGTCATCCATAAAGACCTCTAAGTATTCACCCACCATTTCTGAAAAAATGGCTAGCATGCAACGCTGGAAGGTCACAGGTGCATTGCATAACTCGAACGGCATTCGACGGAATGCAAATGTGCCATAAAGGAAAGTGAATGTGGTCTTTTCTTGAACCTCTAGAGCAATTGTGACTTGGTTATATCTTGAATATCCATCCAGGAAGCAAAAATACTTCTGCCCTGCCAATCTTTCAAGGATTTGGTCAATGAATGGCAAGGGGAAATGATCCTTCTTAGTGGCTTCATTGAGCTTCCTATAATCAATACATACCCGCCATGCGGTGGTGGTGCAGGTGGGGATGGATTCGCCATGATCATTGGTGACAACGGTGAGCCTAGCTTTCTTTGGAACCACTTGAGTGGGGCTCACCCAGGGGCTATCGGAGATAGGATAGATGTCTGGGTCAAGCCATTTGATAATTTTTTTCTTAACGACCTCCCACATGTTTGGGTTTAAACATCTCTGCATCTGGAGGGAAGGTTGTGCCCCATCTTCTAGGTAAATCTTATGGGTGCAATAGGTGGGGCTAATTCCTCTTAAGTTAGAAACGGTCCAACCAATGGTGGCCTGATGTTCTTAAAGGGTCGCTGTCAACCTTAGTTCCTGATCCTTGGTTAGTTGAGAATTAATAATCGTCGGGAAGGTCTAGTCAGGTCCCAGGAAGACATACTTGAGATTCTCGGGCAATGGCTTAAGTTCAAGTGCGGGTGGAACCACAGTTGATGGAAAGAGAAAGGGTGAGAGTTGATCAACATCGATCTCCTTAAATGGTGTTGTGTGATGGTACTCAGCCTTACAGAGGCCCACGGGTAGTGATAGTGACGGGTCAGAAAAGTCATTACGGGTTTGGTGGTCTGATACAGAGCTAAGGGTGAGGCATTCCTCAATCAGAGTTTCTATGGGATCATGTTCCTCAACGCAATCGCAATCAAAAGACTTTGTCACCCAGAAGATATCTAATTGAATTCTCCTATCTCCGAAGGCGATTTCCATACATCCCGTGTCACAATCAATGTTTGCCTTAGATGTAGCTAAGAAAGGTCTGCCTAAGATTATGGGTGTGTTTTGTAATTTTTCAGGGACTTCCATGTCGAGCACTAAATAGTCGACTGGGAAACAGAAGTCCTTGACCCGTACAATCACGTCCTCGACAACACCCTTCGGGGTTTTCACTGATCTATCAGCCAGCTGGACGATGACAGGGGTTGGTGTCAACTCTCCGAAACCAAATTGGTGGTACAGGGTTGTTGGAATCAGATTGATAGAAGCACCTAAGTCTAGGAGTGCTCTATCAAATGTCATGTCCCCGATATTGTAGGAAATCAGGGGCGCTCCTAGGTCAGTTCGCTTGAACAGAAGGTTGCTTGATATTATGGAACTTACTTGTTCAGAAAGCACAACCTTCCTAGCTGCTTGAGGTCTTGGCTTATGCTTGGGTGTACAGGCATCCTTTTAAAACTTGACATAAGCTGGGATGTTTTTGACAGCTTCAAGGAGCGGAATATTAATCTGCACTTGCTTAAAGATCTCCAAAAGCTCCTCAATTTGCACAACATTCTTCTTTTTCTTGATTGTTTCCAAGGCCTCAGGGTAGGGTGTCTGAATGTGGATCGGGTCTATTTCTGGGTCCTTAGTTGGTGCCTCTTTTGAGTCGGGTATTTCAGTGGGTGAAGTCTCGGGGAGAGTCGGCCATTTGGGATCCTGGGTTCTGGTGCCGCTTCTCAAGGTCACTACACTCGTAGAGGCATTGGGGCCATGGGTTGATCCTTGAGAAGACGAGGACGAAGAAGCACCAAACCTAGGGGGTGTTTATGGGGCTGGCTGGACCATGTGAGCCTGCCCAGGATTGCCTTGGAACCCATGCGAATTGGGGCCTCTGTTAATTATGTTTCGAGGGTTCAATTGTGGCTGGGAAGGTAGGGATCCTTGTTGTTTACAATCCAAGAGTTGGCTTAACTATCCCTTTACCAAGGCCATTTCCTCCTGATGTTTCTGGTTCATGTCAACCATCATCTTTATTAAGGTGTCCATTTGGTTTTGTGGGGGAGGGTCCGCCCTATTCTGATTATGTTGGGGTCTAACTGGTGGTCCTTGCTGATAGGGGGACAAGTGTGGTTGCTGGTTTGGCCTGGGCTGGTTTTGGAATTGCTGTGGTTTCTGGTTTGTCCAACCAAAGTTGGGATGATTACGCCAGCCAGTGTTGTACGTGTTGGAGAAAGGGTCAGGTTTCGCATAACCTTGGACAGCTTGCACATCTTCAAGGATAGCCAATGTTGATGAAGAGGGAAGGGAGTAATCAAGGGTTGAGGGAGCAAAGGTCCCTCCTGGAACGTGGTCAGGGGTTGTTCTAGGTTCAGTTGGGTTAAGGGCTGGACCAGGTCAACGTTATGTGCTCCCTTTGCTAGGGAGAAGGTCTGTAAGGGGTTCCTGGTCTGGTTCAGTAGCTCATCAATCTTTTTGTCCACCAATTCCACTCAATCTAGTTTCTTGGCAATGATGTCCACATCAACCATTCCAGAATTTGCTTATACCTCATAAATTCCACCACGGGGTTGACTGGATCTGTTGAACTGGGTCATGGAGGCGTTGTTGAGCTCTCCTCATCCTTGTTCAGGTAGTTCCCCCTGCATGAGGCATCGACAAAGTTCCATAGGTTGTTGTCCAGACCGTGGTAGAAAATCTGGGCCAATTGCCACCTTGGTACTTTGTGGTGTGGGCATTTCCTAAAGAGTTCATTGAATCTTTCCCACGCCTCATGGAACTGTTCCCCACCCTGCAATGTGAAGGTAGTAATAGCTCTTCTGAGGGCATTGGTCTTTCCTATGGGGAAGAATTTCTTTAAAAATGCATGCCTCAGTTCTTCCCAGGTGGTGATGGTTCTACCTAGGGTTCTAAGCAAATGAGAAGCCTTGTCTCTTAATGAGAAGGGAAACATCTTGATTAGAACAATGTCAAGGCTAATGTTCCTAGGTTTCACAATTCGTGCTATGCGATCGAGATCCTCTAGGTGCTGGAAGGGGTCCACATTTGAGCTTCCATGAAAGTGGCTCTGGATCAGACTTAAGACATTCGGTTTCAGCTCAAAATCATCTCCCCCTTCGGGGATCCTAAGGTGTGGCTCAACTCTAATAGCAGAGGGATTATAGAAATCGCGGAGGGGCCTCAGCTAATCCTAAAATGGTGATATATCGAGTGGTGGTTGCCCTTGTACACCTTGGAAAAGTGGTGGTGGTTGTTGTTGTGGGTTCTGTAACCGATGTATGGCTTGCATGATGGTGTGGATTTGTTGTTGCTAAAGCTGGTGGTTTGCATTAATTTGGGGTTGGATGATGGCCATTGTGTTTGGTGGGGGTTGATCCTCAACCTCATCTACGCTAGGTTCAGCCATGTTTCTAACAGAATCACGTCGCCTAGATTCCTGCCCCAAAACAAACAACTCGGGATGTAGTGAGTGTCTCTCGTGCATACACTAGAGAAGAACGGGAGGGGATGCGGAGAGCGATAGATGCGAGAAATGTGTTCAATCAAGCAAATAAGTCTAGTCCTTATGGGTTATACCTTAGGAGACCTAGAAATCTCACAAAGGGTGATTAAGTTCGTAAGCACTGGACTCCCCTTCCCAAGGCTAATCTGGCCAGGTTGATTACGAGGGGATTGTAGGGAAGGTTCTTTCTTTGGCTTGTGCCTCCAGTTCCATAGACCTCACAACCGCGGTGGTTTGACACTACCCCGCAGCCTAGTTACTAGATTCTACCAAGGGAATGAAAGCCAAGTGCTTAGCGAACAAAACTTCACCTTTCGAGACTTAACTCTACCTTGCCTATGGCTTGTCTAATCAGTTTTAAAAGGGCTAGGATAGTGCTTGTGCTTGGGTTATGTGATGAGGTGTTGATTAGGGTGGTGCCGCTTAATTTTCCACTTTCAATGTGTGTGCTTCTATCAAAACATGGTTTTCAAGCAAGGATTAAGATGTGGTGTCTTTTAGTGTTTTATCCTTATTTTAGTGTCTTTTCGGTTTGACGTGTTGATAGCGAAATACGCGTGATTTGTAAAAGTGGGTTTTTAATGTCGTTGTAACACGCGAATCCGCTTTCGCTCTTAAATTTATAATCCTAGATAGGGAAGTATCTAGGGTCGTCCAAGGAAGCAATATGGTTGCAAAATTGATTCTCTTTCTAGGAATATAAATCTCAACTTTCTTTTTGGTATTTTTTTTTCAATATATCATTTTTTTTGTTTTTAAGCTAAGGCAACATGCGAACTGATGGCGGGAAAAGTGATTTACACTTCAATTTAAATACTACTTCTATGTGGCAAGTAGAGCCTCTCCCTAAGCTCACTCTAGGCAAGTGGAGGCCAAGAATAATTAGGGAGAGGGAGTGAAGAATGCTGAAAATAAGCTAATAGAAATGCAAACAAAAAAATTGCAAAGAAGGCAACTAGATAATTGATAAAGTGTTTTACAAAAGGCCTAGTAGAGGAAAGCTTGTACTACTAGAAAAATGAAAATAAGAAAAGAAAACACATATCCTCTAGATAGATGGTGAAGAAGAGGGCTTCTTGCTCCAAGGTTGGTGGCTCCCAATCTTGAAAAGAGTCCTTCAACTCCTTCCTTGCAGTGCTCCGCCAAGGTGATGTCCTTCAAGGCAAGCCCTATGGGGGCGTGCCCTAAGTTTCTCTCCAAGGGTGGACGTCCACCCTAGGTCCTTCTCCTTTGCCTGGCCATCCTCCTTGAAGTGGAAGAGTCCTCCTCCTTGGCGTGGCTCAAGTTGAAGAGAGTGGGGAGAAGAAGGCACCAAAGGGGCTGGTGATGTGCCCCTTTAATCTCCTTCTCTACTCCTTCTTCTTGGCCGTAGGTATAGGTGGTTTAGGTAGAAAAATATACTAAGGGAGGATGCCCCAAAATGGTGGTAGGTGGTGGCTTTTTATAGAATAGGATGGGGGGTTAAGGTGCCCCTTGAAATGGAGGGCTAGGATGGAAGGATGAGGGTGGTTGGTGATCCTATGGCTAGGGTGAGTTGGTGCCAACCCAAGGGGTGTTAAAGGGGGTGGTTATGGTGGTGTTGGTGTCTTTTGGTGGTGGAGAGACACCCCCATGTTGGCGCCAACATGGGGTCTTCTAGAAGGGGAGTTAGGTGGATGGTGGAGATGGATTCAAGGGGGATTGTGTGGTGTAGATGAGGGGGGATTTTCGAGGGAAAAGTGGCGCCATTAAGGGGTGGTTATGGGTAGTTTTTTGGCGCCACTTTTAGGTGTCTTTTGGAGGTGGTGGGTAGGTTAGGTTGGTGCCAAGTGGGTTAGCTTATGTGGAGCTTAGGTGGAGCTAGTTGGGTGGAGTTGGTAGGTTGGTTTTTGGGGTGGTACAAGCCAAGGAAGTTGGAGCATAGTTAAGCTAAGATAAGCTAAGCTAAGCTAAGCTAGCATAGCTAATGGAGGAGTAGAGGAGAAGATGTTGGAGCTAGGGTTTGGAGGAAGGAGCTATGGAGAAGAAGTCTGGAGTTGGAGCTGGAGCTGGCTGCTGCTGAAGAGGCTGGCATGGGGCTACTCTAGCTGGCTTAGCTTGATAGTTCTTTGCTAGTTGCTAAGCAAAGCTAAAGTTAGCTAGCTTCTACAAAAATGAGCTGAGGTGAGCTAGGTCTGGTGCTCCCGGGGAGAATCAAGCTGGTTGAGGCAGCTAAGGTAGCTTAACTCAACTGAGTTGAGCTAAGCTGAGTCCCCGGGAGTTGGACTTGAGCTTCCTAAGCTGAGATGAATTCTTCTTCAGCTGGCTGGAGTTGAGTGGAGCTGAATGTAGCTAGATCTGAGCTGGGGTGAACTCCTGTCAACTCACTTGAGCTAGCTAGAGCTCCCTGTGAACTAGTGGGAGCTGAGATGAGCTAGACTCAGCTAAGTTGAGCTAGATCTGAGCTGACTTGAGCTAGGGTGAGCTAAGATGAACTCTCTTGAGCTGCCATCTAGCTAAGATTAGCTGAATGGAGCTGGGATGAGCTAACCCTAGTTCAAGTAAGCTAGGTTCCAACTGCGGTGAGCTGGATCAAGCTGAGGTGAGCTGGATTAGGCTGAGTTCCAGCTAGTCTGGGCTTCTCCTTCACCATTTGACTTCTTGAGTGCTAGGGTTTTAGGGATCTGTGCATCTGTACATCCCTAACACTGACAAGAACACATTAAAACAACAATAAAAAATGCAATGCATGCCTATCCTAATTTATGCCTAAATGCAGCCCAAAAACCCGTTTGCGGAGTAAAATCCTAAGAGCTAGGTTTGTTTTAATGCATAAGAATGATGATAAACTGGCGTTTATCACACCCCCATGCTTATCTTTTGCTAGTCTCTTAGCAAAACTTAAAACAGAATTTTTGGGAAATCTAATTTTTTTGACTTTGGAGGAGAGAAAGAGATCAATGGACGTTGGTAGATTAAAAACACTGGAGGTACGGGATTTGTTAAAGATAAACATCGGGATTTGTTTTTGGATTCAACCATTAGATAGAACGAGATCAATATATCTTCCAAAAAATTCTCAAATTAACCCCTTGTTAATTCAGATGACTTGAAATGTTTGTTTTTAGGAATTTTTTTGGCTCATGAATCTGATTCTCAACTTGCAAAATCCTTTAAAACCTTGTGGCTGTGCTTGTGAAAAGCCAACATTTATAAGGGCGTGTTAATTTATATATATATTTTTTTTTTTTTTTTTTTCTCTCCCATGCTTATTTTTAGCTTAGTCTTACAACAGATGTGTTGGGATCATCATTCCCGTTACCATTCCTCGAGGGGGCTCTGGCGCCAGTACTTCGAGATAGCACTGTCCATGACACCACCCAGGAGCTCACAACCCCAGAACACGATGCGGTGAAAAGGGGCGCTCCAAACAAACTCAAGCTCTTGCTCCGACACTATAGGTAGAGCACCGTCCAAGACACTTGAGCTGCTAAAATGCGCTTTAATGCTCCGTCTAAAGATATGAAATATAGATATGGAGCAACGCCGAGGCGGTAACATGTTGACATCGCGTCCTTAAAGGAGGCATTTTCCTCCTTCACGACGGTGGGAACTCAAACCAATGATCTGCTTCAGACTTTCACTAAGTCCAAACAAGGGAGTTTTTCAAATTTTTAGTTATTTTTAAGTGTTGGCTTGTGTGTGAAGAGTGACACAAGAAGTTTCTCAAAACATGCAAGTTTTTGAATCAGAAGCTAAGTCAAATAATTTCCATATTGCAAAATAGGATCAAGTCACCTGAACTATTATGAATTCAGGTGGAATTTTATAGAAAGATATCTGATCTTGTCTAAAATAGACCCTGGAATTCTAATGATCAGATCCACATCCTCATCCTTAGTTTGTTAAAGATTAAATCCATTGTACCAAAAGTGAATTTTTCGACCTTAGTCCCGATTTCAAAATTTTTCCTCAAAAACTTTTGAACATTTTTTTTTTTGGGTATGCAAGCAGGAAATAAATTAAACAAATATGCATGTTTTTAGGTTTTGAAAATCCTAAATCGATCGAAAAATTTAAAAACACCCCCCCATGCTTAAGATATGCCATGTCCTCATGCATTAGGAGGGAAAAGGGATCACCTTAGTGAAGAACAGTCGGGTTTAGGAGGAACAAAACCTGGAAAAAGAAGAAAGAAAAAAAAAAAAGGGAAAGCAAGAAAAAATGATGGGTTACCTCCCATCCAGTGCTATCTTTTACGCCATTCAGCCGGGAGTGAAGGCATGCATGGAAGACGTAAGATCATGTAAATAATTGGACACTTGGATCCCCGCAAAAAAGGTGTCGTCTTCTAGATCCCTAGAAAATTGATTAGAAATAATATTGGGATCAAAGTTGGATGGAAAATGATAAGTGTAGCCCGAGTTTGGCCATGGGTTTAAATTAGGTTGGGTGCCAAACTTAGGAGGGGTTGGTGGCAGGTCCGTAAGAAAGGGGTCGGGGAAGGAATGGTGAGGATTCGGTGAAGTTAGTGTGGAAAAGTTAGGTGCGTGAATAGTGGGTGGGTTAGGGGGGGTATCAGGAATAAATTTGGGGTCAAGACAGGTTTCCGGATCATAGATTTCGCCGACCACTAATTCTGAATCAGAGTCCTCAAAAAAATTGTGGTCGGTAAGGGTATCTATTAACATTGTCTCCTCCACCATGTTGGAAATTTCAGTATCTGAGTCCTCAAAGAAGTTATCATCATGGAATCTCCTGGAGGATTTAAAAATATCTAAAGTGATAGTTTGGCCTGCATAGTTGATATCCATTTTGCCTATGTGGCAATTGATATTTGCCTTTGCAGTGGCCAAAAAGGGGCGTCCAAGGATTATTGGGGAGTCCAGTAATGATTCAGGTGCCTCAATGTCAAGAACCAGAAAGTCTGCAGGGAAGACACAATTCTGGACCTTGACTAAAACATCCTCGATAATCCCACGAGGTTTGATTGTAGATCGGTCGGCTAATTGCAGGGTAACCTCGACGTGTTTTAATTCACCGATCTGAAATTCTTCGAATAAACTCGTGGGAATAATATTCACTGAGGCACCAAGATCAAGGAGGGCGCGATTAAATGTAGTGTCATCAATAATTACAGAAATTAAGGGCACCCCCGGATCTTTCATCTTAGGAGGCAGCTTACTCTGTATGACAGAGCTTACTGTCTCTGAAAGATGCACCTGTCATAGAGTTTTAGCCTGCCTTTTAGGAGTACAAATATCCTTCAAAAATTTAGCATAGGCAGGTATATATTTGATGGCATCTAGGAGAGGAATATTGATATGAACTTGCCCAAATAGCTCCATGAGTTCTTCTGTAGTGGGCTCAGATTTCTTTTTTTTGTTGGTGGTGGGGTAGAGAGCTTGTGGGAAAGGGACAGGAATCTTGTCTTGAGATTTTTGTTTTTCTTGTTCTTCCTGATGGGGAGGTGGGGAGTCAATTTGCACAGGTATCTTACCAGGTTCGTGTGAAGGCCTGGGGTCAGTGGTGGTTTTCCCACTCCTCAAAGTAACTGCATGTGCAGTCGGATTATTATTTAGAGGAGGTGGGGGGGCCGGTGATTGCAGAAAGCTAGGCGGCTGCTGAGGTGGTGGATTAGGAGGAGGCTGATGTGGATAATGTGGATTTCTGCCCATATAATGGTTTCCTTGGTGATTAGGGTTGGGTATGGGTTGGGACGGAAGATGTCCTACAGGCCATTGCGTGGGAGTAACCCCAATCTGATTGTTCAGATTTGTGATATTGCGGGTTACTTCTGTCATTTTTGTTTGCATATCCTGCAGGGTTCGCAGCATCTGGGCATTGATATCTTGTTGGGAAGGCCTAGGATGGAAGTTTGGATTTGACCCATACCCATTAAAATGATATGGTTGGGAGGAAACTTAATTATTCTAGGAGTAGTTCGGGTAATTTTTCCAATTGGAAGAATTTTTAAAGGGCTCCTGGATGGCAGAAATATTTTGAGTGGGGTTAAGATCTGGATAGTTGTAGTTCCCCAGTGAATCATGGGCAACCTCAGAATAATCAGCAGGAGTAGTGTTGAGATTGTGCAAATTTTCAATTTGTGGAAAGTTAGGTTGGGTTAGATGTGGGTGTGGAGCTTGAGTTGATGTGGCTAGTCTTTCCTCAATTTTCTTTTGATCAATATGCATCTGGTCGAGTTTTTGAGCAATCAATTGAAGATCGTCTTGGGTGACAGGGATAGATTGAGTGCCTATTTCATGAACACCGAACTGCGGGTTTTGGGTTCTGCAAAATGTGTTCATGGAAGCTTGATTAAATGAGTTTTCACTCATTTCTTCGAACAGGTCATAGGCACTTTCTGCATCTTTATTTAAAAAGTTGCCGCCACACGAGGCATCGACAAAATGTTGGATTTGATCTTCTAATTCATGATAGAAGATTTGCACGAGCTGCCATAAAGGAATCTCGTGGTGCGAGCAACTTCTTAAAAGGTCTTGAAATCTTTCCCAAGAATCATGGAAAGTTTCACCAGATTTTTGGTGAAAGGTCGTAATAGATCTTCGTAAGGAATTGGTACGACCTATGGGAAAGAATTTCTTGAGGAAGGCGCTCTTGAGTTGAGGCCATGTTGTGATGGGTCGGCCAATGGTCCTGAACCAATAAGCAGCCTTATCTTTAAGAGATAATGGAAAAAGCCGCATCAGCCATATGTCTTCTTGCACATTTCGGGAACGGGTTGTCTGTGCAAGAAGAGTTAGCTCTTCAAGGTGGCTGAAAGGGTCTTCCCTAGGAAGGCCATGAAAGTGTTTAATTAGGTTCAGGACCGCCAGCTTGATCTCAAAGTCCCCCTCCGGTATGACCACCCCTGGTCGTTCCTCATAATAAGACGGATCATAGAAATATTTTAGAGCAACAACAGGCTGCTGACGGGGTGGTGGGTTTGGCCTTGGATTGGCTAGGTTTTGGATGTTCCTAGCCAATGTTTGTTGATTGGAATTTAATTTATTAATCTGATCGGCCATCAATTTTAAAAGATCAGGTAGGGGGTCTTGATGCTGTGTGTGGGGCAACTCAAGATTAGGGAGCTCCAAGTGTGGGAAATTACTGGTGGTTGGGTTTTGGGTGGAAGGGTTAGAATTAGGGTTAGTGGTGGGGTTAGAGGTGGACGTGGAAGGGTCAGTGGACCTATTTTGTTGTGTTTCCATTCTTTCAGGAGAAGATAGAAAAAGTGGTCTTTTTGCGTGGGGGGCGAAATCAAATGGTCCTTCCAAGTGCGGATTTTGAGACCGTCGCCCGTGCATAAAATGGAAGAACGGGAGGGGAGGAGAAGAGAAAGAGATGAGAGAAAGTGTGCAATTCAAACAAATAAAACTAGACCTAACTTAAATGTGACTCCCTAATAATAACCTAAGACTTGGTCCATATAGGAAATAAGTAGTCAATAGTGAATACCCGTTCTATCAACAAATCTAGCCAAGTTGCTTAAGGGGAGGTTTGGGCCCAAACGTTTCCCAGGGAAGACCCCAAGTGCTTGTACAAACCCGCGCCTGGTCGTTTGACGCAACCCCTCAGCCTGAACACCAGATACAGATGACAGAATTGGTATTAACTAAAGAGAACTTAAGACCTAAATAGCAAGCGTATGTTGATAAAGCCTTAGCGGTCAAGTTGCTACAAGTTTCAATTAGGTCTAGGATGGCATAGTGCACACGGAATGTGGAGGGCGTTTATTGGGTTGTTGCCCTATTATTTGATTTTTTTTTTGTGTGTGCAGGAATTGGAGAGTAGCTCCAATGAAAATCAAGTTGTCACACTATTTTTATGTATTTTTGTCTTTTAGGATTTGATTTAATTAAATGAGTTTTAGGGTTTTTCTCTTTAAGTTTTCAAACAAGTTTGAAAGTTCACAATCAAAGAAAATTCAAGTTGTATGTGTGATTGTATATTTCCTTTAATTGAGTCTCTAAAAAGAAAGAAGAAACCCTAAGCCAATTTTCCCTAAGACAGAAATTTTAATACCAATGAATTATTTTTAGGCTTTCAGAATTAAGTAGTGGTCCAAACAAGTCAAACAACACCACTACTTTGAAGAAAATCAAACAAGGATTCCAAAAAAGAGTTTTGAAAGATTTTAAGAATTTGTTTGATAATTATTTTAAATTTTTAATTGTACTGGTGTCAAAGTCCAGAAATGATACCCGTGGGTATTGTGGACTTTTCAGTATTACCACCGACCTCAGAAAATTTTTGTGATTTTATATGATGTGTAAAATTTCACAAGGATTCCCGAAAACTAAAATTCACAAAAATTGAATGAGTATAAAAATTCTAAAAATTTGCAGATAGTAGCAAAACAAGAAGATTAAAGGGTGTGACCCCTCTGTAATCCATGAATTTTTAGAAATTAAATACAAATCCAATTGATCTGAAATTTGGAACAGATGTTCCAAACTTAATTGGGAATCACTTTATGAAATTTTATGATTTTAGGAGGCCTGTGATGTTAGGAATCGATTTTTCAAGTCCGGACAGAAATCTGGACCCGAAAAACAGAACACCAATACTTGCAATGGAGTGGTGTTAAAGAAGCATACAAGCAAACAATGGATTTTATAATCCACCACTCCACTTAATTAAGTTTTTTGGGATCCTGAAAGCCAAGTTTAATATATTTTTGGTAGTTTTAATTAATTATGTGACCAGAAAGAGGAACCAACCTGAATTTCACGGGAAGAAAAGGAACTTTGAGCTCTCGCTTCCAGATTCCCGCCTTCCAGCTGTAGTTCCTGCACAAACAAAAGAAAGGAAGAGAAGGGGATGAGATCCACTTCAAGCAAGAGAAAATTATTTAATGCAAAGCCGTGCCTCCCCGGCAACGGCGCCAAAAAGTGATAGCGAAATACGCATGATTTGTAAAAGTGGGTTTTTAATGTCGTTGTAACACGCGAATCCGCTTTCGCTCTTAAATTTATAATCCTAGATAGGGAAGTATCTAGGGTCGTCCAAGAAGGCAATATGGTTGCAAAATTGATTCTCTTGCTAGGAATATAAATCTCAACTTTCTTTTTGGTATTTTTTTTTCAATATATCATTTTTTTTGTTTTTAAGCTAAGGCAACATGCGAACTGATGGCAAGAAAAGTGATTTACACTTCAATTTAAATACTACTTCTATGTGGCAAGTAGAGCCTCTCCCTAAGCTCACTCTAGGAAAGTGGAGGCCTAGAATAATTAGGGAGAGGGAGTGAAGAATGCTGAAAATAAGCTAATAGAAATGCAAACAAAAAAATTGCAAAGAAGGCAACTAGATAATTGATAAAGTGTTTTACAAAAGGCCTAGTAGAGGAAAGCTTGTACTACTAGAAAAATGAAAAAAAGAAAAGAAAACACAAATCCTCTAGATAGATGGTGAAGAACAGGGCTTCTTGCTCCAAGGTTGGTGGCTCCCAATCTTGAAAAGAGTCCTTCAACTCCTTCCTTGCAGTGCTCCGCCAAGGTGATGTCCTTCAAGGCAAGCCCTAGCGGGACGTGCCCTAAGTTTCTCTCCAAGGGTGGACGTCCACCCTAGGTCTTTCTCCTTTGCCTGGCCATCCTCCTTGAAGTGGAAGAGTCCTCCTCCTTGGCGTGGCTCAAGTTGAAGAGAGTGGGGAGAAGAAGGCACCAAAGGGGCTGGTGATGTGCCCCTTTAATCTCCTTCTCTACTCCTTCTTCTTGGCCGTAGGTATAGGTGGTTTAGGTAGAAAAATATACTAAGGGAGGATGCCCCAAAATGGTGGTAGGTGGTGGCTTTTTATAGAATAGGATGGGGGGTTAAGGTGCCCCTTGAAATGGAGGGCTAGGATGGAAGGATGAGGGTGGTTGGTGATCCTATGGCTAGGGTGAGTTGGCGCCAACCCAAGGGGTCTTAAAGGGGGTGGTTATGGTGGTGTTGGTATCTTTTGGTGGTGGAGAGACACCCCCATGTTGGCGCCAACATGGGGTCTTCTAGAAGGGGAGTTAGGTGGATGGTGGAGATGGATTCAAGGGGGATTGTGTGGTGGAGATGAGGGGGGATTTTGGAGGGAAAAGTGGCGCCATTAAGGGGTGGTTATGGGTAGTTTTTTGGCACCACTTTTGGGTGTCTTTTGGAGGTGGTGGGTAGGTTAGGTTGGTGCCAAGTGGGTTAGCTTATGTGGAGCTTAGGTGGAGCTAGTTGGGTGGAGTTGGTAGGTTGGTTTTTGGGGTGGTACAAGCCAAGGAAGTTGGAGCATAGTTAAGCTAAGATAAGCTAAGCTAAGCTAAGCTAGCTTAGCTAATGGAGGAGTAGAGGAGAAGATGTTGGAGCTACGGTTTGGAGGAAGGAGCTGAGGAGAAGAAGTCTGGAGTTGGAGCTGGAGCTGGCTGCTGCTGAAGAGGCTGGCATGGGGCTACTCTAGCTGGCTTAGCTTGCTTGTTCTTTGCTAGTTGCTAAGCCAAGCTAAAGTGAGCTAGCTTCTACCAAAATGAGATGAGGTGAGCTAGGTCTGGTGCTCCCGGGGAGAATCAAGCTGGTTGAGGCAGCTAAGGTAGCTTAGCTCAACTGAGTTGAGCTAAGCTGAGTCCCCGGGAGCTGGACTTGAGCTTCCTGAGCTGAGATGAATTCTTCTTCAGCTGGCTGGAGTTGAGTGGAGCTGAATGTAGCTGGATCTGAGCTAGGGTGAACTCCTGTCAACTTAGCTGAGCTAGCTAGAGCTCCCTGTGAACTAGTGGGAGCTGAGATGAGCTAGACTCAGCTAAGTTGAGCTGGATCTGAGCTGACTTGAGCTAGGGTGAGCTAAGATTAACTCTCTTGAGCTGCCATCCAGCTGAGATTAGCTGAATGGAGCTGGGATGAGCTAACCGTAGTTCAAGTAAGCTAGGTTCCAGCTGCGGTGAGCTGGATCAAGCTGAGGTGAGCTGGATCAAACTGAGGTGAGCTGGATTAGGCTGAGTTCCAGCTAGTCTGGGCTTCTCCTTCACCATTTGCCTTCTTGAGTGCTAGGGTTTTAGGGATCTGTGCATCTGTACATCCCTAACACTCACAAAAACACATTAAAACGACAATAAAAAATGCAATGCATGCCTATCCTAATTTATGCCTAAATGCAGCCCAAAAACCCGTTTGTGGAGTAAAATCCTAAGAGCTAGGTTTGTTTTAATGCATAAGAATGATGATAAACTGGCGTTTATCATGTGTCTTAATGTTTTCAGACAAATTTCAGTGGGCACGTCAAGTTCTGCACACAATTCGGTGAAAGTAGATTTCCTTTTATTCTATAGAGGCTGTAAAACCCTAATGTACTCATCCTAATGATCATGCAGCTTTTATTAGATGAATCAGTTTTAGGGTTGAGTGGTGCAACCCAAGTCAATTCACGGTGGCTTCACAAACACCACTCAAAAAGAGAAAAGAACACTCCAAGAATTTATTCAGAATGTTAGAGTGTACATTTTTTTGCAGGGTGATGTGTTAAAGATGTGTCCCAAGCAATCATACATGATGTAAATTTTTTTTCAATTTTTACAATTTTTTAGTTTTTCATGCAAGCAAACAATCATGAGTGAAGAATTACTCACATCGGTCCTTATTGCACCTACTCCCTTGTTACCGTCGTTCGATGCGTCGCTTCCCCGTCTAAGCGCTGAATTCCTGCAACCATCAAGTAGAAAGGAAAACAAGCATTAGACGATGTGAGAATGGATGTGGAATGGAAGTGACAAAGCAAATCCATTGCCTCCCCAGCAATGGCGCCAAAAACTAGCGTGCTCCCGTGCGTGTGTGTTACGAAGTGTCATTATAGTCGCACTTGCAATGCTGGTTTTAAAGTAAAGAAACGGAGATGAGTCCGAGTGTCGGTCTCAGGGAGGCGTGAAAATCCGATTTTGCTTATCACTTGTTGTCATAGAAATTGCGGGGTTTTGCTTCCGAAAGGTGCGGTTGAAAAGCGAGAGAGAGATAGAGAGAGAGAGATTAGGGTTAGAGTCATTTTTTTGCTTGATCAAGCAACTTAAACGAGAAATAAAGTAAACACTGAACGGAAAGTAACTTCATTAATCAAGCAGCTTTAGTTCACAGCTTACAACATTAAATACATGCTTAAACATAAGTAAGGGAAAGCTTAAAAGAGAGGAAAAGAGAGAGAGAGGGGGAGAGCGGCGAGGCAGCCACGGCGGTGGAGAAGGCTCCGTCGGTGGCTCGTTGTCTCCGATGATTACAAGAGGTTCTAAAGCTAGCTAAGAGAGGGGTAGAGTAGTTGCAAGGGAAGTGAACGCCTTGAATGAGTAGTTGGAGGGGGTTTAAATAGGGAGAAGGGCTTTCTAAAAGAAGAAGGGGTTTTAGCGACGTTCGTGACATCGTTAAAACCCTTCCAAAAGCATCAGTGAAGCCCTCCAGCCTGCCGGTCACACACCCACGCCGTTCTTCTTCGTGCTCAATCCGTGGCTGCTACATGAGAGTCGTCCGATCGAAGATCGGACCGTTGAGATGTTCCCTCGGGCGTGCTCAGATCGCGCCTTGGGTGTGCTTGTGCGTGGGCATCGTCGCCTGGCATGCGCATGTGCGTGGGCGCTCGCTGTCTGAGAGTGTGCCGCGTGGCACGATCTCGGTCGCCCGCTGCTGATGGAGCGGCCTAATTTAGCTACGTGCTTCTTCGTCTTCAATTCCTCAAACCGCGTGGCTCGAACCCGCATTGCCTGCGTGCGGGCTTGCGTGCTCACCGCTGTGCCACACCCGCTACTTTGTCGCGGCTATAGCGGCAGGCACGCAGTTCTCGGCCATTCGATCGAAGATCAATGGCTGAGATTTGATCTGAGCTGAAGGAGGAAGTGGCCCTCGGTGAGAGGGGGGTGACATCGCATGGTCGGTGACATCAGAACTTCTTGGGCCCAATATAGGGGCTCCGGATGTCGGATTTGGCCGATCTTGAGTCCATTGGACTGCGTTCGTCGTTCTAAATCCATCCGTGTGGTCCGATTGCCCAACTGAGGCCTCCTTAAACAAGTGCTTACACAAATGGCCATTAATACAGTTTTATAAGCAATCTTGGTATATGATGCATGTAATGCTCCCATTCTACTTATGTTGTGCCTTTTATTCTAAAGATGGGCCCTATTTAATAGAATTATCACCCCCATATGCAGTGTTATCAGGTAGCGGTGCGTTGCGAGATGGCCTGTGCCGGCCTGCTAGAGGAGAGGAGTGGCAGAGGTGGAGGAGCCTGCTACTGCCGCATGTGCTACAGCTGTAAGGAGAGCAATGTGCAGGCACTGCAGGCACTGCAAACGCACGCAGCGCGTGGGCGCGTGGAGGCGCGGAATCTACTGGACGCACAGGTGAGCTCAATCTTGGTGGTGGCGCCAGTTGTAGGTGCTACAGGGAGGCGCTAGAGGTCGGTGTGCGGAGGCGCGGCTCTGTAGGCCGCAAGGGGTGCACATGCGTGGGTGTTGGAGCACGGGCTGTGGAGTGCAGACGTGAAGGCACGTGGAGCGTGCGTTGTGGACGAGCGGAGTTGCCAAAGTGCAGGGGTGCTGGAGGTTATGGAGAAGGTGAGGAGGCGTGGGCATGCTGGCTGGGTTGGAGGCATGTGGTGGGTCTGATGGAGCGGGGGAAAACTGCTGGTGCGTGTGCCGGCTGAGGTGAGGGCACGCGTGCATAGGTGGCTGGTGCTGTAGTGTTGAAGTGAGGGCGTGCATAGGCTAAGTTAAGCGTGCAATGGGCTGGATGAAGGTGAAGGCGCGGTGGGAGAATGGCGCGTGCGTTGAAGGTGGGTGTTCTGGAGGTTGGCGTGAGTTGCTGGCTAAGGTGAAGAGTCGTAGAGACTCTTTGGCAGTGTGGGTTGTCACCCCACACGCCCACAATGGTGAATCATTCTATTGTGGTGAGGTCGGTGGTATGGAATGGAAGAGGAGAACGGTCCTCTAAACACAGTGAGCAGCAAAGGATGGTGGCCTCCCTCAACGGCAGCTCTCCCTCCTTTTGTAGCCACGGCCACACTGATTTCAAATTCAAAATGCCGTAGCTTGAATGTGATGCATAGGAGGAGGAGGCAAAGCCGAAGGAGTTACCTGTACAAGGAGAAAAAGAATAAGAGAATAAAATAATTAGGGTTATTTATACATAACACATTAACTTCTATGTTAATTAAAATTGTGCATCTAATTAATTAACTAATTAAATGTATGCAACCCTAGGTTAATTCTAAATGGATGAATTGTGTACTTAAGCTAAAAAATATGAATTAATTTATTTATATCCTAATGTATGCTACCTAATTGTTGAAATTAATTTAATGTCTAGACATTTAGATACTTAAGTAGCCCACAATCATGGGCTAATCAAATACCCCCATGGCTTGTTTTTGCTAGTCCCTAGCAAAATCAAGCAAAAACTAACACTCCAAGTAGATTAGCCATCCCAATCGGTCTTCCTTTAGAAACATACTAAGTTCAGACTTTAGACCTAAGGTTCCCAAGTAGTTGTTAAGTTACAGACTAGGTCGGCTAAAGACGAGTTGCAATCACAAGTTTCCCTGATTTCTGATTCTACCCTAAGGTTTTTGATCCCTGAGATTAAAGCATCCGTGAAGTGCATTGGTCTGAGTTATTTGAGTCAAAGGAAAAAAGATTTTTTTTTTTTGAATAAAATTTATACATATTTTTTTGTTTGATTCCTCTAAGTCTAACTTCGGATCAGCTATCAACACGGTCTGTGTCGGATTCATTGTCCCCATCACCGTACCTCGAAGGGTGCCTAGCTTTCAATGCTTCGAGATAGCACTGCCCATAGCGACCCCAAGAACTCCTGGCAATCGACATTTCGAGATAGTATCACCCATGGATTTCTAAAGCAAATTCAAACCTGTGTCAATTGGCACTACAAGATAGGGCCGCCCATGGTACCTGAACTGCATAATGCACTTACATGACCCCAGTAGGATGGATATCCTAAGAGACAAGTGCCGAGGAAGTAATATGTTCTCATCGCATCCTCAAGGTGAGTATATACTCCACCACTCCAGCGGCAGTAACTCTTCCAATCAAATTATGTTTTCAAGCCTCTCCTAAGTCAAAACTAAGAGAACCAAATTTCTTTTAAGAAATGAATTAAGGTGATTACTTACACAAGACCAAGTGTGTGAAATTTGGATGCTTGGGTTACAAGGACCTGTAAACCAAAATGTAGAACAAGACTCCAGGTACTACCCCACCTTTTAACTCAATCCCTAGCTTTCCTTCCTCAACCTCTTGAGGAATGGTCCACAACTTAACTCCTACTTAAGTTTCTAAGACCACAAAGGACCCTAAAGGTCTAAAGCTAGTATCTCACCTAGCTTCTAATGTTTGACCGTAGAACCAACTTAGTCTCACCTAGAGTTCTGATTTGCTTAAGAATGCAGGACCAGCTAGTTAATATTTTTCTCTTTGTTCTATCTTTTTTTTTTTTTAATGCAAATGTATGCAATGCAGAGTGCTTTAACAAAATGTATGAATGCACTAAGTATAAATGCTTTGTATATCCCCAAGTACGCCCCCCCATGCCTAAAATTTGCAATGTCCCCATTGCATAGAAGGATATTACCTGGGTCAGAGAAAGGCTGCCGTTCTTTTGTTAGCAGCCGAGTAGCCAAAGAACTCGTAAATTAGGTTCAAGGATTGCAGAAATAGGTCCTAAAAATGGGCAAAGTACTGCTAGCCTAGAAAATAGGTAACCTAGGATGTTGGCAAGCTGATGATGAATCCCAATAGCAAATGCTCACCAAAGTAAGATGGGAATGAAATCTTCCCAGGTCACCAGAAGAGGTTCTAAAGGATAAACTGGCATAACAACCTACAAAGGGGTAGGGGGAGGATGACAAGGATCCTCCAAAAGGAATGGGGAAGGAATGGGGAAGGAATGGTGTAGAGATAAACCCCCAGGGTAGTGGACTGACTAAAGAAATCATCAATCCATACCCGATACTCCATTACAGGAAATATTGGTTTGTTAAGCCCCCCGGTTAGAGCAAAAGTGAGCAAATCTATAAGGCATGGATCATCTAGGGTGTCCAAGTTTCAAGGTTGCATAATCGCCATAAGATCTAGGTTGGGTTTAATCTGCTCGGTGTCCATCCCTAGCAATCTTTCCAAATCCTCAATTACATCCCTAGCATTCCATGCACTATCGCAAGTATCTTCATGCACTTCATTAGGAGTCAAAATTTCAGCTTCAGACATAAGCGAATCAGAAGGCGACTTCGAAACAAATGAAGGCAGGTTGCAAGCAACAGATCTAGGGATTATCCTATCAATGTCATCTCCGGGTTCTTATTCTTTAGTCAAATCTTCCCCGAAGTCTATATGCGAATCCACATAAATCTTAGAGGTTGCATCCAAATTTTCCATCATTTCATCATGAAGAGAAATATCATCAATGGGTATGCTAAGGAAACCTAATTTGGTCAAATTTGTGACACCCTCAGGGGCTAACTCTTCAAATAAGATATAATCACCCTTAGTGTCACTCCAAATCTTGAATGTAGGTTCCTCATATAATTCGTCTTTCTCCTCATCATATGATTCATCATATGCCCGAGGTCTAGAATTGTTTATATCTCAGCAGACTTCCTAGGGTACTCTATCTGAGGTAAATGGTTTACACTGTTAACATCGGACTCCTTAGACAGGTCAGTTTCTTGAGGGTTAGGTTCCCTAAGGGTAGGTTTGAGTTCCATCTCGTGATCAGAAGGGAGAGTAGGATTAACAACTTGACTTCAACCCACTTCATCAAATGTCACGAAAATACTATCATCCAGGTCGAGGTCTTCCAATGGTACCATCATTCCCTTCTTTTGACTCCAATATAATTCAGGTGGATACTCAACCTTGTCATCATCTTCCTCGAATTGCCACCTTTCTTCATTCAATGCATAGCTACTTTCATATGTATCTTCCTCCCACTTAAGGCATGGATCTCTCAAGGAAGTGTCATCTAATGGGGAGGTTTCAAAATCGATCTTCGAAAAGTAGCTATTCTCCCTTACATAATCCCCAAAATTTCCCTCCAACTTAAAGTGTAGCTCTCCCATGGGAGATGCATCAATTGTAAATGGGTGTACATCATCCTCAATGGGGTAGATTGGGTGGCTAATTTCATCTCTTTCTTGTTGGCCTGAACTTGAAGATTCTCCTAACAATTCAATCATTTCGTCTCGCATCTTCTGTACTTCCATCTTCAAGGAGGAGAGGTCATTTCTATCATGATAGAAGTCAGGCTCAGGCTTATAGTACCCAGGAGTGTCTGTCCAACCATTATACTTATTCAGGGAGGATGGGTTGGGTATCTCTATGGTGTGTGGGATATTGGGCTATGCAAATCCCTCTCCTAGGTTCTGCTCACTGATTTAGGGCCTAACTAGGCTAATACTCCTATAATAGGAGTAAAACGGATCCCAATAATTGTCATTATGTCCATCAAAGGATGGACCATCTCGGTGTATGGGATCGAAGAGTGCAGAGTGGGGGTAAGGGTGTGGGCAAGATGTGAAAGGATGAAAATCAATGTGGTCCATTCTAACTCACACCTCAATCAGAATTCCCCAAGCAAAACACAATTCAAAAAGGACCTTTTAGGTCTTTCCCAATTTAGGCTTTTGATTTAAGTCATATTGCAGGTGACAATACAATTTGTTCAATCAATTTACGCGCTTATTGTCGACCTACAGCTCGCCTAAGAAGACCTAGTTGGAGCTTTGGTGTTCTTACCTAAATCTCAAATGGTAGAGCAGCTCCAAAGATGGAAGATTGAGGGATACAACCAGGCCTAAGCCTTCCTTTGAAGCTGTGCTTTCACAGTGCTTCTCAACTACGCCCAAAAATCCATGACAAGGTACCCCCCTCTTTGGAGTTACAAAACCTTTGATCTCAACTTCTAAACACCTCAGAATCCATGGAAAGGAGGGCTCTTGTCCCAGTATTTCAAAACCTAAGGAGTGTCTAAAAGCGTGTCGTGGTGCAAGAGATATAAGTGTGCATACACAGCAAAAGATTTTGAATTTTGAATCCTAGGCCAAGTTTGTAAATCAAATCCTTGGTTTTTAAATTGTCCCTCCTTTAATTAGTCCTTTTTCTAGAAAATATGTGACCACTTGTTAGATTTATTCAATATAGATTAGGTGGCCTTGAAATTAGTCCCAAATGCATTTGCATGATAGGTAGAAATGCAAAGTTAGAAGTGCATACCGGATTCCAGCATTCTTCATGCAATATGCAAGACAAGAATTAGATCTAGATGCTGCTCATTTAATCCTAAATGATTTGACCTAAGGGCAAGCAACTTCTAGCAGGTAGCTCATGTTTTTCTTATTTTTGTTTTCTTAGCTACTTATGCACAAGCAAATTAAAGGTAAACAATCCACAAAATAAATTAAAAACCTAAATCTAAAGAAAAGGGAACACGCTTCCAAAAATTAGCCCCAATTACTACAAGGGTGAGAAAATAGAAATAAAACTTATGAAACGGAAAATCTCCTATAGAGGCAGAATCCAGGTCTCCTTTGTCTTCCCCACGTGTAATCGTCGCTCAAGGTCAACATCTTCTCCCCGATGTGCCTATCACCTCTCTGAAATTCCTCTTACAGAAAAAATAATAAATGGTCAGATCACTATGCAATGAGAAATAATCAGAAATGAAACCAAGTGAAATTATTGTGTTTGCTGCCTCCCCAACAACAGTGCCATTTGACAAGTCGATTCTTCGTTTTTAAAGTCGTTTGTCACATAAAATGACGCGTCATTTGTAGTTCTATCTGGTGGAGAAATCGACTAATCAACAATTAATATAACCACTCAATTAGGAGCAGGTCATGTCCACAGGGAGTCAATGATGCAATAAAATCTCGATTATTTCGTATTCTTTCAATCAAGTGCGAAATCAATAGTCAAATCTGACATGAAATGCGATGGAAAGAAGATGCACAATAACTCAAAAATATAAGCGTAGATGTGCAATTTTTCCTCACTGAAATATTCAATAAATATGTGATGATTCTATGTAATTTCCAATTGACATGCATTAGAGAAAATTTATGAACATTTTAATCCAAAACCAATGTTAAAACATGTGAATAACAATAGCCACACAATTATCAGAAAGCATGAGTATGAAGTCAAAATTTCACCATAATAAAATAATCATAAATTAAAAATGATTTTGGTGGCAATGGCATTCAAATATAAATAGTAATTAATGTAAAGGCAGAGGATTTTACCTCTCTCCTCCTTACGCATGGGAGAGAGGTTCGATCGAGAAGCTACTCCTATAAGAGGTCAGCTGAAGCGAGGCCTTCGTGGTGGTGGCAGCGGTGCATCATGAGAGGGCCAAGGCTGGCCTGCCGGACGAGAGGAGTGGCGACAGTGGAGGAGCCTACTGTTGCCGCACGTGCTGCAGGCGCATGGACAGCAGTGCGCGGGGGAAGCTGCTGGCACATGCATTGGCTGAGGTGAGGGCGCATGCATGCAGGTGGCTGGTGTTGCAATGATGAAGTGAGGGCGTGCGCTGGCTGAGTTGAGAGCATGATGGGCTGGATGAAATTGAAGGCGCGGTGGGCAGATGGCGGGTGCACTGAAGGTGGGTGTGTCGGAGGTTGGCGTGAGTTGCTGGATGAGGTGAAGAGTTGCAGAGACTCTTTGGCGATGTGGGCTATCACCCCACATGGCCACCATGGCGAGTCGTTCTGTCGTGGTGAGGCTGGTGGTATGGAATGGAAGAGGAGCAAGGTCCTCTAAACATAGTGAGGAGCAAAGGATGGTGTCCAACCTCAATGGCAGCTCTCCGTCCTCCTTTTGTAGCCTCGGCCACACTGATTTCAAATTCAAAATGCCATAGCATGAATGTGATGCGTAGGAGGTGGAGGCGGAGCCGGAGGAGTTACTTGTACAAGGAGAAAAAGAATAAGTGAATAAAATAATTAGGGTTATTTATACATAACACCTTAACTTCTATGTTAATTAAAATAGTGCATCTAATTAATTAACTAATTAAATGTATGCAACCCTATGTTAATTCTAAATGCATGAATTATGTACATAAGCTAAAAAATATGAATTAATTTATTTGCATCCTAATGTATGCTACGTAAATGTTAAAATTAATTTAATGTCTAGACATTTAGATACTTAAATAGCCCACGAATATGGGCTAATCAATAAGGTGGTCCTGGTTATCAAAAGAATGGAAGAGTGGATGGCTGGAAACTCTGTAAATACTTCTTGATCCACTCAATCCTATAACTCGGGATTCCATTGTTCACGAGCTCCTACTGGACAGGAGTTCGTGAATCAACTAAAAGTAGCTCAACCTATGAGCCAGCATTGCTCCGAACCTCGTGGGTTCCAAACTGGGGCCTTTGATCCCGGTTTCTCTGATCTCACTCCTTTCCCACCATCGTTGACTTATGAGGAAGTGTATGCTGTACAGGAGATTATTCTCTGATGTGTTCCGGAGAATGAGTTCCAAAGTATACTCTAGTTCTACCATGCATCTGCATGTGGTGGACATTTCTTCGCGAAAAAGGCGGCTGCAAAAATTTTGCAATCTAGATTTTATTGGTCGCCTTTATTCAAGGATTAATAGGAATTCTCGAGATTGTGTTCCCGATGCCAGGCACTCAGAAGCATAGCCAAGGGAGACATGATGAATCTCAACCCAATTTTTCCAGTTGAAATCTTCGACATTTGGGGCATCGATTTCATGGGACCCTTCCTCACTTCATTTGGACACTATTACATTCTTGTAGCTATCGACTACATGTCTAAGTGGATTGAGGCTATCCCTACCCAAACCAAAGACCACACGGTGGTCATCGATTTTGTCAAGAAGAATATCTTCAGTCGGTTCGAGATTCCGAAGGCCATCATTAGCGATGGTGGTACTCACTTTACCAATACCCAGTTCCATAATTTACTGGAAAAATATGGGGTGAATCATAGAATCTCCACACCATACCACCCTCAGACGAATGGATAGGCTGAGATCTCCAATCGAGAGGTCAAGAACATTCTGTAAAAGATGGTTAGGCCTGATAGAAAAGATTGGACTCAAAAGCTTGATGACGCTCTTTGGGCCTACCATACGGCGTACAAGATGCCTATCGGCATGTCACCATTTTGTATAGTGTATGAAAAGACATGTTATTTACCCATTGAAATTGAACATAGGGCATTATGGGCAATCAAGAAATGCAACTTTGATTCATGTTTAGCTAGAAAGACCAAGAAAGTCCAACTATCTGAGTTGGAGGAGCTTAGAAATGACGTATATGAGAATGCCAAGATCTATAAGGTTAGGACGAAAGCTCCTCATGACCAGCTGATTTCCCACCAGAGCTTTCAGCCGAACCAAAAGGTCTGGCTCTTTGATTCTTGACTTAAGCACTTTCTCGGAAAGCTTAGGTGAAACTAGAATGACCTATTCATCATTGATCAGATATTCCCAAATGGAGTGGTGGAGATTTCTGACCCAATGATGGGTAATTCTTTTAAGGTCAACGGACGACATCTGAAACCTTATGTTGACCATGTTATTCCAAAACTCTTCTCAAACAAGGTTGCTTTAACCTTGATGTGATTTGTTTGCCTGGACTATGCCTAGCTAATGGCATTAAACTTAGCACTTGTACAATCTGACTCAGAGCTGACCCGAGCATCATGGAATACTAGTGATATTTTCTTCAATCTACCCTTCTTCTCATGCCTTTTATTTTCAATGAGGACATTGCATGAGTTAGGCAAGGGGGTGGATTCATTTTCTGAATCATATTATCAGCTCTGTGTATTTCTTGTAAATTTTCCTTTTTATTAAAAAAATTCAATTAGGAAAAGAAAACTTAGGCTTTAGAAATTTCCAACCTTAGGAAATAATACAGTAGGACCTAAACACTTAGACCCTTAAGGTGTTCTAGCTTAATCAGCCTAGGTGTCCACTAAAATGTGGACTTGTTTCTCGAGTCCTCGCCACTTGAAAATTTGATTCAATTTTGTTAAATAAGTTGGGGTGATAACTACATGACTTATCAACCTGCCCTCTGATTTGAGGGGACTTTAAGTCTAAGCAACTACACACTATTTGCACTGACGCACTTTTCGACGATATCTTGCTATCTTGCTATCTTGTATGGCTGGCAAGATATCACATGACTATTCTCTTCTTGCTATCTCTAGGTAAATCTTAGATCACGGAAGCTGCCTACTTAAAAAATGAAAAGAAAAAAAAGAGTATCCAAAGTGAGAAAAAGAAAAAAAGAAATAGAAAAGAAAAAAGGAAGAAAGAAATAAACTACACTTCACTCCACAAGTATGGCTGATAAGTTATCATGGATAATAGCCCATTGGTTAGTTGTCCAGAACCTAGCTGACAAAAATGCATGTTGAATTCCAAACACTTAGGAAGAAGCAAAGAAGTAGAATAAGCTGGGGAGATATACACTGGGTTTGCCCATGTGTTGACCCCATAAAAATAAAAGGTAGAGAGAAAGCTACTGGTCTTATAGATGAGAGTAGGAGGATATCCTGCAAATCGTAGAGTATAATAGAGGAGAGGAGTGAATAGTATTGCCTTAAAAGAAATATACACAGATCAAAAATAAATCACAAGAGATTCAAACATAGAGTACACCTGATTTATAGTGGAAACCCAAACTAAGTGAAAACCACTACCTAAGCCTCCTAGCTTAGGATTTTTCTGACTAGTCCAAGCTACTCAATCCACTAACCGTACCACTTGAACGAGGGTGGCACAACCACTTACAGCCACTTATTTTCTTATCCTGAAGAGAAGTAAAAAAACAATCACAGATCTTCCCAATAATCTTGGGATTTGTAAATCAAAGGAATCAGATAGAATAACAGAAATAACTTCTATGGAACCTCAATAAAAGATCAAACTGAATTTTTCGCAAAGGTTCGAGGCATCTTGCTTTTCAAGAAAGTGAAGAACAGGGCACGAATGTTTGATCCCACTAAATCAGTGTTTTAACAGTGTCGTGTTGTAGTATAGCTGAAATAGCATTCAAAACAAATACAATTTTATTACTCGAAAAAGTTCCGAGGTCGAACAAAGGGAGCTATATGGGATTTAGAAATCAAGATCATAATTCAAAATTAAAAGAGATTACAATAATATCTGTAGCAATGTGCAAAAGTATAGGAGTAAAATGGTGATTTAGATCATCAAGTACTCCTACAATGTCAACTAAAGAACTCAACGTATATGTATGAAATAAGAGCAAATTCTGTCGTCTGATTTGGAAATCAGATGACTTAAAGTTGTCTACTTCTTCTTCTTTTCTTCTTCTCTTTCTCCATTTTCTTTGATTCTTCCTTTCCTCTTCAACTCTTTTTCAGACCTGCTTCTTCTTCTTCCTTGGCTTTCTCAGCTACGATCTCCAAGCCTTCTTCTTCTTCCTTTCCCTTTAGCTTTCTTCTTCTTTGGCCCTTAGCTACTTTCCCTTCGTCTTCAGCTTCAGGCATCCTACTCTTCTTCTTTGGCTTTCCTCTTCAAAATTTGGTTAAGTGTTCGCCGAAGGTTCCTATAGCAAAACCCTCCCCCTAACTGCGTGACTCTCCTCCCTTTTCTTCTCTTAAGAATCTGCTCTCCCTGAGCCACAGGTATCCAGGTTATCGGGTCAGGTGCGTACCGAGGTCGAGGCTCCCCGGTGTGCGATGGTGAGTGAGGAGTGCAGGTCAGGCAGGTAAATGGGTCAACCTGGTCAGCAGAGGCATGTCACGGATGAGGCTGGTTGAAGGTGAGAGGGACCTCACCCCGTGGATTTAAGGCAAATAGCTACTAGAACTTTTTCAATTTATGAGGGTGTGCAGCTTCAACAGCTTCCGATGTGGGACTATCTGTGCACCCTTTCTTGGCATGTCTGCAGCAGGGAGTGTCCTTCCAATTGTAGCTGCTGCTGAGGCTCGTGACTTCAATTGAGGACCTGGGACTGTGTGCGAGATACTTCCACTTGTTCTAGGACTTCAACCTGGGACAGCAAGGGCTGGTGCGAACTTGCAGGCAAGCTCGAAGCCTTCTTCTTCTTCTTCATTTGCCTTTAGCTTTCTTCTTCTTTGGCCCTTAGCTGCTTTCTATTCATCTTCAGCTTCAGGCCTCCTCCTCTTCTTCTTTGGCTTTCCTCTTCAGAATTCGGATAAGTGTCGACCGAAGGTTCCTGTAGCAAAACCCTCCCCCTACCCATGCGACTCTCCTCTCTTTTTCTCTCTTATTATCCGCTCTCCCAGAGCCACAGGTATCCTGGTTATCGGGTTCGGCGCATACCCAGGTCGAGGCTCACCGGCATGTGGTGGTGAGCGAGGAGTGCAAATTAGGCGGGTAAACAGGTCGACCAAGTCTGTGGGGATGTGACACGGGTGAGGCAGGGTGAAGGTGAGAGGGACCTCAACCCGTGGATTTGAGGTGAACAACTACCTGCACATTTTCAATAAATGTGAGTGCGCAGCTTCAATAGCATCCGATGTGGGACTATCCATGCACCCTTTCTTCGCACGTCTGCAGCAGGGAGTGTTCTTCCAGTTGTAGCAACTATTGAGGCTCGCGACTTTAATTGAGGACTTAGTACCGTGCGTGAGATACTTCCACGCTTTTTGGGACTTCAACTTGGGACGGCAAGGCCTGAAGCAAGCCTGCAAGCAAGCTCAAAGTTTGCTTACTAATGGCGGACGGGGCGTACACCTAAAATCAGTAAAAAGTCCTCTCGGCCACGTCAGAGCACTCACGGACTAACGTCGGGGCATGGCGAATGTGATGGGGGTGGTGGCGTGGAGTGAGGGTGACTGCGAGTTGTTTGCACCTCAAAACACGCCAGTAATAACGCCTTCTTGTGCTATTTTCTAGCATTAACATTTCATAATAGGATCCTGTAATCGCATTTGTAAAAACACTTGCATGCATGCATTTAATCAAGAGAGGAAGAGGAGTGAAACAATAGCCCACATAGTTACATTTTTCTTCAAGTGCCTCCTTGCAAAATCACCCTCTTTTTATTTTTCCTCTTGATTTCTTCTTTTCTCTCCTTCCCGCAGCTGCATCCTTCCCGCGGCTGCACTCTTCCCGCAGCTGCATGCAGCAGCCACGCAGCACTTCTTCCCGTCACGTCTCCCTGCCAACGCCGCTCCCTATAGCTGCAACTCGCACACCCTCTCCCTGCTGCAGCTGGCACGCCACTCTCCCCTCCTCTATAAGTAGCTGCAGCTTCATCCTCGCGACGTAGCTGCTGCAGCTGCTGAAAAAACCCGCAGCCATCTTCCCCACCGCTTTCCCCTCCCATACGCCGGCCCTTCGTCGAGGAGGCACCCGGCGAGCAGGAGAACCCACTGTGGTGCACACCACCACAGTGGGAGAACCACCGCCCAGCTCTTCGACGAGCCGGTGGGCGTGGTGCATTCCCTCGCTTCGTTTTTTTCTCTTTAACGCCATTGCCGTCGCTCCAAGCTTCGAAGCTTGAAGCCACGGCAGCAGCAGCCCAGCAGTAGCCCAGCAGCAGCAGCAGCAAGTCCTCCCGCCCCTCCGCGATCGTCCCCGCAGTCGCTCACCGCCTCCGCGCGCGTCTGCAGGGCGTTCCCCGCCTCCGTCTCCGTTCTGTCCGCCTCGCAGTTGCACCCGTAGCCCGCCGCCGCGCGCACTGCAGCGGCCGGCTACGGCCTCACGCCGACCCCTGCCCCCCTCCGCGACCCTCCGCGACCACCTGCAGACCTCCTCCACGCTCGCTCCTCCGCGCCATCGCCCGCTCGTCGACTTCGCGCAGGCCTGCAGAACCCTGCACGAAGGCGCGCCCGCACCCGCCATCTTCAGACGTCCGCCTCCGCCTTCAGACGACGCGGCGTCAGACGTCCGCTGCCGCGAGCAGACGACTTAACTCGCTGCCATTGTCCGCGCTCTCGATCTCTCCAGCCCGCTCTCTCTCTCTGCTGATCTCTCTCTCCCGCTCTCTCTCTCTCACGTATTCTCTCTCTTTTTCACTCACTCACAGACACACACTACACCAACACACACACATCTTCACCGACACACACACACACCCACACACACACTTACACTATACGTATAGTTATATATAGTAACATATATATACATACATATATCTATTATATATATATACTTATATACATAGTATATCTGTATAGTTATGTATACATACATATATATATAATATATCTCTATATATATATCTATATACTTATACATATACTTATATATATATATACATATATACTTATATACATATATATATATACATATCTATATACTTATATATATACACACACATATATATATATCTAGATACATATATACTTATATACATATATATATATACATATATATAGTAATATATATATATACTTATATACATATATATACACATATATATCTATATATATATATCTATACATATATAACTATATATTTATATATATATATAGATATATTTATATACATACATATGTACATATACTTTCATGTTATTTATTATACGCTGTATCGCGGGGATATCTGCACCAGTTGCTGATATTCCCTGATACACGCGTGCAAAAAAAGCGTGGTCCCATACATCATCCATCCTCCATCCACACTCCACGCGGCACATAGTCGTGTTGGTTGCGTCTCTCTAGACGTCAACTGACTCGACATAGTGCTACACTCCATCGTCACCTCCACCCCCACCCCTTTATATATATACTACATATAAATATATATCTATAGCTACTATATTTACTTTCTATCTGTTAGCTTCCTTCTTAGTAAAAAGATAAAAAAAGGTATAAAAGTTAAAAGATAATCTTTGATTTGCAGGTACCCCCGTCTTGCGAGTAGCAAGACTTGTTTTGGGACTCTGTTTGGCTAAAAGCCAAGGACACAATTTTGAGGGTGTGCCTCAAGAACAAGGATTACCATAAAAAACCTAAATAAGAAAAACACCAAAAACACAATAAACAAACGGAAGAGACGCGTTTTAAGGAAAACGTAGAAACTCGACTTTAACCCCACTTCCCTGAGTTCGACCCTGGGCCTAAAAGTGACAAGATAAAATCAATTAGGCCAGGTTAAAAATTTTTTAAAGAGATGGTTAGGTCTGAATTAGGTTAACCACTATACATATTTCAACGATAAAAACATCATATTAACAACCTATCCAGGCCGACCCATCATGACTTTTCTGGCGCCGCTGCCGGGGAGGTGCGCTTTCGAGTAAGTTTCTATCCAATTCCTTTAAATTTGTCTCTTCTCACTTCACGGGTATTGTTGTTTTTTGGTGTGCAGGTGAACCTGGTGGAAGGAGAAGAAGGCTGACGAAGTCGAGGACGTGAGCAGATCCAAGCCGGGAAGGAGAGCGTGAAGACGTCGACATCGCATTGGAGCTTCGCACACGTTGCCGAACAAGTAGGTTTTCTTTTCTCATCAAATTAGGGTTAACTTGCCACCACAAAAAAAAAAAAAAAAAAAAAATTTAAAAACTAAAAACTAGAAAAACTTCTTGGGATTTCTTGAGGGCAAGTGGATTAAAATTCACTTGATTGATTGGTTGTCTTCACTCCCACTGTCCTGGGATTTCCCGCCTTACTTCGCATAGCGAAAATCCGAGAATCTTGATTCTTAGATTTTTCGCCGTGGGAAGTATTCTTTGAGGCAAAGAAAAAGATTGCTTGTATCCCTCTTTTGCCTCACTTATCTTTAATTCAGGATCACATTTTTGGTGGGGAGACTTGGAATTGAGTTGATTCCAACCCCACCACGACTTTTCAAACTTGCCTGTGATTCGATCCTGAATACTTCAACCCCAACAATTTTATTTTCTTTATCTTTTGGTTGAAGCCTTGTGTGTGGAAATCATTTCTAGTGATTGGGAGCACTTGAATTGAAGTGCTTTGGCTCCCTGTCACATTGATATAAAACTGATTCCTGCATCCACACTTAGAAATCTCCATTTAGGGTAGCCCATTGCATTTTAAGCATGCATTAACTAACTGATAATTGAAGAAGGGTTTCTTGGGTTTTAGAAGGAAAACCTGTATTTTTGCAAAAACCCGGAGATTGGTTGAATCGGTAATTCAGCAAAACCCTAAAATTCATACTACTTAAGGCTGAACTCTAAAAACCATTCGCCAATAAAAACTTCAATTCGGGGAGATTTCCCCATTGCATGCTTGTTCTTACACACTCTTAAAAGCAATCACTTGGGCATTACCCGTAAACAACGCCCTTCACATTCCAAAAGCACTTGACCCTAAGCCTCTAATTAAAACTGGTAGTAACTTGACCCTTACTAAGGATTGGAGGTCTAACTACCTGTGTGTAGCGACTACGTGCTGGTAAGAGTTCCCGCGTGCTATCGGGTGTCTAAGACTGGGGCAAACGGCCTTTCAATCTGGCCCGGTGGTTCCGCGGTGCTCTCATTCGGTTCCGTAGTTCGTGATAGTAGGTAACTTAGATCTTTAGGTCTAAGGGCACACTGTAGAGGTTAGGAACTTGACTGTATTGATTTGTAATCAAGTGTACCTTTGCGGCGTCATTTCTCTCGTCGCTTTTCCCCTCTTATCCCCCCCAATTCTTCCTGCGTAGTGCATGTTTTGGAGGAGGCCACAAAACCCTGAACTATTTGAATTGACTGCTAAATCTAAAAAAAGAGCCGAATCATCCTCCTCCTCCACAAACATGGCACACACCCCCACCTCACCACTTCGTCACAATTCCAATTCTTTCAACACCAGGCTTATCCCGAGAAACCCTGCAAGACCTTCCTTATCAAGTGTCGCGCCAAGCGACTCGGTAAGTCATGTGGAATTGGCTTCTGCGAGCCAGTATTTCAACATGGAGGACCAAGCCTCCGTGTGCTCGAACACATATGCGGACACGTCTTCTGGCATAGAAGACGCCTGCACCCTGGGGAACAACCCATTTTCTGCCACGTATAACCCAGGGTGGCACGATCATCCAAATTTCGCATGGTCTTACAACCCGCAGCGCCAAAACCCCGCTGGTGGACCAAGGCGATCGTCCGCACCCGTCATCCCAAGGGCCCAATCTAATCCTTTGGCAAATCCGCCATTAGGCCCTTGCGTACAGAAAACCAAACACGCATCAAAACCTCTTGATAAATTGATGCGAATGATGACGGAAATGTCAAAGCGCCATAAAGAGAACATGACCTCTCTTCAGCATTTGGCGCAGCAGAATGCTGAGATCAGTCAACTAAGCATGGCGACTCGATCTCAGGGCACTTTTCCCGCCCAACCTGTTCCAAACCCGCAAAATTTTGTACCCTGTGGTCCGCAACCACAGGTACAACCTTCTCAGGAACAGGTTCATCAAATTCTGCAAGCTCCGAGTATTCCTCCAGGATTTCAGGTTAATCCCGCTGCAGCATCGCACTCTCATGCTGATAGCGATTACATCAAGGATGACACGTCTGACGAGGACATGACTGTCAGTACATGTATCGAACTTATTGGAGCCAATTCAGACTGCTGCAAATTATCTGATGACTGCCTGACCTATACAAACTGTGACGTTCCCCAATCCCTCCCTATTCCTGTATCATCTCCTGACCAGACTTCTGACGAGGTTTTCTCCGCTTCCCATACCTCGTGGTCTGAGTCATCGCCGGGCTGCTCACCGCCGGTCCACACTATGGAAGACCGGATTGCCCTTTCTTTCCCGCTAAATCAGGCGGATTTGCAAATCCACACTGGGACCTTGAGCCCACATCTTACTCACCGGGGCTATTCCCTTTTGGACCCATCTATCCAAAAAGCCCCCCTTCTTGGCCAATCTAAGGGCCAACTTCCTCTTCCTGATCTGTTTTCTGATCCGCCTGGGACACTCTCGTCCCAGAAAACACCAAATCTCTCACCATCCACCATTACTTTTCACGCCTCTATCGCGATTACTTCGCTTTTCTCTTCACCACCCACCATCCACCCACCCTTCCACCCTGATTTATACCCTGAACCTCAGCTCCTGTTACCCGATCTGTCGTCCGTTCTCTGCCTTTCCCTGCATGCATATGAGGACATAGCATTGTTTGGCATGGGGGGGTGGATAGGCATCCATAGGATCCGGGTATTTTATGGTATCAGACAATTACCACCTATTTATAAATATGCAAGAAAAAGAAAAAGAAAAAGAAAAAAAAAAGAAAAAAAATAATATATATATTAATAATAAATGGTGTTTGTAATGATTTGAAAGCTGAAACAAAAAAATTCAATAAGTGTTTATGGATATTCAACCTCTGTTTTGAAGAATTTCCAGGCCACAGAAGCTTGATTCGCTCAGGCTCGGCTTAATTCACTTAAAGTATTGACGAAATAGATCAAAATCTCTCTTAACTAAGGACGTATTCTTGTACCTGAGACACCAGTACAGGATCCGTTGGTTTGCTTTTTCTTGAGAGCTTAAGTAAACTTGGTTCACACTACACATATCAGGAAAGACCAGGTGAACATAAGATCCAACCCTAGTGTTCATTAGGGAAGGTGGAGTCCTTACCTGTGCGTGCAGGTAGACTTTTTATCCCAGCATTTAGTCTTGTGTTTAGGAGTGACTCTTTCCACCAAAAAGAAACTCTCCCACCAAAAAGAAAAATAAGTGTGCTCCTTCAAAATGTGTTGTAAGAGATATACTGACACGTGTTTCAAAAACAAAAAAAAAAAAGAGTTGTTAAGAAAAAAAAAAAAGAAGAAAAAAAAAATGAAAAAAGAAAAGAAAAAAAAAAGAAAAAAGAGAGATGTTTTAAAAGAGTCAGTATATCTCATTAATGTCTGCATACTTTGTTTTTCGGTGAGCCACAAAAAAATATTAGAAAATGGGAGTTGAGTTTTCCGTAATCATCTTAAGGGTCAATCCAAAAACACGAGCTGAAACTGGGACCAACTTGTACTTAAAAATTCGTGAAACCCTGGGAGTGAGTCTTAAGGTTCATCTGGTCAGTCTTGATCCTTCACTATGCACAACCATAACCTCTTGAGCTCTCGAGTACGGCAAAACCTCCTGGGTCTTGGAAATCGTATTTAGGGTTTAAATATCAAGAGTCCTGGTTAGTTGAGAGATGATCTTTGTCATGTAAGACTTAAAGTACTGGTAATCTTCTCTACAATTGGTTCTCATAATATTCCATAGTAAACACACCTGTATCACCTCAGAAGAAAATCTTCAGCTTAAGATCATTTCTAAATACTATTTTGCTAGGGACTAGCAAAAGACAGGCAAGGGGGTATATGTTTGCACCTCAAAACACGCCTATAATAACGCCTTCTTGTGCTATTTTCTAGCATTAACATTGCATAATAGGATCCTGTAATCGCATTTGTAAAAACACTTGCATGCATGCATTTAATCAAGAGAGGAAGATGAGTGAAACAATCGCCTACATAGTTACATTTTTCTTCAAGTGCCTCCTTGCAAAATCACCCTCTTTTTATTTTTCCTCTTGATTTCTTCTTTTCTCTCCTTCCCGCGGCTGCATCCTTCCCGCGGCTGCACTCTTCCCGCAGCTGCATGCAGCAGCCACGCAGCACTTCTTCCCGTCACGTCTCCCTGCCAACGCCGCTCCCTATAGCTGCAACTCGCACACCCTCTCCCTGCTGCAGCCGGCACGCCATTCTCCCCTCCTCTATAAGTAGCTGCAGCTTCATCCTCGCGACGTAGCTGCTGCAGCTGCTGAAAAAACCCGCAGCCATCTTCTCCACCGCTTTCCCCTCCCATACGTCGGCCCTCCGTCGAGGAGGAACCCGGCGAGCAGGAGAACCCACTGTGGTGCACACCACCATAGTGGGAGAACCACCGCCCAACTCTTCGACGAGCCGGTGGGCGTGGTGCATTCCCTCGCTTCATTTTTTTCTCTTTAACGCCATTGCCGCCGCTCCAAGCTTCGAAGCTTGAAGCCACGGCAGCAGCAGCCCAGCAGCAGCAGCAGCAAGTCCTCCCGCCCCTCCGCGACCGTCCCCGTAGTCGCTCACCGCCTCCGCGCGCGTCTGCAGGGCGTTCCCCGCCTCCGTCTTCGTTCTGTCCGCCTTGCAGTTGCACCCGTAGCCCGCCGCCACGCGCACTGCAGTGGCCGGCTACGGCCTCACGCCGACCCCTGCCCCCCTCCGCGACCCTCCGCGACCACCTGTAGACCTCCTCCACGCTCGCTCCTCCACGCCATCGCCCGCTCGTCGACTTCGCGCAGGCCTGCAGAACCCTGCGCGAAGGCGCGCCCGCACCCGCCGTCTTCAGACGTCCGCCTCCGCCTTCAGACGACGCGGTGTCAGACGTCCGCCGCCGCGAGCAGACGACTTAACTCGCTGCCATTGTCCGCGCTCTCGATCTCTCCAGCCTGCTCTCTCTCTCTCTGCTGATCTCTCTCTCCCACTCTCTCTCTCTCACGTATTCTCTCTCTTTTTCACTCACTCACAGACACACACTACACCAACACACACACATCTTCACCGACACACACACACACCCACACACACACTTACACTATACGTATAGTTATATATAGTAACATATATATACATACATATATCTGTTATATATATATACTTATATACATAGTATATCTATATAGTTATGTATACATACATATATATATAATATATCTCTATATATATATATATACACGTATATATATATCTATATACTTATACATATACTTATATACATATATATATATACATATCTATATACTTATATATATACACACATATATATATATCTAGATACATATATACTTATATACATATATATATATATACATATATATAGTAATATATATATATACTTATATACATATATATACACATATATATCTATATATATATATCTATACATATATAACTATATATTTATATATATATATAGATATATTTATATACATACATATGTACATATACTTTCATGTTATTTATTATACGCTGTATCGCAGGGATGTCTGCACCAGTTGCTGATATTCCCTGATACACGCGTGCAAAAAAAGCGTGGTCCCATACATCATCCATCCTCCATCCACACTCCACGCGGCACATAGTCGTGTTGGTTGCGTCTCTCTAGACATCAACTGACTCGACATAGTGCTACACTCCATCGTCACCTCCACCCCCACCCCTTTATATATATACTACATATAAATATATATCTATAGCTACTATATTTACTTTCTATCTGTTAGCTTCCTTCTTAGTAAAAAGATAAAAAAAGGTATAAAAGTGAAAAGATAATCTTTGATTTGCAGGTACCCCCGTCTTGCGAGTAGCAAGACATGTTTTGGGACTCTGTTTGGCTAAAAGCCAAGGACACAATTTTGAGGGTGTGCCTCAAGAACAAGGATTACCATAAAAAACCTAAATAAGAAAAACACCAAAAACACAATAAACGAACGGAAGAGACGCATTTTAAGGAAAACGTAGAAACTCGACTTTAACCCCACTTCCCTGAGTTCGACCCTGGCCCTAAAAGTGACAAGATAAAATCAATTAGGCCAGGTTAAAAATTTTGTAAAGAGATGGTTAGGTCTGAATTAGGTTAACCACTATACATATTTCAATGATAAAAACATCATATTAACAACCTATCCAGGTCGACCCATCATGAGTGCTTACCTAGGTTAAATTGTGTACGTGTGAGTGGGTGTGTTCGAGGGTGCATGCAAGTGAGTGCCCAGGTGCATGAGTGAGGGGAAATGATTGGGGATGTGTGGAGAAGGTTTTGCGAGGGTCAGTGAGGGTTTTGGTGGGCTATGGTGGTACGATGGGCTCGCCGGAGGGGTGGCCAGAAATGGATGGGATGGAGGTGGGAAGGGGTGTTAGTGGTCAGTTTTGGAAAGTAAAGAGTGGAGAAGAAAGTAGAAGGGATATGGGACTTAGCTGGGAGGTTGATGGACGAAAGGGGGCAGCAAGGGCATTGGATTTGGTGTGGCTGACATCAGAGACGAGGGTGCTCTGGTGAGGTGGGAACGGTGAGGATGAAGGAGGAAGTGGTATCTGCTGGTACGCTGAGATGTGGACGAGAGCTGGGAGGATTAATCTGCCACAGGTATGATGGTCAGACAATGAGAAAGGGCAGAGGGGATCGTTTGACGTCGGGGAGCTATCGGCCATGAGAGAGAGAGAAATTTAACAGGATTCACAACTAAATTCGAGCATAAGGAGTTCAGGAGGATCTGGGCTTCTTTAGATAGGGATCTGAGGGGCGGTTAGGACTGGTGAAGCAAGCTTCCCAAGCTTAGAAGGTTGCCGAACTTGGGAGCTTTTTAGATACCCAAAGCTCTCATGCGTTCACATGAGAGATTGGGAAAGAATCAGAGCACATGGATGGGTTCATACTGGGCAGAATTTCTCAGAGGATCTCTCATCCAATTTTGGAAGAGATTCTCTAAGCAATCAAGGAGAAATCTCCTATCAAACATTGTCGGAGTCGGTTTCCTTAGCGATAGTGGTGGAGGGACCTAATTGTGAAGACAACGAAGAAGTTAAGTGGTTGTATGCAAGGGTTTCTGAAAGTTGGGAGTAGAAATGTAATCAGACAGGACCTTTTTGCAAACTAGGTCAAGGCAAGCTCATCTTGGGTGTAAATTTTAGTACAAACCTAATTTGGATGTAAGGAATCCAATGGTGAAGTTGGATTTTTGTTTTGACCACGTTTGACTAGGTAATTCATGCAAAAACCCAAATTAGGGCAAATATTTGTCTGAGACTCCATTTTAAGTCAAGATGGGTTCTAATGGCCAAATTGAAAGTACTAAACCCTAAAGAATTTTTTTCTATGATTTTTATAGGGTTTAAGTGAACTTTATCTTGACCAGAACCTTAGTTAATTAAGTGGGTCTATTTTTAGGGTTTCAAATGTCATTTAATTCTCAGAACACTCACAAACCCTTTTCTGTCTAATCCAACCCACTTGTTATCTTATTAAGACCATTTGACCTTTATTCAGCCCTTGAGAAAACTTGTGGTTGTACTGCATTCATGATAAGCTAGTAGAATTGCAATTTTAACCCTAATTTCTAGTGTTTTCTCAGAATGGTTATGCAATGAATTATGACCTTCAGTTGGTCATGTAGGAGCATATATTGACTTCATTGGGTCAAAATGGGCTAGTTAGGGCTCATGGTAGTGTTCCCAAAATTCCCCCATGCTTAGATTTTGCTAGTCCGTTAGCAAAATTTCAAGGTATTAACTTTGATTCTAGACCATGAAATCTTTTGATACTCAGAACTTTGATGCATGCTTCCTTTTGTAGATTAGGGTATAATGCCGATAGCAGGCCTAGAGGTACTTAAGTATCAACCAAAATCTGGACCTGAACAGCTTTAGCCTCAATCTACAATGAAGGTTTCTAACGCCTACAGGAACTAACCTAAGGTTCGTTGAGTTCTAAAGTTAAAGCATTTGTGCTTGTAACATGCTTTGGCCTTGGTTCAGTTTGTAGTGTGTTTTTTGTTAGAGAGAGAGGGGAATTTTTATTTATTTTTGGAGAGTTTTCTCCCTCTTCTCTTTTTATTTCTAGCTTCGGATTAGCTTCATAACATGGTCTATATCGAATTCATAGTCCCCATCATCAATCCTCGAAGGGTCCTCGGCAATCGATGCTTCGAGATAGCACCACCGATGGCAACCCCTAAAACCTTGGCTTTGGAGATTTCAAGATAATCTTGCCCATGGTGTTCTATAGCCAAATCCAGACCCTGGCAATCGACATTTCGGGATAATGCCACCCATGGTATCTGTACCAGCATAGGGTGCTTACATGCCCCCGATAGGATATGTAGATATCCTAGGAGATAAGCACTGAGGAGACGATATGTTATTACGCATCTTCAAGGGGAATTTTCCACCTCTCTGTGCCGGGAACTCATCCAAATCAACTTGTGTTGATCAGCCGCTCTTAATCTAGGTGACTTTTTCAGAACAAGTTAAACGCATTTGCATGATTTTGATACTTAGGCGCAATGAACCAGACTATGTGTGGGTTAGGGTGCTTAGGTTACCGAGTCCCGCAAACCAGAGGTTAGTTAACGAGGTCGAATACTCCCTAAGCCTTAGACCTAATACATAAGCTTCACATTTTCCCCAACCTCTTGAGGACTATTCAGATCATAGCGGATACTTGAATTCTTAAGCCTATGATTATAGCCCAAAAGGCCTAAAATCAGCATTCCTACTAATCTCTTCTTTGTTTCATTAGCCCTTTTTGCTTTTCTTTTTTCTTTTGATATGGTCTAGAATTAAGTCAATTCATTAATCCTTTACTAATGACTACCTCTTTTTTCTTTTCTTTTCAAATTCTACTCCTTTTTTTTTTGACATTTTTAGCTCCTCCCCTTTTTCTCCTTAAAGTCTAATATGCCATAAAAATTTCTTCTCCTCTTATTTTTTGTTCTTTTTCAAAATTTTTTTTATTTTTTTGGTAATTTTGGAATATGTGATTTTTTGTGAGAACCCTTCCAAACTTAGATATTTTGTATGCTTACACTTTACCGACCCCCATGCCTAAGTTTTGCAATGTCCTCATTAAAAAAGGAGGTTGTGAAATAGTTTTGAGTTTAGGACTTAAAACAAGATTATCGGGTGGCCGAAAGGGTCAGGAATGACTGTTGCAGATGATTTCAAGTTCTGGCATGTGTACTAGATGTTGGATCGACTACTCTAAAATCGATCTTAGGGTGCAATAGACGTGAAGTATAGAAGGATTATCAGAAGGATCTTAGATTTTTTGGAATGACGGGTTGCCTTCCGTTAAGCACTAAATTCAATGCCTTCAGCTGAGTGGGAAATGGTATGGAGAAGGAGTGGTCAAGTCAGATGATTTTTGCAGAACAAGCACCTTGATAACAAGCCTAGTTGGTCCAACCAAGCGCTTGTTCAAGTCAGTAGGCCGATGATGGAGCCCAAACCCAATTAATCTGGTAGGTTGATAAATGTAGATCAAGAGATGTCGAACCCACCATATACTTTGGAACTCAAAATGCTATGGAAGTGTATAGTTAGGGTTTAGCTGAGTCGAATCAGCCTGATTAGAGTTGGGATCCTTAAATGAAAAAGAGTCAGTGGAGGATGTAGGAACCCTACAGGATTGATCAGAGAAGTATGGGGCATGATTTATAGTCTGATCGATTTCCGAAACCTGATAAAAATGTGGGGGAGAACCATTTGCAACTTACTCATTAAGAGGGAAATCAAAATAGAAATTGAGTTCAGTTGCAAGTCAGGGTTGAAGACGGGTTTGAATAGGTTCTGTATATGTAGAGTGGCGGCATCAATACGAATTGAGTGTGAGGGCTCATCTAAAAAAGAATTAAAGGTGGGTTCATTTAGAGAGTCCTCATAGTAGCCATCAAACTCAAAGGTAATTGCCTAAAGAGTGTTTATAGGATGAAGAAAATCGAAGTCAAGAAAAGATTCGAATTCTGGGTTGTAGTCACTCTCAACACTTTTTTTTTTTATTATTGAGGATCAAAAAGAAATGATTCCATCTCAATGGAACCTGAATTTAAATCAATGATCTCGGGATTAGGGACCACAGAGTCAAAGTCGAAGAATGGATGACGTGTGCTGAGGTCATAGATTGGCTCGTAGTTGTTAGGAAACAATGGTTCTCCGAAATCATAGTAAGATTCGAAATCGTTGAAGAAATTGTGAGGATTAAGTTCTGAATTTGATTTGAGATAAGAGGTTCCACCAAAGAATAAATCACAAGATGTAGACTCAGCAACTTGACTAGAGTCTAGCCTATTCATAGATTGCAAGCTTAGAAAGGTGTCCCTATTGGGTCTGGGCTCAGGTTTTTGGCTTGTTGGGAAGACCTAATCAAAACCCCACTCTTCTAACTCCTCAGTTTCTGTATCGTAGATTGGCATGACTTTCAAAAAATCAATCTGTATTTCTAAGGATGTTGAAGAGGTACATTCATCAAATAAAGGTCCAAAATCATAATCCAAATTCAAACTTTGATTTTCATCATGCAGGGCCTTTTAATTATCCCAAGAAGATTCAGATCCAGATTCTAAGCTAAGGATGTGGGTTGAATTACTAGAATCTATGTTAGAATTGCCTTCAGGGGTCACCTTATCAGAGTAAGGGGTGGGATTTACACCCTCAAGAGGTTCTGATTCAATCTCATTATTATAGGAGTCTAGAAATTCTATGCCGGGTGAACAAAGGTTTTGGTTTTCTAGGGCTGGCTCAAAATTGTGTTCTCCTGCAATTGGGACCTCCCGACCTATTTCAAGATCAGGCATATCATATTCCATCTGGGTTGGGAATCCACAACAACCTTGTCTCTCAAACCCGAGATTTGGGAAGTCATGTTGATCCTCAATATTATTCCAAGATGTTTCATTAACTATTTGGGGCATGTACAGGTATTTTTGATCTATAACTTGTTCCAACAATTTCATTATTTCGTCCTATTTTTCAAAATCATCTTGGTGTTTTTCCAAATGTACAGAATTGTCATCCATTGGAGATATTCAAAGTTATGCAATTTTTCTATCTCGATGTATCCTATTATGAGAATATCCCGGGTTGATCCATTTGTTGCTTCTGTTAGTAATAATTGGGCACAGTTTATGATGAAGGTTGTTGTTGTTGATACATTAACCTGAATGTCTTCAATTGGCTTTGAGGTTTTGTAATCAATCTCATAAAATCTAAGAGCATCCTCAAACATTCTATCTTTCATCGATCTTTGAGATTTAGGTTTCTTCAATGGTTTTTCTAAGTAGCCAGGCTACATGTTTGAATCAAATGGTGGAGTCAAGATGTAGAATCAAAATTCAAGTTTAGATTGAAATTGATTAGATCTGAAAAGGATTCCCAATAAAATCTGTGTGTGTGCTCTAAATAGAAGGGATGAGGGACTGGACTGTGATATTGACCCAATCAAAGCACCCAAAGATTTTTGGATGACTATAGAGGTTGGGGGCGGATGATACCCTTGGATCAGAAAGTTGTCCACCATAGAATTACCTGGGTAGCTAGGAAAGGAGAGTCCTGTAAAGACCCCTACATGGTAGAGTGCCCCCATGGGTTACAGGGTTTCCCCCACCTGACCTTCCTTGTCACTGAGGGTCCAGGTAGACCAGAATGGATAACTTGACCTCTTAAGTCTACCAATTTTGTGTCCTAATTTGTTCCTTTGTTTTTACCTGAATTAGTAGTGGATTTGACTTGTGACCTAATTTGGAGGTTTGTTGGCCTACAATGTAAAACAACTTTACCTGACCTACCCTAACGATGGTAGAATGACTCCAGGTTAAGACATAGAAATCACCCTAATTTGACACCCAGGTTATTAGGTCCTAGGATTTTAGGGTTCAAGTGAATTTAGAGCCTGATTTTAGGGTTTTTCTTGATTAGATCTTTTCAATCAAGTGCTTGGATAGTACACAAATGCAGGTGGGTTTGTTATCTTTTATGCAGGCAAATGTGAACTAACACTCCAAAGCTCTAATGCAGAAACCCTAATTGGCTTTACTTCCAAGTCCACTTTAATCTTCAAAAATGTTCTCCTTAGACTTTAAACAAGAAGTGCGTAGCCCAAGAAGATTATAAATTAAGCATAGTTCCTAATAGGCACAAAAAATTTGGGGTAGGATCTCTAAACAGAATCGCTTCAACTTCAACGAGATTTGAAAAAAAAAATCGTAAATCAAGAAACTTACCTTTTAAATGATAATTACTATGAAAAATAAAGCAGGTGATTCCTAATTGATTCTCTTTTTTTGTCCTCTCAAGATTAGGAGGTTGATTAGGGAAGAATAGAGAAGTTACCTACCTTAGAATGATTGATTTGCACAGAAGATCTCCTCGTGAAGTACCTCACAAAATCATATTAAAGCAAATATGGCAAGTTAGTGCTAAAATAGAATCAAATAATGCAGAGAATAGCAATGAATTACGTGTTGCTCCTCGGCAACGGTGCCAAAATATTTGATCACGCTAAATCAGTGTTTTAAAAGTGTAGTGTTTTAGTATGGCTGAAATAGCATTCAAAACAAATACAATTCTTATTGAATGAAAAAGTTCCGAGGTCGAGCACAGGAAGCTATATGGGATTTAGAAATCAAGATCGCAATTCAAAATTAAAAGAAATTGTAATAATATTAGTAGCAATGTGCAAAAGTATAGGAGTAAAATGGTGATTTAGATCACCAAATACTCCTACAATATCAACTAAAAAACACATTGTATATCTATGAAATAAAAGCTAATTCAGTCGTCTAATTTGGAAATCAGATGACTTAAAGTTGTTTGCTTCTTCTTCTTTTCTTCTTCTCTTTCCTTATTTTCTTTGATTCTTCCTTTCCTCTTCAACTCTTTCTTCAGACATGCTTCTTCTTCTTCCTTGGCTTTCCCAGCTACGATCTCCAAGCCTTCTTCTTCTTCCTTTCCCTTTAGCTTTCTTCTTCTTTGGCCCTTAGCTGCTTTCTCTTCGTCTTCAGCTTCAGGCCTCCTCCTCTTCTTCTTTGGCTTTCCTCTTCAAAATTCGGCTAAGTGTTGGAAAAGGTTCCTATAGCAAAACCCTCCCCCTAACCTTGTGACTCTCCTCCCTTCTTCTCTCTTAATAATCCTCTCTCCCCGAGCCACAGGTATCTAGGTTATTGGGTCAGGCACGTACCCGAGTTGAGGCTCACCGTGTGCGGTGGTGAGTGAGGAGTGCAGGTCAGGCAGGTAAACGGGTCAACCTGGTTAGCGGGGGCATGTCACGGACGAGGCTGGTTGAAGGTGAGAGGGACCTCACCCCATGGATTTAAGGCGAATAGCTACCAACACTTTTTCAATTTATGATGGTGCACAGCTTCAACAGCTTCCGATGTTGGACTATCCGTGCACCCTTTCTTGGCATGTCGGCAGCAGGGAGTGTCCTTCCAATTGTAGCAGCTGCTGAGGCTCGTGACTTCAATTCAGGACCTGGGACCGTGCGCGAGATACTTCCATGTGTTCTAGGACTTCAACCTGGGACAGCAAGGCCTGGTGCGAACTTGCAGGCAAGCTCGAAGCTTGCATGCCAATGGCAGACGGGCCATACACATGAAATCAGTAAAATGACCGCTTGACCATGTTAAAGTGCTCAAGGAGTATCGTCGGAGCACGACGAATGTGATGGGGGTGGTGGCGTGGAATGAGAGTGATTGTGAGTGTGTACCTTGGTCAAACTATGTGCGTGCGAGTGGATGCGTTCGGGGGTGCATGCAAGTGAGTGGCGAGGTGAATGAATAGACGGGAAATGATTGGGGATGTGTGGTGAAGGTTTTGCGAGGGTCAGCGAGGGTTTTGTTGGGCTGTGGATGTGGGATGGCCTCGCCAGAGGGGGTGGCTGGAGATGTAAGTTTTGGAGGTACGAATGGCGGTAGTGGTCGATTTTGGAAAGCAAAGAGCGGAGAAGAATGTAGAAGGGATAAGGGACTTAGCTAGGTGGTCGATGGACGAAGGGGGGCAGAGAGCGTGTCGGGTTTGGTGTGGCCGATGTCGAGGACGAAAGCAGCTCCGATGAGGTGGGAACGGCGATGATGGTGGAAGTGGCGTCTGTTGGTATGGTGAGATGTGGACGAGAGTAGGGAGGATGAATCTGCCACAGGTATGGTGGTCGGAAGACGAGAACGGGCAGAGGGGATTGTCGGACATCGAGGAGCCTTCAGCCATGAGAGAGAGAGGAATTTGAGAGGATTCATGACTGAATTCGAGTGTGAGGAGTTCAGGAGGATTTAGGCTTCTTCAAATAGGGACCTGAGGTGTGGTTAGGGCTTGGAAAGCAAACTCCCCAACCTTGGAAGGTCACCAGACTTGGGAGCCTTTTAGATACTTAAATGCATGAGAGATTGGGAAACAATCAGAGCACATGGATGGGTTCGTAGTGGAGAGAATTTCTCGAAGGATCTCTCTTCCAATTTTGGAAGAGATTCTTCAAGCAATCAAGGAGAAATCTCTTATCAATGGCCACTAGAGTAGGTTTCCTTCGTGATAATGGTGGAGGGACGTAATTGTGATGATGATGAAGAAGTTTGGAGGCTGTATGCAAGGGTTTTTGAAAATTGGGGGTAGAAATGTAATCAAACAGGACCTTTTTGCAAACTAGATCAAAGGAAGCTCATCTTGGGTCCAAATTTTCATACAAACCTAATTTGGACCTAAAGAATCCAATGGTAAAGTTGAATTTTGATTTTGACCATGTTTTACTAGGTAATTCATGCAAAAACTCAAATCATGGCAAATATCAGTCTGAGAGTCCATTTTAGTTCTAGATGGATTCTAATGGTCAAATTGAAGGTACTAAACCCTAGAGAATTTTTTTGTATGAATTTTAGAGGGTTTAAGTGAATTTTATTCTGACCAGAACCTTGGTTAATTAAGTGGGTCTATTTTTATGGTTTCAAAAGTCATTTATTTCTGAGAACACTCACAAACCCTTTTCTGTCTAATCCAACCCACTTGTTATCTTATTAAGACCATTTGACCTTTATTCAGCCCTTAAGAAAACCTGTGGTTGTACTGCATTCATGATAAGCTGGTAGAATTGCAATTTTAACCCTAATTTCTAGTTTCTCTCTCAGCATCATTATGCATTGAATTATGACCTTCAGTTGCTTATGTAGGAGCATTTATTGACTTCATTGGGTCAAAATGGGTTAGTTAGGACTCATGATGGTGTTCCCATCAGAGGCCTTTGGAATAATCATGAGAAGCTCTACTTTTTGAAAGGTATTTGTCTTGAAAGTTGTGTGTAGATGGGTTGCGTACGACCTTCATTTATACTAAAAGTTTTGCCTCAATAGGAAGTTAAATTGGTCGATCAATTAAGGTTAATTGGTTGATCAAAAGGTAATTTGGTCTATAAATTAAGGAGGTTGGTCGATCACTAATTAATCGATCAATTTACTTGGTTGGTCGATCAAAATGATATTTATTGTCTTCTAAAAGTTGGCTGATTTGATTGGTTAATGAAGTTGGTTGGTCAATCAAAGTATTTTGGTCTATCAAATAACTAATTTAGTTGATTAATATCCCTAAAAACTTGGTTTTGGAAAGATACGCAAAAATTCATTTTTGAGTTTTATTTGAGGTTCCTTACAATAATGTCCTAGACTCAAATAAAGATACAAAGACACACATCAACAACTATCTGCACTTGGCTTGAAAGATGCTTTAATATGAGATAGTCCTGAAATGTTAGTCTAGCAATAAGCATAATTTTGGTGCATCAAAATAGAGGTGCTTACAATAGATACACCTTTAGGCAGAATTCTATTTCAAGGTCACCTAAGGGCATAAAAACCCTAAGTCTGTTCTAATTGCCGATCAATGAGTCTATCACATTTTGCACATAAAGATGCCTAGTACTTAGAGTTCTCTTCGAGTCTTGGGTGGGTTGGGTAGCCGTAGAAAGCTATCTCGAAGTCCTAAACTTAAAAATCCAAAAAAATTAGAAAAGAAGAAAAAGAAAAAAAAATGTTTCTATTTTTGAATAAGGAGAGGGCTTAGGTGATTTTCATTTTGGCAGACACCCAGGTGCTATCGTGTCTCCGTAGTTCAGGTCTTCAGTAATTTGATCCTAGTGTTTAAAAATAACTCTTGCCCAGGAATCAAAATCCAAATTCTTTTATAAATAGCATATAGTTTTTCATAGGGACTAGCAAAAAAGATAAGCATGGGGGTGTGACATGTGTGCATCTAAGTAAGTTAAAATGTCTATTTATGCATGTTCTTAGTGTCGTAGAAGCATCATGCATTGTAAATATTGTATAACATGCATCATCATCCATTTAGGTCAAATTGTACAAATTGTATAGTCATTTGCTCTTTTTGGTGGCCAGGGTCAGGGGGATATTTAATCAGGGCATCAGATTGAAGATTCAATCATAGGGATCTGATCGGGGTGACGATTGGAGTTTAACGACTCCAAGATCACCCCGATCGAACTTTCGTAGCATCAGATGCAGTCCGAGAAAGATTTGAGATAAAGGGGCCAGGTGGTGTAAATTCATACTTTAGATGGCAAATCCGGCTGCACGATTGGGTTTGTATCGACGATTGCAACCCAACAGTATGAAAATCGATCCAATCTGACATCTGTGGCACCCTCTACAAGTCAGAGAAGATTGACGGCCAAAATGGCAGCATGTGGCACCATCTTAGCCGCCCAAACCGCCCCAGGATAGCTGCTACACTTCCTTGCCTCAACCAGCCATTAGATCTGGGTTGGACCAAAATGTGCCTCAAAAGCATGCATAGCGCGTTCGGCGAGCGCCTTTCCAGGAGGTAGAGGTCACGGGGTCGAGCCCTTGTGAGCCTCAAATTGAAGGCGTAGGCGGGGAGCGGTCAATTTCGAATGTGCAATGGAGATTGTGCAGCCAATGATGTGGAGACGTGGTGCGCCTAGATAGTGCGATTCACACATGCGTAATCAGATGAGCCCTTGTATGCCTGATGATACGTGCAAGAGCTCCATGAAGAGCGGGTGCAGATGATCTTAAGCTGTTCGATCGCGATCGAATGACTGAGATTGTCTGAATGTGGATGTGTGTTGAAACAAAGGAAGAGGAGGAGGCAGGGCCATGCACGTGCTACACCCACATTCATCCTTTAGTGATTTTATATCCATCACTAAAGGATGATGCATTTAATGTCCTAAACCTTAAATGACCTATTTTCCCCTAACCTTTACACCGATAGAAAGGCCATACAACCCCTACATTCTTGTCATCCCTTCCTTCATCTCTCTTCCTCTCCTAAGCTCTAAAGGAGCTTGTACCAAACCTGGGATGCTCCTCTAAAGTAAAATTCAAAATTTTGTCCACATCTCATCCCGTTCGTGGAGCACTCATTGTCATCTTCTCGCCCCCATTTCGGAAGTGGATCTCGTGACAATGACGCCATGCCTCACCCCCGATTCTTCCCACTTCGTTCTCCATCCTCCGTCTTGGCTCTTCTTCTTCCTAGAATCACCCATCCAGCTAGTCCTCTAAGCAGTCGTCGAGGAGGATAACTTCTCACCCCCTTCTCTTTTTTACTTTCAAGATTAGTTTTCTACTTTCTAGTTGTAGTTGTAATAACATTATTTTTATTATAAAAGTTATTCTTTCTTCTCTCTCTATATCCCTCTCTCTCTCGCTTTAGTTATAGTGTTTATATTACAAGTAGAATGGAATCATTGTGATTAGCTCGTCTTTAAGCAAAAATTAGAAAAATACATAATTGCGGATTTCAAATCAACGTAGCCTCCATGTGTTCGACCCGGGACTCCTTTTGAGTTTGGGTAAAAATTATTTGACTGTTCGGATTTTCTTGCAAATTACATTACAACGACGGGTTTTCGATACTCAAATCTTTTTGAGGTGAATTTTCAAACAATCAGCTACAACTTTAGTTTTATGTGAAATTTGAAATTTGGAATATAAAGTGGCAAAAGATTTGAGAGAATCGTAGCCCTCCATCATCCTCTCAAAATCGTCCTCGCCCTCCATCAATTCCAACAACTCTTAACATATTATATCCACCTATTCCATCATCCCACCCATTGATTCCTAGACAACTAATCTTAGCCCTTTATTTTGGTGATCCAAGGCAACTTAGATTAACCAATCACAAACCTTCTTAACCTCTATATAAATATCGAAGCCATCCCCCTTAGGAATATTCCTTTCCACTTCCAAATAGTTCCACCAACTAGAACTAGTCCTCGACTTCTTCCTTCTCCCCTTAGAGATTGTGGGTGTTCCTTCACATCCACATCTACGCTGATGCTCCAGACTTTACCTTCAAAGCCCTTACTTCACATTTTTCTAGTCTAGTTCTAGTTATAGTAATTTAGTTCTAGTTGTACTTTTCTTCCTCTAGAATCATTCCTTTATTTGTAATACTAGTTATACTTGTACCAAACTCTTCTTTTATTCAATAAAGTTCTAGTATTTATTTTTCAACTTGTCTTCAAGTTGAATGCTTTCTAGTTAGAAGTTGCATGCTATTAGGTTAGTTCTAGTTCTAGTAATCATCGTACTTGATCTTTGATTCTAGCTCTAGCTTGCAAAGTGATTTTAATCAGTTTGCCTCCTGCAAATGACTCATTCTTTGTTTTTAATCTATGATTTTAATATTCACAAGTTCGATTTGATTTATAAATTCAAGAGTTTCGGTATGCATTTACTAGGATGAAAGTGATTTTTCACAATCACATCCACATTCAGAATAATTTTTGGCATCCTTGTTGGAGAGGCGTGAATTTATTTTTGCCTTTCGCTTTAATATTTGTCTCTATGTTACTAATCTATCTTGCGTTGTGTTTGTCGATTTGTGTGCAGGAATTAGAAAAATTCGAAGAAAATGACGAAGCAAGATAAGTAGGATTCAGCGATTTCAAGGTAAGTACTTCAATCTTTGATTATGTTAGATTTTCTTTCTACATAAAAAAGATTTGGTGCTTTGCTTGATCCATAGCTTAGTAGTTTGCTTTGGTTTGTTTTCTTTCATCAAAAAAAAAAAAACTAAAAAGAAAAGAAAACTCCTTTTGGTGGACATTATCCCTTTGATATCAACAAAACCACCTCCCAAAAATTCGAATTGAACCAATTTCATCTTTCAAAAATCATTTTCCAAATTTTTATTTGTCCAAAAATTCTAAAATTGCTTCTAGACGTAAGTATTGAAGTCAAGAAGATTGCGTCCAAATTTTACACTCATCAAAATTATATTGAATTTTTAGGAATTTATGAACTGAACTAATATCTGATGTGATGTTTTTGCCTAATTTACGGTAATTGAAAAAATGATAGGAATTTTTATACTACTCCGATTGATGTAAAATTTATGGTGTTGGATTTTGTGATAATTGCGTAGGATCTAAAATAGATAGATGCCTACTATATTACACACATAAAGATAGTCAAACAAAATTTTAGTAATACCAAAAAATATTTGCGCGAGTATGAATCCATAGAAAATGGCATAAGATGTATAATGGTTCCCCACTCACTTGGGAACTCCACCACCTAAGCCTCCTAGCTTAGGATTTTTAAGCCAATTCCCTCAACCTTGAGGGAATCAATTTACTAAATGAGGTAATTAACAGATTAGCTCAGCCCAAGTACAAGAGATGGGTTTGTTACAACCTAAGGAGCAACAAGCTCAAAAATAAATAAAGAACTGGTATAAGAAAAAAGAAATCTTACAACAAAAATACCTAAGCCTCTCAACAATAATATAAAATAAATATACCAATTGGAGAACCTAGGAAGGATGTGAATCGCTTTGAATTGCGTAAGAAAAGCTCATCGATGTGTTTGCTAATTGTGGAGAGATTTGAGAGCTGCAAACTATTTCTTCTCTTCAAAATATGGTAGAAATGTGAAAATTATGCTCTAGGAATTTCTCTTCTATTTCATATGTGGAAACTAAAGGTCCAATGGTTTATTTATAGAGAAAGGACCTTAGGGATTCATCTACTAGATGTTGGGTTTTAAATCCCAATGTTCATATTGGCCAAATAAATTTTCTAGCCATTCAGATTTGAGCCAACGGCTAATTGGTACCAGCACTAATGTATGGGTACCGACACTAGTGACTTAGTGTTTTGTGTTTTAAGTTAATTTGTCACAGACGATACCTATTCGGTATCGGTACTAATCATGAGTACTAGTTCTCGTTGCTTCCAGATTTGGGTTTTAAATACTTAACACAAATTTGTAAACCACTTGCACCAGTACTGATCATGAGTACCAGTACTCGTTGCCTCCAGTATCAGTACTGATCATGAGTACCAGTACTTGCAAGGTATAGGTTTGTTTCTTTAAAAAAACCCAAACCTGTAACTCACATGTACCGGTACTAAACTTTAGTACCGGTACTTGTGTGTTAACAAGTACCATTCTAAACGTGAATACAACAAGATTACTAGCCTATTTTTGCAAATCCTTTAAACATTAGAAAACTACCTTTTAAACAATACGAACTTTGAAATAAATCGAATGATTATAATGTTTTATCCTAATTTATCTCTATATGATTTTTACAATCTAATTCATGTTTCTTTGTGATGTAAACACACTTATATCATATAAATTGTCTATTTATGCATGTTCTTAGGTATATAGTTGCATCATACATTATAAATATTACATAACATTTATCATTGTGCAATTAGGTTAAATTGTATAAATTTTAGGTTAATTTCTCCTCTTTATGGTCAGGTAATAGGAAAATATGTAATTAGGGCCTCTGAATGAAGATCCAATTGTATTGTTCTGATCAGGGCGATGATTGGAGTTCAACGACTACAAGATCGCCCCGATCGAACTTCAGTAATATCTGATAAAGTCTGAGAAAGATCATAGGTCATGGGCCAAGGTGGTGCAAATTTGTACCTCAGATGACAAATCTGACCATACAGATGGATCGGATCGACGATTGCAGCCCAATAGCATGGAAATTAGTCCAATTCAACTTTTGTGGCACCATCTACAGGTTACAGAAGATGGATGGTGATGATGGCGCCACGTGGCACCATCTCAGTCACCCATACCAACCCAAGACTCGCCACTGCTTTTCTCTCCTCAACCTTTCAGTGCATCTCAGCCGTTGGATCAAGATCCAATGGTCATGATCAACTTAAGCTGTGCCTCCTCCTCACCTGAAGGCAAGCAACCGGATGATCTCAACCGTTGGATCACCATCTAACAGTTGCCAGTGCCTGACCCTTAAAACATAAGCGTGACCAAAAATGCACCTCAGCACAGTGGTCAGGGCACTATTCACGTAAGAGGAACGCATTTGAATTGATCGCGACGCCCTTCCTCCCCGCACGCAAGCATGAAATCAAGCCATTCAATAGAGTGCCAATGGCACTGATCAACCGATCGGCCAGACACCCGAGATGACGCTTAATCTCACGCGAGATCAGATGTGTGAAAGGTGTGATTTGTGAAGGTGTTCTATCTTGTTTTTGGGTCGTTAATCCTTGATCCAACGGTGATGAAAGAGGCCGCTTAGCCTCTTAATGAACGAAGGCAATGAGGTGGACGTGATCTTAAGTCGTCGGATGCGAGGATTAGACAGCTGGGATTTCTTGGATGTGGGCATGCATTGAAGATAGCAAAAGGTGAGAAGGTAGAAGTGCACATGCACTAAGCCCACGTTTTGGGTCTTTAGTGACACTTAAATCCATCACTAAAGACCCTGAATTAATGTTTTCAAGCATGAATTGACCCAATTGCCCTCAATCCCTATAATTATAAAAGGATACCCCTACCACTCGAATTCTTCAACCCTTCCTCTCTTCTCTAACCCACTCAAAGGCCCTATGAGCTGGTCCCAAACCCTGGATGCTCCATTAGAGTTACAAAAATAATTTTCCATCTTCTTACCTCCTTCGTGGAGCATCCTGTTGTTGTCTTCTCACCACCATTTGGGAAGAGGATCTCACTGCGATTTAGCCGTGCCCTATCCTCCATCGTTCATCGTCATTCTCCTTTGTCCCGCATCTCACCATCTTCGTCCGGGTGCTCCGTCAACGTGGCTCATCCTCCAAGCAGCCGTCGAGGAAGATAACTTCTCTCCACCTTCTCTTTACTACTTTCTAGTGTAGATTTACCGTTTTCTAGTTGTAATCCTTCCACCTTTCTAGTGTAGTGATTAGTTGTAATGAACATTACTCTGTGGTTATGAAATCCATGTTTATTGTATCTCTACTTTGTCTTTACTTGTATTAGTCTCTCTCTCTCTTCTATTCTTTATTCTTTAAGTAGATAGCTAGTTTAGATTTAATTCGACTAGCTAATCTACTTCGTGACAATAAAACAAAATATGGTTTCTAATCAAACGTCCACCTCCCTGTGTTCGTCTTGGAATTCCTTTTGAGTATTGTTAAATTATTTGTTGATGATTTTTCTCGCAAATCACGCTACGACAAGTTTACTAACTCAACCTTTTCTAGGAGATTTTCCACCTCAACATTTTAGCGTCATTGCCGGGGAGGCGATGCTCTTTGATTTTTCGCATTTTTCGACTTACTGATCATTTACCTTACTTGTCTTATTTCTTATTGTGATTGTAGGTACTCTCGCGAGGCTTACAAAAGCGGTAGATTGGAGTAAAGTGCTGTAAAAGGGTCAATAAGTAACCCCACCTCCCTACCCACTAGATTTCATTGCACCACCTAATAACTCAAACCCTAATTAACCTATGACCTTGCATAAACTATAAGGTTAGTTTTGATTATTTGTTTGAGACTTCCACCCACCTCACCCTCCGCATATAAAAGAAAATTTTTTTTTAAAATCTCACAGAGGTACACAACCTCTTCTGATTCTTCATACTCCATCGGTAACCTGATCTTTGGGACTAGTACACTCATCAACACATAATTGAGTAGAAATCAAATTAGGTAATCACTTGTGTGCCTAATTCAGTGGTGCATTAAGCCCAGTTGTTTGAGTTTTTTGGGCCACACCACTTCATTTAAAAATAACTCATCAAGTAGCTTCCTCTTAAGGTTTACAATTTAGGTCAATATCAGGCACTCCACTTTATTCTTGATTTAAATGAAAACATCTTCACTCATGTTTGAAAGATCTGGTTTTCCTCTATTTGAACTCACCTAATTCTAAATCCTAAAAGCTACTACGCAAGATTTAAACCCTAAAATTCACCACGTCTAAAAATAATCTTGTTTGAAAACCATTGGTTGTCCATGCACACACATATCAATCAATCGTTAAGGGCACAACCCAGATAAATGGTCCATCACATTTCAAAGCACATTCAAACCTAACCCTAACTACAATAGATTAGACGTTGGCCTCAAGGATTGGACTTGCTCTTCGGAGCCTAGATTGAGATTATTTTAGATTTAGTCTATTTCTACCATTCAATCTGATGTCAAGCTAAGGGAGCAGAATCAAATGATCGTGGTTAGGGGGTATTAAAGGAACCTGAGGCGAAAGCCAAGGGAAGAACCTTCTCCCTAGTGCCTCCCTCTAACTGGTTGGATTGACCGGAAAGAAGTAGATCAAATCATTTCTTCATCTCAAGACGGATTCTGGGAGTTTGTAGGTCTTTATGCTAGCCTACTTAAGGATATGTTTGATTGTTTGTATTGTAAGGTGCCTTTCTTCCTCCCGTTTGTCATGAATTCTTCCACATTCTACATGCATTCCCGCTCTTACCCTCCAAATGCATCTTATCCACAAGATGATGATTATTATCCTGACTCGTGCTATAATCAACCAACTACTAGTTGGGATAACTCGGATTGGCAATACAATTCTAGACCTCGGTGTTTAGGGTCCAATCCTGGACACCATGATCTTGATTCTTATCCTTCTCTAAGCTCTTCGATTATAGATCACCACCCTCATTTGGACAACCTAATATGATCTACAATCAAGAAGGATACGCTGATCCTTACCCTTCACCAGATTACACTGCATATAGGTCATCACCTCTTTGTGGACAACATAAAATGACCTATTATCGGGGAGGGTATCAAGAACCTCAATTCATTGACTCCCCTTCATTGAACCCAAACTTCCCCAACCTTGAACCAAACCATTTGGTTCAGGTTAACCAGGTCTATGATAAGGTGTTGGCTAACTTAAGGAATGCCAAACAATCATTAGAAGCTTAGCCAACACCTTGCATTGAAGAATTGGAGCCTCTGATTAAAATGATTGACGATCTTAACAAGTATTTGTTGGATTGGCTCCAAGATGTTAAGGATGAGGACCCAGGTGAGTTTTTACTTCGGAAGTTATTGAAATTGAGGATGAGATTTGTGATTGCTTTAGTCCAATCTTGGGAGGATTCCTAGGATGAACCCCTGACAGGAGAGCCAATGTCAGAATCTGCTCAGGCACCTGTAGGGGGGACAAGTTTCATGAAACCGACGTTGACCAAGTTGTTCTAGAGCAAACAATTGAGGATGAATTGAATTCTTCACCTGAGATCCCTGAGCTGGGGAACAAGGAAACATATGTCTCCATGGATCTGAAAGTGACTGATGATTTTGACAGATACATTAATGCGGATTCAAAATTCTTTGATTCTAAAGGTGAAGAATCATTATGTGAAATCTCACCTGAGTTGACAGCAAGCGATTTCAGTGAGACAACTAGGCCTGAGGAGTTCAATAAATCATTTTATGGCCCTAAAATTGAGGAACTTGATCCTATTGGGGCTCGCATGGTGGATTCAGATCCTCATTTCATGGAGGATTCAATTTATAGCCCCGATCCTAAATCACACCCCATTGAGCTTACTGATGATTTTGATTTTGAAATCACTAAACCCAAGTCAGTTCTAATTCAGTCACATCTTTTAGACTTGAAAATTTTAGTTGGGGTGATTAATATGTTGGAGGTCTCGGAATTCGAAATTATGATTGTTGAGGATAGGAATTGGGTAGTGAAACTTTGGGAAGTCAATTCCGAAGGAAGTAGAAGACTAAGTCTAAGGGTTCCGATTTGTCAGAAATCCCCAACCTTCTATCGGGACCCTTATGACATCTTTGACTCAGAGGATGTGCAACCCAAGCACAAATTCATTGAATATCATTTTGAGCTTGATTTCTCTATTATCCAACTTTTTGGTTTTGGGTTGCATCCTCACAAATCGCAGGCACGACCCCGCTTGCCTACTGATCTTAGGTTTTTGATAATTTTTTATCCAAAACCTTAGATTTACTTGACCATGGGGCATGGGTCTGGACCATAATCTGGTCCACATCTGTGGACATCTTCTCTTAGCAGGTCCAAAACTAGATCTTTTTATCTTGATTCTAACCTACACCTGTGACTTCTTTATTTCTTCTTCTTTGCATAATGTGTCCAGTTGAAGGCAATAAACTCAACATGTATACAGTTTCTTTTCATCTTAGAGCCAACCTGTTATTCAAGCAATTCAGGTGCTTTCTTCTCTACTCCACTCTATTTTATGTCTTTTTAATACAATGAGGATATTGCATCAAATAGGCATGGGGGGTGGATATCATTATCTGAATCATCTTGTTAGCTCCATAGATTCTTTTTATTTTCTTTTTATTATTTTTTAAAAAAAATTGAATTAGGTAAGAGAACTTGGCTTTAGAAAATTTTAAATCTTAGAGAATAAAATTGTATGACTTGAACACTTAGACCCTTCAGGTCCTCGAGCTTAATCAGCTTGAGTGTCTACTAAAATGTGGATTTGTTTCTCGAGTCCTCGCCAGTATGAATCTATTTCTAATTTGATTAAATAAGTTGGGGTGATAAGTACACGACTTATCAACCTACCCTCTGATTTGAGGAAATTTTAAGTCTAAGCATCTGCCCACTATTTGCACTAACTCACTTTTTGACGATTTTTACGAAAATTAGGTAGCTAATGAACCTTCTAGGGTGGTATGGCTGTTAAGTTATCATGGGTAACAGTCCATTGGTCAGTTGTCCAGAGTCCTGCCACATGACCACTCTTTTCCTACTGCCTTTAGGTAAATCTTAGATTAGGGAAGCCACCTACCTAAACAAAGAAATGAAAAAGAAAAATATCCAAAAAGAAAGAAAACGAAATAGGAAAGGAGAAAAGAAAAGAAAAAAAAAAACAAGCCACACTTCACCGCACAAGTTTGGCTGGAAATTTATCATGGGTAACTACCCATTGGTAGGTTGTCTAGAACCCAGCTCACAAAAATGCATGTTTAATTCCAAACACATAGGAAGAAGTGAAGAAGTAGAATAAGCTGAGGAGATATACACTAGGTTCATCCTTGTGTTGATCCCATAAAAATAAAAGTAGGGAGAAAGCTACCGGTCGAATAGATACACCTTTAGGCAGAATTTTTTTAAGGTCACCTAGGGGTGTAGAAACACGAAGTCCATTCTGATTGTCAATCAATGAGTCTAGCACTTCACACAAAAAAGATGCTTAGAACTTAGAGTTCTAATCGAGTCTTAGGTCGGTTGAGTGGTCGTATAAAGTTGCCCCGAAACCCTAAACTCAAAAATACAAAAAAACTAGAAAAGAAGAAAAAGGAAAGGATCTTTCTTTGAATAAAGTGAGGGATTGAGGCAGTCTGCATTTTGGTAGACAACCGGGCGCTGTTATGTCTCTGTAGTTCAGGTTTTAGTTGAAATCCATTAGTGTTGAAAAATAACTTTTGCCCAAGAAATTTGATTCTAATTATCTTATAAATAGTATGTAGTTTTTCTAGGGACTAGCAAAAGATCGGCATGGTGCTGTGATGTAAACATGTTTATATCGCATAAACAGTCAATTTATGCATGTTCTTAGGCATATAGTTGCATCATACATTATAAATATTGAATAACATGCATCACTATGCATTTAGGCTAGATTGTATAAATTTGAGGTTAATTTCACCTCTTTATGGTCAGGTAACAGGGCAATATGTAATTCGGGCCTCAGATTGAAGATCGAATTGTACGGATCTAATCAGGCTATGATTGGAGTTCAACGACTTTAAGATCGCCCCGATCGGACTTTCATAGCATTAGACGCAGTCCTAGAAAGATCATAGGTCAAGGGCTAGGGTGGTGTAAATCCATACCTCAGATGGCAAATCTAATCACACGGATGGATTCGGATTGACGATCGCAGCCCAACGGTGCAAAAATCAGTCCAATCCGACATCCGTGGCACCATCTACAAGTCATAGAAGATGGACGGCCCAGATGGTGCCATGTTGCACCATCTCAGCCGCCCATACCATCCTAAGACTCACTGCTGCTTTTTTCTCCTCAACCGGTGAGTGCATCTCAGCTGTTGGATCAAGATCCAACGGTTGAGATCAACTCAAACCGCACCTCCTCTTCATATGAAGGAATGGACTGGATGATCTCAACCGTTGGATCACCATCCAACGGTTGTGAGCTCCCGGCCCTCAAAACATAAGTAGGACCAAAAATGTGCCTCAGCACAGCGGTCAGGGCATTATTCATGCAAGAGGTGCTCATTCAAATCAAGCGCAGCACCCTTCCTCCTTGCGTGCAAGCGTAAAATCAAGCCATTCGATCAAGTGCCAATGGCATAGATTGTTCGTCGAAGTGAAATCAGGTTTGAAATAAATGCATCGTAGAATAGCCAAAATCGCTTTGAAAATAAATGAATTTTATTACCTGTAAATAAAAATCCAAGGTCGAACACAGGGAGCAAATGGGGATTCAAAGACCAAGGACACAACTTGCAAATGTATAATATGCAATGAAAAATTGAAGTTATGAAGCAAGAAAGATAATCTCAGTGTATATAGAAGCTCAAAAATAAAGTATGGACGTCTGATGTAAAAATCAATCTTAAATGCTAAGTGCTACAGTGCTTCTTTGATTTCTCTCTTCTTCTTTCTTCTATCTCTTTCTTATTCTGTGGTGCTTCTTCTTCTTTCTCTTCTCTGATTTGCTTTGGCCTTAGCTTCTTCTTCCACCTTCTGTCTTTGACTTTAGCTAAGCCTTCTCTTCCTCAGTTGCTCTACCTCCCACTCTTCTTCCTTTGGCTTCCTCTGCAGCTTCCTCCTTCCTCTTCTTTTGGCTTAACCCTTAGCTTTTTCTTCCTCTTTTTCCCTAAGAGCAAAACCTACCCCCTACCCACCCTGCGATTTTGCCTCTTTCTTATCTCTCAGGCTCGCTCTCCTAGAGCCTTCTCAGGTTAACGGATCAGGCCAACGTGCCCGAGACCAGGCCAACCTGCATGGGTGGTGGGCGAGGAGTGCACGGGTTGTCAGGTCAGAACCAGAACTGCGGGGGCGTGGGTCGCGAACGAGGCTTATGGGATGAGTGCGACCTCACCTGTGTCAGGAGGCAATAAGCCCCTGACACTTTTTCCTTTTATATCACCACGCCCACTCTCAAACTTCCGAGGTGGGAATAAATGCCCCACCTTCTTTGCAGGTGCTCCCACAGCAGGTGTTCTTGTTCAATTGCAACAGATGCAGGGGCTTGGACTCTAATTGTTGGGCTGGAAACCTATGCGAAGGAAGTTCGTGCATCTGGAAACCTGAAGCTTGAATCTTGGAGCCTGGGATGAAGCTTGCAAGCTTCTTTGAGCTTGCTCCAATGGCGACCGAGACCTATACCATTTCCACAAGCAAAACAGCCTTGCGGCCTCATCAAAACACATAGGGAGCTTCACCTTGGCACGATAAAGGTCGCACGGTGGTTGGCGTGGCGCGGGGAGGCCTCAGCATGTGTGCCTAGGTTGCCCTGTGGCTGTGAAGATGGGTGTGTTCGAGGGATGTGTTGGGAGCGTGTGGCAGGGAATGGGAAGAGGAGTAATGATCAGTGAGTCAAGGCAGAGCTTGTGAGGTGGTTGGTGAGGTGGGTGGATGCTTGGAGCGGCGAGAGCACCTTGCTGGTGGTCTGTCAGAGGTGGAGAAGATGGAGACGATTTGCGAATGTTGAGGGATATTTTAGGAAATAAATGCGAGAAAAGAGATGAGAAGGGAGAGTAGTCTTATCTGAGAGGTAATAGACGAAGGCAGGAGCAGAGGAGGTGGGCGGCTCGTATATGCCGTCGTCGGAGATGAAGGCCTAGTGAGAGGAGGACGGCGACGATGAGAAGGAGGCAGGCACGTACGCAGGTGTGGTGTGACGTGGACGAAAGAGGCAAAGGCAACTCTGCCACTGCCATTGTGGTAGAGCGACAAGAGGAGGAGATAGGAGTCACCAGAGCTTGCTGGGATTTTGGCAGGAGGGGAAGAGAGGAAATTTCGGGTTTTCTCAGGCCTAATAAAGCTTGAGAGGAGCAGAAGGATCTAGGGACCCTTTTATAACCCTTGGTAGGGGCCTTGTGCTTGGAAGGCAAGCTTCTAAGCACGGCAACCTCACTGGAGTTGGAAGGTTGGAAAAGACTCAAATCTCTCATGCGTTCGCATGAGAGATTAGGTGGAAATTGGTGCTCCAAATTGGGTTCGCATGAACGGGAATTTCTTAGAGAATCTCCCTTTCAAATTTGAGAGGGATTATTTGAGGAATCAGGGAGTTGTTTCCATTGAATCCTCACTGGAGTAGGATTTTCTCTGCTATAATGGCAGAGGGACCTAATTGCAAAGAACGACGTGGAATCTATGGGGTGTCTGAAAGGTTTTCAAAAGTTAAGGGTAGAAATGTAATTCGGCTGGACTATTTTACAAAGTAGGTCAAGGTGAATTCCCATTAGGTCAAAATTTTGGTAGAAACCTAATTTTGACCTATGGAATCCAATGGTAAAGTTGGATTTTAGGTTTGACCACGTTTGACTAGGCAATTTTCACAGAAACCCAATTTAGGGCGAACATTTGACTAGGACCCCTATTTAGGTCAAATAGGTTTTAAAGGCCAAATTGAACGTTCTAAACCCTAGAGGATATTTATCCATGAATTTTGGAGAGTTTAGGTGAATTTTATCCTAACCAGAACCTTGTTAAATTAAGTGGGTGTATTTTAGGGTTTCCTGAAGTCATTTAATTCCCAGATTTTACATGAACCCTTTTCTATTTGAACCAACCCACTTTTTATCTTGTTAAGACCAATTGGCCTATGTTTAGCCCATGAAAAATCCCCTTGTTGCACTGTAATGGTAAAATTACAGTTTTACCCATTGTTCCTTACTTTTCTTTCAGAAGGGTTTTTCCTTGAGTTAGGACCTCAGTTGGTTATGTAGGACCTTTTGTTCTCTTTCTTAGGTTAAAATGAGCTAGTTAGGGCTCATGATGGTGTTCCCATCATACCCCCATGCCTAGCTTTTGCTAGTCCTTTAGCAAAATTTTAAGGTTTTAACATCTATTCTAGTCCCTGAATTCCTTTGATGTTCACAAATTATGATGAGTGCTTTTTCTTTTTTATTAGGTTAGAATGCGGACAATAGGCCTAGAGGTATTCAAGTACCAACCAAAATATGGACCTTACCAGCTCTGGCCTCGATCCCCTGTGAAGGTTTTTTAAGGCCCATAGGAACAATCCTATGGTTCGTTGGACTCCGTGGTTAAAGCACCTGTGCTTGAGACATATTTTATCCTTGGTTCAGTTTGCAGTGCATTTTTTGTAAGAGAGAGATAGAGGATTTATTTGTTTGGAGAGTTTTCTCTCTCTTTTCTTTTTATTTCTAGCTTCAGATTGGCTTCTCAACATGGTCTGTATCTGATTCCTCATCCCCATCATCAATCCTCAAAAAGTGCCTGGCAATCGATGCTTTGTGATAGCACCGCCCATGGCAACCCCCAGAACCCTAGCTTTCAAGATTTTGAGATAATCTCGCCCATGTCATTCTGAAGGTAAATCCAGACCCTAGCATTCGACATTTCGTGAAAATGCCACCCATGGCATCTGAACTAGCATGGTACTTACGTGCCCCTAGTAGGATATGTAAATATCTTAGGAGACAAGCACCAAGGAGACGATATGTTATTACTCATTTTTGAGGGGAATTTCCTACCTCTCTACGCCAGGAACTCATCCAAAATCAACTTGTGTTGATCGACCGCTACTAATCTAGGTGACTTTTTTCAAAACATTTAAACACTTCTACGTGATTTTGATAGTTATGCACACTGAACCAGATTGTGTGTGAATTGGGGTGCTTAGGTTACCGAGTCCCGCAACCAAAGGTCAGTTAACGAGGCCGAATACTCCCTAAGCCTTAGACCTAATACTCAAGCTTCGCATTTTCCACAACCTCTTGAGCATTATCCAAATCTTAGTGGATACTTGAATTTTTAAGCCTAGGAGTCTAGCCCAGATCAGCATTCTTACTAATCACTTTTGTGTCTCATTAGCACTTTTTCCTTCAATTTTCTTTTCCTTTATGTGGTCTAGAACTTCGGTTAATCCCTTAATTTCTTACTAATGACTCTCTCTTTTTTCTTACTAAAGACTATCCCTTAATTTCTTTTTCATCTTGTGCTCAAATTCAACTTAGTTCATTCATTAGAATAGGTTTTGGGTGGGCGAACGGGTCGAGGTGACTGTTGCGAACAATTTCTAGACTCAGGTACGGGTACCTGAGGTGGAGTCGGCTATTCTATTGGATGAACCCTAAAGTGCAATATGAATTCAGCATAGGAATGTCAAGAAAGATTTCAGGTTTTTCAAGAATGGTGGGTTGCCTCCCATTAAGCATTGAGTTTTATGCCATCGGCTGGGCGCAATGAGCTCGGGGAGAATGGAGGGTAAAGGATATCTCAACCAAATTTGCATCGGTCAAGTCAATGAACGGTTTGAGTCTCTGATCGTTCACGATGAAAGGTTCAGAATCATGGCTGAATGGACTGATCTCAATGTCTCCATTTCCAAAGATTCGTCGGACTAGGTAGGGTCGGATCCATTTTGATCGTAGTTTTCCTGGAAATAGTTTAAGCTTGGCATCGAAGAGTAGGACCTTTTGACCAGGATGGAAGATCTTTCTAGATATGTGTTTGTCATGAAAGGCTTTAACCCGCTCTTTGTAAATTCGTGGGTTCTCATACTCGTCGTGGCGTAATTCATTGATCTGACTCATTTGAATCTTTCTATGGGTTCTTGCCTAAGAAAGATCTAGGTTGCAGTTTCGTACTGCCCAATAGGCTTTGTGCTCCAACTCGACAAGGAGGTGACATGCCTTCCCGTACACCAATCTAAAGGGAGACATACCTAATTGGGTTTTGTGGGTGGTCCTATAAGCCCGCAAAGCTCCCGAAAGTTGGGATGACCAGTCCTTCCTGTCATGTCAAATAGTAACCTAGAGGATTTTTTTGATCTCCCAATTTGATAGCTCAACTAGACCATTAGTTTGGGGGTGGTAAGGAGTAGAGATTCGATGCGACACCCCGTATTTGGTCATTAGCGACCTGAACTAAGAATTGGTGAAATAGGTCCCTCCATCGGAAAATATAGCACGTGGAATCCCGAACCGTGAGAAGATGTTCTAATGAATGAATTTGATAACTTTATGATCATTAGTTTGGGTTGGAATGGCTTCGATCCATTTGGACACGTAGTCAACAGCGAGTAAAATGTACTCGAAGCCATCCGAGATAGGGAAGGGTCCCATGAAATCAATCCCCCATATGTCAAAGATTTTGGATACCAAAATCGACTGTAAAGGCATCATATCACGATGGCTCATGTTGCTTAAGGTCTGGCAATGAGTACATGCCTTACAGTGATTGTATGCCTCTTTGAAAATTGTTGGCCAATAGAAGCCACACTGGAGGACTTTCGCTGCAGTTTTATGACCTGAAAAATGTCCACCTCATGTCTGGTCATGGCAGAAAGATAGCATGTCTTGGATTTCTGCTTCTGTGACACATCGTCGAATTATTTGATCAGCACTAATGCGGAAAAGATATGAGTCTTCCTAGAAGTAATACATGGCATCGGAAAGCAATTTGTCCTTCTTGGCCTTAGGACAATTTGACAGGATCTGATGTGATGCCAGGTAGTTTACTATATTAGCAAACCATGGAAGCCCTGTATTGATAGTCAGAAGGTGCTCATCAGGAAAATGTTCTGTGATGGGTCCGGAAGGGTAGATGATCTCAGAAGGAAGGCAGGGCAAGTAATCAACTACCACATTCTACTTTCCCACTTTGTTGTGAATCTCGAGGTCAAATTCTTGCAACAGCAAGATCCAGCGGATTAATCGAGGTTTTGCATCCTTCTTCACAAGGAGATGACTCACAGCCATGTGATCTGAGTAGATGATAACATGGGAACCCAAGAGATAATATCTAAATTTTTCCAAGGCAAATACTAAGGCTAGTAGCTCTTTTTCAGTAACGATGTAGTTACACTAAGCCTTGTCAAGTGTTTTGGTAGCGTAGTAAAAGACCACAGGTTTCCCATCAATTCTCTGCCACAATACAACTCCTACAGCAAAATCAGATGCATCGCACATGATCTCAAAGGGTTGAGACCAATCAGGGGACTGTAGGATCGAGCCTTGGGTAACTCGATCATGGAGGATTTTAAATGCTTGAGTGCATTCCTTGGAGATTTTGAAAGGTACATCCTTAGAGAGTAGAGAGGTTAGGGGATGCATGATTTTTGAGGAATCAGGAATAAATCGACTGTAGAAACCGACGTGCCCTAGAAAAGATCGGATGTCCTTGATCGAGCTAGGCATCGGGAGTTTGGAAATCAAGTTCACCTTGGCTCGATCGACTTGGATGCCTTTTTCTGAAATAAGATGTCCCAGGACAATTCCTTTAGGCACCATGAAATGACTCTTTTCCCAAGAAAGAACCAGATCCACGTCAATGCATCACCTAAGGATTTGGACCAAGTGTAGGAGGCAATCGTCAAATGATGCTCCGAATACTGAAAAGTCATCGATGAAGACTTCCAGATAATCACCTACCATATCGGAGAATATGGTAAGCATGCACTGCTGAAAAGTCACGGGTGCATTGCAGAGACTGAACGTCATCCATCGGAATGCGTAAGTCCCGAAGGGGCAAGTGAAAGTGGTAATTTCTTGGTCATCAGGATGGATTGCCACCTGGTTATAACCGGAGGACCTGTCCAAAAAGCAGAACCTATTTCCCGTTAGTTTCTCGAGGATCTGATCAATAAACAGTAGTGGGAAATGATCCTTCTTCATGGAGGAATCGAGTCTTCTGTAATCAATGCAGACTCTCCACGAGTTAGCCACACGGGTTGGTATGACTTCTCCGGTTTCAGTTGTGATAACAGTGAGTCCTGCCTTCTTAGGCACAACCTGAATTGAACTCACCCACCGACTGTCAGAGATTGGGTAGATGATCCCAGCATCTAACCACTTAATGATCTCCTTTTTCATGACTTCCTGCATATTAGGATTCAAACGTATCTGCATTTCTCGAGAAGGTCGTGTGCCCTCTTTGATGTAGATATGGTGTGTGCAATAAGAGGGGCTGATACCAGTCAAATCATTGAGAGTCCATCCAATGGCTCTACGATGTTGCTGGAGAATAGTAATCAAATGGGATTTCTGGTCAGGTGTGAGTCTGGAGTTTATAATCACAGGAAACATCTGATTAGAAATTAAAAAGATATACTTCAGATGGTCGAAAAGAGGCTTGAGTTCCAGAACGGGGTTATCAGCAGCAGCAGCCGGTTCAGGGTGTGTGTCAGGAGCAAGGAAAGGAGTTATGGGTGTATCTAGATCAGGATCAGATTCCTCTATTTGTGGGTTTTGGTCTTCTTGTGGTTGATCAAGAGTAATCAAGTTGTCCACGATGTATGGTTCATCAACCACGACCTTGATATCACATATTTGTTCTATAACTCCGCAATTAATCCCTTGTTGGGCCTTGAAGATGTCAATTTTCAATTTTTGGTTCCCGAATTTCAGTTCTATTTGGCCCTTCTCACTGTTTATATTAGCTCTAGCAGTGGCCAGAAATGGTCTCCCCAGTATAATCGGTGTATCCGTTGGGTTTTCAGGTGCATCCATATCCAAGACTATAAAATCCAACAGGAAATAGAAATCCCGTGCCCTACAGATGACATCCTTGAGTACTCCTTTAGGTGACTTAATGGATCGGTCAGCTAACTGCAATGTCACCTCTGTCGGTTTAAGCTCAGATTCTTCAAGGTGGTCAAGGAGGGATGCAGGTATTAGGTTTATGGAGGCACCTAAATCTACCAAGGCTCTATCGAATTGGGTATTACCAATAGTACATGAAATCAGGGGAGTACCTGGGTCTTTAGCCTTAGGTGGGAGTTTGCTCAAAATTACAGAGCTCGCTTGCTCGATAGTACAATCGAACTCCCACTTTTGGTTTGCAGCTTACGCTTGGGTGTACACATGTCCTTTAGAAATTGTGCGTAAGCCTATACGTGGAAGATTGCATCCATCAAGGGGATGGTTATATGGAACTGTTCAAAAAGCTTGACCAGATCCTCCTCAGGAGCCACAGGTTTGGCTATCCTCTTACACTTGGTCAAGGCCTCGGGAAATGCAACCTTGGTTGGTTCCTCTAGAATAGGTTCGGGTTCTTGAGCTGGGATAGGGGTGTCCAAGATAACTATCCTAGGGCTTGGGTTACTACCAGGCTTAGAGTGGCTTGGATAAGGAGGATGTTGAGTTGCTTTGCCACTACGGGTTGTTACGGAATTTAGTCCTACCTGGTTTTGGTTAGGGGTTGGAAAAATAGGTGGCTGCTATTGAAATCTTGCATAAGATGTTGAAGCTTCCATCACGTCAGGTGATGGAACAGAAGGGGCCTGATAGATCTTGTCGGCATGACCTGGATTTGGGTTCATAACGCGCCTCTGGGTTGCACGTTATTTGAATTTGGTAGAGGTTACGAAGGGAGTGTGCCAGGTTGATGGGAATTCACCATCTGGGCCAGTTGATTGCGAACCTTTGTGATCTCGTCCTTGTGCTATTTCTGCAATGACGCGTTCATCTTCTGAATGTCAGCCAGAGTCTGAAAGATAAGAGAAATTTGATCTCTTGGTTTGGCCCAGATTGATAGGTGGGGTTGGGTGATGAGTCCATTAAAATGGACTAATATTAATCCTAAGTATCTTTAATTGTATAATTTAGGTGTGTTAATAATGGTAATTAAGTTGTAGAATATTTGTACACCTCATGATTTAAGTTTATAACATTCTATAACTTAATGATTTTATTATTTTTATGCGCAGGAAATAAGATGCAGAAAGAACAAGGGTGGGGGGATAAATTTCCCCAAACAGCCACAACTCTTTCCCCCCTCCCCCACCACACATGGGGCTAATCTTCTGCCGCCCTTCAACTGACGAGGCTAGAAATAGTTAAGGGATTTGAAAATCCCTTAACTCACGCATGCGGGGAGAGAGAGGAATTAAAAAGATAGGAGGTGCACTGGGGATGTGGCTTCATCTTCCTCCTGGCGGGGACCTACTCAGTGGACACTGTGGTTCCAGGAAGGGAAGCGTGCACTGTGCCCTCTTCCCCCTTGTGGGGAAAAACCTCCGCCATCTGCCGGCGCACCCTCCTTGCGCGCCTCCTCCTTCCTGCAGTTCAGCGTGCCCTCACTAGCGCGCGCACACCCGCACCATGACTGCAGGATGCTTCCTGCCTTCAAGCGCCATCTTCCTCCCCGCACGCACCAAGCCGCACCCCTCATCACCTTCCGCCCACGCCACAGCAAGCGCATCCACCCAACCGCGCGCCTCTCCCCTGCTGCAGGCGTTGCAGCAGCTGCCCGCACCACACAGCAGGCGCCTGCACCGCCTGCAGGCCGCCCCCTGCTCACCGCACCAGCACGCCCTGTCACTTCCTACCTTCAGCGCCATCTGCCATCACCGCGTGCCCCACTTCCTATTAGCGCGATCACACCGCTCGTCACCCTCTCATTCGGTCGCGCACCCAGCGCATACACCCCTGCCCGCACCCCTCTCCCTCCAGCCACTGCAGGTGCAAACCAGCACGCTCCACCTCCACCTTCCTGCAGACCGCACGCTTGCAAGCGCCTGCCCACGCACAAACGCGCACTCCCGCAAACCACCAGCAGCAGGCACTGTAGCAGCTCCGCCTTCTTGTTCATCATGCCGGAGCTCTAGCCACCTCCTCTGGCCGCCTCCGGCCACCTCCGTCACCGCCGCTGCCACCACCGAAGAGCTCTCGACCTTGCCGTCCTCCTGAGCCTTGTGACAGCCCCGCGGTTCTCTCTCTCTCTCGCAAGGAGGAGAGGGGAAAAAAAGCCCTGTTTTCCCCCCAATTAAAATTTACATTCAATTCCTTTGCCACATAATTTGATTTTTATTATTGTTATTATATTGTGGCAGAATTGCATTCGAACACTCATAGTTCTTTGTAATTGCATGGTATTGATATTAACTAGTTTAAAGATTGATTTTGGGCTTAACTTAAGTATTAATTGTCTTTTGTACACATCACGTGAAAACTGCATGAATTCATTCTAAATTTATTGAGGATTTCTGTGAGGGAAAGCTGCACTTATACCCTTATCTTTTTAAGTTATTGCAAATCTACTTTCCTTCACATTTTAAGTTAGATTTGAATAGGGATTTTGCACTATCCGAAATAACATTAAATAATTAAGTATTGATTGCATCATTGCCTCCCTGTGGACACGACCCGCTCTTCTACGAGTGGTTATTTTCATTATTTTTGATTACTCGATTTTTCCGCCACTTAAATACTATAATGCAAAGCGAAAAGTCATCTATCAAAATTGGCACTATTGCCAAGGAGGCAACAGACGCAATAGATTTACTTTATTATTTTTCAATCTTTTGAGTTGCGAAATTATCTAATCATTTTGATTATTGCGCAAGGAATTCGCCGAGGCGACGAGGCGCAACAGAGCAGCGACAACAACCACGAGTTAAGCCACACGAGGAAAAGACGAAGGAGACCAAGATCCTATTTCGCAGAGGATTCTCCGTCGTCACAATTTAATTCTATCTTTTCGCCCTTGTAGCAATTTGGGGCGAAATTTTTGGGGGTTTGTCCCCGCATTCTTTAGCTACTAGGGCTTGCAATATTTTTTGTTCATGCGTGATTATATTTTCTGCTTTCTTGCTTTTAAAAACCAATAAAAAATATCGAGCTGCCTATTTAGAAGTTGCATGCCCTTAGATGCGTACATTTAGGGGTGATTGAGTAGCATATTGGATCTTATTATTGCATTGCAAGCATATTAGCATGAAGATCGCTGGAGACAGGTATATCTTTCTAACTTTTGCATCCAGCTTCTGTTCATGCATTTGCATTCCAATTTAAATTCAAGACCACCAAATTGTTTGAATTTACTAATACAGTGGTCACATAACTAAAAGCGGAACTAATAATCAGATTCAAGCCTAAAAGCAATTCACATTTAATCTGATTCTAAGGGACTTGTCTACAATTTCAAATGAAATTACAAAGATTTGCGGTGTGTTGCACACTTTTGACACTGAGCACGCACATTAGTCACCGCACTAAGGCTCGATCTCTTAAGGCTATAGGCACCAATCTCTTTATCAGTACAGACCCTCCTATTGTGCTTTGTGGTAGCGGTGATATTATCCTTTGATCAAGTGTTTTGATACTCCACGGAGGGGGACACCCCTTAAAGGAACAAAAGGGTAGTTAAGGGGCACCGCATATGCATCTCCTCAAAGGAAGGGTTCGCCCTACTTGCATCCCTTTGTTCGTCCTTGGAGTAACTTCTCCCTTGATCACTTGGGAGTATCATCCAAGCAAAGTATAGGTTCTAGGGCTCTCGAAGGTTAAATTAAGGCACGTAATTATAGTGAAAAACTTGTTTGGCCATTTATATTAACTAATTCAACATCCACAATAAAGAAGGTTAAGATTTCAAGTCCACACCCCTGTTATACCACTTACGTAGGAGTGGAGGGATAAGTCATGATCTTTTGACTTATCTTTGGGGTGGAGGTTTGACTTACTCAATAAAAAAAAAAAATTCTGAATTGTGCTTTGTATGCTTGGTGGACACTCTCTTGAGGGTAGTCTAATGTTTGATCCTAAGCACGAGAGAATTCTTAGGAGAGCTTACCTAGGAGAAGAAAGAGAAGAAATGGCTGAGCAAGGTGCAAATCAATAAAGGACCCTAAGGGACTATTTTATTCCTACCAACCAACCTGCACAAGCACTAAGACGACCAGCAGGGGATAAACCGTATGAGCTCAAGAGCAGTACCATATCTTTATTGCCCTCTTTTTATGGTACTACTAGGGAGGACCCCTACCGGCATTTGGAGGAATTCACAGAGGTCTGTTCCACGGTGAAGCTCCAGGGCTTTACTGATGAAGCCCTGATGAGGACTCTATTTCCTTTCTCCCTAAAGGATAAGGCGAAGCACTGGCATCATACCCATGATGCAAGGGTAAATGATTGGGCTACCTTAAGGGAGAATTTTTAAAAAGGTATTTTCCTATGAGTAAAACCAACCATTACAGAAGAGAGATTATGGGTTTTACTCAACAGGAAGGGGAGCAATTTCATGAGACTTGGGAGCGCTTTAATGACCTTCTTAGGTTATGCCCCCACCATCAAGTGCCAAGATGGCAGTTGGTCGAAAGGTTCTATAATGGATTATATGAAAGGCATAGGCAAACCATTGATGCAGCCTGTGCAGGAAACTTCATGACCAGAACTGAGGATGAAGCCTGGGCATTATTTGAAACTTTAAGCGACAACTCCATACATTTGTCCTCTGCATATCAAGAAAGAAAACCATCAATCTTGCAGAGGAAGATAAAGGCCCATGAAGCTAGGGCTTCTCAAGATTTGGCTTATCAGATTCAACTATTGAATAAAAACTTTGACAGGCTTTTAGCAAACCCCGACATGAACTCGCAAGCAGCATCTATTTTTCAGGCTTCAAGAGAATGCTCCATTTGCCAAAGCACAATGCACGCCACTGCGGAGTGCCATCAGGCAACCCAATTCCCTGAGTTGATTCAGGCCGACTTGAACATGGCCCAATGTTTTCGCCCCCCTCGCAATAACCCTTACTCCAACACTTATAATCCAGGGTGGCGGAACCATCCAAACTTCTCTTGGAAGCAAGCTGATGCTTCTAACTCAGGGAATACAAGACCCTTACCACCCCAGCCCACATACCAACCTTCTTATGAAAACCCTCTTCCGAATAAGCCCTCTGAGATGGATGAACTGAAGGCCATGATGAAAGCGATGCAAGAGCATCACAATATGGTTATCCAATCTTAGAATAAGATGATTACTGATATGCAATCCCAAATTGGTCATCTTACTGAGGCAGTTAGGCAACGTGATCTGGGGAAGCTGCCTAGCTCTTCTGAGGAGAACCCTAAGGGCAAGGGGGTTGTATTTAGGGAGCATGCCCAAGCAGTGACCGTATTGAGGAGTGGAAAAAAGATTGACAAGCCTGATAACACTCCTATGGTTACATCTCAGAATTCCCCTTCCACACCTGACTTGACTTCCATCTCACCCGAGGAAGAGCCACACCACTCTCCCTCACAAAAAATCACCCACAATGAGGATGTCGTCCTTCCACCACCCCTTTCTCGCCATGACGACCCCTCTACTTAGAAGCCGAGGGTGCCCTATCCAGAGTGCCTATCTGCTCCTGGGGAATTTTCTGTTGGCTCGTCTGGAGCCAAGGATAGGATGGAAGAGATTAGGGATACTTTTCGGCAAGTCCAGATTAACTTGCCTCAGTTGGAAGCGATTAAACAGATTCTGTCCTATGCCAAGTTTCTAAAGGACCTGCGCACCTAGAAGTGCCGATCTAGGAAACAGGTCCAAACCAAGGTCATCCTGCCTGACCACGTTAGCTCAGTTCTTCAGCATGGAACACCCCCCAAAATGAAAGACCCAGGGGCCCCGTATATGTCAGTGGTTATAGGTAACCAACACATTGACGAGGCTCTGCTCGATCTGGGTGCAGGGGTAAACATTCTACCGAGCTCTGTCTACAACCTTTTGGGAGGAGGAAAGCTGAAGCCTAGTCCAGTAATCCTCCAGGTTGTAGACAGATCACTTAAGACACCGCAGGGATTGTTGGAAGATATCCTTGTGAGAGTGGAGGATTTCTTCTTCCCCATTGACTTTCTGGTACTTGATACTAACCCATCTAATAAGCCAACAAAGTCATCCATTATTCTGGGATGCCCCTTTTTGGCCACAGCCAATGCCTCTATAAATTGTAAATCCGGAGCACTTAAAATGGGCTTTGGGAACAAGAAGATCTGATTGAATGTTTTTGATACTTACAAGCAACCCAGATTTGAAGATTGTTCTCAGATTGAGGTCGTTGATGAAATAATTGAAGAGACTACTCCAGCACTCTTATGTAGAGATCCCCTTCAGAAGGTCATATCTCAGGACCATCTCTCGATTATTAAAGAAACTGAAAGGAAAATGCCCGAACTAGAAGAGTTGCTGGGGATACACATTGAGTCTCTGTCCCCACCCTAGACTGTGAAGGTAGATCCACTGCCTGAGGTGGGGACATCTCAACTAAAACCCTCAATCCAAAAGGCTCTTGAATTGGAGTTGAAACCCCTCTCGAGCACATTTAAATATGCTTTCCTTGGCCCTAATAACACTCTCCCCGTTATTATCTCGTCTGCGTTATCTGAATTGTAGGAGGGAGCTCTGCTTGAGTGTTCACAAAGGCTCAAGGAAGCAATTTCCTGGACAATTACTGATATTAAGGGGGTTGATCCTTCTCTTTGCATGCATCATATATACATGGACAATCCATGAAGCCTTTCCGAGACATGCAGAGAAGACTCAATCCAAATATGCGGGAGGTTGTCAAAAAGTAGATTCTGAAATGGTTGGATGCAGGGATTATGTATCCCATTTCAGATAGTAAATGGGTCAGTCCGATTCATGTAGTTTCGAAAAAGGTAGGAATCACTGTGGAAGATAATGACCAAGGAGAACTAGTGACCACTAGACCCTCAGCTGGTTGGAGGGTCTACATTGATTACCGCCGTTTAAACACGGCTACCCAGAAAGACCATTTCCCCTTACAGTTTATCGATCAAATTTTGGAACGATTGGCGAGGAACAGGTACTTTTGTATTCTTGATGGGTACTCTGGGTATAATCAGATAGCCATTTTTCCTAATGATTAGGAGCGTACCACCTTCACGAGTCCTTATGGCACTTTTGCATTCTGCCGAATGACGTTCGGGTTATGTAACGCTCCTGCCACTTTCCAATGTTGTATGATGGCTATCTTTTCTGATATGATCGACGAGTTCGTTGAAATTTTCATGGATGACTTCTCCATTTATGGCTCGTCATTTGACGTATGCCTTTCGCAGCTTGATAAAGTCTTAACCCATTGCGAAGAGGCAAAACTGGTGCTTAGCTGGGAGAAAAGCCACTTTATGGTCCAGCAGGGCATTGTGTTAGGGCATGTAGTTTTTGAGAGAGGATTAGAGGTGGACACTGCAAAAATCGATTGCATCTCTAAGCTTCCATTGCCTACCAATGTTCGTCAGGTTAGATCTTTCCTTGGCCATGCTGGATTTTATAGGCGCTTCATTAGAGACTTCAGTAAAATCTCTAAGCCACTCTGCAACCTGTTAGCGAAGGATGTCTCCTTCGATTTTGATAATAGATGTGGTGAGGCTTTCCAAGCTTTGAAGAGAGCCCTCATTACCGCACCAATTCTCTAAGGACCAGATTGGACCCTCCCATTTGAGCTTATGTGCGATGCTTCTGATTTTGCAGTGGGAGCGGCCTTAGGTCAAAGGGCTGATGGCAAACCTCATGTGCTGCATTATGCTAACAAGACCCTTACGGATCCTCAGCAAAACTACATGGTCATGGGAAAGGAATTACTTACTGTAGTATTTGCTTTGGAAAATTTTCGGTCTTATCTTTTGGGATCCAAGGTTGTGGTGTTCACTGATCATTCAGCCCTTAAGCATCTTCTGGCTAAAAAGGACACCAAACCTCACCTAATTCGTTGGATTATGCTACTCCAAGAATTTGAACTGGAAATTAAAGATAAGAAAGGAGTTGAGAATATGGTAGCAGACCACTTGTCTAGGATCCCTATTGAGGCATCAAACCCTGCTGGCGATATTCAAGGGACTTTCCCTGATGAGTCTCTAATGGCCGTGGAAACTAAAACTCCTTGGTTCGCTGACATAGTGAACTATCTGGTCACGGGCATCACCCCTAGTACTTGGGACAAGCAGAAGCGAGATAGGTTTATCGCCAATGCTAAATTTTATCACTGGGAGGAACCTGAGCTTTTTAGAATAGGCCCTGACCAGTTGTTTCACCATTGCGTCCCTGATGAGGAACAAAGAAGTGTTCTAAGTTTCTGCCATGACCTCCACTGTAGGGGACATTTTAGTGGGAAGAAGACTGCTCGTAAGGTTCTTCAGTCGGATTTTTGGTGGCCCACATTATTTCGAGATACACATACGTATGTGAGCGCATGTCTACATTGGCAGCAGACGGGAAGCATTGGAAAAGGGGATGAGATGCCCCAACAATCTATCCTCCCTTTTGAAATCTTTGATATTTGGGGCATTGACTTCATGGGTCCCTTTCCTGTGTCCTTCGGATATGAATACATCGTTGTGGCTGTTGATTATGTATCAAAATGGATAGAAGCCATCCCCACGCGAAGCAATGACCATTCTGTGGTCTTGGGCTTTGTTAAGGCTAATATCATTTCTCGGTATGGGTGCCCAAGGATGATCATAAGTGATGGAGGACCTCACTTTAAGAATGTACACTTCACTAGACTACTCCAAAATTTGGGAGTCAATCACATGATAGCCACACCTTATCATCCCCAAACGAGTGGGAAAGTTGAAGTGTCTAAAAGGGAGAGTAAGCGAATTTTAGAAAAAACTGTCAGGCCTGATTGGAAGGATTGCTCTGAAAAACTAAATGACGCTCTTTGGGCCTACAGAACTGCATATAAGACTCCCTTGGGTATGTCTCCTTTCTGTCGTGTCTACGGAAAAGCGTGCCACCTTCCCATTGAAATCCAACATAAAGCTTATTGGGCTATTAAAAACATTAACTTAAATCTGGATAAAGCGAGAAAAGCACGTATGTTAGAATTAAGTGAGCTTGAGGAGCTTCATAATGAAGCTTATGAAACTTCTCAAGCTTACAAGCAACGTACAAAAGTCCTCCATGACAAGCACATCATTAGAAAGACTTTTGAGCCCAACCAGTGGGTCAGGCTTTTCAATTCTAGACTTAAATTATTTCCTGGAAAGCTCAAGTCCCATTGGGATGGGCCTTACGTTGTTATCAATACCTTCCCTCATGGAGCTGTAGAGATCAGGAACCCTATTTCAGGTGTTAACTTTAAAGTAAATGGCCAGTGACTTAAACCATATATTACTCTTTCAGATGGCCAAGTTTTGAATGCACTACGGCTTGAGGAGCCTTAGCTCCTCCCACTCTCCTCCTCAGGTGATATTCTTCTATGACTATATTTTTTCAATGAGGACATTGTCAGTCTTAGGCATGGGGGTATATAACCTGAGAATGTTTGTAGTGTTTATGGCATTTATAAATATTTGCATACATATTTATTAAAAAAAAAATTCCTTTCTTGAGCTGATTGGGTTAGTCCCTAGCAAAATACCTTTATTGGAGGTTTTTCTTCCGGAATTATTTCTTAAGTTTAGAATCCAGTACATTTATTTCACGTGCACGTAGACTAGGTAATGGATCCTTTTGGAAAACCAATAAGCATTTGTAGTCTACTGAACCCTTGGACAGTTTATAGAGAGTCAGGCATACTTTCTTCTAATAAATCCACCTCATATTTATGAGAAGTAGAGAGATTACTGGTGCGTTAAGTCTAGTGCAATGACTCTTAAGTTCTGGATAATTAGATGATGATACTTCAGAGTTAGGCGTAGTTTTCACTCTCTGTTCCTATGTGCGTACTTTGAGTGAATTCCTGAGAGTCACCAAATAAGGCAGATACACAGAGATTGAATCTTAATAAAGCTATAACTATGGCGGATGGTTACGACTGTCCTTCATAGAGTCCTCAGCTGAAGGAGGGTAATAGTGTCAATGGTCAGAAATACGCCTGTCCTATCCATTCCTTTCCGATGCCGAGAATAGGCACTTCCACCAAATAAGCCACACAACTTCCTCTTGACCATCATCATACGTAATAATGCCTTGTAAATAAAAGTCCGTATTGTGTTGTGTTGATTGAAAAAGAAACAAAAACAAGAATATATATATAAAAAGAAAAGAGAAAAGAAGTAGAAAAAGAATTAATAGAAAGAAGAAAAAGAAGAAAAAAGTTATATTACAAAAAAAAAAGAAGTCCAAGTGTATGATGTAACACTGCTTCTGAGGCAACATAACACCTATCACGTTCCACCAAATATGACCCATACCTACCTTCTAGTATTTCTGATCGCCTGAATACTGGTTGAGAACTCTAACTTAGTTATAGAGTTATTAGGACTTTAATTGAAGTGTGGATGCCATGTGAGGCCACCAAATAGTGAGTATAGTTTCTAATTCTGGCGAGATTCGTGATCTCAGAAAGAAAGAAAAGAGAGAGTGACCAGGAACATCAAGAGAGCACAGTTGTGTAGCCTCTCACAGAGTTGACTTGTCTAATAGTCTAGAGAGCTAGAGTCTGCAGTACTAGACTATATGCAGCACCAATTGAGTGTGTGCCACCAAATACAAATCCATTCAACTTGATATCTCCTACCTAAGACAAACGTCGAGGTCAAATTACAGATTATCGTCTGCTTTATCCTCGAGGGAAGTAGTTGCCTATCTCGACAGAAATTTTTTCCAAGGGTGATGTATGAACTCCCAATGCGAATCAACTCTTTCACTTGGATCTGTTACCTAGGCTATCAGCACTTCACATTTGTCTGGATTCCTAAAGTTTTGAAGTAAGAAAACAAGAAATCTTCTGATTATTTCAATTATTTTTTATTTTTGCTAGGGACTAGCAAATCTTAGGCATGGGGGTATTTGATGAGTCCATTAAAATGGACTAATATTAAGCCTAAGTATCTTTAATTGTACAATTTAGGTGTGTTAATAATGCAATTAAGTTGTAGAATATTCGTACACCTCATGATTTAAGTTTATAACATTCTATAACTTAATGATTTTATTGTTTTTATGTGCAGGTAATAAAATGCAGAAAGAAGAAGGGTGGGGCGATAAATTTCCCCAAACAGCCGCAACTCTTTCCCCCCTCCCCCGCCGCACATGGGGTTAATCCTCTGCCACCCTTCAACTGACGAGGCTAGAAATAGTTAAGGGATTTGAAAATCCCATAACTCACGCACACGGGGAGAGAGAGAATTAAAAAGAGAGGAGGTGCACTGGGGATGCGGCTTCATCTTCCTCCTGGCGGGGACCTACTCAACGGATACTATGGTTCCAGGAAGGGAAGCGTGCACTGTGCCCTCTTCCCCCTTGCGGGGAAAAACCTTCGCCATCTATTAATGCACCCTCCTTGCACGCCTCCTCCTTCCTGCAGTTCAGCGTGCCGTCACCAACGTGCGCACACCCGCACCACGCCTGCAGGCAGCTTCCTGCCTTCAAGCGCGATCTGCCTACCCGTGCGCACCAAGCCGCTCCCCTCATCACCTTCCACCCACGCCACAGCAGGTGCATCCACCCAACCACACACCTCTCCCCTACTGTAGGCACTGCAGTAGTTGCCCGCACCACACAGCAGGTGCCCTCACCGCCTGCAGGCCACCCCCTGCTCACCGCACCAGCACGCCCTGCCGCTTCTTGCCTTCAGTGCCATCTGCCTTCACCGCATGCCCCATTGCCTGTTAGCGCGCCGCATCGCTCGCGACCCTCTCATCAACTCACGCCCGCACGCCTCTCCATCCAGCCACTGCAGGTGCAAACCAGCGCGCTCCACCTCCGCCTTCCTGCAGACCGCATGCCTGCAAGCGCCTTCCCTCGCACCAGCGCGCACGCTCGCATGCCACCAGCCGTAAGCACTGCAGCAACTCCGCCATCTTGTTCATCAGGCCGGAGCTCCGACCACCTCATCCGACCACCTCCACCCACCTCCGTCGCTGTCGCTGCCACCACCGGAGAGCTCTCAACCTCGCCGTCGTCCTGAGCCTTGTGACAGCCCCGCAGTTCTCTCTCTCTCTCGCAAGGAGGAGAGAGGAAAAAAGCCCTATTTTCCCCCCAATTAAAATTTACATTCAATGCCATTGCCACCTAATTTTATTTTATTTTATTATTATTATATTATGGCAGAATTACGTTTGAACACTCATAGTTCTTTATAATTGCATGGTATTGATATTAACTAGTTTAAAGATTGATTTTGGGCTTAACTTAAGTACTAATTGTCTTTACTACACATCACGTGAAAACTGCATGAATTCATCCTAAATTTATTGAGGATTTCTGTGAGGAAAAATTACACTTATACCCTTCTCCTTTTTAGTTATTGCAAATCTACTTTCCTTCACATTTTAAGTCAGATTTGAATAGGGATTTTGCACTATCCGAAATAACATTAAAAAATTAACTGTTGATTGCATCATTGCCTCCCTGTGGACACGACCCACTCTTCTACGAGTGGTTATTTTCATTATTTTTGATTAGTCAATTTTTCCACCACTTAAATACTGTAACGCAAAGTGAAAAGTCATCTATCATTGGGCCAAGGCTGAGGCGGCAGATATGGATGAGGAGCTGGTGGACAGGGCTGATAAGGTGGTCTTTGATTCTGAGTATTTCCTACCCATAGGAGGTTGGGATGATTCTGCCATCCGGGGTTATAGGTATTGGAGAATGGGTCATTCTAGATGGCATTGAGGTCCTTGCAGGTCTAAGGAGCCTCGGGAAAATTAGAGTACATGGGTTCAGAGTTCCCCTAACTAGAGTAGATCGGATCAATGTTTCCTCCGATCCAGGAGTCAAATGGGAGTGGATACGGGTCCATCCCCTGAGAAGATCGATAATAAATGTTCTGCGTAGTTTCCCTCTCAAGAGGTGGTTGTGCAAACGGGTCTTGCACAGAGGTGGCTTGCTGCAGATGTCGAGTCAGCTCATCCACCTTCTTCTCTATGATAGAGACCTTTTCCAACCGAATTTCCATCAGTTCCAAGTTGACGGATGCGGACAAGCCCTACATCTCGTGTGCTCCCCTAAGATTCGTCGATGTGCGGGCATTCGTCCAGTTAAATAAGCCCATGGAGTCATTATTGATGGAGTTCTTGGACATATTCTCGAGAATCTCCCATACAGTGTCATCATGTTGACCCATGATATTTCCTTCGAAGGTTGCATTGATGAATAATCGAATGTCTTCACGGAGTCCCTGGTAAGAAGACTGGACTTGTTCCCATTTAGGAACTTTGTGGTAGGGGCACCGCCGCATGAGATCCAAGAAACGGTCCTATGCCTCATGAAGAGGTTCTCCAGATTGTTGAGTGAAGTGAGTGATCAGGTGGCGCAAGGCATTCATTCGACCAACGAGGAAGAACCTTTTCAAAAATTCAGATTGGAGTTCAACCCACGTGTTGATCGGACGCGTCCGAGTTTGCTACCAATGAGCTACCTTTTTCATGATGGAGAAGGAAAACATCTTCATGAGAAGAATATCCCAATTTTGTACATTTGACATGAAGGTCTGGGCCAGATGTTTGAGTTGTTTGATGTACTGGAAGGGATCCTCGGAGTTAAGCCCATGAAACTTTGGAATGGCATGAATCATGTTGGGCTTGAGTTCAGAATCAAGACCTCTAGTTGGGATTTGGACTCGAGGCCCGATCACCACCATAGTGGGATTATAGTGATCTCGCATCATAGGACGCTGCGGCAAGTTTACAAAGTTCTGGAATAGATCATTCAAGAGCTGGAGTTGGTGTTCAAGGTTGTTCTCTTCTTTAATTGGTTGTGCCATGACGGAAGAAGGAGAATTTGGTTGTGATGAATCAGAGGAGAGGCCTATGTTTTGGGGTTGCTACACAAATACGGACGTCGAGGCTTGGCCTCGGCGGGAGTGGATTTCTAAAGGAGGTCTTAAGGATGGTCTCAAGGACCTCCCACCAAACATGCACTAATGAATTAGACTAGATTAGAATGTGCTGGACCCAATCGAAACACCCAAAAAATTTGGATGACTATAGAGGTTCGGGGTGGATGATACCCCTTAGTCAGAAAAGCCATCCACCTGAGAAATACCTAGGAAACCAGAGAGGGAGAGTCGCACAAAGACCCCTACACGGTAGAGCGTCCCCATGAGTTACAGGGTTTCCCCCACCTGACCTCTCTTGTCACTGGGATTCCAGGTAGACCAGAATGGGGACCTTGACCTCTCCAGTCTACCACTTTTAGTGAATATTAAAGGTGCTTAGGCTTCCACTTGAACTTTAGTTATTTTGAGTACAAAAGTGACCTAATTTTAAGGTTGGTTGACCCAAGGGGTCAGCTTCACCTATTTGTCCTTTGAGAGCTCTTAAGTCCTTTATTTTAGGGTTTAAGTGAACTTAAGAGCTTGATTTTTTTAGGGTTTCTCTTGGATAAGTTTTTTCAATCAAGGCTTAGGCACACCTCTTTTTGGAAAATTGATTCTTGCTTAGAAAAGATGTGTCTGTAAAAACCCTAGGTTGGAATCCTTAAGTTGTCTCTAATTGGTCCAATTTAGTTGCCACAAAGATTGTATTTAGGGCTCAATCAAGAAGGTAGTAGCCCTAGCTACCTTAAATGGATGCACAATTCAAAATGTGTTGAAATCAAAATCAAGCAACTTTGGTGAATTAGCTAGATATGGAAAGCAAGTAGCCCTAAATTGATTTTTTCTTTGTTTTTCCTTTTCAGAATGAGGGGATTAAGAGAAAGGGCTAATGAGAAATTACCTACCCTGAGTGTGGTTGTTGTGAGGTTGACTTCTTTTGAATCTTCTCCCCTGAAACAATACAACAAAAGAGATAGATCAAGTTAGTATGGAATCAGAAGTTGTGATCAAGATTTCTAAATTGACTGTTGCTCCCCAACAATGGCGCCAAAATGTTTGTCGAAGCAAAATCGGGTTTGAAATAAATGTGTCGTAGTATAGCAAAAATCGCTTTGAAAACAAATGAATTTTATTACTCGAAAAATATTAATCTGAGGTCGAACACAAGGAGAAAATGGGGATTCAAAAACCAAGAACACAACTTTCAAATGTATAATATGCAATGACAAATCAAAGTTATGAAGCAAGAAAGATAATCTCAATGTATATTGAAGCTCAAAAATAAAGTACGTCTTAAATGCTAAGTGCTACAGTGCCTCTTTGCTTTCTCCTTCTTCTTTCTTCTGTCTCTTTCTTATTCTGTGGCTCTTATACTTCTTTCTATTCTCTAATTTGCTCTGGCCTTAGCTTCTTCTTCCTTCTTCTATCTCTAACTTCAGCCGAGCCTTCTCTTCCTCAGCTACTCTGCCTCTCCTTCTTCCTTTGGCTTCTTTTATGGCTTCCTCCTTCCGCTTCTTTTGGCTTCACCCTTAGCTTTTTCTTCCTCTTTTTCCCTGAGAGAAAAGCCTACCCCCTACCCTACTCGTGATTTCTCTTCTTTCTTCTTTCTCTGGCTCACTCTCCCAAAGCCTTCTCAGGTTAATGGGTCGAGTCAGCGCACCTGGAAGCAGGCCCACCAGTGTGGGTGGTGGGCGAGGAGTGCATGGGGAGTCAGGTTAGAACTAGATCTACGGGGGCGTGGGTAGTGGATGAGGCTTATGGGATGAGTGGGACCTCACCCAGTGTCAGGAGGCAATAAGCCCCTAACACTTTTTCCTTTTATATCATCGCGTCTGCTCTCAAACTTCCGAGGTGGGACTAAATGTCCCACCTTCTTCACAGGTGATCCCACAGCAGGTGCTCTCATTCAAATGCAGCAGATGCAAGGGCTTGGACTCCAATTGTTGGGCTGGAAACATACACAAAAGAAGTCTCCGCATCTGGAAACCAAAACCCTGAAGCCTACAGCCTGGGATGAAGCTTGCGAGCTTCTTCGAGCTTGCTCCAATGGCAATCAAGACTTATACCCTTTCAACAAGCAAAATGGCCTTGTGGCCTCATCAAAACACATAGGGAGCTTCACCTTGCCACAGCAAAGGTGGCACGGTGGTTGGTGTGGTGCGGGCCAGCCTAGGCGTGCATGCCTAGGTCGCCCAGTGGCTATGAAGATGGGTGTGTTCGAGGGATGTGTTGGGAGTGTGTGGTAGGGAATGGGAAGAAGGGTAATGATCAGGTTGGCACGGTGGGTGGATGCGTGGAGTGGCGGGAGCACCTCGCCGGTGGTCTGCCGAAGGTGGAGAAGATGGAGGCTATTTGCGAATGTTGAGGGATATTTTAGGAAATAAATGCAAGAAAAGAGATGAGAAGGGAGAGTAGATGTATCTAAGAGGGAATAGATGAAGGGGCAAGCGGAGGAGGCAGATGACTCGTATGTGCCATCACCGGAGACGAAGGCCCAGTGAGAGGAGGATGGTGATGACGAGGAGGCAGGCATGTGTGCAGGTGTGGCGCGACGTGGACGAAAGATGCAAAGGCAACTCTGCCACTAGTATAATGGCAGAGTGATGAGAGGAGGAGATAGGAGTCACCATAGATTTCTGGAATTTTGGCAAGAGGGGAAGAGAGGAAATCTGGGGTTTTCTTAGGCCAAATCAAGCTTGAGAGGAGCGGAAGGATCTGGGGACCCTTTTATAACCCCTGGCAGAGGGCATTGTGCTTGGAAGGCAAGCTTCCAAGCACGGTAACCTCGCCGGGGTTGAAAGGTCGGAAAAGACCCAAATCTCTCATGCAATCGAATGAGAGATTGGGTGGAAATTGGAGCTCCAAATTGGGTTCACATGAACGGGAATTTCTCAGAGAATCTCCCTGTCAAATTTGAGAGGGATTCTCTGAGGAATCAGGGAGTTGTTTCCCTTGAATCCTCGCTGGAGTAGGATTTCCTCCGCTGTAATGGCAGAGGGACCTAATTGCAAATAACGACTAGGAAGTTAGGGGGTGTTTGCAATGGTTTCCAAAAGTAAGGGGTAGAAATGTAATTAGGCTAGACTATTTTGCAAAGTAGGTCAAAGTGAATTCCCCTTAGATACAAATTTTGGTACAAACCTAATTTGGACCTAATGAATACAACGGTGAAGTGGGATTTTAGGTTTCACCATGTTTGGCTGGGCAATTTACATAAAAACCCAATTTAAGGCAAACATTTGACTAGGACCCCTATTTAGGTCAAAATAGGTTCTAAAGGCAAAATTGAAGGATATAAACCTTAGAGGATATTTTTCCATGAATTTTAGAGAGTTTAGGTGAATTTTGTCTTGACCAGAACCTTGTTAAATTAAGTGGGTCTGTTTTAGGGTTTCCTGGAGTCATTTAATTCCTAGATTTTACATGAACCCTTTTCTGTTTGAATTAACTCACTTTTTATCTTGTTAAGACCAATTGACCTATGTTTAGCCCATGAGAAATCCCGTTGTTGCACTGCAATGGTAAAATTGCAGTTTTACCACTTGTTCCTTGCTTTTCTTTCAGAAGTGTTTTTCCTTGAGTTAGAACCTCTAGTTGGTTATGTAGGAACTTTTGTTCTCTTTTCTAGGTCAAAATGAGCTAGTTAGGGCTCATGATGGCGTTCCCATCATAGATTAACCGATCGGCTAGACTCTTGAGATGACGCCCAATCTCACACGAGATTAGATGCGTGGGAGGCACTATTTGTGAGGCATGCGAGCGTGGTTCTGGGCTGTTGATCCTTGATCCAATGGCGATGAAAGAGGTTGCATCCCCTCTTAATGCATGAAGGTGATGAGGCGTACGAGATGTTAAGCCATTGGATGTGAGGATCTGATGGCTGGGATTTCTTAGACATGGGCGCACATTGTAGAAGGCAGAAGGTGAGAAGGCAGTGGTGCACGTGCACTAAGCCCATGTTTGCGGTCTTTAGTGACACTTAAATTCATCTCTAAAGACCCTGAATTAATGTTTTAAAGCATGAAATGACCTATATGCACTCAATCCCTACATCTATAAAAGGAGACCCCTACCACTCGAATTCTTCATCCCATCCTCTCTTCTCTCACCCCCTCAAAGGCTCTACGAGCTAGTCCTAAACCTGGGATGCTCCATTAAAGTTACAAAATTAATTTTCCATCTTACCTCCTTTGTGGAGCATCGCACAGTTGTCTTCTCACCGTCATTCGGGAAGCGGATCTTGTCGTGACATCGCCTGCCCCATCCTCCATTATCCGTGATCATTCTCCTTCGTCCCGCATCTCACCACCTTCGTTTGGGGGCTCCATCAACGCAGCTCGTCCTCCAAGCAGCCATCGAGGAGGATAACTTCTCTCCACCTTCTCTTTACTACTTTTTAGCATAGATTTACCACTTTCTAGTTGTAATCCTTTCAGCTTTCTATTGTACTGATTGGCTGTAATGAACATTACACTATGGTTATGAAATGCATGTTTATTGTATCAATATTTTGTCTTTATTTGCATTATTCTCTCTCTCTTCTATTCTTTATTCCTTAAGTAGATAGCTAGTTTAGATTTAATTTGACCAACTGATAAACGACAGCTTATCATCATTCTTATGCTTTAAAACAAACCTCGCTCTTAGAGTTTTGCTCCGCAAATGGGCTTTTGCACTGCATTTAGGCATTAACTAGGTTAGTCATGCATTGCATTTTCTTTTGTTGTTTTAATGTGTTTTGGTGAGTGTTAGGGATGAACAGATATACAGATCCCAAAAACCCTAGCACTCAAGAAGGCAAATGGTGAAGGAGGAGCTCAAACTAATTGGAGCTCAGCTTGATCCAACTCACCACAGTTGGAACCTAGCTCACTTGAACTAGGGTTAGCTCATCCCAGCTCCATTCAGCTAATCTTAGCTGAATGGCAGCTAAAGAGAGTTCATCTTAGCTCACCCTAGCTCAAATCAGCTCAGATCCAACTCAACCTAGTTGAGTCTATCTTATTTTATCTCCCACTAGTTCACAGGGAGCCCTAGCTAGCTTAGCTGAGTTGACTGGAGTTTAGCCCAACTCAAATCCAGCTACATCCTGCTCCACTCAACTCCAGCCAGTTGAAGAAGAATTCATCCCAGCTCAAGAAGCTCAAGTCCAACTCCCGGGGACTCAACTTAGCTCAACTTAGTTGAGCTAAGCTACCTTAGCTGCCTCAACCAGCTTGATCCACCCCGGGAGCACCAGACCCAGCTCACCTCAGCTCATTATGGTTGAAGCCAGCTTACTTTAGCTTGGCTTAGCAGCTAGCAAAGAACTAGCAAGCTAAGCCATCTAGAGTAGCTCCATGCCACCCTCTTTAGCAGCTGCTAGCTCCAATTCAGCTCCAGGCTTCTCCTCCTCAGCTCCTCTCCTCAAACCCTAATCTCCTCTCCTCAAACCCTAAGCTCCACATGCATATTCCTCTACTCTATAGCTAGCTAAGCTAGCTTAGCCTAGCTTATCTTAGCTAGCAACTAGCTCCTTGGCCATCCACCACCTTCAACTCAACCCTAGCTTGCTCCACCAACTTAAGCATTACCTAAGCTAGCTATCCTACTCATTTTGGTGCCACCTCTTCACCACCTTTCAGCCCTCAACTAACCACCAAAAGACACCAAAATTTGGCACCAAAACAAACCCTAACCACCTCCCTTTTGCTGCCAACTTTCATCCCCTTTATCCACCCTACACCTACGTACATAACCCATCCTATCCATCCACATACCCCCCATCTAGAACCCTAAGGTGGCGTGACCTAATAGCCATCTAGAAGGCCCATTTTGGCACCAATTCTAAAGGGCTCCAAAGCCATAACTGCCCCCCTTAGCACCCCTTAGGTGGCGCCACTTATCCTTAGCCCTAGGATCCCCAACTACCCCCCATATCCCATCCTAGCCATCCATTCCAAGAGCCACCTATGCCCCCCTTCCTTCAATATATATACCCACCTAACTTCCCACATTTTCTTCATCCTCCATTAGTGTTTACATCAACCTACATCCACCTATACCTACGGCCAAGAAGAAGGAGTAGAGAAGAAGATTAAAGGGGCACATCACCAGCCTCTTTGGTGCCTTCTTCTCCCCACTCTCTTTAACTTGGGCCACGCCAAGGAGGAGGAGCTTTCCACTTCAAGGAGGATGGCCAGGAAAAGGAGAAGAACCTAGGGTCGACGTCCACCCTTGGAGGAGGAGAATTAAAGGTGGTAGCTACCACCTTAGAGGACACCATTTTCAAGGAAGGAGAAGGAGGAGATCTTTTCAAGCCTGGAAGCCACTAAGCTTGGAGCAAGGAGCTTCCCCTCTTCACCAATAATTCGGGAAGATTTGTGTTTTATTTTCCTTGTTGCAGTTATCTTGTAGTAGAAGCATTCATCTTCTAGGGTTTTTTGTAAAACACTATCTCTTTTAATTAAAATTACCTTCTTTAATCTTGTTGTTGCATAGTCTTGTAGAATTCTTGTTTAACCATTTTCACTTCCTCTCCCTAATTACTCTAGGCCTCCACGTGACTAGAGCGAGCTTAGGGACTGTAATTAGCCAATCGATCTACAATCAAACCTCGTGGGATTGTCGAGGATGTTTTGATCATTGTCCGGAATTATGTATTCCCTGCAGACTTTCTGGTCCTTGACATTGAGGTACCTGAATCCTTATTGGACTCCCTGATAATCCTTGGACGCCCCTATTTGGCCACTGTAAAGACAAATATCAATTGCCACTCAGGAAAAATGGATATCACTTGCATTGGCCAAACTATCACTTTAGATATTTTCAAATCCTCCAGGAGATTCCATGATGATAACTTTTTTGAGGACTCAAATATGGAAATTACCAATATGGTGGAGACAATGTTAATAGATACCCTTACAGACCATAATTTTTTTGAGGACTCTGATTCTGAATCAATGGTTAGCAAAATATGTGATCTGGAGACTTGTCTTGACCCCAAATCTATTCCTGATGCACCCCCTGATCACCCTAACCCACCCACTATTCCCGCACCCCACTTTTCCACACTTCTCTCATCTCCATCTCTTCTCCTCCGCTCCCATTCTTCCATTTTATGCGCGGGCAACAGTCTCAAAATCTGCACCTGGAAGGACCATTTGATTTTGCCCCCTACGCAAAAAGACCACTTTTTCTATCTTCTTCTAAAAGAATGGAAAATCAACAAAATGGGTCCACTAACCCTTCCACTTCCACATCTAATCTTACCTCTAACCCCACTACTAACCCTAATTCTAACCCTTCCACCCAAAACCCACCCACCTTTAGCTTCCCACATTTGGAGCTGCCTAATCTTGAATTGCCCCAAACACAACATCAAGGCCCCCAGCCTGATCTTTTAAAATTGATGGCTACGTAGATTTATAAATTAAATTCCAATCAACAAACATTGACTAGGAACATCCAAATCCTAGCTAATCAAAGGCCAAGCCCACCACCCCGTCAGCAGCCTGTCATTCCTCTAAAAGATTTTTATGATCCATCTTATTATGAGGAATGACCAGGGGTGGTCATACCAGAGGGGGACTTCGAGATCAAGCCTGCAGTCCTGAACTTGATTAAACACCTTCATGGCCTTCCTAGGGAAGACCCTTTCAGCCACCTTGAAGAGCTGACTCATCATGCACAAACAACCCATTCTCGAAATGTGCAAGAGGACATATGGCTGATGCGGGTTTTTCCATTATCTCTTAAAGATAAGGCCACTTATTGGTTCAGGACCATTGGCCGACCCATCACAACATGGCCTCAGCTCAAGAGCACCTTCCACAAGAAATTCTTTCCCATAGGTCATACTAATTCCCTGCGAACATCTATTACAACCTTTCACCAAAAACCTGGTGACACTTTCCATGATTCTTGGGAAAGATTTCAAGATCTCTTAAGCAGTTGCCCGCACCATGAGATTCCTTTCTGGCAGCTCCTGCAAATCTTCTATCATGGATTAGAAGATCAAATTTGACATTTCCTCGATGCCTCATGTGGTGGCAACTTCTTAAATAAGGATGCTGAAAGTGCCTATGACCTTTTTGAAGAAATGAGTGAAAATTCATTTAATCAAGCTTCCATGAACACATTTTGCAGAACTCAAAACCTGCAATTTGGTGTTCATGAAGAAGACACTCAATCTATCCCTGTAACCCAAGATGATCTTCAAATGATCGCTCAACAACTCGACTAGATGCATATTAATCAAAAGAAAATTGTGGAAAGATTGGCCACATCAACCCAATCTCCACACAGTCCGCATCTAACCCAGCCTAACTTCCCACAAAGAGAAAATTTACACAATCTCAACACTACTCCTGCTGATTATTGCCAGCATTCTGAGGTTGCCCATGATTCACTGGGGAATTACAACTATCCAAATCTTAACCCCACTCAAAATATTTCTGCCATCTAGGAGCCCTTTAAAAATTCTTCCAATTGAAAAAATTACCCGTACAACTCCTGGAATAATCTGGTTCCTTCCCAACTAGATCATTTTAATGGTTATGGGTCGAATCCAACCTTCCATCGTGGGCCATCCCAACAAGACATCAATGCCCAGATGATGCGAACCCTGCAGGAAATGCAAAGAAAAATGGAGGAAGTAACTTGCACCATCACAAATTTGAACAATCAGATTAGGGTTACTCCCATGCAAAGACCTACAGGACATCTTCCGTCCCAACCCATTCCCAACCCAAATAATCAAAGGAATCAGCCCAAGGTGGATATCCCAGTCAACCCATTCAACCATCACCTCAGCATCCACCTGGTTTCAATAACAATCAGGCTTCCTATCCTCATCCAAGAAACAACCAAACTGAAAATGTAGTTACTTTGAGGAATGGGAAAACCGCTCATAATCTCCTACCTGTTAAAGAAACCTGCTTTAATGAAACATAGATTAACTCTTCCCCATCCCCCTCTCATATTGTTCAAGAAACTATTCATGCAAAATAAGGAAACCCTGCTCCATTTCAACAAGCCCTCCACTCTTCAAATAAGAAAAAGAAGAAATCTGAGCCCATTGAGAAGGAATTAATGGATTTATTTGGGCAAGTAGAAATTAATATCCCTCTCCTAGATGACATTAAATACATCCCTGCCTATGCAAAATTCCTAAAAGATTTGTGTACTCCGAAAAGGTAGCCCCAAAATTTAGGAAAGGTGATCCTTCCAGAGACAGTCAGCTCAGCTATGCAAAGCCAACTGCCACTTAAGAGGAAAGATCCTGGCACCCCCTGATTCAAGTTATCATTAATGATACCTCATTTGATCGCGCTTTGTTTGATTTTGGTGCCTCAATTAATCTTATCCCCATAGTTGTTTTTGAGGAATTTAAGATCGGTGAATTAAAGCCTGTTGAGGTTGCTCTCCAATTAACTAACCAATCTACAATTAAACCAACGGGAATAGTTGATGATGTTCTTGTCCGGGTCAAAAATTGTCTATTCATAGTAGACTTTTTATTCCTGGACATAGAGGTACCAGAAGCACTAAAGTTTGCCCCCATTATTCCTGGAAGACCATTGATGTAAACATGTTTACACTACTTAAGATGTCTATTCATGCATGTTCTTAAGCATAGGATTGCATTGCATACTATAAATATTGCATAACATGCATCATCTTGCAGTTAGAGTAGTTTGAATAAAATGGAGGTTAATTATCTCCTTTTATGTTCATGGACAAGGTAAACTTTTATCGAGACCTCGGATCGAAGATCCAACCGTACAGATGTGATCAGGGCGACGATTGGAGTTCAATGACTCCAAGATCACCCTAATCAGACATTTATAGCATCAGATAGTGACCGAGGAACCCTAGAAGATAAAGTGCCAAGATGGTGTGAATCCACACTTCAAATGACAAATCTGACTGCACGGATGGATTCGGATCGACGATCGTAGCCTAACGGCATGAAAATCGACACAATCCGACACTCGTGGCACCATCTACATCATACAGAAGATAGACGGCCAACATGGCACCACATGCTACCATCTCAGCCATCCAATTGGGCCTTAGGATCACCGCTGCCTCTCTAAAGAAAATCCAACGCGTGATTTGGGCCGTTGGATCTTGATCCAACGGCCATGAGCACGCACTGCTAAAATCATCTTCCCGACCAACTCTCCTCCATAGCGCAGCGGGCGAGTGCCTTATCGCGTGGTGCTGGCACGGGTTCAAAACATAGGGTGCGGGCGAGTGGGCACGAGGAGTGTCGAATCGTCATCGAACGGCTGTGTGTGCTCGATAGCACACACACGCTATTAAACACACGGCGAAGACATGGAATCGCACGCTGGAGGGCGCTTAGAGGAGGTGAGCGGTAGCACGATTTAAGCCGTCCGATCTCACGATCAAACGGCTGAGAGCAGCTGGATGTGTACGCGCATTACACACGCGGGTAAGTGAGCAGGCGTGCATACGTCGCCTACTTCGCCCACATTCGGACCTTTAGAGATGGTTTTATCCATCAGTAAAGGTCCTTAATTAATGTTTTTAGAATTGGAATGACCAAAATGCCCCTACTCCTTGCAACAATAAAAGGAGACCCCCTCCATACGAAATTCTCATCCCTTCTCTCCTCTCCCTCTCCAAAGCTCAAGAGAAGCTTGTCCCACACCCGGGTTGCTTCTTGCAAGATAAAGTCAATTTTTCATCTCCCTTTCTGAAGTGGATCCCGCGACGACGATGACGTGCTGCCCCATTCCCGTTCTTCCTGCTTCAACCTCCTTCGTCCTGCTCCGTCCTCCTTCGTCCAGGCGTCGTCCCGTCTGGCTCGTCCTCCAAGCGACCGTCGAGGAGGATATTTCTCTCCCCATTCTTTTTACGTCTTTCTAGAATAGATTTACTACTTTCTAGAGTAGATTTATTGCTTTCTAGTGTTATCATTTTCCCAATTTCTAGTCATAATGTTTAGTGTAATGAACAATCTTTCTGATGATGGAATCCCATGTTCATTCTACATCTCTTTTTGGTTTTTGTTTATAATATTCTCTCTCTCCTTTTCTATTTATTGTAAATCGTTATTCTACTTCGTGGCAAATAAAACAAATGCGAATTTTTTAAATCAAACATCTGCCTCTGTGAGTTCGACCTGAGATTTCCATTCCGATATAAATTTATTTGTTGAACACGAGTTCTTCGCTTTCATACTATGACGACAGGTTTTCAAAACTGAACATGTGAGTGTAGCAACTTGTAGCGTTCAACATTTTGGCACCGTTGCCGAGGATTCAACATTTTGGCGTCGTTGTCGTACGTTCAACATTTTGGCCCCGTTGCTAGGGAGGCGATGCTCTTTGATTTTTTCTTCGCATTTTCTAACTTACAAATCATTTACCTCACTTCTCTCCTTTCTTATTGTGATTGCAGGTACTCTTTCGAGACTAGCAAAAGCGATAGATTAAAGTAAAGTGCTGTGGAAGGTTTTGTAAGTTATCCCCCAACTCCCGCCCATTAGATTTCATTCGACAACATAATAACACAAACATCAATCAACCTAGTTGTTCTTATAAACTCTAAGGTTTGATTTTTTGTTGTTTGACACCCATACTCACCCCAAGCTCCATATTTAAAAAGAAAATAAAAAAGAAAATCTCACAGTGGTACACAACCTCATCTGATTTTCAACTCAACCAGCAAACCAACCTTTGGAGCGGATACACACATCGAAACACATAATTGAGTAGAAATTAGATTAGGTAATCACTTGTGTGCCTAATTAAGTGGTGCAACAGACTAATTGGTTGAGTTGATTGGGCCACACCGCTTCAATTAAAATCAATTCATCAAGTAGCTGCCCCTTAGGTTCAACTCTTAGGAATTTACCAGGCACTCCACATTCTTTTAAGTTTTAAAGGAAAACATCTTCACATGTGCTTTCAAAACCTGGTGTGCCATCAAAACTTGTTTGAAAATACCTAAAGTTGAATCCTAAAAGCTACTAAGTAAGATTTGAATCCTAAAGTTCACCGCATCAAAAATAATCTTGCTTAAAAACCATTGGTTGTGCACGCACACATAAATCAATTAATCATTATGGGAACAACACAGATAAAGGGCCCATCACATTCCAAAGCACATTCAAACCTAGCCCTAAATAAAATAGAGTAGACGTTGGCATTAAGGATTCGACTCGCTCTTCAGAGCCCAAAACGAGATTATTTTCGATTAGTCTGTTTCAACTGTTCAATCTGATGTCTAGCTAGGGGAGCAAAATCAAATGATCGCGACTGGGGGGTATATTAGGAACCGGAGCCGCAAGCCAAAGGAAGAACCTTCTCCCCAGTCCCTCCTTCTAACTGGTTGGATTGAACAAACAGAAGTAGATCAAATCGTTCCTTTATCTCAAGACAGGTTTTGGGAGTCTGTAGGTCTTTAGGCTAGCCCACTTAAGGACAGGTTTGATTGCTTACATTGTAGGGTACCTTTCTTCCTCCCGTCTCTCATGAATCCTTCCACATATTACACGCATTCCCGCTCTTTCCATCCTATTTTGAATTATCCTCAACATGACGATTATCCCAACTCATACTGTAATCAACCATCAGTTTGTTGGGATAACTCGGATTGGGGATATAGTTCCGGGCCTCTGTGTTTAGGGTCTAACCCTAAACACTATAATTGTGATTTCCATCCTTCTCAGAGCCACATCGATTATAGATCGTCATCCTTTCATGAACAACCTAATTTGATCTACAATCAGGAAGGATACATTGATCCTTACCCATCCTCTGATTACACTGCCTTTAGGTCATCACCACCTTTTGAACAATCTGAAATGACCTATTATCAAGAAGGGTATAACAAATCTCAATTCATTAATTCCCCTGCATTGACCCCAAACCCACCCAACCCTGAACCAACTCATTTGGTTCAGGGTAACCAGGTTCAAGATAAGGTTCTGGCTAACTTGAGGAATATCATACAATCATTAGAAGTTTAGCCAATACCATGCATTGAGAGATTGGATCCTCTGATTGAAATGATTGATGATTGGAACAAGTATTTGTTGGATTGGCTCCAGGATGTTAAGGATAAGAACCCGGGTGAGTTCTACTTGTGAAGTTAGCAAAATTGAGGAAGAGATTTGTGGTCGCCTTGATTCAATCGTGGGATGATTCCCAAGATGAACCCTCTTCAGGAGAGCCAATTTCAGAACCCGCTCAAGCACCTGTTGGGGGGGACACGTGTTACCAGGCTGACTAGATTGAATTAGAGCAACCAATTAAGGAAGATCTGATTTCTTCACCTGAGATCCCTGGGCTAGTGTACAAGGAAATGCATGTCTCCTTGGAACAGAAAGCGACAGATGATTTTGAGACATACATTCATATGGATGGTGATTTCTTTGATTCTGATGGTGAAGATTCACGTTGCGAAGTCTCACGCAAGTTTACAGAACACAATTTTTGTGAGACGATTGGACCTGAGGAATCTGATAGATCATTTGATAGCCCAATAATTAAGGAAACTAATCTTTTTGAGGCTCACATTATGGATCCAAAATCGATTTTCTGGAGGATTCAATCAAATGCCCTGATTGTCATTTACACCCCATTGAGCTTATAGATGATTCTGTTTTTGAGATAATTAGACCCAAGTCAATTTTGATTCAGCCACATCTTTTACACTTGGAAATATCAGATGGGGTGCAAGAGGTCCTGGAATTTAACATTCTATGAGGAGGATAGAAGCTAGGAAGTTCTGATTTGGGAAGCTAGTTCTGGAGGAAGTAGAAGACTGAGTCGAAGGGTTCCTATTAAGCTGCAACCATCAAACCAAGACCCTTACGACATTTGTTCTGAGGATGTCAAACCCAAGCATACATTCAATGATTATCCTTTTGAGCTTGAATTTTCTATAACCCAACTTTTTGGTCTTGGGTTGCATCCTCATAAATCACAAGCTCGACTCCACTTGCATACTAATTTTAGGTTTTGGGTAATTTTTATCAAGAACCTGAGATATTCTTGATTATGGGGTATAGGTCTGCACCATAATTTGGTCCACATCTGTGGACATCTGCTAGCAGGTCCGAGGTTTCATCCTTTTATTCTGATTCTGACCTACACCTGTGAATTCTTCATTTCTCTTTGTTGTATACAGTTCTTTTTAGTTTCTATCTTGGAGCAGACCTAACTTTCATGCCATTCAGGTGCCTTCTAATCTATTCACTCTGTTTAATGTCTTTTCAATACAATGAGGACATTGCATTGGATAGGCATGGGGGGTGGATTTTCATCTCTAAATTTATTCATCATCTCCGTAGATTTGTTTTTTTTTCTTTTATTAAAAAAAAATTTGGAATTAGGAAAGGAACTTGGGTTTAAGAAAATTTTCAATCTTAGGAAATACTACATTATGATTTGAACACAAAGACCCTTCAGGTCTTTGGACTTAATCAGCCCATGTTTCCACTAAAATGTGGATTTATTTTTTTGAGTCCTTGCCAACCTAAATTCTATTTTAATTGGAGTAAATAAGTTTTGGTGATAACTACATGACTTATCAACCCACCCTCTGATTTGAGGGAACTTTTTGTTTTTAGCATCTACACACTTTTTTTGCACTGACTCGTTGTTCGACGATTCTAACGAAAATTGGGTAGCTAATGAACCTTCTAGGGTGATATGGATGGCAAGTTATTGTGGGTAATAGCCCATAGGTAGGTTGTCTAGAGCCCAGTCACTAGACCTTTCTCTTTTTGCTACCTTTAGGTAAATCATAGACCAGGGAAGCCACCTACTTAAAAAAAAAAAATCAAAAAGAAAAGGAGAAAAGAAAAAAAGAAATAAACCACACTTCGCCGCATGAGTATGGCTGGTAAGTTGTCGGTGGTAACAGCTCATCGACCGGTTGTCTAGAACCCAGCTCAATAAATGCACTGAAAATTCCTAAAACACTTAGGAAGAAGCGGAGAAGTAGAATAAACCGGGGAGATAAAAACTAGATTCACCCCTGTGTTGACCTCGTAAAAAAGAATTTAAAAGTAGGGAGAAAGCTACCGGCTATAAAGATACACCTTTAGGCAGAATTCTTTTTTAGGTCACCTAGAGGCATAGAAATTCGAAGTCCATTTTAATTGCTAGTCAACGAGTCTATCACATTCACAATAAGATACCTAGAACTTAGGGTTCTCATCAAATCTTGGGCGAGTTCAATGGCCGTAGAAAGCCACTCTTAAACCCTAAAACTTGAAAATCCAAAAAAATTAGAAAAGGGGAAAAAGAGAAAAAGAAAATTTTCTTTGAATAAGGCGAGGGCTTGAGGCGGTCTGCATTTTGGAAAATACTCGGGCACTGTTGTGTCTTTGAAAGTTCAGATCCTAAGTAGACATTTTCTTAATGACTGAAAATAAACTCAAGCCCAAATAATCCATCCTGATTCTTTTATAAATAGCATATAGTTTTTGCTAGGGACTAGAAAAGGATAGGCATGGGGGTATGGTGTAAACATGTTTACACTACTTAAGATGTCTATTTATGCATGCTCTTAAGCATAGAATTGCATTGCATACTATAAATATTGCATAACATGCATCATCTTGCATTTAGAGTAGTTTGAATAAAATGGAGGTTAATTATCTCCTTTTATGTTCATGGATAGGGCAAACTTTTTATCGAGACCTCGGATTGAAGATCCAATCATACAGATGTGATCAGGGTGATGATTGGAGTTCAACAACTCCAAGATCGCCCTAATCAGACATTTGTAGCATCAGATAGTGACCGGGGAACCCTAGAAGATCAAGGGCCAAAATGGTGCGAATCCACACTTCAAACGACAAATCCGACTGCACAGATGGATTCGGATTGAGGATCGCAGTCTAACATCGTGAAAATCGACTCAATCTAACACTCGTGGCACCATCTACATCATCCAGAAGATGGACGGCCAAGATTGCGCCACATGGCACCATCTCAGCAACCCAACCGGCCCTCAGGATCGTTGCTGCCTCTAAGAAGAAAACCCGATGCACGATCTGGGCTGTTGGATCTTAATCCAACGGCCATGTGCACGCACTGCTAAAATCATCTCCGCAACCAACTCTCCACCACAACGCAACGGGCGAGCGCTTACCGCGAGGCACTGGCATGCGTTCGAAACGCAAGGAGCGGGCGAGCAGGTGCGAGGAGCATCGAATCGTCATCGAACGACTATGCGTGCTTGATAGCGCTCACATGCTATTAGACACACTGCGAAGACGCGAAATCACACACGGGTGGGCGGGTAGAGGAGGCAGGCAGTAGTGCGATTTAAGCCGTCCGATCTCGCGATCAGATGGCTGAGTAGCTGGACGTGTACAGGCATTACACGCGCGGGCAAGCTAGCGGGCATGCACACGCCACCCACTCTGCCCACGTTCGGACCTTTAGCGACATTTTTATCCGTCACTAAAGATCCTGAATTAATGTTTTTAAAATTGGAATGACCAAAATGACCCACTCCTTGCAACTATAAAGGAGACCCCCTCCATACGAAATTCTCATCCCTTCCTTCTCTTCTCTCCCTCTCCAAAGCTCAATAGAAGCTTATCCCACACCTGGGATGCTTTTCGTGAGATAAAGTCAATTTTTCTTCCCCCTTTCAGAAGCAGATCCCGCGACAACGATGACGTGCTGCCCCATTCCCGTTCTTCCTACTTCATCCTCCTTTGTCCTGCTCCGTCCTCCTTCGTCCAAGCATCGTCTCGTCTAGCTCGTCCTCCAAGCAACCGTCGAGGAGGATATTTCTCTCCCCATTCTTTTTACTGCTTTCTAGAATAGATTTACTACTTTCTAGACTAGATTTACTGCTTTATAGTGTAATCATTTTCCCACTTTCTAGTCGTAATGTTTAGTGTAATGAACAATCTTTCTAATGATGGAATCCCATGTTCATTCTACATCTCTTTTTGGTTTCTGTTTGTAATATTCTCTCTCTCTCTTCTATTTATTGTAAATAGTTAGATAGTTTCTAAACAATTATTTTGCTTTGTGACAAATAAAATAAACGTGAATTTTTTAAATCAAACGTCCGCCTCCTTGTGGTCGACTCGGGATTTCCATTCTAGTATAAATTTTATTTGTTGAACACGAGTTCTTCGCTTTCATATTACGACGACAGGTTTTCAAAATTGAACACATTAGCGTAGCAACTTGTAACGTTCAACAACCATTCTTAGCCACCGCCCATGTGAATATTGATTGTGATTCTGGAAAGATAAAGATCATGTGTGGCGGTGAATCTGTAACCCTAGACATTTTTCAAGCTTCTAGGTGGTTCCAAGAACCAGATTTCTTTGATGATTCCGATTCAAAAATAGAAAACATTGTGGAGGAAACTTTGCAGATTTCCCATTTAGGTTTCTATTTTGCCATCAATACGTTCCTGAACAATCCACTTCTTCTCACCCTTCCACCCTAACCACACATCCAACTAACCTTCTAGCTGACCCTTTCTCTCACCTCACCACTAACCCACAAAGCAGAAATTCTTTCGGAGCCGGGCCCACAATTGGAATTAAAACCTTTGCCCAACTCCCTTAAATATGTCCTCCTGGGTCCTAATCAGACCCTGCCCCTGATTATAAATTCTGGACTTACCGGGGCACAAGAGCACAAACTTCTCCATGTTTTGAGTAAATATCGAAAAGCTATTGGCTGGACCCTTTCTGATCTTAAGGGTACTCATCCATCCTGTTATACACATCGTATATATTTAGAGGACGATTCTCACCCCTCTCGCCAACCACAGAGGTGCTTGAACCCTATTATGCAGGAGGTGGTAAAAAAGGAGATTATTAAGTGGCTGGATGCTGATATCATCTACCCCATTTCTGACAACTCCTGGGTTAGTCCAGCACAAGTTGTGCCCAAAAAGGCTGGACTAACAGTTGTTACTAATGATAATGGGGAGAATGTAGCCACTCGAACTGCCTCTTCTTGGCATGTGTGCATTGATCACCTAAAATTAAACACCGCCACAAAGAAGGACCATTTCCCGCTCTCCTTTATTGATCAAATCTTGGAGTAGTTAGCTGGATGGGATTTTTACTATTTTCTGAATGGTTATTCCGGCTATAATCAGGTAGCAGTTTATCCTGAGGACTACGACAAAAGAACTTTCACCTACCCCTTCGGAACCTTTGCTTTCCGAAGGATGCCCTTCGGTCTTTGCAACGCACCTGTGACTTTTCAAAGGTGTATGCTTGCAATCTTTTCAAACCTGGTAAGTGAATGTTGAGAAGTCTTTATGGATGACTTCTCTATTTTTGGAGATTCTTTTGACCATTGTCTCAAAAACCTTGAAAGAACTCTCCAAAAAAGCATAGAAGTCAATCTAGTCCTCAGTTAGGAAAAAAGTCATTTAATCATCCAGGAAGGTATTGTCTTAGGCCATGTTATTTCATAACATGGAATTGCGATAGATAAAGCAAAAATAGATGCTATATCTAAGCTCCCACCGCCCACTACTGTCAAATAGATAAGATCCTTTTTGGGTGATGTGAGTTTCTACCGACAATTTATACAAAATTTTTCCCAAATCTCCAAGCCCTTAAGTCAGCTTCTCACTAAAGACCAGCCATTTGATTTTAATGATAAGTGCCTGGAGAGTTTTTTGAGGTTGAAGAAAGAGGTTACTGAGGCACCAATTTTGCAGGGACCTGATTGGAATATTCCCTTTGAATTAATGACAGATGCCTCAGATTTTGCTGTAGGGGCCGTTCTAGGGCAATGAATTGGCAAGAAGCCCATTGTGATCTATTATGCTAGCAAAACTCTTGATGATGCACAACGGAATTACACGGTTACTGAAAAAGAACTTCTTGCCATTGTATTTGCCTTAGAAAAATTTAGATCTTATCTCTTGGGGTCACATGTCATTGTATATACCGACCACTCAGCAATTAAATATTTGCTGACAAAGAAAGATGCGAAACCCCGCCTTATCCATTGGATTCTGCTGCTCCAGGAATTTGACCTAGAAATCAAGGATAAAGCAGGATCACATAATGTAGTGGCCGACCATCTCTCTCGTCTTATGACGAATGACATAATGACCCCACCTGATTAGTTCCCCAATGAAAGCATTTTAGCTGCTACAACCCTCCTTGGTTTGTGCTCATTGCAAACTATTTAGCAATAGAAAGAATCCCTGCTGATTGGCCAAAAATAATACGGGGTAAGTTATTGCTGATATTAAATATTATTTTTGGTTGTAGCCCGACCTTTTTCGCATTTGTGCCAATCAGGTCATTCGATGATGTGTACCCGATTCTAAAATCCATGATATTTTGACACTTTGTCACTCAATGGCCTGTGGAAGACACTTTTCGGGCAAGAAAACTACAGCTAAAATCCTTAATGCAGGATTTTATTGGCCCAGCTTGCACAAAGATGCTCATGACTTTATTCGGTCCTGTGTGCATTGCCAGAGCATCGGCAACATGACTCGGAAGGATATGATGCCCCTTAATCCTATTTTAGAGGTTGAAATTTTTGATGTTTGGGGATCGACTTCATGGGACCGTTCATCAACTCTGGTGGGTATTTATATATATTAGTCATAGTCGACTATGTTTCAAAATGGATAGAAGCAATACCCATCCGCACTAGTGATCATCGTGTGGTTGTCGAATTTCTTAAGAAAAATATTTTCTCAAGATTTGGCATACCAAAAGCCATTATCAGTGACAGAGGCTCACATTTCACCCACTCACAATTCCGTCACCTTCTTTCTAAATATGGAGTGAATCATAAAATTTCCACACCTTATCACCCCCAAACAAATGGCCAGGCTAAAGTTTCTAACCGGGAAATTAAAAATATGTTACAAAAGACTATTAGGCCCGACCGTAAACATTGGTCCACCAAATTGGATGACGCTTTATGGGCCTACCGTACCACTTTTGAAACCCCGCTCGGCATGTCTCCCTTCTGTCTGATTTTTGGGAAGGCATGCCATCTCCTGGTAGAACTAGAGCATAGGGATTTTTGGGCAATAAAACAACTCAACATGGATTTATCTGACGCTGGTATCCATAGAAAATTACAATTAGCAGAATTGGAAGAATTACGTAATTTTTTCTATGAAAATGCAAGGATTTATAAAGATCGAACAAAGAAATTTTGCAATAAATATATTGATCGGAAACACTTTGACGTTAATCAACGCGTTTGGCTTTTCAATGCAAAATTACATCTTTTTCCTAGCAAATTAAAATCTAAATGGATCGGCCCCTTTATTGTCCATAAAACATATCCATACGGCACTGTTGATCTTTTTGATCCAAAAACTAATTCGACCTTTCAAGTCAACGGCCAATGTTTAAAGCCCTATTTTGATCATACGCCTAATCCTCCATCTGAATCTTTTAATTTTATTAAGCTAGCCACCCTTGATCACTAATGCACAATATGCCCAGCTGAATGGCATAAAAGATAGCACTAGATGGGAGGTAACCCATCATTTTTCCTGCTTTCCTCTTTCCTTCTTTCAAGTTTTGACCATCCTAAAATCGACCACCCTTCACTAAGGTGATCCCTTTTTCCCTCCTAATGCATGAGGACATTGCATATCTTAAGCATGGGGGGGTGTTTTTAAAATTTGACGATCGATTTTGGATTTTCAAAACCTAAAAATATGCATTTTTCTTTAGTTATTTTATTTTCCTGCTTGCATACCGAAAAAAATAAAAATGTTGAAAACTTTTTGAGGAAAGATTTTTGAAATCGAGACTAAGGATGAAAATTTTACTTTTGGGTACAATGCGATTTAATCTTTAACAAACTGGGGATGAGGATGTGGATCTGATCATTAGAATTTTAGGGTCTACTTTTAGACTAGATCAGATATCCTTCTCTAAAATTCCACCTGAACTCATGATAGTTCAGGTGACTTGATCCTATTTTGTAATATGGAAAGTATTTGACTTAGTTTCTAATTCAAAAACTTGCATTTCTTGAGGAACTTCTTGTGTCAATTTTCACACACAAGCCAACACTTAAAAACAACTAAAAGTTTGAAAAACTCCCTTGTTTGGACTTAGTAATAGCCTGAAGCAGATCATTGGTTTGAGTTCCCACCACCGAGGAGGAAAATGCCTCCTTTGAGGATGCGATGTCAACATGTTACCGCCTCGATGCTGCTCCATATCTATATTTCATATCTTAAGATTGACTATTAAAGCACATTTTAGCAGCTCAAGTGTCTTGGACGGTGCTCTACCCATAGTGTCGGAGCAAGAGCTTGAGTTTTCTTAGAGCACCCCTTTACACCGCATTATGTTTTGGGGTTGTGTGCTCTTGGGTTGTGTTGTGGATAGTGCTATCCTGAAGTACTGGCGCCAGAGCCCCCTTGAGGATTGGTAACACGAATGATGATCCCGACACATCTATTGTAAGACTAAGCTAAAAATAAGCTTGGGGAGAAAAAAAAAAGAATAAATAAATAAATTAACACACACCTATAAATGTTGCCTTTTTCATAAGCACAGACACAAGGTTTTTAAAGGATTTTACAAGTTCCAAATCAGATTCATGAGCCAGAAAAATCCTAAAAGCAAAAATTTCAAGTCATCTAAATTAACAATGGGTTAATTTGTGAATTTTCTGGAGGATATATTGATCCCATTTTGTCTAATGGTTGGATTCAAAAATGAATCCCGATGTTTATCCTTAACAAATGCTGTACCTCCTATGTTTAGATCAACCAAGGTCCCTTAATCTTTTTCAACTCAAAAGTCGAAAAAATTAGATTTCCCAAAAATTCTATTTTCCAAAAAATTAAAGTTTTGCTAAGAGACTAGCAAAAGATAAGCATGGGGGTGTGATAAACGATAGTTTATCATCATTCTTATGCTTTAAAACAAACCTAGCTCTTAGATTCTTGCTCCGCAAATGGACTTTTGGGCTGCATTTAGGCATTAACTAGGTTAGGAATGCATTGCATTTTCTTTTGTTGTTTTAATGTGTTTTTGTGAGTGTTAGGGATGAACAGATATACAGATCCCTAAAACCCTAGCACTCAAGAAGGCAAATGGTGAAGGAGGAGCTCAGACCAACTAGAGCTCAGCTTGATCCAGCTCACCATAGCTGGAACTTAGCTCACTTGAACTAGCGTTAGCTCATCCCAGCTCCATTCAGCTAATCTCAGCTAAATGGCAGCTCAAGAGAGTTCATCTTAGCTCACCCTAGCTCAATTCAGCTCAGATCCAGCTCAACCTAGTTGAGTCTAGCACATTTTAGCTCCCACTAGTCCACAGGGAGCTCTAGCTAGCTCAGTTGAGTTGACTGGAGTTCAGCCCAGCTTAGATCCAGCTACACCTAGCTCTACTCAACTCCAGCCAGCTGAAGAAGAATTCATCCCAGCTCGGGAAGCTCAAGTCCAGCTCTCGGGGACTTAGCTTAGCTCAACTTAGTTGAGCTAAGCTACCTTAGCTGCCTTAACCAGCTTGATCCACCCCAGGAGCACTAGACCCAGCTCACCTCAGCTCATTATGGTTGAAGCTAGCTTACTTTATCTTGGCTTAGCAACTAGCAAAGAACTAGCAAGCTAAGCCAGCTAGAGTAGCTCCATGCCACCCTCTTCAGCAGTTGCCAGCTCCAGTTCAGCTCCAGGCTTCTCCTGCTCAACTCCTCTCCTCAAACCCTAAGCTCCACATGCATATTCCTCTACTCTATAGCTAGCTAAGCTAGCTTAGCCTAGCCTAGCTTAGCTAGAAACGAACTCCTTGGCCATCCACCACCTCCAACTCAACCCTAACTAGCTCCACCAACTTAAGCCCTACTTAACCTAGCTATCCTTCTCATTTTGGCTCAACCTCTTCACCACCTTTCACCCCTCAACTAGCCACCAAAAGACACAAAAATTTGGTGCCAAAACTAACCCTAACCACCTCCCTTCTGGCACCAACTTTCAGCCCCTTTATCCACACTACACCTACGCACATAACCCATCCTAGCCATCCACATACCCCCCTTCTAGAACCCTAAAGGGGAGCGACGTAATAGCCTTCTAGAAGGCCCATTTTGGTGCCAATTCTAAAGGGCACCAAAGCCATAACTACCCCCCTTAGCACCCCTTAGGTGGTGCCACTTATCCTTAGCCCTAGGATCCCCAACTACCCCCCATATCCTGTCTTAGCCATCCATTCCAAGAGCTACCTATGGCCCCTTTCCTACACTATATATACCCACCTAACTTCCCACATTTTCTTCATCCTTGATTAGTGTTTACTTCCACCTACATCAACCTATACCTATGGCCAAGAAGGAGTAAAGAAGAAGATTAAAGGGGCACATCACCAGCCCCTTTGGTGCCTTCTTCTCCCCACTCTCTTCAACTTGGGCCACGCCAAGGAGGAGGAGCTTTCAACTTCAAGGAGGATGGCCAGGCAAAGGAGAATAACCTAGGGTGGATGTCCACCCTTGGAGGAGGAGAATTAAAGGTGGTAGCTACCACCTTGGAGGACACCATTTTCAAGGAAGGAGAAGGAGGAGCCCTTTTCAAGCCTAGGGGCCACTAGGCTTGGAGCAAGGAGCTTCCCCTCTTCACCAACAATTCAGGAAGATTTGTGTTTTATTTTCCTTGTTGCAATTATCTAGTAGTAGAAGCATTCATCTACTAGGGTTTCTTGTAAAACACTGTCTCTTTTAATCAAAGTTGCCTTCTTTAATCTTGTTGTTGCATAGTCTTGTAGAATTCTTGTTTAACCATTTTCACTCCCTCTCCCTAATTACTCTATGCCTCCACGTGCCTAGAGTGAGCTTAGGGAGAGGTTCTACTTGTCACTATAATAGTAGTGTAGTGGATTAGTATGGAGAATTTTCTTGCTATCAACAAACCCGCCTTGTTCTCGATATTTCAAAACCAAAAAGGAATCATATATATAAAACACCAAAAAGAAAGTTGAGTTCCATCTTTATGCAAGGGATTTTAATTTTGCAAACATTTGGCCTCCTTGGATGGCCCTAGATGTTCCCCTATCTAGGAATATAAATTTAAAAGCAAATCCATTTTTGTGCGTTGCAACAACTTAAAACCCTAAATTAACAAACCATGCAAAAAAGCGATCACCAGCAAATCTGCTTCTTGACAACAAACAAATGCTATTTTTAATCAAATATCTTCCTCCCTATCTTCAACCTGGAATTCCTTTTGAGTTTCGGTAAAATTATCTGCTGATAGTTTTTCTCGCAAATCACGCTACAACGACAAGTTTTCCAAATTCAACCATTTTGTGTAGATTTTCCACATCAACACTTTGTTAAGAGGCATACATTCTATTAAAGTAAAAACCTAATCTAAAAGACAACAAAAACTCTAGAAGCTCTTCTATCATCAACTCCTCCTTGTCATCATTCCTCCTTGCCATAGTTCAATGTTTGACTTGATCTTCACCAAATACTGAAAGACCTTCAATTGCAAACATTAATCTACAATAATTTTGTTAACACCAAAACAAGATGTGAAACAAGGTTCCAACATTCTCCTCCTTTTTGGTGTTGACAAAACTATCTTGCAAATTGATAATTATTAGATAAAAATTATTTTTAGAAATTTTATATGATGAAAATTTAAACTGGTTAATTCTCCCCCTCAATATATGCTCCCCCTAAAAATATTACTATCTTCTCTTTATTTTTGTCCCCCTTCTTTTGAATCATCAAAAAATGAGAGGGTAAAAAATATCATACCAAAAAATTACCAATAGTAGAATGGTGCTTGTGGATACCAAGCTCCACTAGTCCACCTTTCTTGATCTTCATGAAGTTTGTAGAATGGTTAGAGTGTTTTATTTTTCGCCTCGAACACCCATTGATCATGTTGATCCTAGTGATCTAACCCTACAAAATAATGTAAAATATTGTTTCTAGGTACCTATTTTCTTGTGGGTCCTTTTTGGTTAGTACCTTTCAATTTTTGAGATTTATAGACATTTTTTATCTTAGATCTATAACTCTTAAGATTTTTAGCCTTTTGATACAACCATGCATGCCTAGGTACATGGGATTTATTTTGTGTATTCTTTTTACACTGAAATTTTAATTCTAAAGAATCACAAAATTTAGTATTTAACGTAGTTCTTGTTTGAAGATTAATTAAAGTCCCCTCAAAATGCTCATAAATATCTTCTAGTTCTACTAATTTTGTAAGCATCTGATTATTAGTCTCTTTTGACATTTCTTATTCCATTTCTAAACATGATTTTTCTATTTCTAATGTTTGGTAATTATTCTTTAAAACCTTATTTTTCTTTTTAAATAACCCAGCTTTATGATATAATTCTTCATAAGCTACAAGTAATTCTTCAAGAGAAAAATCAGGATTTACCTCATTTTCCATGTCTTCCAAAGTTGCAATCAAGCAAAGGTGTGCGACCTCCTCATCATTCGATTCACTAAAGTCGGTGTCTATTTTGGAGTCACTATCATCCCATGTTGCTTTTAAAGCTTTCTTCTTCTTTTTCTTCTTGACCACCTTTGTATCTTTCATATTATCTTCCTTCTTGTTGTTCATGGGGCAATCCTTTCTCATGTGTCCCTTTTCTTGCATTCATAGAAAACAATATTAGATGAAATTTTATTCAATTGCTTACCTTGCTTCCGGAGTTATTTCTAAAATTTTCTTGTGAGCATCTCCATTTCTTCATCATCTTCGGATTCCAACATGTTTGAATCTAAATCCTCCTTAATTGCACTGTAAGCAATATTCCTCTTTTTTCTTGACATCTCCTCCTTTCTCTTCATGTTCTCCAGTTGGACTTCATATGCCATAAGGCTTCCAATCAAATCATCAAGAGAAAGGACTAAAAGGTCCTTTGCCTCTTGAATCACTGTTGACTTTGGAGACCAGTCACTTGTAAGAGATCTTAAAATCTTTCCTACAAGTTGTTCTTCAGTGAATTTTACTCCTAAATTCTTCATGGGGTTGACTATATCCACAAACCTTATGTACATTGCCTTGATAGTTTCACCTTTCTCCATCTTGAAACGCTAATAACTTTCTGTTAGAATAGATATGCGTGTTTCTTCTACCTTGTTAGTACCTACGTAGGTGACTTGAAGTGTATTCCATATCTCATATGCTGACTTGCATGCTGAGATACGGTTGAATTCCTCCCTTGATAATGCACAATAAAGTGCATTCATTGCCTACGACAATCTTCTTCTATTGATCTACCATCCATGCTAGTACTTCTTGCCGCTCCAAATATGTGTATCTCTCTTGAATGAGGGTCCATGACCCCTCATCCATCACCTTGAGGAAGACTTGCATTCTCCACTTCTAGTACCCATAGTCCATCCTATCGAAAGAGGGAGGATGTGTGGATGACTAGCCTTTGGTGTGCATAGTTGATGATGCCGTTGTGAGTAAGATTTTTTCCTTCTTCTTGCAACCTTCTTTCATACCACTTGTAGGATCTAATATAGATAGATGGCTACTATACTATGCGTACAAAGGCAGTCAAAAAGAATATTAGTAATACCAAAATAAATTTGCACAAATATCAATCAACAGAAAATGGCACAAGATGTATAGTGGTTCCCCACTCACTTGGGTACTCCACTACCGAAGCCTCACAGCTTACGATTTTTAACCTGATTTCCTCAACCTTGAGGAAATCAGTTTGCTAAATGAGGTAATTAACAGGTTACCTCAACCCAAGTATAGGAGATGGGTTTGTTGCAACCCAAGGAACAACAAGCTTGAAAATAAATAAAGAACTGGTATAAGACAAAAGAAATCTTACAACAAAAATATGTAAGCCTCTTAACAATAATATAAAATAAATATACGAATTGGAAAACCTAGGAAGGATGTGAATCACCTTGAATTGCATAAGAAAAGCACGTTGATGTGATTGCAAATGGTAGAGAGATTTCAGAGCTGCAAACAATTTCTTCTCTTCAAAATATGGTGGAAATATGAAAATTAAGCTCTAGATATTTCTCTTATATTTCATATGTGTAAACTAAGGGTTCAAGGGTTTAGTTATAGAGATAGGACCACAGGGATTCGTCTACTGGACGTTGGGGTTTAAATCCCAACGTTCATATTGCCAAAATAAATTTTCTAGCTATTTAGATTTGAGCCAACGATTAATTGGTATCGATACTAAAGTATGGGTACCGGTACTAGTAACTTACTTTTTTGTGTTTTAAGTTAACTTGTCAGGGATAGTGCCTATTTGGTATCGATACTAATCATGAGTACTAGTACTCGTTGCTTCCAGATTTGGGTTTTAAGTACTTAACACAAATCTGTAAACCACTTGTATCGGTACTGATCATGAGTACCTGTACTCATTGCCTCTAGATCGATACTGATCATGAGTATCGGTACTCATGGGGTACATGTTTGTTTCTTTAAGAAAGCGTAAACCTGTAACTCACATGTGCCGATAATAAACTTTAGCACTAGTACTTGTGGGTTAACAAGTAACTTCTTAAACATTAATACAACAAGATTACTAGCCTACTCTTGGAAATATTTTAAACATTAAAAAACCACACTTTAAACAATATGAAATTTGAAATAAATTGAATGATCGTAATGTTTTATCCTAATTTATCTCTATATGATTTTTATGATCTAATTCATGTTTCTTTGTAAAGAGGCATACATTCTACTAAAGTAAAAGTCTAATCTAATGACAACAAAAACTCCAAAAGATTTTATATCATCAACTCCTCCATGTCATCGTGCCTCCTTGACATAGTTCAATGTTTGCCTTAATCTTCACCTAAACCTGAAAAACACTCAATTGCAAACATTAATTTACAATAATTTTGTTAATGCCAAAACAAGATGTGGAACAAGGTTCCAACAAATTGAGAATCTCAATAAAATATGAAAATAATATTTTGAGCACACTCGATTACATGGAAAATCCAAACACTGACTGGGGGTTAAAATAGACCTAAAGGCATTAGTGCACTATTAAATCTGAAAAAAATATAAAATGTGCATTAAAAATTTTGAAAAAGATTTTCTGATTGCCCTACTTAGGGGTGCACTAGGACCATTGATTTCTTTGATTGGGCACACCACATTGGACTTGGACTTAAATTTCATCATTTAGCACTCTCCGTCTTTAGGGTTTCCACATTATGGTAGAGAATACTTGCATTTCCATACTAAAGCAAGTTTATCAAATAATTGGAACTCGTAAAGATTCTTGTGTGCCTCACTAGAACTTTGTTTGAATGTATCTAACCAAGTGAACCCTAAAAGACTTTAATACAAGCATTGAACCTTAAAAGCCACTTCATCAATTAAGCTTGTATTGTGAAACCTTTATTTGGCATGCACACTCATAATTCAATTGATCTAATCACCCCCTTCACACCTATCCTTTAATTCCATGAACTATAGTACCCAAGCACAAATTAATTTGATAGGCATGCCAACTAGGTTGGATTTTGTTTCCGAACATGAGATAAACTAAGTTGATTGTTGTTGAGTTCGTAAATCGCTAATTTGATTAAGAAAGGTGTTACAATATGGTGTGAATCATGACTCAAATAAAAAATTAATATAACAAAATGGTCAGTACCGGTTGATCTCAGGGAGGCATTTAAGAAAGAAGTTGATTTCTGATTTTTACATTCTTTTCTTACTTAAAATTGAATTCCAGTTTCTATGGTGTGAGCATAAGATATGCCAGTCGCATTGTTAACGTGGAAAACATGTGCGTGCGTCAAATATATCACAAAGGTGAATGTGTGTGTTTGAGTTCACATGATTTTTACGATATGATGGCGACTAGCAGAAAATGAATTTATCACTAAATCGTTAATGTTTAACATGCGAAAGAGAAGATTTAAGTATGCATTCATTGTAGCAAAGCCTCAATCACTTGAAAATAAATAAACTTGTAACTTAGAATCAAAGAAGAGTCCGAGGTCGAACACAGGAAGCAAATATGGAATTCACACAGTAATCTCATTAAGAATTAATGAGCACAAGTAATAATAAATATGCATTGAATAAATATGATCAAATTATCATTCAATGAATCTCACAATATCATGGAGTCAAAACGAAAAGAGAATCAAAACAATGGTGATTTGAATCGACACTTATTCTCTTAATTAAGCATGCATTCAAGATTTCAATTCAGAATTCAATCTTAACCATAGTACTTAACTAATGCAACAGTGCTATCAACTAAATCAGATGAAGGCTTTTTCTTTCAAACAACCTAAGTGTCTCAGGCACAAGGCTTTCAAGAAGCCTTTCTCTTCTTTCTTTTCTTCTGCTTCCCTTCTCTTTCAAAGGCCTCCCCTTTCTTCTTTAGCTTGTTTCCCTCACAAAGCCTTCCGTTCTTTTCTTCTTCACAAGCCTTCTCTTTTCTTCCATAAGCCCAACCCTTCTTCTTCAAAGCTTCCTTCTTCTTTCTTCTTTACAAACCTTCTCTTTTCCTTCGCAAGCTTTCCCTTGCTTCTCCATCACAGCATAGGGGACCCACTCCTTTAGCGGCTAAGTGTCACAAAGGGCACAAGTCATAGAGAGCAAAACCTCCCCGCTCTCTCACAATTCCTCCTTTTCTCTCACATAGCCCCAGGGTATAGTTGGATCCGATCACGGGTATTCGGGTCTCGAACAATGTCCAGGGTCACCGGGTGTGTGTGGTGACCACGGAGTGAGCATAGGCAGGTTAGTGGATGTAAGGGTGATGAGGGACTTGACACCTCAATGTCTTGGGTGATAAAGCCACAGCACGAAATCAATTTAAGTGTCAGCGCATGCCTTTCACTCCACGAGGTGGGACTATCTTTGTCCCCATCCTTCGCATTGTATCATCAGAAGAGATTTCATCAAATTGAAGGTGATGTCGCAGTTGTGGTGTCCAATTGAGGGTCTGGACGAATGCCTGGAAGAGTAGCGCGTGGCCATGAAGTGGATTCAAGGGAGAACGAGACTGTAGGACTGTGAACGTCATCAAAGATGATGGCGATAGAGGTGGACAACCAGTGAATACTTGGAACATAATATAAGGCCTCATGGCCACATTAAAATACCTCAGGAGGATCACCAAGTGTTGGCGAATGTGGTCGTGGTGGTTTTGTGCCGTGGGCATGTGTGTGGTGGTCAGACAATGTCGGGGATGAAGTGCAGCAATGGGTGTGTTTGGTGGGCGTTCTAGGGGGTATTTGGTAGAATTGAATGAGGGGTTTTGATGGAGAGAGTACGATGATGCTTATGGGGGTCGTGGCGAGGTGAGTGATGGCTTATGGAGCTATGGGGGCCTCACTAGAGCTCGATCGGTCATGGGGAAGATGGTGGCGTGGAAGGCATATCAGCGGTCGAGACGAGGTTTTAATGAGGGTGAAAGAGAGTTTAGGGGAAGTGGAAGGAAGAGAGCCTAAGTTTAATGGTAGAAAGGGTAGGAGGGTGTCGACTATGATTGGCCGGTCGTATGGAAGATTAAGTTCTTCAATGACAGGGTGACGAGGAAAGAGAGGGTTAGAGAGGCTCCTGCCTGTGTTACAAGGAGTGGACGAATGAGGGGAGTCAAAGAAGTTGGGGAAGAGAGGTTGCTGAAGCTGGTCGGAGGAGGCTGGAGGGAGAAGATTTTTGGCAAAGTGATCCGGCCAGACCATGCTAAGGAAGAGTAGTTATGCATGCCGACTGTTTATAGTGCTTCAGGGAGAGCACTAGAATAGGAAGGAGCTATGATTAGCTCCTTAGGATTCAAGAAGGGACCCATTGATTCGTGTGTTCACATGCACAAATAAGAGGGATTTAGCAATTATGAATAATCCCAATGGATTCTCCTAGGTGTGAACATCATTCCCACCAACTTTGGTGGGATTTGGTGTTGATTCGAGTGGGATTTGGTTTGGTCAAAGCCTGCCTAGAGGTCGGTTGACCTCCAATGGCAGGAGGGATCTGCGTACGAAGAAGTCAACAAATCTTGGGGGCCTTTTGCAAGGATTTTGAAAGCTAAGGGCGTATATGAGAGAAAAAGAGTCGGACTTGACCAAAATGTAAACTAAGTCAAGGTGATCATTGATTGGACCCAAATTTTGGTACAAACCTAATTTAGAACCAAGGAATCTTATGGTGAACTTAGATTTTGGTTTTTACCAAGTTTGACTAGGTAATTTACGTAGAAACCCAAATTAGGGTAACTTTCCATCTAAGACTCTATTCTAGGTCAAAATAGGTTCAGATGGTCAAACCAAGGTTACCAAACCTTATGAGATATTTTCCTATGAATTTTATAATGTTTAGATGGAATTTATTCTATCCAGAACCCCTATTAGTTTAGCAGGTCTGAAATTAGGGTTTTGGGTTATGAATCAGTTCTCGAAGTGTGAGAAAACCCATTTCTGTCTGCGTGGACCATCTTGTTAGTCATTAATGAACATTTGACCTTAGAGTAACCCCTGGAAAATCTCATGATTACTCTGCATCCATGATATGCTGTTAAAACTACAGATTTAACCCTATTTTAATGCACTCTTCACAGAAAGTATATTCAATGAATTATGACTCTCTGATGATTATGTAGGAGCATTTGTCTCTTCATTGTGACTAATTAAAGCTAGTTATGGTGCATGATGAAATTATAATCATACCCTCATACCTATCTTTTGCTAGTCCCTTAGCAAAATCTCTCATGGAAAGAATTAGAGTTCTTGACCATGCATTGAAGTTCAGATGCCTGATTCTTATTACTCATTAGACATTAGGTCAGAATGCTAATAGTAGGCCTAGAGGTACTCAAGTATCAATCAAGATCCAGACTTGACTAGCTTTAGCTGAAGTCTACTGCAAAGGTTTCTAAGGCCCGCAAAAACTTCCCAGAGGTTTGTTGAACCCAGCTTTTAAAAGCACTCGTGCATAGAAATAACATGTCCAGGTTCAGTTTGCCAGTGAATTCTTATAAGAGAGAGATAGAAGGATTTTCATTTGAGAGCTTTCACTCTTTTTCTTCTTAGATTTCCCTAGATCCAGCCATGAATTGGCCCTAAACATGGTCAGATCGAATTCCTTGTCCCCACCATCAATCCTCGAAGGATTCTTGGCTTTCGATGCTTTGGGATAGCACCGCCCATGACAACCCCCAGAACCCTGCCTTTCGACACTTTAGCATAATGTCGCCCATGGCATTGTGTAGCTAAATTTAGGCCCTGGCAATTGACATTTCGAAATAATCCCACCCATGGCACCTAAACCAGCATAAGGTGCTTACATGCCCCCGGTAGGATATTTAGATATCATAGGAGACAAGCACCCAGGAGTCAATATCTTATTACGCATCTTCAAGGGGAATTTTCACCTCTCTACATAGGGAACTCATCCAATCAACTTGTGTTGTCGAGCTGCTCCTAAGCTAGATATTCGAGATGATTTTTTAGAACAGAACACTTTCGACAGATTTTTCTTTATTAAATGCAATGAACCAAACTAAGTGTGTGATTTTGGGTGCTTAGGTTACCAAGTCCTACAAACAAAAGGGTAGGCAACAGGGCCGAATAATCCCTAAGCCTTAGACCTACTATATTAGCCTCGCACTTTCCTCAACCTCTTGAGGACTAACCCATATCCTAATGGATACGTAAATGTTTAAGCCGTAAAACAAGCCCAAGAGGCCTAAGATCAGCACTTATACTAATCTCATTATCTCTTTGTTTTTAGGACTTAATTTTTTTCTTTTTGATTAGGTCTAGAAGTTAAGGTAATCTCCACAATCAAATGCTAAAGACCATCATTTTAGTTCTTTCTTTTTACTCCTTTTTGACATTTGAATTCTCCTCTCTTTTCCTCAAGAAAGATTTCCAATTTACTTCACAAAATTCCTCCCCTTTCTCCAATATTTTTCTGTTTTCAAATTTTTATTTTTATCATTCTTTGAATATGTATTTTTTTTGTGAGAACCCCTAAGTGAATTGAATTTCCATCTGTTTGTACGTTAACATCCCCCCATTTGTAAGTTTTGCAATGTTCTCATTGCAAACCAGGAGGGTGTTGGAACCTTGTTCCACATCCTATTTTGGTGTTAACAAAATTATTATGGATTAATGTTTGCAATTGAGTGCTTTTCAAATTTAGGTAAAGATCAAGGCAAATAGGAAGTAATGGAGGCATCATAATGAGAAAGAGAAGATGATGACAAGGAGGAGGCAAGATGACACAGATGAGTCAAAGTGAAGAAGATCATCTTCGACCTTTAGTTTTTAGTTTAGACATTTTTATAGAATGTGTGCCTCTTAACAAGAGAATTTAACTTAGATCATAAAAATAAATTAGAGATAAATTAGGATTTATGTGGCATTCGTTTTCAAAGCATGTAATGGATTAAAATGCTTAAAACAGATACATGTAAGCAAGTACCGGTACTATTCATCAGTACTGGTATTTGCAAGGCATAGGTTTGAGAATTCATCTCAAACTATGAACAACATGTACCGGTAAAAATCCTAAGCTAGGTGGTGTAGGTAGTGGAGTACCCAAGGGAGGGAAACCACTATATATCTTGTGCTAATTTTTTGTGGTTTGTTTTTTGTGCAAATCTTTTTGTTATTACCAACATTGTGCTTAAGTATTTGTGTGCACGTAGCCATATATATATTACATATATCTCTAGATCATCTATCAGAGGGTACCAAATCAGTTTGGCTCAAGGATTAGAATAGGATTAAAGGGTGGGTGAATAGGTTGGGATAACTATTGCGGTTGATTTCAAGCATTGATACAAGTACCAAATGTGGAGTTGGTTGTTCTGAAGTTGAACTCAGCAGTACAGTAGGAGTGTAGCTCAAAAGATTATTAGAAGGGTCTCAGGTTTTTGGAATAACAGGTTGCCTCCCGTTAAGCACTAAATTCAATGCCTTCAACTGAGCAGAAGGTGGTTAATGAGAAGGGGTGGTCAAATCAGATGAATTTTGTAGAACAAGCACATTGATCAAAAGCCTGGTTGATCTAACCAGGTCCCTGATCAAATCGACAGGCTAGTGATGTAGCCCAAACCTAATCAGTCTGGTGGGTATATGAATGCGAATCAAAAGATACGAAGCCCACCAGATACTTTGAAGCTCAAATAGATATGGAAAAGAGAATCGGGGATTTGGTTGAGTTGATTTAGCCTAGATAGAGTAGGGGCCCTCAAAAGAAAATGGATCTGAAATGGATGTAGGAACCTTGATAGGATCAGAAAAGGATAAGAAGTGATTATCAGTCTAATCAATGTTCGAAACCCGATCAAAGGATGGAGGAGAACCATATGCGACCAAATCAGCAAGAGGTGAATCAGAGTAGAAGTTGATTCCGATGGTAGGTCAGGGTAGGAAATAGATTTTGGAAGGCTCATTATGTGGTTCAGAAGGTGTGGCTTCTTTGAGGTCCAAATCATTGGCCCCAGCATCAGAATCAAAGATCAGATCATGGATGTGAGTTCGTAAAATGGTTCATAATCATCAGGAAACAACAATTCTCCGAGATCAGAGTAAGATTCGAAATCATTAGAGAATTTACAAACATTTGTTTCTAAACCTAATTCCAGATCAAGATTTTCGCCTAGAACAAATCATGATATATAGAATCAGCAACCTATTGGATCTAACCTAATTTCAAATTTCGAGCTTGAAGAGGTGTCGTTATTTGGCATAAGCTTAGGTTCTTGGCTTTTAGGATAGACCCAACCGAATCCCAATGCTTCCAACTCAGTTTTTGTATCATAAATCGATTTGACTTTTGAAAAATCAATCTGCATCTCTAAGGAGGTTGGAGCGGTGTAATCATCAAACATAGGCCCACAATCATAATCTAGATCAAAAATCTTATTCTCATCATATTAGGCCTCTTGATCATCCTAAAAAGTGTCCAATCTAGATTCTAGTTTAAAGGTAGGTATTGGGTTACAAGAATCTCGACTAGGTTCTATTGGGATGTCATAATCATTCTCGAGAATTACCTTAACAAGATAAGGCTTAGGAATTACATTCTTGAGAAGTTCTGATTGGCGCTTATCATTATAGGTGTCTAGAGAATTTAGGCTTGATGGACTAGTGATTGCAGCAAATTCACATGTTAAAAAGTTAGAGTTTGGAAAACCCATCATCAAAGTTTGATTTGCGAGAAAATCTGTCGATCAGATAATATTTATAATCGAAACTCGAAAGGTGAGTCTCAAGTCAAACACGGGGAGGTGAACATTTGGTTTTGAAAGATATCGCTTTTATTTATTTTTATCATTTTCCTTTTCAAATGTTTTTGGTATTTTTAGCAAGCAAGAGCTTAGTTCAATGAATTCTTATCTAACTAATCTACTTGCAAAATATAAGAGAGAGAGAGAGATAATCACCAATATTTTTGAGGTAAATGTTTTCTACAACTAAGAAAGCGGGAAAGATTACACTACGAAAGCAATAAAGATTGAGATAGGTGAGAGAAATCCCCCTCGATGGTTTCTCGGAGGAAGGTGGTGAGGAGCGAGATGAATGAGGAAGGAGTCGGAGGAAGGAGGGCGAGGCAGGACGACGTCATGGTGAGGATCTTCTTCCTGAAGGGAGGTGAGAGGATGGTCAAGGGAAGCTCCACAAATGGGGATGAGAGGCGGGAACAAATGTTTATTTTCTACTCTGGAGGAGCATCCCGGGCTTGGGACAGGCTCTCTCTGGAGCCCTGAAGATGGTGAGAGGAAGAAAGGAAGAGATGAAGAAAAATGGGAGGGGTAGGAGTCCTTTTATAGTAAAGGAAAGGATCAATTTTGTATATAGGACATTTAGTGATGGTCATAAATGTCGCTCAAGATCTGCCGCAAATGTCATTGAAGATTGCCTTGTGCCCATGCTGCCCCTGCACTGGTGTGCGCTCCACGCGCCCGTGTTGCGTACCACCACGCACTACACGTTAGTGTGCGCTACCGTTGCCTCCGTGCACTCCCATGCACGCCCGCTGCACTATTGCACGTGCGTGCCTCCATGCACGCATGCACGCTTGCACTGCTGTGTGCGTGCGTGCGCATTGAAGGATTGGGTGGCACCACGTCACGCGATCTGGGCCATCTATCTTCTTCCCATTGTAGGGGCTGCTATGGAGGTCGGATTGAGTCAATTTTCATGCCGTTAGGCTATGATCATCGACCTGAATCCATTTGCTCGGTCGGATTTGTCTTTTGAAGCCCTGAATTATGTTATCTACTCCCTCGGTCGTTGATCTTCCTCAGACTACATATGGTGCTACGGGACTTCGATCAAGGCGATTTCGAAGGCTATGGACACTGATCATTGTCCTGATGAATCTGTATGATCGCATCATCAATTCAAGGCTCTGAAATAAATCTCCATCTCTCTTGACCACAAAAGAATGCAATTAAACTAAAATATACACAACTACTCTAAATGCAGAATTCTACATGCTATGTAATATTTATAAAATGGAATGTAAATCTAAGCCTAGGAATATGCATAAATAGGCATTTCAACCTAAATGGATGTGTCTACATCATAACCCCATGCCTAAGTTTTTCCAGTCCCTAGCGAAATTAAACTACATGCAATGTATAAAAATAGTATTTGGAATGATCGCTTAGGCCTAAGTCATTTATTAACAATAGAAAATTTCAACTAAGGTCCTAAACTACGAAAACTCAACAATACCCGGGTGTCTACCAGAACGCAAACTGCCCAAGTCCTCGCCTTATTTGGAAAGGAAAGATACATCTTTATGTTTTTCTTCTTTTCTAATTTTTTTGGAATTTTGGAGTTTGAGAGCTTCGGGATAACTTTTTACGGCTACTTGACCCGCCTAAGACTCAAAAAGGACTCTAAGAGCTAAGCATCATGTGAAAGGGTGATAGACTCACTAGGTAGCCATTACAATAGACTTCGAGTTTCTACGACCCTAGCTGACCATAAAGATTTCTACCTAGAGGTTTATCCTTCCAATCAGTAGCTTTCTCCATACTTTATTTTTTATGGGGTCAACACAAGGGCGAACCTAATGTATATCTCCCTAGTTTATTCTACTTCCCTGCTTCTTCCCTAAGTGTTTTGAGAAATATTTGTGTATTTTTGTTAGCTGAGCTCTGGACAACCGGCCAACGGGCAGTTACCCATGGCAAGTTGCTTGCCATACTTGTGCGGTGAAGTGTGGTTTTATTTTTTTATTTTTTTATTTTCTACTTTTTCTATTTTTTTCTTTTTATTCTAAGTATTTCTTGCTTTTTCTAAGTAGGAGGCTTCCCTGATCTAAGATTTACCTAAAGACAGCAGGAAAGAACAGTTGTGTGGCCAGGCTCACGACAGTCGGCCGATGTCCTATTACCACCGACAACTTGCTAGCCATACCACCCTAGATGATTCATTAGCTACCCAATTTTTAAAGAAACCGCTGAAAAGTGAGTCAGTGCAAACAACGTGTAGATGCTTAGGCATAAAGTCACCTCAAATCAGAGGGTGGGTTGATAAGTCGTATACATATCACCATAATTTATCGACCAAATTAAAATAGAATTACTTGGCGAGGACTCGAGACTAAGTACACATTTGAGTGAACACCTAGGCTAATTATGCCCGAAGACCTTAAAAGTCTAAGTGTTTAGGTCCTCTCGTACCATTGCCTAAAGTTAATAATGCCTAATGCCTAAGTTCTCTTCTCCAAATTTTACTTTTTTCACCTTTTTTTCTTCTTTTTTTAAAGAAAGTAAAGGAAATTCTACTGAGTAACAAAATAATTTCAGGATTAAGTATCCACCTCCCCATGCCTAAATGATGCAATGTCCTCATTGTAGAAATAGAGACATGAAAAGGGCGGAGTAAATAGAATATCACCTGAATTTCGTGACAATCTAGTCAGCTCCACAGAGAGAAGAGAGTATACACACACGCTAAGCTTTAATTCCTTTAGCTAGGCATAATATACATACAAAGAAGAATTTGAGAATTCACATGTGTGGGTCAGAATCAAAATAAAAATATTGATCCTCAAACCCGCTAACAGAAGATGTCCACAGATGTGGACTATATTATGGTGCAGACCCAAGCCCCAGGTCAAGTAGTTCTCAAGTTCTGGATGAAAATCACCTAGAATCGGAGATTATTGTGCATGAAAGGTCGGGCCTATAGTTTGGTGGTGTGAAACCCAAGGCTAAAGTGGCAGACAATTGGTAGATCTTATTCACTCAATTCAGGTGTCCACTTAAAGTTCAGCTTAGAAGATAGTCAATTATTCCTAACTTGGGTTGCACATGAAAGATATCATAAGGGTCCTAGTAAAAAGTAAGTGGTTTCAGGTCAACAGGAACCCTTAGATCCGAAATCGTAGTTCCCTCAGAAGTATCTTCCCAGATTTTTATTTTCAACTTCCTATCCTTTAAAATCAATGTTTCCAGGACCTCCAGATCATTATACACCCATCTAAAGTACCCAAGTCCAACAATTGTGGCTAAATCAGGATTGACTTGGAAATAATGATTTCAAAAGTCAGCTCCTCGGGGTGCAGATGAGGAATGGGGTCGCTGATTAGCCTATATTTGTGCGCTATTTAAGTATTTAAGTGCCTCGACATTAAGTTAATTTTAACATTTAGATAGCATACATTAGGATGTAATTAAATTAATTCATATTTTTAGCTTTAGTGCATAATTCATGTGTGGCATCCATATCCAAATGCATTTAGAATTAACCTAGGATTGCATACATTTGATTAGTTAATTAATTAGGTGCATTACATACATTGTTTTAATTAACATAGAAGTTAAGGAGTTATGTATAAATAATCCTAATTATTTTATTATTCTTCCTCTTCTCCTTTTTGCAGGTAACCGCTCCATCTCCACCTCCTCCTCCTACGCATTCACTCGTCCAGTATTCACTCAATGGTGGCCTATTTGAATTTCAAAATCCTTGTAGCCACAACTAGAAAGGAGGAATGGCTACCATTCAGAGGGGCCTCCATCCCGACCTAATACTGTGCTTCACCTCCTCACCAATGGCCGCAACTGCGGCAGCACGACTCCACCACCGTGGGCGTGTGGTGTGACAGCCCACACCACCTGCCAGAGTCCCTACGCCACTATGCCTTACTTGAAACACCTTTCCCCCACATCTTCTTCCTCGTGCTTCACCTGCAACATCAAGAACAAACCCAACATTTCCCAACCCTTTTGTTGCATGTAGCGCCATCACGCACAACCACCAGCCATGCCACCATCAGTGCTCGCCCCTTACTCCTCCTTCTCACGTAGCAGGGTACCCTTGCACTCACCTGCACTCCTCCAGCCTACATGACCGTCCTCCAACTCCACCGTGGTAGGCGCACGCCCACCAGTGCCCCTCAACGCCATCGCACTCCCTACAGTCGCTGTCGACGCTTGCAGCAGCGGCGACCACACGTCCTCCAGCCCACCGGCCCTCACCTGCGTGCGCAGAGCACTCACTACAGCTACACCTCCCCCAGCAGCCCCTCCAAGCATTGCTCCAGCAATAACAGAGCACCTCCAGCCCACTGGCCTTAGCCTTTAGCCACGCGCGCAGAGCGTGTGCTACTCCAGCAGCTCTACTCGCGTGTAGCATGCGTCCTCCAGCGCCCTTCAGCACCTCCGCCAGTGCACAAAGCACACTGCACCTCCACCCGCAGCCCCTTCAAGCATTGCTCCATCAGCAACAGAGCACCTCCAGCTCACTGGCCCTCACCTCCAAGCACGTGCGCAAAGCCTGCGCTACTCCAACAACTCCGCCAGCATGCAGCATGTGTCCTTCAACGCCCTTCAGCTGCTACAATCGGACGTAGAGCGCGTGTCCTCCAATGCCCTTCAGTAGCTCCATTCCTGCGCACAGAGTAGTAGTGACAGCCACCACTACCACTTCTCTCCTCCATCCAGCCAACATAAGCCACCTCGCGATGCGCTGTCGCCACCTCCGCGATGGTCTCACTCCGCTCGACCCTTTCCCAGAGTAGCTCCTCGAACGAGCCTCTCTCCCATGTGCGAGGAGAGAGGTAGAATCCTCTATTTTAGTGCATATTTCTATTTATAGAAATTGCCATTATCAAGAATTATTTTCTTGATTTCTTAGATTAATTAAATTGTGGTGAATTTACAGCTTTATGCTTATTCTTCTAGATAATTGTTAAGCCTTATTGATTTATCTCTATATGCATTGCATTTAATTTTGAATTACATTTTAGTATGCATGCAGGTGAAGAGTACATGGCATACCCTTGCACATGGATGATTTTATCACGTGAAAATTATGTCAACAACCTTTGACTGCTCCATAAATTTAAGGTTTACATTCAGAGTGACATATGCATTGTTTGATTTGATGAATATTTCAGCGAACTCGATCTCTACATAATTGTGAGTTTAAATAGGTCATTACCTCCCTATTGACACGACCCGCTCTCCTATGAGTGGTTTAATTTTAATTCTAATTATTTTGATTTGTCAATTTTCCATCACTTAGAAATACAATGATAAATCTTCTTAATCATAATTTTCGACAGAGAAAATTTGACTCGTCAAATGGCATCGTTACCAGGGTGGCAATGAGCCTGTTAAACTTGCATTCATTTATTTATTGGTTCACACATTATTTTTTGAGGCATATTTAACTTCAATTTTTTGGTGCGAGGTACTTATATCTGCTTGACAAGTTGTTGCACTAGCCTCAACAACATCGAGGTGGACCTTATTTCCACTTCTTGGAGGACACTGGGAGCTCCATTTCTGAATGTAGGAGCTCGATGCACTGTGCTGGGCCTTGTCTCCACCACTGAAGGAGGACATCTGGAGTGATCATCTTCATCTCCGTCAATCTTTTTTAGTAGATAGAATTTAGGTTTTATAAATTAATTTTCATTGCGCATTTGGTTTGAGACCCTTGTTCTAGGGTACATTTTTATGGGTTTGTTCCCCGATTTTGTTTTAGGCTCGTGTTGGGCAATAATTTTTGGGAGCCTGTTCCCTTTTCTTTAGATCTAGGTTTTTATTTTATTTTGTGGTTGTTTATCATTTTCTTTGCTTGTGCATAAATAGCTAAACAAAAACAAAAAGAAAAAGAAACGAGCTACCTACTAGAAGCTGCATGCCTTAGGATGACCATTTAGGTGTGAATGAGCAGCCTCTAGATTTATTTTGTTTGCATTTGCGTGCATCTTGCATTGCTGATTGCTGGAGGAAAGGTACGTCCTCTTTCTTTGCATTCTATATTGTTCACACATGTGCATTTGGATTTAATTGCAAGACCACCTAATTGAATAGAAAAGATCTAACAAGTGGTCACATATTTTCTTGAAAAAGGACTTTAAGTTAAGGGGGAACACTAAAAACCAAGGACTTGAATTGAGACATTGTGCTGCGATTCAAAATTCAAAATTGAAAATTTTATGGTGTATGCACACTTATATCTCTTGCACCACAACACGCATTTAGACACTCCTAGGTCTTGTAAGTACTAGGACAAGAGCCCTCCTACCGTTGGATTCTGAAGTGTTCGAAACTTGAGATCAAACGTTTTGTTAATCCAAAGAGCGGGATACCCTATCATGGATTTTTGGGGGTAGTTAAGAAGCACCACGAAAGCACAGCTTCAAAGGAAGGCTTAGGCCTACTTGCATCCCTCGATCTTCCATCTTTGGAGTTGCTCTACCCTTTAAGATTTAGGGAAAAACACTTAAGTGCCAATTAGGTCTTTTTAGGCATTTTGAGGTTCAACAATAGGCACATAATTGATTGGGCAACTTGCTTTGTCACCTACAATTTGAATTAAAGTCAAAAGCCTAAAACTGAAAGACCTAACAAGTCCTTTTGAATTGTGCTTGTAGTGCATGCTTGGTAGGCAATCTCTTAGGAGACAACTTGTGTTTGATCCTGAACCTCATGGAAACTTAAGAAGGAACCTCCCAAGGGAAGAAATGGCTGGTCAAAGGTACCTTAAGGAATATTTCATTCCAACCAATCAAGCTGGCCCTGCACTATGTAGACCTAGAGGGGACAATCCTTATGAGATCAAAAGCAGTACCATATCCTTGTTGCCCTCCTTTTATGGTACTGCTAGGGAAGACCCTTACAGGCATATAGAGGAATTCACCGAGGTCTATTCCATGATGAAGCAATACCATCCCAAGCTTCTGAATGCTCCATTTGCCAAGGCAATACACATGCCACTGTGGATTGCCATTTGGCCTCCCAATTCCCTGAGCTTGTACAGGCGGATCTGAATGTCGCTCAAGGGTTTCGTCCTAGACCTCGTAATGACCCTTTTTCCAACATTTATAATAAGGGATGGAGGAATCACCCAAACTTTTCCTAGAGACAAGGGAATGTTTCAAGTTCAGGGAATTATAAACCACAACCCTCTTAAAATCAACAAATGAACCAACCTCAAACCTTTGCCCAACCTAAGACCTCTGAGATGGGTGAATTGAAGGCAATGTTGAGAACTATACAAGAAAGTCAAAGTGCCATCATCCAATCTCATGACAAGGCTATACATGAAATGAAATCATAGATAATACACCTTGTTGAGGCTGTTACACAGAGGGAAACTGGGAAGCTTCCCAATGCTACTGAGGAGAATCCAAATGGAAAAGGGATTGTCTTTAGGGAGCACGCTCAAGCAGTGACTATTCTAGGGAGTGGGAAAGAAATTTCCAAACTTGATGCTCCTATAGTCGCACCCTCTGAAAAACCATCCACCCCGACTTTCACCCCCACCGGAGAAGACTTGCCCAAATCTCCTCTACTTGAAATCACCACACTAGAAGAAGTTGCCTCCGTTCCACCCCTTACTTGACATGACAACCCTTCCACCCAAAGATCGAGAGTGCCCTTTCCAGAGCACTTATCCACCTCTAGGCAGACTTCTGCTGGCTCATCTAAAGCCAAACATAAGATGGATGAGATCATGGAAACTTTCAAGCGAGTGGAGATTAACCTGCCTTTGCTTGAAGCTATCAGGCAGATTCCATCTTATGCCTGCTTCTTAAAGGACCTGTGCATGGAAAAGTGGCAATCTAGGAGACAGGTCCAATCAAAACTTGTCTAGCCTGATTTTGTTAGCTCAATTGTTCAACATGGCACATCCTTGAAACTTAAGGACCCAGGAGCCCCGTACATCTCAGTTGTTATTGGTGACCTACAGATTGATGAGGCACTACTTGATCTAGGTGTGGGGATGAACATAGTTCCGTGCTACGTGCATGAACAACTTGGGGGAGGCAATCTGAAGCCTAGCCTGGTAATCCTCCAAGTTGCTGATCGATCACTTAAGACACCATAGGGAATTTTGGAGGATGTCCTCGTAAGAGTGGAGGATTTCTTCTTCCCCGTTGACTTCCTAGTTTTGGACACTAACCCTACCAACAAGCCAACCAATCCCTCCATCATTTTGCATCGCCCCTTCCTTGCAACTTCGCATGCTTCAATCAATTGCAATACTGGGGCACTGAAAATGGGCTTTAGGAACAAGAAAATTCGGCTTAATGTGTTTGATTCTTATAAACAAGCAAGGCTTTAGGATTGTTCTCAAGTTGAGGTGATAGATGACCTGATTGAAGAGACAACCCCTGCAATGTTATGTGATGACCCCCTTCAGCATGTCATGCTAAATGAGCATTCCCATCTCTTGGAGGAATGTGAAGGGGATATACTAGAACTTGAGGAGTTGTTGGGTGTTTCTGCTGAGTCTCTTTCCCCATCATCTCTGCCCAAGGTAGATCTGCTACTTGAGATGGGGACATCTATTATGAAACCCTCAACCATACAAGCCCCCAACCTTGAGTTGAAACCCTTCCCTGACACTCTCAAGTACGTCTTCCTGGGTGCCAATGATATGCTCCGCGTTATCATTTCGGCTGTGCTATCTGAGGCACAGGAGGGAGCCTTGATTGAATGCTTGTCTAGGCACAAGGAAGCTATTACTTGGAGAATTGTTCACATTAAGGGTATAGATCTGCACTCTGCATGCACCACATTTATACTGATGATTCCATCAAGCCATTTAGGGACATGCAGAGACGTCTGAACCCTAATATGAGGGAGGTGGTTAAAAAGGAAATCCTGAAGTGGTTGGATGCTGGGATCATATATCCTAATGCAAATAGTAAATGGGTAAGTCCTATTCATGTGGTGCCAAAGAAGGCAGGCTTTACTATGGAATTTAATGACCAAGGTGAACAAGTTGTGACTAGACCATCAACTGGATGGAGGGTCTGTATTGATTACCGCAAGCTGAACACCGTTACCCAGACAGATAACTTTCCCTTGCCTTTTATTGATCAAATTCTCGAGAAATTGGCTGGGAATAAGTACTATTGCTTTCTTGATGGATATTCTGGGTAAAACTAGGTTGTAGTCTTCCCTGATAACCAGGAGAAGACGATGTTCACGAGTCCTTACGGTACCTTTCCATTCAGGTGTATGCCGTTTGGATTATGTAATGCCCCTGCAACCTTCCAACGGTGTATGATGTCCATTTTTTCGGACATGATTGACGAGTGTGTTGAAGTGTTTATGGATGACTTCTCCATTTATGGCTCGTCTTTCGACCAGTGTCTCCTGCACTTAGAGAATGTGTTGAAGCGATGTAAGGAGACGGTTTAGTCCTCAGCTAGGAGAAAACCCACTTCATGGTACAGAAAGGAATTGTACTTGGGCATGTTATGTCTGAGCAAGGCTTCGAAGTAGATAAAGCCAGGATTGATTCTATTTTCAAACTTCCATTGCCAACGATTGTCAAGCAAATCAGATCCTTTCTGGGCCATACCGACTTTTATAGGTGTTTTATTAAAAATTTCAGTAAAGTTTCTAGGCCACTTTGTGACCTGTTGCAAAGGAATCTTCCTTCAATTTTGATTCAAAGTGTGCTGAGGCCTTTCAAACTCTAAAGGAGGCCTTGATCTCTGCACCTATTCTCCGAGTTCCTAATTGGACACTCCCATTTGAGCTGATGTGTGATGCTTTGGATTATGCAGTGGGAGTAGCCCTTGGACAAAGGGTTGAGCAAAGACCTCATGTGCTGCATTATTCCATCAAGACTTTAACTGAGCCATAGCAAAACTACATCGTCATTGAAAAGGAATTACTTGCTATAGTTTTTGCTCTGGAGAAGTTTAGGTCTTATCTTCTTGGGTCTAAGGTGGTTATTTTCACTGATCATGCAATAGTGAAACATCTCATTGCTAAGAAAGATTCTAAGCCACATCTGATTAGGTGGATCCTACTCCTTCAAGAATTTGACTTGATGATACGTGAAGAGAAAGCACTAGAAAATGCTGTGGCTGACCACCTATCTCGCCTTCCACTTAATGACTCTATACCTGGAGACATCCATGAGACATTTCCTGATGAAACCCTTATGGTAGTAACACTAACCTCACCTTAGTATGCTGATACCGTAAATTACTTGGTCACTAGAGAAACTCCTGACTCTTAGGATGAGCAGAAAAGAAACATATCCATTTCCTAATCTAGATACTTTCATTGTGAAGAGCCTGAATTATTTAGAATTGGACAAGACCAAGTATTAAGATGATGTGCACCTGAAGAGGAGCAACAAAGTGTGCTGAGTTTTTACCATGAACTTCATTGTGGAGGACACTTTGGTGCTAAGAAAACTGCTTTTAAGGTTCTCCAATCCGAATTTTTGTGGCCTTCATTATTTTAGGGTTCTCATAATTTTGTTAAGGCCTGTATTAGATGTCAATGGACTGGAATGATTGGGAAGAGGAATGAGATGCCTCGACACCCTATTCAATCTATTGAAATTTTTTATGTGTGGGGAATTGATTTTATCGGCCCCTTCCATTCGTTCCATGGTTATGAATATATCTTGGTGGCAGTTGATTATGTCTCTAAATGGATAGAGGCCATTCCTACGTGCACAAATGACCACTCTATGGTCTTGAAATTTGTGAAGGCCAATATCATTTCTCGTTTTGGTTGCCCCAAGACCATTATGAGTGATGGGGGACCTCATTTTCGAAACCACCACTTCAATCGGCTACTCAAGAGTCTGGGAGTGACTCATAAGGTCACTACCCCTTACCATCCTCAGACGAGTGGCCAGGTTGAAGTGTCGAATAGGGAGATAAAAAATATTTTAGAAAAGACCATTTCACTTGATAGGAAAGATTGGTCCCAAAAGCTCTATGATGCTTTGTGGGCGTATCAAATGGCCTATAAGACCCCTTTGGGTACATCTCCCTTTAGGATTATGTATAGGAAAGCATGCCATTTACCTGTTGTGTTGGAACATAGGGCACTTTGGGCTATTCGAAGTGTTAACATGGATTTAGAAATGGCAGGTAAGGCACGACTTCTGGAATTAAGTGAGCTTGAGGAGCTGAGGAATGATGCTTATGACACCTCTCAAGCTTATAAGGAGAGAACTAAGGTCTTGCATGATAAGTATATCCTTAGAAAGACCTTTGAACCCAACCAACAAGTCTAGTTTTCAATTCCAGACTTAAGACTTTTCCAGGGAAATTAAAATCTCGTTGGGATGGGCCTTACATAATCACTAAAGTGTTTCCACATGGAGCTATGGAAATTAAAAGCCCTTCCTCTTCAACAACTCCCTTTATCATTAATGACCAACAATTAAAACCAAACATTACTTTGGATGGCCATCTTGTTGATGAGGTCACTCTTAAGGAGCCTTAGCTCCTGTCATTCTTTAACTATTTTTCTTCCAATGAGGACACTATTTGAACTAGGCATGGGAAGAGGACCTGAGGCATCTGTTTATAGCATGTCTACATTGTGCATTCAATCATGTATATTGCATTAAAAAAGAGGAAGAAGAAGAAGAAAATATTTTGTATTATTATGCTTAATTGGTTGGGCCCTGCATTCTTAAGCAGACCAGAACGTTATGTTAGACTAAGTTGATTCTAGGTGTCAAACTTTAGAAGCTAAGTGAGCTACAAGCTTTAGACTTTAGGGTCCTTTGTGAACTTAAAAACTTAGCTAGGAGTTAAGTTGGGTACAATTCCTCAAGTGGTTGAGGTGGGAAAGCTAGGGATTAACTTAAAGGCTGGGTAGTACCTGGAGTCTTGTTCTACCTTTTGGTTTACGGGTCCTTGTAACCTAAGCATCCACATTTCACACACACTTGGTCTTGTGCAAGTAAGTGATCACCCAAATTCAATTCTTTAAGGAAAGTTGGTTCTCTTAGTTTTGACTTAGTAGAAGCTTGAAAACACAATTTGATTGGAAGAGTTCCTGCCGCAGGAGAGGTAGAGTTTATATGATTGGAAGAGTTCCTGCAATGATAACATGTTACCTCCTCTACGCTTGTCTCTTAGGATATCCATCCTACTGGGGGCATGTAAGTGCATTGTGCGGTTCAGGTACCATGGGCGGCCCTATCTCGAAGTGTTGATTGCCACAGGCCTGAATTCGCTTAAGAAATCCATGGGCGATACAATCTTGAAGTGTCGATTGCCAGGAGTTGTTGGGGTCGCTATGGGCAATGCTATCTTGAAGTATCGAAAGCCAGGCACCCTTCAAGGTTTGGTTATTAGGACAATGAATCCGACACAAGCCGTGTTGATAACTGATCCAAGGTTAGACTTAGAGGAATCAAACAAAAATATATATATTAAAAAAAAATCCTTTTTCCTCTCTAGGTTGGCAATCATACCAACCTCAAATAACTCAGACGAATGCACATGCACGGATGCTTTAATCTCGAGGATCAATAAACCCTAGGATAGAGTTAGAAATCAGGGAAACCTACCCCTGCAACTCATCCTTAGCCGACCTAGTCTATAACTTATCAACTACTTGGGAACCTTAGGTCTAAAGTCTGAACCTAACATGTTTCTAAAGGAAGATCGATTGGGTTGGCTAGTCTACTTGGAGTGCTAGGTTATTGGTTAGATTTGTTAGGGACTAGCAAAAACTAGACATGGGGTATTTGATTAGCCCATATTTGTGGGCTATTTAAGTATTTAAGTGCCTCGACATTAAGTTAGTTTTAACATTTAGATAGCATACATTAGGATGTAGTTAAATTAATTCATATTTTTTACTTAAGTGCATAATTCATGTGTGGCATCCATATCTAAATGCATTTAGAATTAACCTAGGATTGCATACATTTGATTACTTAATTAACTAGGTGCATTACATACATTATTTTAATTAACATAGAAGTTAAGGAGTTATGTATAAATAATCCTAATTATTTTATTATTATTATTATTCTTCTCCTTTTTGCAGGTAACCACTTCATCTCGGGCTCCTCCTCCTACGTATTCACTCGTCTAGCAATCACTCGATGGTGGCCTGTTTGAATTTCAAAATCCTTGTAGCCACAGCTACAAACGATAAGGAATGGCTGCCATTCAGAGGGGGCCTCCATCTCGATCCAATGCTGTGCTTCACCTCCTCACCATTGGCCAGCAACATGAAGAACAAACCCAACATTTCCTAGCCTTTCAGCTGGATGCAGCGCCATCACACACAGCCACCAGCCTTGCCACCGTCAATGCTCGCGCCTTGCTCCTCTTTCACATGTAGCAGGGTACCCTTACGCGCACCCGCGCTCCTCCAGCCTGCGCGACCATCCTCCAACTCCACTGCAGGAGGCACGCACCCACCAGCGCCCCTCAGTGCACCCACTTGCCTCCTACACGCGCTCGCACTCCCTGCAGCAGTCATCAACCCCTGCAGCAGCGGCGGCCGCATGTCCTCTAGCCCATCGGACCTCACCCAAGCACATAGAGCACGCCCTACCACTGCACCTCCACCTGCGCACAGAGTGCACTACACCTCCTCCCGCAGCCCCTCCAAATGTTACTCCAGCAGCAATAGATCACCTCCAACCCACCGGCCCTTGCCTTCAGCCGCCCGTTCAGAGTGTGTGCTACTCCAGCAGCACCGCCCAAGCGAAGCATGCACCCTCCAGCTTGGATCAGCACCTCCACCCATGCGCAGAGCACCCTGCGCCTCCGCTCGCAGCCCCTCCAAGCATTGCTCCAGCAGCAACAATGCACCTCTAGCCCACCAGCCCTCCCCTCCAGCTATGAGGACAGAGCGTGCACTAGTCCAGTAGCTCCCCCCCGCATGCAGCACATGTCCTCCAGTGCCCTTCAGTAGCTCCACTCGCGCGCAAAGCGTGCATCCTTTAGTGTCCTTGAGTAGCTCCATTCCCATGCACAGAGTAGCAGCGATAACCACCGCCAGTGCTTTTCTCCTCCGTCTAGCAAGCCCAGGCCACCTCGTGACACATCGCTGCCACCGCCGTGAAGGCCTCGCTCTACCTGACCTTTTCCAAGAGTAGCTCCTCGAACGAGCCTCTCTCCCATGCGCGAGGAGGAGAGAGGTAGAATCCTCTGTTTTAGTGTGCATTTCTATTTACAAAAATTGCCATTGTCAAGAATTATTTTCTTGATTTCTTAGATTAATTAAATTATGGTGAATTTATAGCTTTATTCTTATTCTTTTAGATAATTGTTAAGCCGTATTGATTCATCTCTATCTACATTACATTTAATTTTGGATTACATTTGAGTATCCATGCAATTGAAACGTACATGGCATACCATTGCATATGGATAATTTTCTTATGTGAAAATTACGTCAACAACTCTTGACTTCTCCATAAATTTAATGTTTACATTCAGAGCGACATATGCATTATTTGATTTGACGAATATTTCAGCGAACTCAATCTTTACCTAATTGTGAGTTTAAATAGGTCATTGCCTCCCTGTGGACACAACCTGCTCTCCTGTGAGTGGTTTAATTTTAATTCTAATTGTTTTGATTAGTCGATTTTCCACCACTTAGAAATACAATGATAAATCTTCCTAATCATAATTTTCAAAAGCAAAAATTTGACTCGTCAGTCACTAATTGAATCATCAGGATTCAGATCCTCCAAGTTAACCCCAATCGAATCAAATTCCTCTATTATCAGGCTATCAAATGATTCATTAGATTCCTCAAGCCCGTTTATCTCACTAAAATCACCTTCCTTACGCTCAAGTGAGACTTCAATAAGAGATTCTTCACCCACAGAGTCAAAGAATTCCTTATCTGCATTTATATACATCTCAAAATCATATGTCAATTCATGATCCATGGAAACATATTTTTCGTCATTCCTTGGCTCGGGGATCTCGAGTGAAGCAATCATTTTATCCAGAATCGGTTGCTCTAGACCAACCTGGTCATCTCCGATCTCAGAATATGAGTGCTTCCCAACAAGCACTCGAGCGGGTTCAGACATTGGCTCTCCTGAAGGGGGTTCATCTTGAGAATCATCCCAAGATTGGACTAAGGTAACCGCAAATGTCATCCTCAACCTCGACAATTTCCCAAATAGAACCTCACCTAGGCCCCTATCCCTAACATTTTTGAGCAAATCCAATAAAGAGCTATTCAGCTCATCAATCATTTTTATCATAAGCTGTAATGCTTCAGTGCAGAATGTTGGCTAGGCTTCTAAAGATTGTATGGTGTTCCTCAAGTTAGCCAACATGCTGTCATGGATCTGGTTCACCTGAACCGAATGGTTCAGTTCAGGTTTGGGTGGGTTTGGGTTAAATCTAGGGGAGTCAAGTTATCGAGGTTCTCGGGTCCCTCACTGATAGTAGGTCATTTCAAGTTGTTCAAAGAATGGTGGCTACCTATATTTAGTGGAATACTGGGGAGGGTAAGTGTTGTAATCAGCATATCCTTCATGGTTGTAGATCTGGTTAGGTTGATCCTTAAAGGGTGGATATCTATAATCACTGTAGCTCTGGGAAGGATAGTAATCATAGTCTTCTTGTCTAGGGTTAGACCCTGGACACAGAGGTTTGGATTCATATTCCCAATCAAAGTTTACCCTAGTTATTGGATAGGTAATTATAAGTTGACTCGGGATAGTAATCATCTTGGGTATAAGTGGTGGTAGCAGGGTAGGATGGGAAATGAGTGTAGGATGTGGAAGGATACATGGTTGAATAGGAGGGGAAATCAGAAGAAAGAAAGGAGCCTTGTAATATAAACAATCAACCCTATCCTTAGGTGGGTTAGCCTAAAGACCTACAGACTCCAAGTATCCATCTTGAGATTATAGCCGATTTGGTCTACTTTTATACAGTCAATCCAACCTGTTGGAAGGAGGGGCTGGGGAGAAGGTTCTCCCTTTGGCTTGTGCCTCCGGTTCCTAGTGTTCCCCCTAGCTGCTGTCATTTGATGCTACACCCCTAGCTAGACATCAGATGGATGAGCAGAAGTAGGTTAATCGAAAATAATCTCAGTTTGAGCCTCAACGAGCGAATCAATCCTTAAGGCCAACCTCTACTCAGGTTTAATTATGCTTGGGATGATTGTGCTCTTGGAATATAATTGGCCCTTTAGATGATTTTGCCCTTAATGATCAATTCAAATGTGTGTGCGTGCACAACCAAGGTTTGCAAACAAGGTTATTTGATGATGTGTCTTTTAGGGTTTAACATTGTTTAGTAGCTTTTAGGGTTTTAATCTTAGGTGTATTCAATCAAGTTCAAGAGAACACTCCATGTTTTGAAAACACTGGTGATGATATATTCCTTTAGAAATCAAAAATTAATGTGGATTGCCTAGTTCAGCTCTAAAGATTAACCCTAAGTGGCAAGCTACTGATGGATGATTTTTATCTTCAGTGGTGCGGCCCAAACAGCTTAATCAATTGACTATTGCATCACTTAGTTAAGGAACACAAATGTTTGACCTATTTAGATTTCTACTCACTTATGTGTATTGAGTTGAAGTGTACCGAGTCCACAGGTTAGATCCTGGTTAAGTGGTAGAATCAAAGTGGAATGGTGCGCCTTAAGCCGAAAGTTGTGGTTGTTTAATGTGTGTCACTTTTAGTAAATCCCACAAGAGAAGAGTTTTTTTTTATATATGCAGGGATGAGATTGGTGGAGGTGGCAAACAAACAACCAGATCTATGCTAGGGTTTATAAAAAACACCTAAGTTGATTTGGGTTTGAGTTACTAGTGTGGTGAAATGGCATCTAGGGTGGGGGTGGTGGAGGAAAACTTACAATTGTCTCTAGTTGCACTTTAGTCCAATCTATTGCCTTCGACTCCTCAATTGATTTCCTACAAGACAATAAATCGAAGAAGACAGGTTAGAAAAATATGTAAGTAATGCGGGAAAACGCGAAAAAACCAAAGAGCGTTGCCTCTCTGGCAACGGCCCCAAAATGATTGCAGTAGATTCGCATGCGGAAAGGTTCGAGTTTGGAAAACTCATTGTCGTAGTTTGATTCGTGAGAAAATCTGTTGATTTGATAATATTTTTAATCAAAACTCGAAAGGTGAGTCTGGAGTCGAACACGGGGAGGCAAACATTTAGTTTTGAAAGATACACATTTCGCTTTTATTTGTTTTTGTCTATTTTGTCTTTTCGAATTTTCTTGGTATTTTTAGCAAGCAAGAGATTTGGTTGATGAATTCTTATCTAACTAATCTACTTGCAAAAAATAAGAGAGAGAGAGAGAAACAATCACATATATTTCTGAAGCAAATGTTTTCTACAACTAAGAAAGCCGGAATGATTACGCTTCGAAAATAATAAAGATAGAGATAGGTGAGAGAAATCCACCACGATGGTTGCTCGGAGGACGACTCACTCTAACGTTGCCTATAGGAAGGTGGTAAGGAGAGGGACAAACGAGGACGAAGTCGGAGGAAGGAGGGTAGGGTAGGATGGCATCGCGGCGAGGATCTTCTTCCCAAAGGGAAGTGAGAGGACAGTCGTGGGATACTCTACGAATAGGGATGAGAGGCAGGAATAATTGCTTATTTTGTACTCTAGAGGAGCATCCTGGGCTTGGGACAACCTCTCTCTAGAGCCCTGGAGATGGTAAGAGGAAGAAAAGAAGTGATAAAGGACAATGGGAAGGGTAGGGGTCCTTTTATAATGGAGGAAAGGATCAATTTTGTATAGAAGACATTTAATGACGGTCATAAACATTGTTGAAGATCCACCACAAATGTCGTTGAAGACAGCCTTCTACCCACGCTACCGCTGCACTGGCTTGTGCTCCACACGCCCATGTCGCACACCTCCACGTGCTACGTGGCCTCGTGCGTTGCCGCTGCCTCCACGCGAGCCCATGCGCACCCACTGTGCTACTGTGCGCATGTGGTGGCACGTGCGTGTGCATGGGGTGCTTGTGTTGCGCCACGTGGTGCGATCTGGGCCATCCATTTTCTTTCCATTGTAGGGGCTTCTACAGAGGTCGAATTGAGTTGATTTTCATGCCATTATGCTACGATCGTCGACCCGAATCCATCTGCATGGTCAGATTTGTCGTTTGAAGCTCCGAATTACGTCACCTAGTCCCTTGGCCATTGATCTTCCTTGAACAACAAATGGTGCTATGGGACTTTGATCAAGGCAATTTCGGAGCCGTTGGACTCTTATCGTTGTCCTAATCAGATCCGTACAGTCAGATCATCAATTCGAGGCTCTGAAAAAATCTCCTTCTCTCCTAACCACAAAAGGATGTAATTAACCTAAAATATGCACAACTACTCTAACGCAGAACGATGAATGCTATGCAATATTTATAATTTTGAATGCAAATTTAAGCTGAGGAACATGCATAAATAGGCATTTCATCCTAAATTGATGTGTCAACATCAACTAGCTTCAAGGTTTCTTAAGGTTGATTCAGAATCAGGAACACCTGCAATTGGATCCTCCCAACCCTTATCAAGATCAGGCATGTCAATTGATATGAAGTTTGAATCTGATTCCATTTGGGTTGGGGGTTCACAACAACCTCTATTTTCAAACCCGAGTTCTGGGGGATCATTTTGATCCTTATTGTTGTTGCAAGGTGTCTCATCAATCTCAAAATGTTGATATGAACTATTTTGATCAATGGCTTGGCATAATGTATTTAGCATACACCCACGTTTCTCCATGAGACCTTGGTGTTTCTCCCAAAGTTGTGGATTTGACAGACATTGTATGTATCCAATATTGTGTAGTCTCCACAATTCATTGTATTTTGATAAAATCTCATTTCGGGTTGAACCATGTATCATTTGCTCAAATATCATTCTAGCAAGGTTCATAGTGATGGTTGTTTCTGCCACATTATCCTGAATGTGCATAGATGGATCAGAGGTCTTGTAATATTCATCATGATATCTGGATGTAGTCTTGATCATCTTATCTTTTATGGTCATTTGGGATTTAGGTTTCCTACAAATACTTCGTAACTTCTCAAGTTGCATTTTCTAATCAAGTGGTGGATCAAGATGTAGAATCAAATTCAGGTTTAGATTGAAGTGATTGGATCAGGTTAGAAATCCCCAAGAAGATAAATTGTAATGAGGCCTCTAGGCTAACAGCCTAGGGACCTTTCCTGTGTATGTGCTCTAATGAATAGACGAGGGATTGGATGTGAATTGGACCCAATTAAGGCACCCAAAGATTTTTGGATGACTAAGGCTTGTTTTGAGGTGGATGATACCTCTGAATAAAAATCCACACACCCGAAAAGTACTTGGGCAGCTGATGAGACACTCAACATGATCTCTAATTAACCCTAATTAACTAGTCTTCCTAGTTAATTAGCTATGGTTATGAACATATAAGGGTTAATTATAGAATAAGGGATATTTAGTCAAGGACCTTAAACTAAGTTAAAAATGGCATTTTATCATTCAATTAACATTATTAATAATTTAGATAATAATTGGACTCGAAATCCTATTAATCATTTCCTTAATTAATAAGTAACTTAAACTAAATGTAAACCTAAGTATGTAATGACTTAAGTAATTTTTCTTATTTTAATAAATTAAACTAAAAAAGGTCAAAAATGTAATTTCAAGGTGTAAACATAATATTTACCTTATTTACTAACATATATAAAAAATTGAAAAAGATCTAAATTAAAATAAACCTTCAAAACCTAGGTTTACATTTTAGTCCTTAATATTCATTACAGTTGGGTCCTTATTTCTCACAAAGGTCGTTAAGTTTTATTACTTTTATATCCCTCTTCTTCCTCTTCTTCTTCTTCTCCGGCCGAATGAACGGTTGGCAGCAGAGAGTCACCCCACCGCACGATCACCGCCATGCCGACATCATTCCTCTTTGTCCAAGCTCTTGCAGCTTGCGCTTACCACCTCCACTTCATCCATCGGTCTGGATTAACCGAGAATCCTATTTTTCAATGGGAGATAACCTCACCATCATTGGAGATGACGATGGAGGTTAAGCTCCTTGAGCTCCTTCTTCGACCAAACCCCACCACTCTCTTCACCGAAAACTGCTATAAATACCCCCTCACACCTCTGATTTTAGGCAAGTTGGCTCCCTTCCCTCTTCTAACACTATAGCCGACTTCGATAAGCTATTCGTCCAAAACTCCGGCGACTTCCCATTCCATTTTTCGACTTCCTCCGTCCATCTTAAGCAGCCGAGGAGATCCGCCGTGGTCTTTTGCACCTCTGACAAAGGTGTCGACCCAAGGATTCCTCTGCTCCACCTCAAATCCACCCGCCAGAGATCTTTCTTCAACCCTCTGATTTCATCGTCTGCCATGAGACTTCGGCAAAACCCTATTGACCCTTTCGTCCAGGTAACAATAGATTAGGAGTAGGAGTAGGAGTAGGCTAGCTTAGTTAGTTAGTTTAGTTAGTTAGATTAGAGTAATGTCAGAATTTAGTTTCAACTCTTCCGACTCCGGCGAGTTCCTTGAGCTCACCAGAGCTTTAATTTCATCTTTTTACTCACTGTACATCTTCCTATATCTTCCATGTTCACTTCTAAACCACTTAATCGTTTAATTAAATCACCTAAACGCCTAATTCAACTCTCACCTTCACCGACTACTATCACTGTCCATGGTATAGTAGTTGATTTAATTCCACATTCATTGGGTTCTTTCATCACTTATCACCACTTATGAACCCTAATCGACACTAAAATACCTATAATTACTACATATAATTAAATGCCTAAAACTTAATTAAGCTCCTGAGCTCGCTGTCCATGGCAGCTCAGGAATAGTTCAAACTATAAATTAAATACATATTTACGAATATTAACATCTGTTGACTTGTTTTAACCTCTCAATCGAGTGGTTAAACAAGTCATGAGCTTTAACTACTCAAATCCTTTAAGAAAATAATTTTACTATCAAATCTTACATTTTAATGAATAAATGAAGAATTAAATGTGATACTGAGGTTCCTTGCAACCTCAGAATCTTTTCTAAATAAAAAATGGTTACTTTTAACAATATGTAAGTACTTTTTTCCATTTTGTGGACTCACCGGAGCTCTAGCGAGCTCCGGCGAGCCATTCTTGAGTTTCATCCTCCAAAAATTGCTAAGTAGCTCCAGAATAGTAAAATAAGGATTACTGATTATTTTGAGGATATTTGCTTGAGGATTTAGCCACTGGAGCTGAAGAAGTAACTTCATCTTCTCCAACTTCGGCAGAGTTGGAGAAGTTTGTTAGGAAAGATCTGAAGAGCATTTAATGAGCTCAGAAGCTTCAGTACAAAGCACTGAAGCTATTTAAATCCTCAGAACATTGTAACAACCTTCCAATAATTCTATCGAACAAACATGTTTTTCAGTTCAGCCGGCGAGCCTGTAACCCTAGGAATCAAAGTTAGAACAACTTCTTGAAGATCTGAATAAGTTCTATATGATAAGAAGACTCTATTTCAGGCATTAATTTCTTGGGGGAAGATTTTGAACAGATAGTCAATTTTTGACCTTCCATAGTCAAACATGAGTCTATTAATGGAGTTCTGAGCTCGAATTGAGATTTTAAGGAGTGAAAATTATTTCTGGGATCTTATTTGATGATCTGAAAGTGATTAAAGTAAGCTCAGATGATTTACTTAGTGAAGATTTAGTTTCTGCCAATTTGGGTTACTTTCAAACCCAAAACAACAGGAGAAGTATTTTGATGAAATTTAAACTTAAAACCTACGCAGATTGATCTATTATAACCCTTAGAATTAATCTAAATTGATTAGAAACACTTTAATGTGTCTGTTGCACATATTGATGTCTAAAAAATCAAACTCTGAAGCTATCATAGAAGTGAAGAGCTTCTCTGCAGGTCCTGAAGGTCTTGAGAACTTAAAACCTATTCTAACAAATGTGGAATTACTTGTCTAACCTGTACAGACTTTTTAATAAAAGGGAGAAGTCCATCTGAGGACTCTCCTGACTTAATTTCACTTCCAAGCCAGTAAAAAACCTGTAGGAACCCCTGATTTCATATTTTAAATTGAAAAGGAAAATATCATTAAAACCTTAAATTGACCCTGTAATTGTGTAGATTACCCTTAGAGATTTCCAACAAACTTGAAATCACTCAATTTGAAGTTCTGGGTAGAAAGTTATGAACAATTGAATTCAGGTCTAGAATGGGTAGGATAGTCCCACCTCTGTTGTTCATGAGTGCGCACCTGGGGATAAAAGTAATTCGTTTCTCTGGCTATGCAGTCGTCAGCGCTCGACGCACCGGGTACTGATTCCATCTGATCTGAGCATTGCATGTGTGTGTGTGTGCAGGCTTATGCCAGCGGGTGTGCGCCCTTGGGGGCATGTGAATGAGATTGTGCCCTGGAAGGGCGAGAGTGGCCTAGGAGGCCAGGTTGAGCCGAAATGGCTCAAGACTGTGAACCGATAAAAATGAACCAAAAATGAACCTAATTGAGATTAGGCGAGGACCAAGTAGGGTCTGGTCCTACCCTGGTGTCAGGGTGCTGTGTATCCTTGAAAGGACCTTGTTGCAAATAAAATAACTTTTGGTTAAAAAAGTAAAAAAAGCTCGATTCAACTGAAGCACTTAAGGAAAAAGGAGAAGTCAATGGTTAAAAAGCTATGTGTTCAAGCTGAAAGGTTAAGAAAAGAAAAGGCACAGGCACTAAGAAAGGAGAAGAGACTAAGGAACAAAAGGAGAAAAATTAAGGGAAGAAGAGAAGGCAGGAGAAGACTAAGGGAAAAAGAATAAGAGACAGGAAGAGAAGAAGGCACGAACAACAGAAGAAAAAGAGTTCGAAAGATAAGGAAGAAAATAAGAGAGAAGGACATGAGAGGCTGAAGAGATAAATGAAAATAAATGAACTTTTCTTGCGTCATTATCATTTTGTTCTTAATTGTAAAAAGGCATGTTTTTATAGAATAACTTTTAATTGCCTTAATTTCTTAGAATGAAATTGAATTGAAAAACTAGCATGTTTACTAGTTAATAAAGTAGATCATTTTGAGTAAATATGTTTCATATGGAATTTTGTATATTCTTTATAGTTTAAATATTTTGATAAAATTCATGTTTTAAAAATCAACTTAGTTATACCTCCTAAACTTATAGAGAAATAAAAGAAAATTGGTGAATTTGGAGGAAATTATTATACCTCCCAGTGAACAACCTGTACACAACCAGTAAAAATTTCTAACATGTTAGGTTAATTCGACCCTATACTACACAATCGACACAAGTTCGAGTTAACCTAAGTGATTTCTTCTACTCTTAATTAAGTGAAATTAACTTAATTACTGAGTTGAGTGAAAATGCACGCATCATTTTAATGGTGCCGTTGCCGGAAAGGAAATATTTTGACTCACTAAAATTTAAAAGGATTAATTGTTTAATTAGGAGGTACTTTGTAAATATTGTTGTTTTTACTAACTTTTGTTCTAATTAGTTTGTTTTTTTTTTATTTTCTATCTTCTTTTCAGGTTTACCTCTACGGATAATCTCAGGAGAAGGTGGGAAACTGTTTAGCTATTTTTGTTTTGTAAGTATTTCTTTATCTTTTGTTTTGTTGCATTTAAAAATAAAAAAATACAAAAATACATCTTTTCTGACTAGTAGCAGCATAAACATAGGCATACACTCTTAGGAGTGCATTTCCTGCTAGTATTAAGAGCGATCTGACTCGGGGAATTTTTAAATTTTTTTCTCGCATCAGTGGGAAAACATGAGAAAACCCGCGTAGATCCCTGTCCTCTGAGAATTAAAAAGACCACATATTTTTGTTTGAAAAGATATAAAAAGCGGCCATTGTAGTTTAATTGATATATTTTTGAAAAAGACTAACTAAAAAGAGAAAGTAAAATTGTTGACTTAAATCTGTTTGTAGAATGCATGCGGGTTTTTATATTGATATCGTCTGTTGCATGCTATCGTGCACACAACGTGATCACTAGAGTCACACGAGTCTATTTTTTCTATCTCTCTTCTTTGCACCTCTTAGGGCTTTGGCCGAAGATCAACAAGTCTATCTCACTACTAGAGCCCCGGGGAGCCAGTAGTGAGCGGTCTCGATCCTAGACCTTAGACCTTTGAGCTTTAAGGTACGCACCTGCGTAGTCACAAATTAGGAGGCATATTTTGATATTGTTACTCTATTTGTTTGCGTCAAATGACTTTGTGTATCCTAGGAATTTCTTCTTTGCTTTGAAAGAAGAGCAAAACCTGGGTCTTTTACGTTGTTTTGTGGGTTTTTTGTGCCGCTGTTTTCTTATCGGTGGTGTGCGTGTGCCTTTGCACATTATTTTCCGTTTATGGATGGGAGGCGATCCTTGCATCTGCCTCTTGCACCACCATTGACAGGTGATCTTAGGCCGGTTGTAGATAAGCAACCAATGGTTTTCCCGTCTGATCCATCTACTTCTATGGATCCAATGCAGAATCTTAATCGTGAGATCCCTTCTTCTTCTGGTTAGGGGGAGATGCCGCCTTTTGATATTCATGAGGCGCTCCTGAACCAGAACCTTAGGATGCTAGAACAAACAAGACATCAATTTATTAACAACAGCCTTAAATAATTTACAAACTTTACAAACCTATTCTTCACCTCAACCTAAGGTTGGTTTTGAAAATCCTGATTTACCAATCAATCATCCAAGGCCTCTACTTAGAGATTATTATAACCCATCTAATGCACAAGTAGAGACTAATGTTAGGATTCCTATTGGGGAAAATGATCCAGAATTAAAGCCAAATATTATAGGTTTAATCCCCCACTTTCACGGATTTGCATCTGAGGATCCATTTCAATATAATGAAGATCTTAAAAATTTATCCCAAACTCTTGGTCCTAGAAATCAAAATAGGGAAATCCTACTAATGAAAATGTTCTCTTTTAGCCTTAAAGATAAAGCAGCTTATTGGTATAGAACTATAGCAAGACCAATCTCAACTTGGGCTGAACTTGAATCCGCATTTTTGAAGAAATTCTTTCCAATTGGTCGAACCAATGCTTTAAGGCGAGCTATTACTACTTTCAATCAAAATCAAGAAGAACCAATTCATGAAGCATGGGAACGTTTTCATGAATTGCAAAGGAAATGCCCACATCATGACATCCCTCGTTGGCAACTCATGCATATATTTTATTATATTTTACAAGAGGGCATTCGCAATCTAGTCGATGCCTCTTGTGGAGGGAATTTTCTAAATCACGACGTAGAATCCTCTTCAAAATTATTTGAAGGGATGGCGTAAAACTCGATCAACAATGCATCAATGTCACAATTTTTGCAGGGAGCAAATATGAATCACCAAAATCCGCATAAGGGCATTCACGAGATCGGTAATCCATCCAGTTCAAAGGATTTAGAGATTATTGCAAAAAAACTGGACAAAGTAGATATCATAGCAAAGCATCTCGACAAGGTTAGAAACACAACGAGGGATTTACCTCTACTTGCTACGAATCCCACGTATTTACCTGTTTCACAAATTCCCGCGGGGATGGAATTTGTGAATAATTTGGATTCTAGAGATCCATCTTCCTTGAGTTTTCTATCTATTCCTTCACCAACCCAAGGAGGGACCTTTGTCCCACAATCTTACCCGCCCTTTTCCCCACCCTTAACTGTTGCAGACAACACGCCATATCTTTTAGGATTAAACGCCATTTAGGAAAATATTCCAAGACCAAACCCATATTCAAATTCCTATAATCCTAGTTGGAGAAGGCACCCAAATTTTTCTTGGGTTGATCTGAATCAAAATCAACGACCATCATATCAAAATCAGACCCATTTTAATCCACCTCCTTTGCCTCCTCAGCAATCAAATTTAAGGCCTAGCCCGATGAGTATGCAAAATTACTCTAGGCCTATTAGAGATACATAGCTAGACCAGATTTTAAGAGTTGTGTCAAAGAGTCAGTGACAAAATGCTGAAGCTCTCGCTGAGATCCATAGGCAATGTAAGGTAGAGTTGGTTGATTTACGAAATCAAATCACGCTTTTGGCTAAGTCCCGTCAGCCAGGTACTCTTCCATCTCGGCCAATTCTGAATCCTAGGAATCTGCCAAATCCTAGGCAAAATCAAGGCTAAGTCCACTTCATTAATCAGGCCTTTGATTCTAATCATAATTCGTCCTCTACATTACCTGAAAATAACCCATCAAACTTGCATCAACAACCTATTTTGTGTCAAAATGACCCACCTATTATTGAGAACCAAAACTGATTTTGCTAATCTTCTAAACTTGGTGGAAACATTTTTGAATTGCCATAATCTTAAACGTTCTATATCTCAACCTAAGTCAGATTTGATCTTCATAAGATTTACTCTAATCTTTTGGAGATTTTCACGAGAATATGGTTTTAGGATCTGTGAGATCTATTCTAAGCAATTTCAGGATGAGTTTTGATTGGGTGGTTTAATCTGTTTTCTATTTTTTTTATCTAATTCTTTGATAACTCTGTTTTTACCATATACCAATTCTTTTTAGGAGTTCTTTACTAGGGTTTATGCCTAGCTGAAGGCGTAAAACTTAGCACTTATACATATCTGTTTCTTATTTTTATTTTTTTTGATTTTTTTATACACTTACTTTTAAAATTTCACTGCATATCATATTGATTACCTTCATTGAGTCCGACTGACCACTCTGACCTTTTGTTAGACACGAAATCGTTCGCACAGAGATTTTTAATCTCCTCTATTCGACTCCTTCCTTCACCCTATACTAAATGAAGTGTAATATTTTTCACTCTTCTTACAATAAGGACATTGCAAAATTTTGGCTTGGCGGGTGTTGAAGTGAAATTTTTACTTTAAGTGTTGGTTAAAAAAATGTAAAAACACATAAAAATTAAATATCCATGAAATTTAAAAAAATAGAAAATCTAAAAATGATAAAAAAATTTTAAAAAATCAAAAACTTCATAAAAATTAGAAAAAATCTTATATACATAAAAATAAAAATATATAAATACAAAAATTTGAAAAGAAATTCATAAAAATAATAAGAGGGGAATATTCATTATTAATAAAGAAGAAAAGAAGAATATAAGTATATATATATAATTAAGAGTTTAATTTTCTTTTAGGTCAATAGTTTAAAATGTGTATAGAATATATATAAGTATTTAAGAGCATTCAATTCTTAATTAGATTTTTACTTAAACATTTTGTAAAAACACATTTTTAAAATAGGATTTTATTTGAATTAGGAATCTTTTAAATCTTTTAAAGATTTGTTTTTCTATTCTTACTTGAATTAAGAAACTAAGTGTGTTAAGATTTTAAACTTAAGTTTTGGAATTGAATTATAACTTTTTAATCAATTAGATTAAGTAATCCTTTTGATTTTTGAAATTTTGATTTTATCATAAATTTAAGTAAAAATCCAGATATTCAGAGTTAATTAAGTAGAGAGATGGTAGAATTTTAGTTTACAAAACTTACAAGCTAGAGATAAATAATTAGACTTGGTAAATTTTGTCTTGACGGATTCTATAGGAGGAAACTAAGAATTTGAAGAACCTAAGAGTAAAGGGCTTTGTTGTCCAAGCCCTGGTTTGAGAGCTAAGTAACCTAAACATCTAAAACTCACTCACAAAGAATTGTCTTGTTGACATCTGAGACCGTGAAAACATAGAGGTTAAGAGATCAATTCTGAATCCTCTTTAGTCCAAGGATTTTCGTGGGGCGGTTCTTGAAAGGGTTAAAAGGAAGGGAGAGCCCCATAAAGACCCCTACACAGTAGGTTGTCCCCATAGGTTATAGGATTTCCTGCACCTGATCTTCCTTATCACTGCGGTTCCAAGTAGACTAGAATGTATGAATTGAGACCTTAAGTCCACCAATTTTATTCCTATTTTCTGCATTAGATTTCACTTGATTTAGATGTTAATTCAAATTGTGACCTAATTTGGTGGTTGATTGGCCCACAAGGTAAGTCAATTTCACCTAATCTGCCCTAAAAGATGAAGAATGAAATCTAGGTCATGACCCAAAGATCACCCTAATTTGACACTCAGGTTATTAGGTCCACAATTTTAGGGTTCAAGTGGATTTAGAGCCTGATTTAGGATTCTTTTGATTAAATCTTCTCAAGAAAGGGTTTGGGTAGCGCACAAATGTGGGTGGGTTAATTTCCTTTGATTCAGGCAAGTGTGAACTAACACTTCAAATTTCTAGAGCAGAAACCCTAATTGGCTCTATTTCAAGTCCAATTTGATCTTTAAATGTACACCTTGAGCTTCAAACAAGAAGGTGAATAGTCCAAGATGATCAGAAATTAAGCGTAAATCCCTAGTAGGTACAGGAAATCAAGGTAGGGATCTCTAAACAGAATCGTCTCAACTCCAATCTGATATTGGATCGAAATTGCAAATCAGGAAACTTGCCTTTTAAGTGATGGTTACTAAGAAAGTAAGGCAAATGAATCCTAATTAATTTTGTTTCCTTTTTCTCTCTTCCAAAACATTAAGAGGTTGACTTGGGAACAAGAGAAAGTTACCTGCCCCAGGAGTGGTTGATTTGTGCAGAAGATCTCTTCGTGATTTACCACGCAAAATCACAAGCAAAGCAAATAGGGAAATTTAGTGCATAGATAAAAATCAAGAAAGATAAGACTAATATGTAAATTATACATTGTCCCCAGCAACGACACTAAAATGTTTGATGTGCGAAAGAGGAGATTTAAATATGCGTTCGTTGTAGCAAAGCCTCCATCACATGAAAACAAATAAATTTATAACTCAGAATCAAAGAAGATTCCGAGGTGAAACATAGGGAGCAAATATGGAATTCATACATTAATTTCATTCAGAATCAATGAGCACAAGTAATAATAAATATGCAATGAATAAGTATGATCAAATTATCATTCAATGAAGCTCACAATATCATGGAGTCAAAAAGCAAAGAGAATCAAAACAATGGTTATTTGAATCAACACATATTCTCATAATTAAGCATGCATTCAATATTTCAAATCAGAATTCAATCTTAACCATAGTACTTAAATAATGCAACAGTGCTATCAACCAAATCAGACGAAGGCTTTTTCTTCCAGATGACTTAAATGTCTCAGGCACAAGTCTTTCAGGAAGCCTTTCTCTTCTTTCTTTTCTTCAGCTTCCCTTCTCTTTCGAAGACCTCATCTTTCTTCTTTAGCTTGTTTCCCTCACAAAGCCTTCCCTTCTTTTCTTCTTCACACGCCTTCTCTTTTCTTCCTTAAGCACGACTCTTCTTCTTCTTATTCTTCAAAGCTTCCTTCTTCTTCTTCATTCCTTCTTTACAAGCCTTCTATTTTCCTTCGCAAGCTTTCCCTTTCTTCTCCTTCATAGCACAGGGGACCCACTCCTTCAGTGACCAAGTGTCGCATAGGGCACAAGTCTCAGAGAGTAAAATGCCCTACCCTCTCACAATTCCTCCTCCTTTTCTCTCTCACAGACCCAGGGTATAGTCGGATCCGATCATGGGTATTTGAGTCTCAAAAAGTGTCCAGGGTCACTAGGCATGTGTGGTGACTGAGGAGTGAGCATTGGTGGGTTGGTGGATGTGACGGTGATGACGGACCTGACCCCTTAGTGTCTTGGGTGAAAAATTCATAGCACAAAATCAATTTAAGTGTGAGCGCATGCCTTTCACTACACGAGGTGGGACTATCTTCGTCCCACTCCTACGTACAACAGCAGAGGAGATTTCATCAAATTGAAGGTGACGTCGCAGTCGTGGTGTCCAATTGAGGGTCTGGAGGGATGCTAGGAATAGTTGCGCACGGCCTGCAAGTGGATTCAAGGGCAAATGTGGCCAGAGGACAATGGACATCGTTAGAGATAATGGCGGCAATGGTGGACAACCGACAAGTACTTGAAACATAAGCTATGGCCTCACGGCCACTTTAAAATACCTCAGGAGGATTGCTAGGTGTTGGCGAATGTGGTCATGGTGGTTTCTTGGCATGGGCTATGTGTGGTGGTCGGACGATGTCAAGGATGGAGTGTGGTGAAGGGTGTGTTCGGTGTGGCATTGTAGGGGGTATTTGGTGGAATTGAATGATGGGTTTTGAAGGAGAGAGTACAGCAATGCTTATGGGGGTCGGGAAGACGGTGGCGTGGAAGGCATATTGGTGGTCGAAATGAGATTTTAATGTGGGGGAAAGAGAGTTTAGGGGAAGAGGAAGGAAGAGAGCCTAGGTTTAATGGTCAAAAGGGTAGGAGGGCGTCGGCTGTGATTGGCCAGTCGCTGGGAAGATGAAGTTCTCCGATGAGAGGGCGACGAGGAAAGAGAGGGTCAAGGAAGAGAGCTCACCTTAGCTGGTCAGAGGAGGCTAGAGGCAGAAGATTTTTGGCAAAGAGATGCGGCCAAACCAAGGTAAGGAAGAGTTGTTGTACTCTTTACTGAGCTTCAGGGAGAGCTCCAAAATAGGAAGGAGCTCTGATTAGCTTAGGACTCAAGAAGGCACCAATTGATTTCGTGCATTCTCATGCACGAGTTAGAAGGATTTAGGAGTTAAGAACAATCCCAGTGATTCTCTTAAGTGTAAACATCAATCCCACCAATTTTGGTTGGATCTAGCATTGATTCGAGTGGAATTTGGCTTGGTCAAAGCCTGCCTAGTGGTCGGTTGACCTCCAATGGTGGCAGGGACCTACGTGGAAAGAAGACAACAAACCTAGGTGGCTTTTTGCATAGATTTTGAAAGCTAGGGGTGTATGAGAGAGAAAGAGTCAAACTAGACAAAAGTGCAAACTAGGTCAAGATGAACTTTGATTGGGCCCAAATTTTGGTACAAACCTAACTTGGACCCAAGGAATCTGATGGTGAAGTTAGATTTAAGTTTTGACCAAGTTTGACTAGGTAATTTATATATAAACCCAAATTAGGGTAACTTTCCATCTAAGACTGTTCTTGGTCAAAATACATCCAGATGGTCAAACCAATGTTACCAAACTTTATGGGCTATTTTTATATGAATTTTAGAAGGTTTAAATGGAATTTATCCTGACCAGAACCTCTATTATTTAAGCGGGTCTGAAATTAGGGTTTTCGGTTTTGAATCAGTCTCGAAGTGCATGAAAGCCCATTTCTGTCTACATGGACCCTCTTGTTAGTCATTAATGAACATTTAACCTTAGATTAACCCCTAGAAAACCCCATGATTATTCTGCATTCATGATATGCTATTAAAACTATAAATTTAACCCTATTTTTATGCCCTCTTCTAAAAAAGGATATTTAGTGAATTACGACTCTCTGGTGATTATGTAGGAGCATTTGTCCCTTGGTTGTGACTAATTAAAGCTAGCTATGACGCATGATGATGTTATCATCAATTAATATCCTCTGGAACCAACATTTTGTTGCAATATTGATAAATCAATCAGATATCAGGCAACTGGCGATTTTATTTCATCGTAAATAATGTCATTACAATGATTCTCGAGGAAAGCTTGTACATGAATGACGTGCCTTCGTGCGTGTGTGTTAAGAGGTGTCGTTATAGTTGCACTTGATACGTCGATTTTAAAAGAAGTAAACGGAGGTGAGTCCGAGTGTCGATCTCAGGGAGGCATGGAAATCGGATTTTGTTTACCACTTATTGTCACGAAAAAGGCGGAGTTATGCTTGCGAAAGAGACGGTTTTGAAAAGTGAGAGATAGAGGGAGAGTTTAGAGTTAGAAAGCTCTTGGTTTTGATCATGCACTTTAAACAGAAATTAAAATGGCAACTAAATGGAAAATAATTTCATTAAACATGCATTCATAGTTCATGGTTTACAACATTAAATACATGCTTCAACAAAAGTAAATGAAAGCTTAAAAGAGAGAGAGAGAGGTAGAGAGAGAGTGGAGAGCGACGAGGCAGCCACGGCGGTGGAGGCTCCGTCGGTGGCTCGTCGTCTCCGGCGATTACAAGAGTGCCTAAAACTAGCTAGGAGAGGAGTGGAGTAGTTGCAAGTGGGAGAGGATGCCTTGAATGGTGGTAGAAGGGGGTTTAAATAGAGTTAAGGGCCTCCTAGAAGAAGAATGTGCTTTAGCGACATCTAGAACATCGCTAAAACCGCTTCCAGATACGTCGGTGAAGGCCTTCTACCGCCGGTCAGCCGCCAGCCCCCTCTCTCTCTCCAAGAGCGATCCGTGGATGATGAACGAGAGCCGTCCGATCGAAGATCGGACGGCTGAGATCCTCCCACGCCCATGCTGAGATCATGCTTCGGGCGCGCGTGCGAGCGCGCATTTTCGCCCGACGTGCGCGCGCGTGTGGGCGCTCGGGCGCTGTCGTCGCGCCGCGTGGTGTAATCCTGACCTCCCGCTGCTGATCGGGCGGCTCAATTTCGCCGCGCCCTTCGCTCGAGCTTGATTTCCGCTCTGCTCGATTCGAACGCACGTCGCTGCGACGCGGGCGTGCGCGCTAACCGTTGCGCCACGCCCGCGCTTTGTCGCGGCGACCGCGGGCGAGCGCGCGGATCTCGGCCGTTCGATCGAAGATCAATGGCCGAGATTCGTTCTTGGCTGGCTTGAGGGCGAGCGAGCAGTGGTGCTGGGGTGACGTGGCACTTTCTGGGCCGTTGATCTCCCAATCAACGGTCAGAATTTCTTGGGCCCATTGTGGGAGCTCCGGATGTCGGATTTGGCTGATCTTGAGTCCGTTGGACTCCGTTCGTCGTTTTGAATCCATCCATGCGGTCCGATTGCTCATCTGAGGCCTGCTTTGACACATGCTTTACACAAATGGCCATTAATGCAGGTTATAAGCAATCTTGGTACTTGATGCATGCAATGCTCCTATTCTACTTTATGTTGTGCCTTTTATTCTAAAGATGGGTCATATTCAACCTAATTACTACCCCCTTGCGTGGTGTTATCATACCCCCATGCTTACTCCTTGATAGTCCCTAGCAAGGTTTATTCTAGCCTTTATTTCTTTGGAGAATTCAAGAAGTAATTACCTAGGCACTTCGTTTCTCGTCAATAAGAGGAAATATACAAAGATCTTAATCTACAAAAACTAAGCAGCGCCCGGGTGTCTTCCAAAATAAGAATCGTCCGAATACTTGCTTTGTATATATAACTATACATATGTATACGTATATATCTATATATGTCTTTTTAGAATTTTCGGAATTCAGTGTGGGTTGGTAACTTTTTACGGCTACCCAACCCACCCAAAACTCGGTCAAAACCCTAAGTGCTAAGCATCTTGGTGTGAATGTTGTGATAGACTCACTTAACGGTAATTGAGACAGACTTTGAGTTTCTACGCCCTAGGTGACCGGAAAAGAAAATAAATTTTTGCCTGAAGGTGTATTTGTTCGATTGGTAGCTTTTTCCCTACGTTCATTTTATTTGGGGTCAACACAAGGATTTTCCAGTGTATATCTCCCCGGCTTGTACTACTTCCCTACTTCGTCGTTAGGTGTTTTGGTCTTTTTTTGTGCAATTATTGAGCTAGGCTCTGGACAACCGACCAATGGGCTATTACCCACGATCACTTGCCAGCCATACTTGTGCGATGAAGTGTGGTTTATTTTCTTTTCTTTTCTTTTCTTTTCTCTTTTTTTTTTTTTCGTAGGTGGCTTCCCTAATCTCAAATGTACCTAGAGGCAGCGAAAAAGAAATGGCTTGTGGCTGGGTTCTGGACAACCTGCCAATGGACTGTTACCCACGACAACTTGCCAGCCATACCACCCTAGAGAGTTCATTAGCTACCCAATTTCTGTCAAAATCTCCGAGAAGTGAGTCTGTGCAAAAATGTGTGTAGATGCTTAGACTCAAAGTTTTCCTGAGTTAGAGGGTGAGTTGATAAGTCGTATACTTATTACCTTATTTATTAGGTGGATTAGAATAGCTTAAAGTTGCAAGGATTCGCCGCTAAATCCATATTTTAATGGACACCGGGGCTAATTAAGCCTGAAGGCCTGAAAAGTCTAAGTGTTTAAGTTCTTTTTGTATTATTTCCCACTATTGACAAGTTTCTAATGCCTACGTTTTTTCTTCCTAAATTTAATTTTTTTTTAATCAATTAATTTATTCATTCAGACTGATTAATTAAGCTCAGGATTATGCAATTTACCATCCCCCCATGCTTAAGTTGGACAATGTCCTCATTGGCAGATGCATGGATGCAGAAGCGTTCAAAAAGATAGTACCTGAGTGACGTAAACTACCAGATCAGTCTGAATCCGCTGGGTTGCCTCCCAGGAAGCGCTGAGTTTAACGCCTCCAGCTGGGCGGTGCTTGGTGTCAGCCCTCAACAAGCGTAACACTTTCCTTGGGGGGTACCTGGGCCAGGAAATGCTTCAATCTTTGACCATTGACTGTAAAGGTGTGCCCGGTATTAAGATCGGCGATTTCGACTGCCCCATTGGAATAGGGCTTGACCACCCAAAATGGTCCTGTCCATTTGGACCTAAGTTTCCCTGGGAAGAGTTTCAGGCGTGCATCAAATAGCCAGACTTGTTGGTTTGGATCAAAGGTTTTCCTATGAATGAGTCGATCGTGGACGGCTTTCATTTTCTCCTTATATAGCCGACTATTGTCAAAGGCGTCTCGACGAATTTCTTCAAGCTCAGATAATTGAAGAGTCCTTTGCGCACCAGCTAACTGGGGATCCATGTTACATTGCTTAACAGCCGAGTAAGCCCGGTGTTCCAATTCGACAGGGAGATGGCAAGCTTTGCCAAAGACCAAGCGGTAAGGTGACATGCCTATCGGGGTCTTAAAAGCGATCCTGTATGCCCACAGGGCATCATCAAGTCGTGTGGACCAGTCTTTTCTATCAGGTCGCACAGTCTTCTGTAAAATGTTCTTGATTTATTTGTTTGAGACCTCAGTCTGCCCATTTGTTTGTGGATGATACGGGGTGGCAATGCGGTGGTTTACCCCGTATTTTCTAAGTAGGGCACGGAACTGGGAATGGATAAAATGGCTTCCACCATCACTGATCATGGCCTTGGGTATTCCAAATCGGGAAAAGATGTTCTTCTTTACAAAGTCCATGACCGTCTTGTGATCGCATCGTCGGATGGAGACGGCTTCAATCCATTTGGAAACATAGTCTACCGAGACCAGGATATACTCGAAGCCGTTGGATGGTGGAAAGGGGCCCATAAAATCGATACCCCAAACGTCGAAAATTTCAACAATCAAAATGGGCTGAAGGGGCATCATATCTTTTTTGGTCATTGTCCCTAGTGTTTGGCATCGTGAGCAAGTCTTGGCAAAGATGTGTGCATCCTTGAATAGGTACGGCCAATAAAATCCAGACTGCAAAACTTTTGCAGCTGTTTTCTTGCTAGAGAAATGGCCGCCACACTCTTGGTCATGACAAAAGGAAAGCACACTCTGAACTTCGTCTTTGGGGAGGCACCTCCTGATGATCTGATCAGCACAGAGGCGAAACAGCATGGGATCATCCCAGAAATAGTGCTTGGCCTCAGCCAAGAACCTGTCCTGTTGCTGTCTGGACCAGCTGTGCGGGGTTTGTCCTATAACCAGGTAGTTGACATAGTCAGCATACCATGGCATTTTCTTGTCTTGCACGGCTAGGATGTGTTCATCAGGGAAGGTATCAGATAGAGGTAGGGAGGGTCCAATGTGGTCTGGATGAAGTCTTGACAGGTGGTCAGCCACCACATTTTTCGGTCCGGCCTTGTCTCGGATTTCCAGGTCGAATTCCTGCAAAAGCAGGATCCATCTGATGAGCCTGGGTTTTGCGTCCTTTTTGGCCAACAGGTGCCGGATGGCTGAATGGTCGGTGTAGATAGTCACGTGGGATCCCAGCAAGTATGATCGGAATTTTTCCAGTCCAAAGACTACAGCGAGCAACTCTTTTTCTGTGACCGTATAATTACGTTGGGCCTCGTCCAACGTTTTGCTCGCGTAGTAGATCACCATGGGCTTCTTGTCTTGCCTTTGTCCCAGGACAGCGCCTATGGCAAAATCTGATGCGTCACACATAATCTCAAAATCCTGGGACCAGTCTGGGGGTTGAAGTACAGGTGCGGTGGAGACTAAGTCCCGAAGGGTATGACAAGCCTGGGTGCAATCAGGAGACATGTGGAAAGTGGCATCGTTGGCTAGAAGGTCGGTCAAGGGTTTGGAAAGTTTGGAAAAGTCTTTGATGAACCTTCAGTAGAAGCCAACATGTCCTAGGAAAGAGCGAATCTGTCGAACCGAACTAGGTGGAGGAAGTTTGGAAATTAAATCAACCTTAGCTCGATCTACCTCGATGCCCCTATGCGAAACGATGTGTCCGAGGACAATTCCTTCTTGAACCATAAAATGGCTCTTTTCCCAACTTAACACCAAGTTAACCTCGATACATCGTTTCAGGATTTTCTCCAAGTTGCTCAAACAATGGTCGAATGAATTCCCGAATACAGAGAAATCATCCATAAAGACCTCCAAGTATTCACCCACCATTTCTGAAAAAATGGCTAGCATGCAACGCTGGAAGGTCGTGGGTGCGTTGCATAACCCGAACGGCATTCGACGGAATGCAAACGTGCCATATGGGCAAGTGAATGTGGTCTTTTCCTGATCTTCCGGAGCAATTGCGACTTGGTTATATCCTGAATATCCATCCAGGAAGCAAAAATACTTCTGCCCTGCCAATCTTTCAAGGATTTGGTCAATGAATGGCAAGGGGAAGTGGTCCTTCTTAGTGGCTTCATTAAGCTTCCTATAATCAATACACACCCGCCATGCGGTGGTGGTGCGAGTGGGGATGGATTCGCCATGATCATTAGTGACAACGGTGAGCCTAGCCTTCTTTGGAACCACTTGAGTGGGGCTCACCCAAGGGCTATCAGAGATAGGGTAGATGATGTCGGCGTCGAGACACTTGATAATTTCTTTTTTAACGACGTCCCGCATGTTAGGGTTTAACCATCTCTGCATCTAGCGGGAAGGTCGGGCCCCGTCTTCCAAGTAAATCTTGTGGGTGCAATAGGTGGGGCTAATTCCTCTTAGATCTGAGATGGTCCAACCAATGGCGGCCCGATGTTCTGAAAGAGTTGCAGTCAACCTTAGTTCCTGATCCTTGGTTAGATGGGAATTAATAATCACTGGGAAGGTCTGGCCAGGTCCCAAGAAGACGTACTTGAGATTCTTGAGCAATGGTTTAAGTTCAGGTGCGGGTGGGACCACAGTCGATGGGAATGGAAAGGGTGGTAGTTGATCAACATCGATTTCTTCAAATGGTGTCATGTGATGATACTCAGCCTTAAAGAGGTCCACAGGTAATGATGGTGACGAGTCAGAACTACGGGTTTGGTGGTCTGAGACAGAACTGAGGGTAAGGCATTCCTCGATTAAAGTTTCCACGGGATCATGTTCCTCAATGTAATCACAATCAAAAGACTTTGTTGCCCGGAAGATATCCATTTGCATTTTCCTATCTCCGAAGGCGATTTCCATACATCCCGTGTCGCAATCGATGTTTGCTTTAGCCGTATCTAAGAAAGGTCTGCCTAAGATTATGGGTGCGTTCTGTAATTTTTCAGGGACTTCCATGTCGAGCACCAAAAAGTCGACTGGGAAATAGAAGTCCTTGACCCATACAATCACGTCCTCGACAACCCCCTTCGGGGTTTTCACTGATCTATCCGCTAGCTGGATGGTGACAAGGGTTGGTGCCAGCTCCCCAAAACCAAATTGGTGGTACAAGGTTGTGGGAATTAGGTTGATAGAAGCACCTAGGTCCAGGAGCGCTCTATCAAATGTCATGTCCCCGATGTTGCAGGAAATCAGGGGTTCTCCTGGGTCAGTTCGTTTGAGTGGAAGGTTGCTTGATATCACGGAACTGGCTTGCTCAGAGAGTACAACCTTCCTAGGTGCTTGAGGTCTCGGCTTACGCTTAGGTGTATAGGCATCCTTTAAGAACTTGGCGTAAGCGGGGATGTGTTTGACAGCTTCTAGAAGGGGAATATTAAACTGTACTTGTTTAAAAATTTCCATCAGCTCCTCAGTTTCCACAGTATTCTTTTTCCTCTTGATTGTTTCCAAGGCCTCAGGATAAGGTGTCTGAATTGGTTCCATGTTTGGGTCCTTGGTTGGTGTTTCTTCTAAGTCGGGTAAAGTCTCGGGGAGAATCGGCCATTTGGGATCCTGGGTTTTGGTGCCGCTTCTCAAGGTCACTGCAGTCGCAGAGGCATTGGGCCATGGGGTGATCCTTGAGAAGATGAGGATGAAGAAGCGCCAAACCCAGGAGGTGTTTGTGGGGCCGGCTAGACCATATGAGCCTGCCCGGGGTTGCCTTGGAACCCTTGCGAATTGGGGCCTCTGTTAATTATGTTTCGCAGGTTTGGTTGCGGTTGGGAAGGTAGAGATCCTTGCTGTTTACAGTCCAAGAGTTGGCTTAACTATCCCTTTACCAAGGCCATTTCTTCCTGATGTTTTTGGTTCATGTCAGCCATCATCTTTATTAGGGTGTCCATTTGGTTTTGTGGGGGAGGGGCCGCCCTATTTTGGTTATATTGGGGTCTAACTGGTGGTCCTTGCTGATAGGGGGGCAAGTGTGGCTGTTGGTTTGGCCTGGGCTAGTTTTGGAATTGCGGTAGTTTCTGGTTTGTCCAACCAAAGTTGGGGTGATTACGCCAGCCGGTGTTGTAAGTGTTGGAGAAAGGGTCAGGTTTTGCATAACCTTGGACGACTTGCACATCTTCTAGAATAGCCAATGTTGATGAAGAAGGAAGGGAGTAATCAAGGGTCGAGGGAGCAAAGGTCCCTCCGTGGAACGTGGTTGGGGGTTGTTCCAGGTTCAGTTGGGTGAAGGGTTGGACCAGGTCAACATTATGTGCTCCCTTTGCTAGGGTGAAAGTCTGCAAGGGGTTCCTGGTCTGGTTTAGAAGCTCATCAATTTTCTTGTCCACCAATTCCACTCGATCCAACTTTTTGGCAATGATGTCCAAGTCAACCATTCTAGAATTTGCTTGCACCTCATTAATCCCACCACGGGGTTGACTAGACCTGTTAAACTAGCTCATGGAGGCATTGTTCAGCGAATTCTCGCTCATAGACTCAAAGTGCTCAAATGCGCTCTCCTCGTCTTTGTTTAGGAAGTTTCCCCCGCATGAGGCATCGACGAAGTTCCGTAGGTTGCTGTCCAGACCGTGGTAGAAGATCTGAGCCAATTCCCACCTTGGAACTTCGTGGTGTGGGCATTTCCTCAAAAGTTCATTGAATCTTTCCCACACCTCATGAAATTGTTCCCCACCCTGGAGTGTGAAGGTAGTGATAGCTCTTCTGAGGGCATTGGTCTTTCCTATGGGGAAGAATTTCTTTAAAAATGCATGCCTCAGTTCCTCCCAGGTGGTGATGGGTCTACCTAGGGTTCTAAGCCAATGAGAAGCCTTGTCTCTTAACGAGAAAGGGAAAATCTTGATTAGAACAATGTCAAGGCTAATGTTCCTAGGTTTTACTGTTCTTGCTATGCGGTCAAGATCTTCTAGGTGCTGAAAGGGGTCTTCATTTGAGCTTCCATGAAAGTGGCTCTGGATTAGACTTAATACATTAGGTTTTAGCTCAAAATCGTCTCCCCCTTCGGGGATCCTAAGGTGTGGCTCGACTCTAATGGCAGAAGGGTTATAGAAATCACGGAGGGGTCTTGGCTGGTCCTAAAATGGTGGTAAATCAAGTGGTGGTTGTCCTGGTATGTCATTGAAAGGTGGTGGTTGTTCTTGTGGGTTCTGTAACCGTTGTATGGGTTGCATGATGGTGTGGATTTGTTGTTGCTGAAGCTGATGGTTACCATTAATTTGAGCCTGGATGATAGCCATAGCATCTGGTGGGGGTTGATCTTCAGCCTCATCTACCCTAGGTTCAGCCATGTTTTCAACAGAATTACGTCGCCTAGATTCCTGCCCCAAAAGACACAATTCGGGATGCAGTGAGCGCCTCCCGTGCATACACTAGAGAAGAACAGGAGGGGATGCGGAGGGCGACAGATGCGAGAAATGTGTTTCAATCAAGCACGCAAGCCTAATCCTTATGGTGTATTCCTTAGGAGACCTAGAAATCTCACAAAGGGTGATTAAGTCCGTAAGCACTGGACTCCCCTTCTCAAGGCTAATCTGGCCAGGTTGATTACGAGGGGATTGCAGGGAAGGTTCTTCCTTTGGCTTGCGCCTCCGGTTCCATAGACCCCACAACCACGGTCGTTTGACACTGCCCCGCAGCCTAGTCACCAGATTCTACCAAGGGAATGAAAGCCAAGTGCCTAGCAGACAAAACCTCACCTTTTGAGACTTAACTCAGTCCTGCCTAGGGCACGTCTACTCAGTTTTAAAGGGCTAGGATAGTGCTTGTGCTTAGGGTGATGTGATGAGGCGTTGATTGGGGTGGTGCCTCTTAATGTTCCACTTTCAAAGTGTGTGCTTCTAGCAAAACATGATTTTCAAGCAAGGATTTGTTAAGATATAGTGTCTTTTAGTGTTTCATCCTTACTTGAGTACTTTTTAGGGTTGACGTGCCTTAATGTTTTCAAACAAGTTTCAGTGGGCACGTCAAGTTCTGCACACAACTTAGTGAAAGTAGATTTCCTCTTATTTTGTAGAGGCTCTAAAACCCTAGTGTACTAATCCTGATAATCGTGCAGCTTCTATTAGATGAGTCAGTTTTAGGGTTGAGTGGTGTGGCCCAGGTCAACTCACGGTGGCTTCGCAAACACCACTCAAGAGAAAGAGAAAAGAACACTCCAAGAATTTATCTAGCATATTAGAGTGTACATTTTTTTGTAGGGTGATGTGTTAAGAATGTGGGTCAAGCAATCATTCACCACGCCAATTTTTTTAGTTTTTATGATTTTTTTTTTTTTAGCTTTTTCACGCAAGCAAACAATGAGAGAGGGTACTCACTATCAGTCCTCGAGGCGCCTACTCCCTTGCTATCGTCGTGGAATGTGTCGCTTCGCCGTCCATGCGCCGAATTCCTGCAACCGTCAAGTAAAAAGGAAAATAGGGCATTAGACGATGTGAGAATGAGTGTGGAATGGAGGTGATAAAACAAATCCGTTGCCTCCCCGGCAACGGCACCAAAAACTGACGTGCCTTCGTGCGCGTGTGTTAAGAGGTGTCGTTATAGTTGCACTTGATACGTCGGTTTTAAAAGAAGTAAACGGACGTGAGTCCGAGTGTCGATCTCAGGGAGGCGTGGAAATCGGATTTTGTTTACCACTTATTGTCACAAAAAAGGCAGAGTTTTGCTTGCGAAAGAGACGGTTTTGAAAAGCGAGAGATAGAGAGAGAGCTTAGGGTTAGAAAGCTCTTGGTTTTGATCATGCACTTTAAACAGAAATTAAAATGGCAACTAAATGGAAAATAATTTCATTAAACATGCATTCGTAGTTCATGGTTTACAACATTAAATACATGCTTCAACAAAAGTAAATGAAAGCTTAAAAGAGAGAGAGAGAGAGGTAGAGAGAGAGTGGAGAGCGACGAGGCAGCCAGGGCGGTGGAGGAGGCTCCGTCGGCGGCTCGTCGTCTCCGGCGATTACAAGAGTGCCTAAAACTAGCTAGGAGAGGAGTGGAGTAGTTGCAAGTGGGAGAGGATGCCTTGAATGGTGGTAGAAGGGGGTTTAAATAGAGTTAAGGGCCTCCTAGAAGAAGAATGTGCTTTAGCGACATCCAGAACGTCGCTAAAACCTCTTCCAGATACGTCGGTGAAGGCCTTCTGCCGCCAGTCAGCAACCTGCCCCCTCTCTCTCTCCAAGCGCGATCCGTGGATGATGAACGAGAGCCGTCCGATCGAAGATCGGACGGCTGAGATCCTCCCGTGCCTGTGCTGAGATCACGCTTCGGGCGCGCGTGCACGTGTGCGTTTCCACCCAGCGTGCACACGCGTGGGCGCTCGGGCGCTGTCGTCGCGCCGCGTGGCGCAATCCTGACCGCCCGCTGCTGATCGGGCAGCTCAATTTCGCCGTGCCCTTCGCTCGCGCTTGATTTCAGCTCCGCGCGATTCGAACGCGCGTCGCTGCGACGCGGGCGTGTGCGCTAACTGTTGCGCCACGCCTGCGCTTTGTCGCGACGACCGCGGGCGAGCGCGCGGATCTCGGCCGTTCGATCGAAGATCAACGGCCGAGATTCGTTCTTGGCTGGCTTGAGGGCGAGCGAGCGGTGGTGCCGGGGTGACGTGGCGCTTTCTGGGCCGTTGATCTCCAGATCAACGGTCAGAATTTCTTAGGCCCATTGTGGGAGCTCCGGATGTCGGATTTGGCCAATCTTGAGTCTGTTGGACTCCGTTCATTGTTCTGTATCCATCCGTGCGGTTCGATTGCTCATCTGAGGCCTGCTTTGACACATGCTTTACACAAATGGCCATTAATGCAGTTTATAAGCAATCTTGGTACTTGATGCATGCAATGCTCCTATTCTACTTTATGTTGTGCCTTTTATTCTAAAGATGGGTCATATTCAACCTAATTACTACCCCCTTGCGTGGTGTTATCAATGAAAACTTGAAAATAGCAATTCTATCTAACAGAAAATTCATGCATGCATGGATCTAAGGAAGACTATGCTTGTTGTCGCAAGAGTGGAGGATACTACTATCACTAGCAGAAAATAATGCAGAAATTAAAACTATGAAGAACTAGCTCATAGAAAATAGGCATTGGAGGTGGTCTCCAATGGTTGTGTTGCCTGAGGTTGTGGGAAGGGAAAGAGGGACAACCAAGGTGGTTGGCCATCCTCTTGAAGGGGTGGTGGAGGTGCTCTAGCCCTTGGATGTGAAGGTGGTGATGATGGAAGTGATGGAGCTTGCTAATAGCGTGGAGAATGGAGGTGACATCCAAGAACTCGATGGGGTCATTTGGTCGTCCCCTTAGGTCCTTAAATATACTAAGGGAGAGACCCTCTAAAGAAGTATGGAGTTCTCTAGAGGAGCCTCCATCAAGGCCAACCACCCCATTTGAAATGGGTCTTCTTAGATCCACATTTCATGGGTGTGGTTGTGGACTCCTTGAAAGACTAAAAATAGTCTTCAAGGTGACTCCACTAGGTCAAGGTTCTAGAGGTCTCTTGAGTGGGTGGCTAGGTGTGTGTGTGTGGCAAGATGGTTTAGGTCGAGTACTATAGGTCTAGGTGGTTAGATTTAGGTAGGTTTCTAGATATTGGGTTATAAAACCTATTACTAAAGTGATAAGTGCAATTAAACTTATTACAAGTTTACTAGAGTGGATGTGTGTCTAATTGGGAGAGAAAGTTCCTAATTAGGTTAGGCTTGAGTTAATTAGACTCTCACTAAGTTCAATTAGACTTGTGTTGGTTGAGGTTTGATCTCAATTACACTATATGAGTCTAATTGACTAGGTGAACTGTGAATGAGTTAGATCCAACTCAATTAGGCTTGGTGAGAACATAATTAGGTTCTTAGGAAGGTCTTGGGATAGCGTACTAGGCTTAGGGTACCTTAATTTAGGTTCCCTAGGGTATAGAATTGGGTTTAGGGGCTTAGGAAATCAGGATCTAGGCTTGATTTCAAAATCAGCATCTAGAGAAGGGATCCAAGCATCTGATTTAGTGATCAGATGACTTATAATTCAAAATCAGAAGTCTAACTCTCTGTTCTGGATGTCCAATGTTGAATTAGGGTGAAGTTTAGGTTTTGTCTTGGAATTCTGCAGAAATTGGACATCTGACACCTTGTCTGGACATCTAATATTCTAGTAGAATTGGGTTCTGGTTCTGCAGGTGGTGTCTAAGGGTCCTAAACATCCAGCAACCTACTTGATCATCTAGATATGGGCTGGAAGATGCGTTTTAAGGCATTCTAAGCTAGGGTGACCTAATCTAAGGGTGGATAATGTTTAGGAAGGTCTTTAAGGCTTGCCTAAAGCTACGAATGGTCCTATGTTCTTCATAATTTAATTCCTACATTAAAATTTTACTAGTATGGTAGTATACCTCTTCCCTACATTATGTTTTCATCCTTATTCCAGGGCTTCTGCTCTATCTCTACTGCATCTTTGCTTCCTCCCTTATTCAGATTCAGCTCTAGGCCATCTTCTGAGCTTCTTATTGCCAACAATCCAAATAATGCACTAATTAGTACATTATAACATTATTTCATGAATATCTAGGTAAAGCAAAAAAGATGCAATGTATGCTATTTATGCATGAATTACACTACAATTATGATAAGTTCTAACTTAATTTCGGTCATTTAAGTCCTATGATTGCTCCGTAATCAATTGCATCTGAGCCTTTGTCTATTTGGACCAACTGGTGACAAGAAATGTTAGTGCAGTAACCACATTAACCTCTAGTGGTGCCTCGCCATGTAGGGTGTCCTAGGGGGTTCCATCCTTCTGGCCAACCAAGTAATTCAAGGGTTAGGTCAAGTAGCTAGGGTTAACAAAATTTGGACTAGCTCCAATAGGTTCAACCCTTTAGGGCTAGAATTTGATTGCTTGTATTGTGCACTCTTCTCTCTCCTATTCACTCTACATGTATGACATTCTTACATGTGTGCTTGGAACTAGATCACAAAATCCACAGTTGGTACCACCTCTGTACAGAGAACCAAGGAGGAGATTGATTATTGGTGAATCCACTTCTGCATCTGACTCTGACTCTGATCTTGATATGATGGCTAACCCAGCCAACCTGAATCAACCACCGAATCAGACGGACCCTCAAGTGCAGATCCAAAATCTCCAACACTAGTTGAATTAGTTCCAAAAGAACCATCAAACCCAAATGGATGAGCTACTTGACATTTCACAGATCCAACCAAGAAGGCCCTTGAGGGAATTTTACAACCCTTCCCAGTATCATCACCAACCTTATGTTAGGGTGCCACCTATAGAAAGTCAATTTGAGATAAAGAATTCCACTATACAACTCTTAACTCATTTTAAGGGAAAAAATGATGAAGACCCCTTTCAATTCCAAGAAGAGTTCATAGCTACTAGTGACACAATTAGAATCCCTAATCTACATGATAATGTGTTAAAATTGAAACTCTTCTCTTTTGCCCTAAAAGAAAAATCTAGTCATTGGTTTAGATCTATAGGAAGGCCTATTAACACATGGGAGGAGCTATCCAAAACCTTCTTAAAGAAAATTTTCCCAATCGAAAATACTAGTGCACTTAGAAGAGCTATCACCACCTTCTCCCATCACCCTAAAGAACCATTACATAAGGCTTGGGAAAGTTTCATGGATTTAATTAGGAAAAGCCTACATCATGAGGTTCCTAGATGGCAACTAGTATAAATCTCATATCATGAGCTTAACGATCATATGAGGAGCCTTGTGGATGCAGCCTGTGGAGGAAACTTTATGAGTAAGGATGGAAACAATGCTTTTGATTTATTTGACAATATGAGTGAGAATTTCATGAATAATGTTGTTGACGCGGTCTTGATTGTGTTTTAATAGTTAGTTACGTTGTAGTATATGTGATCAAGCGTTGTCAACAAATAAAGATTTATTACTCGAAAACCTAAGTATCCGAGGTCGAACACAGGGAGTAATTGGAATTTATTACTAATCTCAAGAATGTAATTGAACACTTAATTACTCAAAACTTAATTCAAAATATATAAATGCATGAGTTTAAAAGTCAATTATGGCAAAGAGAAGGAATTTGGACGTCTAATCATAGGATCAGACGTCTTAAAAGATGTTTCCCTTGTTCTTCTTCTGATTTTCTTCCTTTCTTCTTTGTGCTTCTTCTTTCTTCTCTGTAGTTGCCTTGCTTCTTTCTTCCTATTTTCCTCTGTCTTCTTCCTTGCTTCTTTCTTCTCCGGTAGTATCTTTCTCCTTTTCCCTGCGGGTCTTCTTCTCTTTGGCTCTGCTTTCTCTTCTTCTTCCTTCCTTGGTTCTGTTTCCCTTGCCTTCAGCTTCTCTTCTTCTTCTGCTTGTCTTTACCTTTCTTTACTTTTTCTTTCTTCTTTAGTTCCTCTTCTCTTTTTCCTTCTGCCTTGCCTTTCTATTTTTCCTTTGCGAGGGCTTCCTTCCTTCTTCTTTTCCTTTGCTAGTAGTGGCTAAGTGTCAGCTTCGCTTCTCCCTTCCCTGCACAAACCAAAGAGGAGCAAAACCTACCCCTCTGCCCACACCCGCATCTCTCTCTCTCTCTGTATATCACTCTTCAGCATGCTCTCCCAAAGCCGGGTAAACGGGTCGGGTCGCGCACCTAGGTCCAGGTGCACCGGCGTGGGTGTGGTGCGCGAGGAGTGCTCAGGAGGGTGTCAGGTCGGGTCGCCAGATCCATTTTGGTGAGCTCACGGATGAGGCGGTGAGTATAGGTGAGGGACATCACCCCATGTGCTTTCAGAGGCAACCAACCCAAAGCATAAATCAATTTAAACCACTCCAGCACCTTATAGCTTACCGAGGTGGGACTATTGTTCCAACTCTCTTTCGCGTGCGCCCACAGGAGAGCGTTCTCTAATTGCAGCACTACAGGCTTCGCGGCGACACTTGCTGGGACAAATGACTTTGCGAGGCCTCCCCGAGTTAGCTGGACCTGGAGCCCTGAAGTCCCGCAACCTGGAGCAAGCAAGCTGCTTCCTCAAGTCACCGCTAATGGCGGCCGGAGCGTGAAACCTACCTGACAAAAAAAAGAGCCTTGCGGCTTAATCAGACTACAGAAGCACCTTCGCCGTGTCACAGAGAAAGTGACACGCTAGGTGGCAGGCCATAGGGTAGCCTAGGCATGCGTGCCTAGGTCACCCTATAGCCGGATGGATGGGTTTGATCGGGGGTAGTTGTGGAGGCATAGAGGGTCTATTGACGGGTGGAGGATGTTCAGTGAGGTGAGGCAGAGGTTATGCGGTGGTTAGCGAGACGTGTGGGGCTGCGGAGTGATGGGAGCGTCTTGCTGGAGGGTGGTCAGAGATGAAGATGGTGGTGAACAGCGGCGGTCGAGGAGCGTTTGGTGAAATAAGATGAGGGAAATGAGAGAGGAGATAAAGAAGAGCAGTTCTAACCTAACTAAAGGGACGAAGGGGGCGAGAAGGCGGCTGGCAGTACCTGCTGTCGTCGGAGAAGAAAGAGTCTAGTGGAGGAAGACTACGGCGACGACGGGGCTAGGGCAACTCACACTGGTGTTGCGCGACATGGAGGAGGATGAGGAGGACAGCCCTGCCACTGGTTTTGTGGCAGAGTGACGAGGAAGAGTAGGGGGGCTCGCCGAAGCTCCCTGGACCCCTTGGTCGGAGAAGAAGAGGAAATTTAGGTGGAATCCCGGCCAAGTCAAGGTGTGGAGGTGCGGCCAGAGATGAGGGTTAATTTATAGGCACATGCAGGGACTCCTGTGCTTGGAAGCCAAGCTTCCAAGCGTGGGAATCCTCACCGGAGATGGAAACTGTAAAGTGCCCAAATCTTTCGTGCGTTCGCAGAAGTGATTGGTTGCAAATCTAGGATCATGATTGAGTTCAGATGGAAGGGCATTCCTCAGAGAATTTCCCTTCCAAATCTGGGAAGAGATCTTTGAGGAATCAGAGAGTATTCCCTCTCTAATCCTCGCCGTAGTAGGATCAATCCCTAATAATGGTGGAGGGACCTTCTTGTAAGAGTGGCGAGGAAGCTAGGGGGGCTTACGCAATGGCTTTCAAAAGATAGGGACCAAAATGTAATTAGGTGTACTAAATTGCAAACTAGGTCAAGATGACCTCCCCTTAGGTCCAAATTTTGGTACAAACCTAATTTTGACCTAAGGAATCCAATGGTGAAGTTGTATTTTAGGTTTGACCATGTTTGACTAGAAATTTTGCATAAAAACCCAAATTAGGTCAATTGATGAGCTAGGACCCTAATCTAGGTCAAACTAGGTTCCAAAGGACAAATTGAATGTTATAAACCCTAGGGGATATTTTCCCATGAATTTTAGAGGGTTTACTTGATTTTTATCCTGACCAGAACCTTGTTGATTAAGTGGGTCTGTTTTAGTGTTACAAGATGTCATTTAATTCTTGGATTGCACATGAACCCATTTCTAATTGCATCAACCAACTTTTTATCATATTTAGACCATTTGACCTATGTTTTGCCTCTAAGAAATCCCATTTGTGTACTTCAATGGTAAAATTGCAGTTTCAACCTTTATTTCATGTTTTCTTCTTAGAACACTTATTCCTTCAATTAAGCCCTCTTCTAAGTTATGCAGGAGCTTTTATTCTATTTAGTGGGTCAAAATGAGCTAGTTATGGCTCATGATGTGGCTCTCATCATACCCCCTTGCCTAGCTTTTGCTGGTCCCTTAGCAAAATTTCAAGGTTTTAACATCTGTTCAAGACCCTGAGTGTCTGTCATCAGTTATGATAAGTGCTTTTCTTTTTCTTTTGTGATTAGGTCAGAATGCTGACAAAAGGCCTAGAGGTACTCAAGTATCAAAAAAACTCCAGACCTGACCTGCTTTAGCCTCAGTCCTTCGCAAAGGTTTTTAAGGCCCGTAGAAACTATCTTAGGGTTTGTTGGACTCCACGCTTAAAAACCCGTGCTTGAGACATTTTTAGCCTAGGTTTAGTTTACAGTGCATTTTTGTAAGAGAGTGACAGAAGATTTAATTGTTTGGAGAGTTTTCTCTCTCTTTTCTGTTTATTTCTAGCTTCAGATTGGCTTCTCAACACGGTCTGTATCAGATTCCTCGTCCCCATCATCAATCCTCAAGGGTCCCTAGCTATCGATGCTTCGAGATAGCACCACCCATTGCAACCCCCAGAACCCTGGCTTTCGAGATTTTGAGATAATCCCACCCATGGCATTCCGTGGCCAAATTCAGACCCTGGCCGAATTCAGACCATGGTATCTGAACCAGCAAAGTGCTTACATGCCCCCGGTACGATATTTAAATATCCTCAGAGACAAGCACCAAGGAGATGATATGTTGTTACGCATCTTTGAGGGGAATTTCCCACCTCTCGGCATCGGGAACTTGTCCAAATCAACTTGTGTTGATCGGCCGCTCCTAATCTAGGCAACTTTTTTAGAACATTAAACGCTTTTGCGTGATTTTGATATTCAGGCACGCTGAACCAGACTGTGTGTGAATTGGGGTGCCTAGGTTACCGAATCCCACAAATCGAAGGTTAGTTAACGAGGCTGAATACTTCCTAAGCCTTAGACCTAATACTTAAGCTTCGCATTTTCCCCAACCTCTTGAGGATTATCCCGATCCTAGCAGATACGTGAATTTTTAGGCTAAAGAATCTAGCCCAAGAGGCCTAAGACCAGCATTCCCACTGATCTCTTGTTATGTCTCCATGATAAACGTGATGTAAATACATTTACACTACTTAAGATGTCTATCTATGCATGTTCTTAAGCATAGGACTGCATTTCATGATATAAATATTGCATTACATGCATCATCTTGCATTTAGAATACTTTGAATAAAGTGGAGGTTAATTGTCTCCTTTTATGTGCTTGGACAGGGCAAATATTTTATCAGGGCCTCGGATCAAAGATCCAACCGTATGGATGTGATCAGGGCGACGATTGGAGTTCAACGACTCCAAGATCGCCCTAATCAGGCATCCGTAGCATCAGATAGTGACCCGGGAACCCTAGAAGATCAAGGGCCAGGATGGTGTAAATTCGCACTTCAGATGATAAATCCAACCGCACGGATGAATTCGGATCGACGATCGTAGCCCAACGACACAAAAATGAGTCAATCCAACATCCGTGGCACCATCTACGACTTCCAGAAGACGGACGGCCAAGATAGCACCACGTGGCGCCATCTCAGCCGTCCAAATGGCCGCTTGCGTCTTGTGAAAGCCCCGCACCCGATCGCTCTCTGCCATTGGATCTTAATCCAATGGCTGTGGGCGCTCGCATTTAAAAGCGCCCGCTCGACCATCCGCGCCTGATGTAAACACATTTACACTACTTAAAATGTCTATTTATGCATGTTCTTAAGCATAAGATTGCATTTCATGATATAAATATTGCATTACATGCATCATCTTGCATTTAGAGTAGTTTGAATAAAATGGAGGTTAATTGTCTCCTTTTATGTGCTTGGACAGGGCAAATATTTTATCGGGGCCTCGGATCAAAGATCCAACCGTATGGATATGATCAGGGCGACGATTGGAGTTCAACGACTCTAAGATCGCCCTAATCAGGCATCCGTAGCATCAGATAGAGACCGGGGAACCCTAGAAGATCAAGGGCCAGGATGGTGTAAATCCGCACTTCAGATGGAAAATCCGACCACACGGATGAATTCGGATCGACGATCGCAGTCGAACGACACAAAAATCGAGTCAATCCGACATCCGTGGCACCATCTACAACTTCCAGAAGATGGACGGCCAAGATGGCGCCACGTGGCGCCATCCCAGCCGCCCAATCGGCCGCAGGAGTCCTGTGAAGTCCGCGCAACGTCTCCTCTCCGCCGTTGGATCTCGATCCAACGGCTGCGGTCGCGCGCGTTTAAAAACGTCCGCGCGACCATTTCGCCCGCGTAGCGCAGCGGCGACGCAGCTGCGGGCGAAGCGGAGGTCGCGGGTTCGAGCCGTGGAGAGGGGGGCGAAGGCGCGGGCGAGCGGGCGCGCACAAGCGTCGGATGAAGATCCAACGGCCGCGCGCGCCCGATAGCGCCGACGCGCAATTGGACGCCCTGGTGGGCGCGCGATCGCACGCGGGCGGCGCGCTACGCAGCGGGCGCGGGCGCGATCTAAGCCGTCCGATCTCGCGATCGGACGGCTGAGACGACGCGGACGTGCGTCTGCGTTACGCGCGCAGGTAGCCGAGCGGGCGCGCGTGGCGCGGCGGCGACGGCGACGGCGGGGCTTTAGCGACGGTTTTATCCGTCACTAAAGACCCCTTATTTATTATTTTGAAGATGTAATGTCCATTTTGCCCCCACTCCTTGCAACTATAAAAGGAGACCCCCTCCATACGAAATTTTCATCCCTTCCTTCTCCTCTCTACCTCTCCAAAGCTCAAGAGAAGCTTGTCCCACACCCGGGATGCTTCTCGCGAGATAAAGTCCAAATTTTCGTCCCCCTTCGGAAGTGGATCCCGCGACGACGACGGCGTGCTGCTTCGTTCCCGTTCTTCTGCTTCGTCCTCCTTCGTCCCGCTTCGTTCTCCTTCGTCCAGGCGTCGTCCCGTCCGGCTCGTCCTCCAAGCGACCGTCGAGGAGGATTTCTCTCTCCCTATTCTTTTTACTACTTTCTAGTATAGATTTACTGCTTTCTAGAGTAGTCTATTCGTCCTCCGAGCGATCGTCGAGGAGGACATTTCTCCCTCCATTCTTTTAATGCTTTCTAGAGTAATTGTTTTATGTTTTCTAGTTGTAATGAAAGAACTCTTTTATGATAAATTCCTTGTCTATTCTACATCTCATTTTGATTTCCATGTATAGTATTCCTTCGCTCTCTCTTACTCCCTCTCTCTCTTTTATTTGTTGTAGATACTTAGATAGTTTAAATTGAATTTCTTTGTGACAAAATAAAAAGAAACGCGGAGTTTTTAAATCAAACGTTCGCCTCCCTGTGTTCGACCCGGAATTCTTATTTCGGTATAAATTTTATTTGTTGAACACGAATCCTTCGCTTTCGAACTACAACGACGGGTTTTTAAAAAAACCAAACACGTTAGCGTAGATCTCGCGCTCAACATTTTGGCGCCGTTGCCGGGGAGGCAACGCTCTTTGATTTCTCTTCGCGTTTTGTAACTTACAAATCATTTACCTCACTTTTCTCCTTTCTTATTGTAATTGCAGGTACTCTTTCGAGACAGGCAAAAGCGGTAAATCGGAGTAAAGTGCTGTGGAAGGTTTTGTAAGTTACCCCCCACCTCCCACCCATTAGATTTCATTTCATCACATAATAATTCAAACATCAATCAACCTAGGTGTTCTTATAAACTCTAAGGTTAGATTGTTTGTTGTTTGACATCCATACTCACTCCAACCCCCACATTAAAAAAAGAAAAAAATAAAAAAATCTCACAGAGGTACACAACCTCATCTGATTTTCTAACTCAACCGGTAAACCAATCTTAGGAGCCGGTACACACATCCAAACACATAATCGAGTAGAAATCAGATTGGGTAATCATTTGTGTGCCTAATTAGGTGGTGCATCAGGCCAGTTGTTTGAGTTGTTTGGGCCGCACCACTTCAAATAAAATCAACTCATCTAGTAGCTGCCAATTAGGTTCAACTCTTAGGGATCTACCAGGCACTCCACATTCTTTTTAAACTTTAAAGGAAAATATCTTCACCTGTGCTTGCAAAACCTGGTGTGCCAATGAAACTTGATTGAAAACACCTAAAGTTGAATCCTAAAAGCTACTAAGCAAGATTTGAACCTTAAAATTTATTACATCAAAAATAATCTTGCTTGAAAACTACTGGTTGTGCACGCACACACAAAGCAATCAATCATTAAGGGCACAACCCATTTAAAGGGCCCATCACATTCCAAAGCACATTCAAACTTAGCCTTAAATAAAACAGAGTAGACGTTGGCCTTAAGGATTGGACTCGCTCTTCAGAACTCAGAACGAGATTATTTTCGATTAGTCTGTTTCTACTGTTCAATCTGATGTCTAGCTAGGGGAGTAGAGTCAAACGATCGCGGCTGGGGGGTACACTAGGAACCGGAGGCGCAAGTCGAAGGAAGAACCTTCTCCCCAGTCCCTCCTTCTAACTGGTTGGATTGAACAGACAGAAGTAGATCAAATCGTTCCTTTATCTCAAGACGGGTTTTGAGAGTCTGTAGGTCTGTAGGCTAACCCATTTAAGGACAGGTTTGATTGTTTGTATTGCAGGGCACCTTTCTTCCTCCCGTGTCTCATGAATCCTTCCACATATTTCACGCATTCCCGCTCTTTCCCTCCTGTTGTAAATTATCCTCAACATGACGATTATCCCAACTCGTATTGTAATCGACCATCAGTTAGTTGGGATAATTCGGATTGGGGATACAATTCCGGACCCCCGTGTTTAGGGTCTAACCCTGAACACTTTGATTCTCAATTCTATCCTTCTCAGAGTTGCATCGATTATAGATCGTCCTCCTTTCATGAACAACCTAATGCGATCTACAATCAAGAAGGATACACTGATCCTTACCCATCCTCTGATTTCACTGCCTTTAGGTCATCTCCATCTTTTGAACAATCTGAAATGACCTATTATCAGGATGGGTATAACGAATCTCAATTCGTTAATTCCTCTACATTGATGTCAAACCCGCCCAACCCTGAACCAACTCATTTGGTTCAGGTTAATCAGGTTCAAGATAAGGTTCTGGCTAACTTGAGGAATATCATTCAATCTTTAGAAGTTCAGCCAATACCTTGCATTGAGAGATTGGAGCCCCTGATTGAAATGATTGATGATTTTAAACAAGTCTTTGTTGGATTGGCTCCAGGATGTTAAGGATAAGAACCCGGGTGAGTTTCTACTTGGGAAATTAGCGAAATTGAGGATGAGATTCGTGGTTGCTTTGATTCAATCTTGGAATAATTCCCAGGATGAACTCTCTTCAGGAAAGCCAATGACAGAACCCGCTCAGGCACCTGTTGGGGGGGACACGTGTTACGAAGCTGACCAGATTGAATTAAAACAACCAATTAAGGATGATTTGATGTCTTCACCTGAAATCCCTGAGCCAGGTTACGAGGAAACGTATGTCTCCTTGGAACGCAAAGTGACAAATGATTTTGGGACATACATTGATACGGATCCTGATGGTGAAGATTCAAGTTGCGAAGTCTCACACGAGTTTTCAGATCACGATTTTTGTGAGACGATTGGGCCTGAGGAATCTGATAGATCATTTGATAGCCCAATAACTGAGGAAACTGATCTTATTAGGGCACACGATACGGATCCAGAATCGCATTTTCTGGAGAAATTAATTCAATGCCCTGATTATCAGTTACACCCTGTTGAGCTTATTGATGATTCTAATTCTGAGATAATTAGACCCAAGTCAATTTTGATTCTGCCACATCATTTACACTTGGAGATTCCAGACGGGGTGATGAATATACAAGATGTCCTGGAATTTGATACACTTAATGAGGAGGATAGGAGCAGGGAAGTTCTAATTTGGGAAATTAATTTTGGAGGAAATGGAAGATTGAGTCGAAGGGTTCCTTTTAAGCTAAAACCATCAAATCAGAACCCTTACGACATTTGTTTCGAGGATGTCAAACTCAAGCACACATTTAACGATTATCCTTTTGAGCTTCAATTCTCTGTAACCCGACATTTTGGCCTTGGGTTGCATCCTCACAAATCGCAGGCCCGACCCCGCTTGCATTCTGATTTTAGGTTTTGGGTAATTTTTATCCAGAACCTAAGATATTCTCGATTATGGGGTGTGGGTCTGCACCACAATCTGGTCCACATCTATGGACCTTTGCTGACAGGTCAGAGGATTCTTCTGTTCATTCTAATTCTGACCTGCACATGTGAATTCTTCATTTCTTTTCTTTGTATAGTGTGCCTAGCTGAAGGCACTAAACTCAGCACATATACAGTTCTTTTTCATTTTCATCTCGGAGCGGACCCGATATCCACGCAATTCAGGTGCTTTCTACGCTTTTCCTCTCTATTTTATGTCTTTTTAATACAATGAGGACATTGCATTAGATAGGCATGGGGGGATGGATATTTATCTTTGAATTCATTCGTCAGCTCCGTAGATTTGTTTTATTTTATATAAAAAAAAAAAAAAAAAAAATCAAAATTAGGAAAGAGAATTTGGGTTTAAGAAAATTTTCGATCTTAAGAAATACTATATTATGTTCTGAACACAAAGACCCTTCAGGTCTTTGGACTTAATTAGCCTGTGTATCTACTAAAATGTGGATTTGTCTTTGAGTTCTCGCCATCTTAATTCTATTATAATTGGAATAAATAAGGTTGGGTGATAAGTACACGACTTGTCAACCCACCCTCTGATGTGAGGGAATTTTGAGTCTTAAGCATCTACACACTTTCTTTGCACTGACTCGTTGTTTGGCGATTTTAACGGAAATTGGGTAGCTAATGAACCTTCTAGGGTGATATGGCTGGCAAGTTATCGTGGGTAACAGCCCATAGGTAGGTTGTCCAGAGCCCAGTCACTGGACCTTTCTCTTTTTGCTGCCTTTAGGTAAATCTTAGACCAGGGAAGCCACCTACTTAAAAAAAAAAAAAAAAAAAAAAAAAAAAAAAAAAAAAAATCAAAAAGGAGAAAAGAACAAAAAGAAATAAGCCACACTTCGCCGCACGAGTATGGCTGGCAAGTTGTCGGTGGTAACAGCTCATCGACCGGTTGTCCAGAACCCAGCTCAGAAAATGCACTAAAAATTCCCAAAACACTTAGGAAGAAGCGGAGAAGTAGAATAAACCGGGGAGATATACACTGGATTCACCCTTGTGTTGACCCCGTTAAAAAATAAAAGTAGGGAGAAAGCTACCGGTTGTAAAGATACACCTTTAGGTAGAATTCTTTTTGAGGTCACCTAGAGGCGTAGAAATCCGAAGTCCGTTTTAATTGCCGGTCAACGAGTCTATCACAATCACAATAAGATGCTTAAAACTTAGGGTTCTCATCAAATCTTGGGTGAGTTGAATGGCCGTAGAAAGCCACTCTTAAACCCTAAAATTTGAAAATCTAAAAAAAAGAGAGTAAAAACAGAAAAAGAAATTTTTCTTTGAATAAGGCGAGGCTTGAGGCGGTCTGCATTTTGGCTGATACCCGGGCACTGTTGTGTCTTTGAAAGTTCAGTTCTTAAGTAGACAATTTCTTAATGATTGAAAATAACTCAGGTCCAAATAATCTAACCTAATTCTTTTATAAATAGCATATAGTTTTTGCTAGGGACTAGCAAAAGATAGGCATGGGGGTATGATGTAAACACATTTACACTACTTAAAATGTCTATTTATGCATGTTCTTAAGCATAAGATTGCATTTCATGATATAAATATTGCATTACATGCATCATCTTGCATTTAGAGTAGTTTGAATAAAATGGAGGTTAATTGTCTCCTTTTATGTGCTTGGACAGGGCAAATATTTTATCGGGGCCTCGGATCAAAGATCCAACCGTATGGATATGATCAGGGCGACGATTGGAGTTCAACGACTCTAAGATCGCCCTAATCAGGCATCCGTAGCATCAGATAGAGACCGGGGAACCCTAGAAGATCAAGGGCCAGGATGGTGTAAATCCGCACTTCAGATGGAAAATCCGACCACACGGATGAATTCGGATCGACGATCGCAGTCGAACGACACAAAAATCGAGTCAATCCGACATCCGTGGCACCATCTACAACTTCCAGAAGATGGACGGCCAAGATGGCGCCACGTGGCGCCATCCCAGCCGCCCAATCGGCCGCAGGAGTCCTGTGAAGTCCGCGCAACGTCTCCTCTCCGCCGTTGGATCTCGATCCAACGGCTGCGGTCGCGCGCCTTTAAAAACGTCCGCGCGACCATTTCGCCCGCGTAGCGCAGCGGCGACGCAGCTGCGGGCGAAGCGGAGGTCGCGGGTTCGAGCCGCGGAGAGGGGGGCGAAGGCGCGGGCGAGCGGGCGCGCACGAGCGTCGGATGAAGATCCAACGGCCGCGCGCGCCCGATAGCGCCGACGCGCAATTGGACGCCCTGGTGGGCGCGCGATCGCACGCGGGCGGCGCGCTACGCAGCGGGCGCGGGCGCGATCTAAGCCGTCCGATCTCGCGATCGGACGGCTGAGACGACGCGGACGTGCGTCTGCGTTACGCGCGCAGGTAGCCGAGCGGGCGCGCGTGGCGCGGCGGCGACGGCGACAGCGGGGCTTTAGCGACGGTTTTATCCGTCACTAAAGACCCCTTATTTATTATTTTGAAGATGTAATGTCCATTTTGCCCCCACTCCTTGCAACTATAAAAGGAGACCCCCTCCATACGAAATTTTCATCCCTTCCTTCTCCTCTCTACCTCTCCAAAGCTCAAGAGAAGCTTGTCCCACACCCGGGATGCTTCTCGCGAGATAAAGTCCAAATTTTCGTCCCCCTTCGGAAGTGGATCCCGCGACGACGACGGCGTGCTGCTTCGTTCCCGTTCTTCTGCTTCGTCCTCCTTCGTCCCGCTTCGTTCTCCTTCGTCCAGGCGTCGTCCCGTCCGGCTCGTCCTCCAAGCGACCGTCGAGGAGGATTTCTCTCTCCCTATTCTTTTTACTGCTTTCTAGTATAGATTTACTGCTTACTAGAGTAGTCTATTCGTCCTCCGAGCGATCGTCGAGGAGGACATTTCTCCCTCCATTCTTTTAATGCTTTCTAGAGTAATTGTTTTATGTTTTCTAGTTGTAATGAAAGAACTCTTTTATGATAAATTCCTTGTCTATTCTACATCTCATTTTGATTTCCATGTATAGTATTCCTTCGCTCTCTCTTACTCCCTCTCTCTCTTTTATTTGTTGTAGATACTTAGATAGTTTAAATTGAATTTCTTTGTGACAAAATAAAAAGAAACGCGGAGTTTTTAAATCAAACGTTCGCCTCCCTGTGTTCGACCCGGAATTCTTATTTCGGTATAAATTTTATTTGTTGAACACGAATCCTTCGCTTTCGAACTACAACGACGGGTTTTTAAAAAAACCAAACACGTTAGCGTAGATCTCGCGCTCAACAGCGCCCCATAGCGTAGTGGTCGAGCGTGCTATCGCGAGCGCGGGGCACGAGTTCGATCCGCGGCGAGGGGCTAGAGGGCGCGATTAATTGAGGCGCGTGGAGCGTCAGATGAAGATCGGGCGGCCGCGCGCGCTACGCTTACGTGTTTGGTTTCGGAAAACCTGTCGTTGTAGTTCGAAAGCGAAGAATTCGTGTTCAACAAATAAAATTTATACCAAAAAGAATTCCTGGTCGAACACAGGGAGGCTACGTTGATCTATATTCGCAATTATATTTTTTTAGGATTTTTGTTAAGCAAGACGATATAATTACAATGGAGCTATCAAACTATGAGAGAGAGAGAGAGAGAAAGAGAACATGTATTCAATATTTCAATTGTTTATAAAAGTTACACTAGAAAGCGGAAAATCAATCACACTATAAAGCAAGAAAATTCTACACTAGAAAAGTTGTAAATAAGAATGGGAGAGAGAAGTTATCCTCCTCGACGATTGCTTGGAGGACGAGTCGGACGGGACGACGCCTGGATGAAGGGGAATGAAGCAGGATGAAAGGGAATGAAGTAGAAGAATGGGAACGGAGCAGCACGTCGTCGTCGTCGCGGGATCCACTTCCGAAGGGGAACGAAAATTGGACTTTATCTCGCAAGAAACATCCCGGGTGTGAGACAAGCTTCTTTTGAGCTTTGGAGGGGTAGAGAGGAGAAAGAAGGGATGAGAATTTCGTATGGAGGGGGTCTCCTTTTATAGTTGCAAGGAGCGGGGGCAAAATGGACATTACAACTTCAAAACAAAAAATAAGGGGTCTTTAGTGACGGATAAATCCGTCACTAAAGCCCCAACGTGGGCGTCGCCTCCGCGCCCACGCGCGCCTCCTTGGCTACCCGCTCCTCAACGACCACGCATGTCCAGTGCTTTTCAGTCGTCCGATCGCGAGATCGGACGGCTTAAGATGCGTCCGCGCCCGCGCTCAGCACGCGTTTGATTATGCGTCCGCGCCGCGCGTTCATTTCCGCGTCGGCGCTATCGGGCTCGTGCGGTCGCCCGATCTTCATCTGACGCTCCACACGCCTCAATTAATCACGCCCTCCAGCCCCTCGCCGTGGATCGAACTCGTGCCCCGCGCTCGCAATAGCGCGCTCGACCACTACGCTATGGGGTGTGGATGGTCGAGCGGGCGCTTTTAAATGCGAGCGCCCACAACCGTTGGATTAAGATCCAAAGGTGGAGAGCGATCGGGCGTGGGGCTTTCACAAGTCGCAAGCGGCCGTTTGGGCGGCTGAGATGGCGCCACGTGGCGCTATCTTGGCCATCCATCTTCTGGAAGTTGTAGATGGTGCCACGGATGTCAGATTGACTCGATTTTTATGTCATTGGGCTGCAATCGTCGATCCGAATTCATCCGTGCAGTCGGATTTATCATCTGAAGTGCAGATTTACACCATCCTGGCCCTTGATCTTCTATGGTTCCCGGGTCACTATCTGATGCTACGGATGCCTGATTAGGGCGATCTTGGAGTCGTTGAACTCCAATCGTCGCCCTGATCACATCCATACGGTTGGATCTTTGATCCGAGGCCCTGATAAAATATTTGCCCTGTCCAAGCACATAAAAGGAGACAATTAACCTCCACTTTATTCAAAGTATTCTAAATGCAAGATGATGCATGTAATGCAATATTTATATCATGAAATGCAGTCCTATGCTTAAGAACATGCATAGATAGACATCTTAAGTAGTGTAAATGTATTTACATCAAAACGCCAGTTTATCATCATTTTTATGCATTAAAACAAACTTAGCTCTTAGGATGTTGCTCCGCAAATGGATTTTCGGGCTGCACTGAGGCATCAATTAGGTTAGGCATGCATTGCACTTTTTATTATCTTTTCAATGTGTTTTTATGGGTGTTAGGGATATGCAGATTGTCAGAACTCCAAAACCCTAGCACTCAGGAAGGCAACTGGTGAAGAAGAAGCTCAGACTAACTGGAACTCAGCTTGATCCAACTCACCATAGCTGGATTCCGACTCACTTGAACTAGGGTTAGCTCATCTAAGCTCCATTCAGCTCATCTCAACTGAATGGAAGCTCAAGAGAGCTCATCTTAGCTCACCCTAGCTCAGGTCAGCTCAGATCCAGCTTAACTTTGCTAAGTCTAGCCCATCTCAACTCCCATTAGTCCACAGGGAGCTCTGGCTAGCTCAGCTGAGTTGACTGGAGTTCACCCCAGCTCAGGTCCAGCTACATCCAGCTCTGCTCAACTCTGGCCAGCTAGAGATGACTTCATTCCAGCTTAGGAAGCTCAAGTCCAACTCCCAGGGACTCAGCTTAGCTCAACTCAGTTGAGCTAAGCTACCTTAGCTGCCTCACCCAACTTGATCCTCCCCGGGAGCATTAGACCCAGCTCACCTCAGCTCCTTTCAGCCGAAGCCAGCTTGCTTTAGCTTGGCTTAGTAGCTAGCAAAGAACTAGCAAGTCAAGCCAGCTAAGGTAGCTCCTTGCAGCTCTCTTCAGCAACCACCAGCTCTAGTGCAGCTCAAGATGACTACCTCCAGCTCTTCTCCTTGAAAACCCTAGCTCCAAATGCCTCCAACTCTACTCCCTACTAGCTAAGCTAACTAAGCTACTTAACTTAGCTAGTCAGCCTCCATGGCACCAAAACCTACTACCCTACTACCTAAGCTCCAGCAAAAAGACCACCTACTCCTACTTTATTTTGGTGCCAACTATCCATTCCATCACCACCCTACATCCACCATCAAAACCCATCTCCACCCTCCATTTTTTCCCTCCAAAATTGCCTTCTAGGTGGCATTTTTGGAGGGAAAACCAAGGCACCTCTTCATTTCCCTCCCATTTTCCCCCCCAAAAATATCCAAGCACCCCTTCATTTCCCTCCAGAAAAACACCATAACCACCCCCCTTCCCATCCTATAAATACCCTACCCTACCACCACATAATTCCCATCCTCCATTAATCCATTTTTCTACCTGTACCCACCTACACCTACGGAAAAGAAGGAGTATAGAAGAAGATTAGAGGGGCACATCACCAGCCCTTTTGGTGCCTTCTTCTCCCCACTCTCTTCAACTTGGGCCACGCCAAGGAGGAGGACTTCTCTACTTCAAGTAGGACGGCCAAGAAAAGGAGAAGGACCTAGGGTGGATGTCCACCCCTGGAGAGAAGCTTAGGGAACGACCCCTTAGGGCTTGCTTTGGAGGACATCACCTTGGCAGAGCATATCAAGGAAGGAGTTGGAGGACTCTTTTCAAGCTTGGGGGCTACCAAACTTGGAGCAAGAAGCCCTCTTCTTCACCATCTTTCTAGAGGATTTGTGTTTTCTTTTATTTATTACAATTTTTCTAATAGTAGAAGCATTCATCTACTAGGCTTTTTTGTAGAACACTTTTTCATTAATTTAGTTGCCTTCTTTGCAATTTCTTTAGTCGCATTTTTAATTGCTTTATTTTTAGCATTCTTCACTCCCTTTCCCTAATTATTCTAGGCCTCCACTTGCCTAGAGTGAGCTTAGGGAGAGGCTCTACTTTCCATTTTAGTAGTATATTGAGTTGAAGTGTAAGTCACTCTCCCTCCACAATTTCGCATGTTGCCTTAATTTCAAAAACATAAAAATGATATATTGAAAAAGATCAAAATGAAAGTTGAGATTTATATTCCAAGCAAGAGAATTAATTTTGCAAACATATTGCCTCCTTGGATGACCCTAGATACCCCACTATCTAGGTTTATAAATGTAAGAGTTGATCGATTTTGCATGTTACGACGTATTTTACAAACCGTGTAAAATTTGTGTCACTTTTTGGCGCCGTTGCCGGGGAGGCACGGCTTTGCTATTCTTTCTCCTCTTGATTTCGAGATGATGTGCGGTGCTTCTGATTTTGCCGTTGGTGCTGTTTTAGGCCAGCATCGGGAAAAACAACCTTTTGTCATATACTATGCTAGCAAGATGCTAAATAAGGCTCAACGCAATTACACTGTCACCAAAAAAGAACTGCTAGCAATAGTATTCGGGTTGGAGAAATTCAGATCGTATTTATTAGGGTCCAAAGTTATCATCTTCACTGACCACTTCGCCCTCCGGTATTTATTGGCAAAGAAGGATGCCAAGTCCTGACTCATCAGATGGATCCTTCTTTTGCAAGAATTTGATATGGAAATCTGTGACAAAGTTGGAAAGTGGAATGTTCTGGCGGATCACCAATCCAAACTAGACCTAGCCCACATTCCTTATTCCTTGCCTATCCATGATCAATTTCCGGATTAATCCATTTTGGTAGTTCACTCTATTGAGTTCCCCTGATACGCTGATATCGCAAACTATCTTGCCACAGGAAAGAGTCCCGTGAACCTATCCAAGGGCCAGAAACTCAAATTTACTGCGGAGGCAAAATTCTACCTATGGGATGACCCACTGCTCTTCCGCATTGGAGCAGATCAGATTATTCGATGATGCATCCCAGATTCTGAGATCCCCAGTGTGTTATCTTTTTGCCACAATGATGCTTGTGGTGGTCATTTCTCGGGACGGAAAACCGCTGCAAAAATTTTGCAGGCATGATTTTTTTGGCCAATGATTTTCAGAGATACACACAAATACGCCCAACACTGCAAACGATGCCAGTCAGTCGGTTCTATGACTAGGAGAGACATGATGCCACTCCAGCCCATCATGGTTGTAGAAGTGTTCGACATTTGGGGCATCGATTTATGGGCCCTTTTCCAAACTCGCATGGCTTTGGGTACATATTACTAACTGTTGGCTATGTCTCAAAGTGGGTCGAGGCCATCTCATCAAGACGGGCTGATCATAAGTCCGTCATTTCTTTCGTATGGCAATACATCTTCGCGAGATTCAGGATACCCCACGCTCTAAATAGCGACGGGGGAAGCCACTTCATCCAAGCCCACTTCAGGTCATTATTAAAGAAATACGGGGTACATCACCGTATAGCCACGCCGTATCACCCACAAACCAATGGGCAGGCTGAAGTGTCTAACCGTCAGATCAAGCTGATTCTCCAGAAGACGGTTAGACTAGACAAGAAGGATCGGTCCGATAAATTAGTTGATGCACTATAGGCATATCGGACAACATACAAGGACCCCCTTGGAATGTCACCATATCGTATGGTATATGCAAGGCCTGTCACCTTCCTGTAGAGTTGGAACACGATGGCTTTTGGGCAGTGCGAAATTGTAACCTTGACCTCGATGAAGGAGGTCAAGAACGGAAACTCCAGCTCAGCAAATTAGAAGAGATCTGGCGGGAGGTCCATGTGAATGCATTGATATACAAGGACAAGACCAATGCCTTTCATGACCGCCACATCTGGAGAAAAACATTCACGCTCAACTAGCAAGTCTGGTTGTTTGATACACGATTAAAACTTTTCGCAGGGAAGCTCAAGTCCAAGTGGACTAGCCCATATGTTGTGATTCACCCATATCCTAATGGGGCAGTCCAGATCAAAGACCTAAAATCTAGGCATATATCTACGGTAAATGGCCAGCGCCTCAAGCCATATTTGGCCCAGGAACCTCCTTTAGTTGACGAGATCGTTCATCTTATTGAGGACGTGTGATTGAGTTTTCACCCAGCTGGAGGCGTTAAACACAGCATCACCCTATACATATTCATTTTTATATATAGCATATTTTTCTTTCAGCATATTTTCTTTCTGCATATTGCATATTGTCAGGTTGGCCAGTGCTGAATGTATAATTTCAGGAGCAATTACAGGTGATTTCTACCCATTTTCTCCCTGTTGTATTTATTTTCTTTTATATTCATGCATGAGGACATGCAAGAACTTAGGCATGGGGGTGTAGATACAACAAAATTGAAAATTTTTATGCCAACATTTAGGAAAACCTCGAAGCTGCATGTCAAACATACTTTTGGACCCTAAATAAAAGAACAACCAACTCCACCTCCAATTCTCTCATTGGAGCTAGAAATCGTCCGCAACAACCACTTCTGACTCACCCGCTCACCTCTTGTTCTAAATTTAGGGTCAAGCTGAATGTAACCCGGAAGAGAAATTTCATGAAGTATGAATATAAGAGGTTACTTGTTTATAGCATATATACATAGTGCATCCATGAATAAGATTATTTTATTAAGAGAATGCATTAGGGATTTTATCCTCTAGTTGATTCCTATAATCTGGAATCCAATACAATTTTTCACACACATGTAGATTTTTCAATGGATTCATGGTGAAGGCTGATAAACTACTTTAGTTTGTCGAGAAGAAGCAGTGCTTCTTCTCTTAAGCCCCTGGATAGTGTTTTAGGCAGATTTTCTTCCAAAAATCCACCAAATAGTGTGAGATGAGAATATAGAGTACTGGTGCTCTAAGATTAGTGCAAGGAATCTGGAATACTAGATAATTAGTGATGATACTCAGAGATTAGGCATAGTTTTCTCTCTTGGTTCTTGCATATACATTTTGTGTGAATTTTGAGAGCCACCAAATAAGGCAAATACGCGGAGAGTGAGTTTTCATAAAACTAGGGCTAAGGTGGATGGTTACGACCATTCTTTACGGAATCCTCGGTTGAAGGAGGGTACTGATTACAAGGTTAGAAATACACCATCCTATCCGTCTCTCCCGGTGTCGTGAGTAGGCACTTCCACCAAATAAGCCACCCAATGTCTCTTGAGTTCCACCAATCCCTAATAATGCCTCCTTAATAAAATTCCTGAATGTATGCTAGCTTGTGTTGTGTTGAAAAAAAAAATAAAAAAAAATGATGAAAAAAAAGAAAGAAAAATTAAAAAATAAAAAAAATTAGAAAAGAGGAAAAAGCAAAAAAAAACAGTGAATATTTAGTGTTTATTTCAGTTGCATTGAGGCATTACCACCAAATAAATTTGAGATCCACGAAATATGGCCTTAACCCACCTTCTTGTGTTTCTGATTGCCCGAATACTGGCTGAGGTATTTTGACTTAGTGTTAGGGTTATGGAAACTCAATTAAAGTATTAATGCCAAGTGAGACCACCAAATACAGGTCATATGTGTGAATCTGGTGAGATTGTGAGCTCCAAGAAAAAGAAAGAAAAGAAAAGAAAAAGAAAAAGAAAAAGAGTAAGAGAGAATGAATACAAAGGAATCAAAAGAAAGCATAGTTTTTCTTGTCTTTCTCTGAGTTGAGTTACTTAATAATCTGGGAATCTAGATTCTGTAGCACTAATCTCTATGTGGCACCAAGTGAGAGTGAGCCACCAAATAAACACCCGTACCCCTTAGAGATTTTCTACCTAAGCCTAAAGCTAGGGTCGAATTCAAAGAATATCTTGAATACCCCGAGGGAAGAAGTCGGCCTACCCTGCTAGAATTTTACTAGGGGTCAAGTACATGCCTTAGAGGTGATTTAGTTTTCCACTCGAATCCGTTGCAAAAGCTACATAGCTACCCTTTCACGATTGTCTGGATTTCTAGAGCATAGGATGAGAACAAAAGGGAGAAAAATCTCTAGGCATACACTTGATAAAATAATCAATCCCTTAGGGACCCTTGCTGTGAATAATTTAGTCTTTCAATTGCTAGGGACTAGCAAGATTTAGGCAAGGGGATATGATTACGCAGCAATCTTAGGTCTTAATTGAGCCTAAATTAGGCTAGGACTTAACATAAGTTAAGGTAATTCATGCATGCATAAGCATTACTATCACCTTTACTACTTTCGTTTAGCTATGCATAAAATAATGCTATAATGTGCTGATTAAGTGCATTATATCAATTACAGGTAATAAGTTGGATCTGAAGCCGGATCTAAAGCTGGATAAGAAGAAAAGAAGAATAACTAGTGTTGCAGTAGAGCTAGAGTAGAAGACTTAGATTAGATGTAGTAGATAATAATGTAAGAGAGTTAAGGTATGCTATTCTATTAATTTGAAATAAAATAGTAAAATGTGAGGAAATTAGGCCCATCCTAGCCCTAGGATAGCCTAGAAGCTTCCCCAAGCCTTAGCCACCCTTAGATTAGGTCGCTACACCCTAAGAAACCTCAAAACCCTAATTCCAACCTTTATCTAGACGTCCAGATGAATTATAGGATGTCTAGAACCCATAGCCAACTCCCGCACACCTTAAACCCACTTCTACAGTGTTATTGGACGTCCAGACACTTGGTCAGACGTCCAATTTCTGTAGAATACCCAAGACAGAACTTAGAATACTCCCTAACTCTGATTAGACATCTAGAATTGAAGATTGCACTTCTGATTTTTGAGTATAAGTCGTCTGATGATATTATTTGATGTCTGGAACTGCTGTCTAGTTCCTGTTTTGAGATTCAAGCCTTGATCTTGGATCTCCAACCACCTAAACCCAATTCTAACCTCGTAGGAACCTAAATTAAGGTGCCCTAACCCTAACACATCACCTCTAGACGTCCTTAAGGACCTAATTAGGTCCTCACTAAACCTAATTAACTTAGATCATAGTCAATACATTGAGCTTAGATCTCAACCCATTGACTAGGTCCATTGCCTAGTCAATTGGATTCATAGGGTCCAATTGAGCTTAGATCTCAACCCATACAAGTCCAATTGGACTCAATGCAAGTTCAATTGGCATAAGCCCAACCTAATTGAGTTATTTCATTCTCAATTAGGTTCACACCCATTCAATTAAACTTGTGTTAAGTTTAATTGCAATTCCCCCTTAGCAATTAGGGTTTGCAACCTTAATTTAAGGCCTACACCAACCTAAACCTCTTAGGACCTAACCAATATAACTTAGACACCTAGGGCATGACCACACACACACACACACACACCTACTTATGCACTCCGACACAACCTAGAGTATTTTAGGTTCTTCCAAAGGTGGTGCCACTCATGGTTGCCAAAATTAGCAACCAAGAGACATTCAAATTCGAGATCCACAAATGGTGGATCTAGAAACCACCTCTCTCTCACTTGGCTGGCCACTCTTGGATCCCTCTCTAGAGAGTTCCACACTTCTCTAGCGAGTCTCCCTTAGGTCTATAGAAAGACCTAAGGGGTGGCCATTTGCACCCATCCCATTCTTGGCATTCATTCACACCTAGGTTAGCTACATTCACCTCCACTCCACCTGCACAAGTTACCCTCCATGGGTACTACCATCTCCATGCCAGGATGCTAGATCACCTCTCCAACCACTCTCTAAGGGCTGGCCTAAGCACCATTGGCCGCCCCTCCTCCTCTCAACCATTCAATGGCCATCCGAGCCTACCTCCGAATGCCCTTATTTTCTGCTAGATTAGTAGCTAGTTCTTCATATTTACATGCTTTCTTTTACTGCTTAGTAGTGTAGCTCTTATTCTCTCCCAATGATGCATGCAAAATCCCCCCATAGATTCCTATATGCGATCATTTTTGTTAGCTAGATTTATATTTTCAAGCTTTCCTTTATAAGCTTTCCTCTACTTCCATGTTGCAAACACCCTCCTAAATGAATGAATGATAGAAATATTATATATATATGTATATCTCTGTGTTGAAAATCACCATGAGCTTATCGATTGAAATATATTTCATGTGATTCAAGTTGCCTGCTCTTCATTTTTATATATTGCAACCAGCATGTCGGTACCAAAAAATATTGAGGATTTAACCATTAATGCATTTTCCGTAAACAGCCACCACATAACTAGAATCGTGCATATTAAACTCATACTTTCACATTTGTCATCTATTTAATAGATGCACAGGTAATTAGGTTTCACAATGAAAGTGGTAAAACTTTAATCCGACGATTGGAAACCGGCGTGCGATTTTAAACAAGTAGAGTGATAAAAGATTGATTTCAAATTTGCATAAACGTCTCCCGGAGATGAACGACCAGAACTCAAGTCTTTTTATCTTTACAAAAATCATTTTTGACGAGCATTTTAGCGCGACTATACTATGATTTCTGATGACTTTAAAATGCGCCAAAACGGCTTCCGTCACCTAATACTTATAACCAGGGTCAAACCTACCTAGCCTTGCCCCCAAACCAACCTAGCCAAACTGAGATGGCTATTCTAAACTAGAACCAACAGTTGATGGACACTAACACATCAACGTTGCAAGCTATGCAATAGTTGACTCAGTCGATTAATGACTCGAAGAACAAAATAGGACCGAAACCTGATAAAAGACAAGTTGGTACCCTCCCATCCTAACCTATTCTAACCCCTAAAAACATGCCTAATCAAGAGTGCAATCCTCAAGGGTTCAACCAAGCTCATATGATTCAACATGCTCCGTTGACTCCCCCTGGGTTTTATTGACCTCAAGCTCCACATTCTTTTGCAGCTATCCTTCCTACTCCTTGATGTAGACACATCCATTTAGGTTAAAATGCCTATTTATGCATGTTCCTAGGCTTAGATTTGCAATCCATATTATAAATATTGCATAGCATGTATCATTCTGCATTTAGAGTAGTATATATTGTAGGTTAATTGCATCCTTTTTATGGTCAGAAGAGGAGATTTATTTCAGAGCCTTAAATTGATGATCTGACCGTACAAATCTGATCAGGACGACGATTGGAGTCAAATGCCTCCGAAATCACCTTAAGTGGAGTCCCATAGCACCATATGCAGTTCAAGGAAGATCAATGGCCAATGGACTAGGTGATGGAATCTGGAGTTTCAAACGATAAATTCGACCACATGGATAGATATGGGTCAATGATCGCAAACCAACAACATCAAAATCGATTCAATCCAACCTCTGCAACAACCCCTACAAAGGAAAGAAGATGGATGGCCTAGGTCGTACCACGTGGCGCAACCCAGTCTATCCATGCACATGCACACACCATCGCATGGACATAGAAGTGTGGGCACGAGCATACGTAGAGGCATGCACGCGTGCAGCAGTGCAATGCGTAAGGCAGCAGCAGTGCGTGTGCGTGCGCGACAAGGGTGCGTGCACCAGTGGTGCGGCAATAGAGCCGCGTGAGTGAGATCTGTAGCGACATTTGCAGTGGATCTTCAGTGACGTTTATGACCATCACAAAATGTCCTATATACGAATTTGATTCTTTGCTCCACTATGAAAGGACCCCTACCCCTCCCATTTTTCTTCATCTCATCCTTTCTTCTCCTCACCACCTCGAAGTCTCTAGATAGAGCTTGTCCTAAGGCTGGAATGCTACTTTAGAGTAGAAAACAAACATTTGTTCCCGCCTCTCATCCACCTTCATGGAGTCTCCTGCAGTCGTCCTCTTACCTCCTTTTAGGAAGAAAATCCTCACCACAACGCAGTCCTACCCCACCCTCCATCCTCCAGCTCCATCCTCATTCATCTCACTCCTCACTAGCTTCCTCTAGGCGATATCAGAGCGAGTTGTCCTCCAAGCGACCGTCGAGGGGGATTCTTCTCATCTCTATCTTTACTACTTTCTGGTGTGGTTTTCCTACTTTCCTAGTTGTAACAAACATTTGTTTTGAAATATATGACTATTTTTCTCTCTCTCTCTCTTTCTTTTATATTTTGCAAGTATATTAGCTAGATAAAATTTCATCGACCTGATCTCATGCCCTATTAGAAATAAAAAAAATATAAAAGATGAAAAATGACAAAAAAGAAATAAAGCAAAATGCATATTTTTCAAAACCAAATGTTCACCCCCGCATGTTTGACCCGAGACTAACTTTTTGAGTTTCGATTATAAATTTTATCTGATCAATGGATTTTCTCGTGAATCGAACTATGATGATTGGTTTTCCAAAATCCAATCCTTTCCGCTTGCGAATCCAATGCATTCATTTTGGCCCCGTTGTTGGGGAGGCAACGCTTTTTGGTTCTTTCCACATTTCTTCGCTTTACTTACATGTTTTTCTAGCCTATCTTTCTTCTTCGATTCACTATCTTACAAGAACCCTATCGAGGAGCTGAAGGCAGTAGATTGGAGTAGAGCATGGGTAGAGATTTCCGTAAGTTTCCCCCCACTTCCCCACCCACTAGTTCATTTCGACACCTTAATAATCAAGACCTAATCTACTTAGGCGTTTTCACGAACACTAGGATAGAAATTATTTTCCTTGTTTGCCGCCTCCACTCATCTCACCCCCACATATATATAAAACAAAAAAAATATACTCTTCTCTTCTTGTGCAATTAACTTAAAAGAGACACACTTAACACCCATAATTTCTAATCCTAAGGCGCACAATCACTTTGATTCTACCACTTAACCCGAGATCTGACCTGTGGACCTGGTACACTTCAACGTAACACACACATAAGTGAGTAGAAATCTAAATAGGTCAAACATTTTTGTGTGCCTTAACTAAGTGGTGCAACAGACCAATTGATTAATCTGTTTTGGCTACACCACTCAAATTAAAAGTGATTCAATAAGTACCTTGCCACCTAGGGTTGATCTTTAGGGTTGAACCAGGTACTCCACATTATTTTCTAATTTCTAAAGGAATATATCATCACCAATGCTTTCAAAACTTGGAGTGTTCTCTTGAACCTTGATTGAATACACTTAAAAATTAATCCCTAAAAGCTACTAAACAAGGTTAAACCCTAAAAGACACATCATCAAATAACCTTGTTTGAAAGCCCTGGTTATGCACTCACATACATATTAACTGATTCTTAAGGGCATAACCCATGTAATGGGCCCAACACATTTCAAGAGCACGATCATCCCAAGCCTGACTAAAACTGAGTAGACGTTGTCCTTAAGAATTGATTTGCTCTTCGTGGCTCAGATTAAGATTTTTTTCGATTAATTTGCTTCTACAGGTCCATCTGATGTCTAGCTAAGGGAGTAGCATCAAACGATTGTAGTTGAGGGGTATTAAAGGAATCGAAGGCGTAAGCCAAAGGAAGAACCTTCCCCCCAGCCCCTCCCTTGAACAGGTTGGATTGACCGAATAAAAGTAGACTAAATCGTTTCTGTCATCTCAAGATGGGTCTTGGGACTTTGTATGTCTTTAGGCTACCCACGTAAGGACAGGTTTGGTTGCTTGTATTGCAGGGCTGCTTCCTTTCTCTTCTCTATTTTGCCTCCTACTCTACTATGTATCCTTCCACATCTTACACGCATTTCCGATCCTTCCCTCCTACCACTACATATCCTCAAGATCATTATAATTACCCATCTCCTAACCAAGATAACTTTGATTGGGGATATAATTCTAGACCTTAGTGTCCAGGGCCTAACCTTGGACAACAAGACTATGATTACTATCCCTCCTAGAGCTACAATGATTATAGACCTCCACCCTTTGATGGCCAAACCAACCCGATCTACAATTAGGAAGGATATGATGATTACAACTCCTACTCTCCCCAGTATTCCACTGAATATAGGTCACCACCATTATGTGAACTTGAAATGACCTACTATTAGGGAAGACCCTAGAACCTCAATTTATTGACTCCCCTATATTTAAACCAAACCCACCCAACCCTGAACTGAATCATTTGGTTTAGGTGAACCAGGTCTAGGATAAGGTGTTGGCTAACTTGAGGAACACTGTACAATCTTTAGAAGCTTAGCCAACACCATGCACTGAAGCATTGGAGACTATGATCAAAATGATTGATGACCTTAATAGCTCTTTATTGGATTTTCTCCAAGATGTTAGAGATAAGGGCCTAGGTGAGCTTTTACTTGGGAAATTATCAAGATTGAGGATGAAATTTATGGTTGCCCTAGTCAAATCTTAGGATGATTCTCAAGATGAACCCCCTTCATGAGAGACAATGTCTGAACCTGCTCAGGCGCCTATTGGGGGGGATACATATTTTGGGACTGAAGATGACTTGGTTGGTCTAGAGCAACCGATTCAAGATGAACCAATTACTTCACCCGAGATCCCCGAGCCAGGGAATGACGAAAAATATGTTGCCGAGGACCATGAAATGACATATCATTTTGGGACATATAAAAATGAGGATCATGAATTCTTTAATTCAGAGGGCGAGGAATCTCTGAGTGACGTCTCACTTGAAGTTAAGGAAAATGATTTTAGTGAGACAAACAGCCTCAACGAGTATGACGAACCATTTGATAGCCCAATTATTGATGATTGTGATCTAATTAGGGCTAACATGGAGGGTACTGATCCTAATATAATAGATGATCCAATCAGTAGCCCCATCTCACAACCACCCCCTAAAGGGATTGATTTTGATTTAGAAATCATTATGCCCATGTTAACCCTGATTCAGCAACAATTATTGGACTTGGGTATTTCAGATGGGGTGTACAACGATTTGGAAGTCCCAAAAACATTGATTTTAGAGGATAGGAATTTGGAAGTTAAAATCTGGGAAGCTACTTCTGAGGGAAATGCAATTTTGAATCTAAGAGTTCCTATTGACCTAAAGCCACCAACTTTTTACTTGGACCCTTACGATATCTTTGATGTGCAACCCAAGCTCGAAATAATTGACTATCTTCCTAAGCTGAATTTTAAGTGGACACCCAAGTTGAGTGAATCAGATCTACCTATTATTCGCCACTTTAGTCTTGGGTTACACACCACCAAACTGCAGGCCCGACCCTGCAAGCACAAAATCTCCGATTCTGGGTGATTTTCATCTAGAACCTGAAAACTACTCAACCCTGGGGCATGGGTATGCACCACAACTTGGTCCACATTTGTGGACATCTTCTGTTAGCAGGTTTGAGGATTAATATTCTTATTCTAATTCTGACCCTTACTTGTGAATTCTCAATTTCTTCTTTATTTGTATATTATGCCTAGCTAAAGGCAATAAATTTAGCACGTGTGTAGATTCCACATTCTCTATGGAGCTAACCAGATTTTCACGATATTCAGGTGATATTCTTTTTACTCTACCCTTTTCATGTCTTTATTTTTACAATGAGGACATTGCATCATTCAGGCATGGAGGTGGATAATTAATTCCTGAAATCATTTTGTTAACTCCATAGAATTTCTTTTAGTTTTTTTAGAAAAATAATTAAAAATTTAGAAAAATAAAAAAAGTGAAAGAAATTAGGAAAAGAGAACATACGCATTTGGAAGTTATTAACTTTAGGAAATGATACTCTAGGACTTGAACACTTAGACTCTTCAGGTCTTTGGACTTAATTAGCCCAGGTGTCCACTCGAATGTGGACTTAGTCTCGAGTCCTCGCCAAGTCAATTTCATTTTAATTTAGTAAGTAAACTGGGATGATAAGTACACGACTTATAAACTTGCCCTCTGATTTGAGGGGATTTTAAGTCTAAGCATCTATACACCACTTTCACTGACCCACTTTTCAGCGATTTTTATAGAAATTAGGTAGGTAATGAACTGTCTAGGGTGGTTTGGTCATCAAGTTGTCGGTGGTAACAGCTCATCGGTTGGTTGTCCAGAACCTGCCACATGACCATTCTCTTCATACTGCCTTTAGGTAAATCTTAGATCAGGGAAGCCACCTACTTACAAAAAGAAAGACCCAAAAAAAAGAGAAAAAAATATATAGAAAAAGGAGAAAAGAAAAGAAAAAGTAAAGCCACACTTTATCGCATGAGTATGGCTGGCAAGTGGTCGGTGGTAACGGCTCATCGGCTGGCTGTCCAGAGCCCAGCTCACAAAAAATGCATAAATAATTCCTAAACACTTAGGAAGAAGTGGAGAAGTAGAATAAACCGGGGAGATATACACTAGGTTTGCCCTTGTTTTGACCCCATAAGAATAAAAAGAAATTGGGGAGGTATACACTGGGTTCGCCCTTGTGTTGACCCCATAAAATGGGTAGGGAGCATGCTACCATCGGAAAGATAAAACTCTAGGAAAAAATCTATAAGGTCACCTATGGTTGTAGAAACCTGATGTCCATCTTAACAGCTATCTAGTGAGTCTTTCACTCCTTTCACAAGATGCTTAGCACTTAGAATCCATTTCAAGTCTTTGGAGGGTTAGGTAGCCGTAAACGATTGTCCCGAAACTCTCAAATTTCAAATGTACAAAAAAATTAGAAAATAAGAAAAAGAAAAAAAATGTATCTTCCCTTTTTAAATAAGGTGAGGACTTAGGTGGTTTGCATTCTGGTAGACACCTGGGTACTGTTGAGTTTTCATAGTTTAGGATCGTAGTTGGAATTTTCTATTGTTAATAAACAACTTAGGCCTAAGCGATCGAATCCTAATTCTATTTTTAGACATAGCATATAGTTTAATTTTGCTAAGGACTAGCAAAAGATAGGCATGGGGGTATGATGTTGACACATCCATTTAGGTTAAAATGCCTATTTATGCATGTTCCTAGGCTTAGATTTGCATTATATATTATAAATATTGCATAGCATGCATCATTCTGCATTTAGAGTAGTTGTGTATATTGTAGGTTGATTAAGTCCTTTTTATGGTTAGGAGAGAAGGAGATTTATTTCAGAGCCTCAGAATGACGATCCAACCAAACGGATCTAATCAGGATGATGGTCGGAGTGTAACACCTCTGAAATCACATTGATCAGAGTCTTGTAGCACCATATGCAGTCTGAGGAAGATCAATGGCCAAGGGACTAGGTGATGCAATCTGGAGCTTCAAACGATAAATCTGACTACACAGATGGACTTAGGCCGACAATTGCAGCACAATGGCACAAAAATCTACTCAATCCAACCTCTGTAGCAACCCCTACAAAGGAAAGAAGATGGACGGCCCAGGTCATGCCATGTGGCGCAACTCAGGCTGCCTTTGCACACGCACGCGCTACCACACAGGCACAACAACGCAAGCGCGCGCAAGGTAGTGACAGCGGTAGCAGCAGCAACACGCGTGCGCACATGACAAGGGTGCATGGAGAGTGTGCCAACGGTGCGGCAGCAAAGGCACGTGAGCGAGATCTTCAGCAATGTTTGTGGCGGATGTTCAGCGACGTTTATGACCTTAACTAAATGTCCTGTATACGAATTTGATTCTTGCCTCCACTATAAAAGGACCCCTACCCCTTCCATTTTTCTTCATCTCTTCCATTCTTCTCCTTACCACCTCCAAGGCTCTAGGGAGAGCTTGTCCCATGCTCGAGATGCTCCTCTAGAGTAGAAAACAAAGATTTGTTCCCACCTCTCATCCCCCATCGTGGAGCTTCCTGCGACCATCCTCTTACCTCCCTTCAGGAAGAAGATCCTCGCGACGACGCCGTCCTACCTTGCCCTCCGTCCTCCGACTCCATCATTCATCTTGCTCCTCTTAACCTTCCTCCAGGTGACGTCAGAGCAAGTCATCCTACAAGCAACCATCGAGGGGGATTCTTCTCATCTCTATCTATCTTTACCACTTTCTAGTGTTATTCTCCTGCTTTCCTAGTTGTAACAAACATTTGTTTTGAAATATATGACTATTTCTCTCTCTCTCGCTTTCTTTTATATTTTGCAAGTAGATTAGCCAAATAAATTTTCATCAGCCTGATCTCTTACCCTATTAAAAATAAAAAAAAATTATAAAAGATAAAAAATGAGAAGAAAGGAATAAAGCGAAACACATATTTTTCAAAACCAAATTTTCTCCTCCCCATGTTTGACCTGGGACTCGCTTTTCGAGTTTCAGTTGTAAATTTTATCTGATCGACGGATTTTCTCGCAAATCAAACTACAACGACGTGTTTCCAAACTCGAAGCTTTTCGCAATGAATCTCTGATGCATCACTCCTTCTAAGTTGAATCAGTACTCACCTGCCACTTTTAAGTCCATTACCTTGAGAAGTGGCACGACCACTCAAAATTCCATGCACCAAAATCAAATAACCAGCCAGGATCATGATAAACCAACTCTGATTAATACACCCGAGGTGGAGGATGAGATCCAAGCTCATGATTTTGATGAATAATGGATATACATCCCTTTTCCAAAGGCCTTAATTGGGCCTAGGAAAAAGATGACTAAGCCTAAGAATAAGACCTGTTTGGATGTGTTCAAACAAGTACAAATTAATATCCCATTTTTTGAAGCCATTGAACACATCCTAGCCTATGCCAAGTTATTGAAGGAATTGAATACTATAAAGTGCAAGCTGAAATCAGGTAATCATAAGAAGGTGATCCTCTTAGAACAAGCTAACTCTATTCTCTTAAAGGATTTACCTATCAAGATAAAAGACACAGGAACCCCCTTGATTTCCTATGAAATGAACATCTAGCCTTTAACAGGGCTTTAATTGATTTTGGGCCTTCCATCAACTTGATGCCTACAAAGATCTATGAGATGATTAGCTTCGGGGACCTTGAACCTACTGAAATACAAATCCAGTTGGTCAACTAATGGGTGTATTTTCGTAATGGAAAATCAAGGTTTTGGAGAACCCATCGTCATAGTTGCAAAAATCGCCACCAAATAAATTTACCGGAACTCAAAAGGGAGGCCTGGCTTGAACATGGGGAGGTGACATTTCTTTCTTTGGAAATCCATGTTTCTCCTTATTTCTTTTTGGTATTTTGTATTTGCTATTATTTTTGGCATTTTATGATAGTGTGGAAACAAGCAGGAATATTATCTACACTAAGCTATTCTAGGAAGCAAGAAAGAACTATTCTACTTGCTAAATATAAAGGAAGAGAAAGAGAATCAAAAACTACTTCTAGATATATGCTTTAGAAGTGTTTATTACAATAGATTCTATACTATGAAAGCAATAAAAGGGAAAGTGGGTGAGAAAAATCCTCTTTGTCCACTGCTTGGAGGATGAAGCTACGTTGATGGGGCCCGAACAAAGATGTGTAGGAGTTGAGGAAAGAGAATGGCATCAGATGATGGGGAGAGGACCGATGGTGTCGCGGTGTGATCCGCTTCCTGGAATGGGGTTGAGAAGGTGACTGGTGAGAGCTCCACGAATGATGGTGAGATGGTGGAAAGTAATTTTCTTTTCTCTAGTGGAGAATTCCAAAGACTTAGACACAAGCTAAAGGTGTGTTTTGAACTCAAGAGTAGGTAAGGAGAGCAAAGGAAGGGATGATGAGAAATGGGAGAGCGGTAGGGTTTTATTTAGTGGTGGGAGGAGGGTCTATTATGCATATGGGTCAACAGGGACATTTAAAATGTCGCCTAAGACCTACCTTGGACGTCGCTGAAGGTCATAACTCTCCCCCACTGGCGTCCACACGCATGTCCAAGTTGTATCAGGCGTGGATGAATCGTGGCCTTTGGATTGCTGATAAACACTCCAAATTCTGCACACATCACGCAATTAAGATTGCGTTCACCCACGCATACGATAGCATGTCTGTCTGTGAGTCAAATATTGCATGTGTGAATCACACACATTAGGCATCGCGACGTGGTGCAGCCTCTGTCGCTTGGTGGCCATCCAATGGATGCAATCAAATCGCACCCACGCTCACAAAATTAGGCACAGTTGGCAGGCTTCGAATGCGCATTTGCATGTTGTGAGTAGAGGCCTTAATGCCTATGTTGAGGGCGGGTTTGAGTCTCACTTAGGAAGTAAGGCCCATGCACCCACGACCATTGGATTTTGATCTAACGACTGAGATTGTGTGAGCTGTTCTCTGCTTTGCTTGAGGTGGGCAATGTGTCCTCTTGATGACCATTGGATTCAAATTCAATGGCCGAGATTTCACAAGTGTGGTTTGGGAGGAGCGTCTGCAACCAGGCTGGAGGGCTGCGATGGTGCCACACAGCACCATCGTGGCCGTCCAACTTCTTCTTCTTGTAAAGAGTGCTACAGAGCTCTGATCGAAGTGGTTTTTGCACTGATGGACTGCGATCGTCATTTTGTATCCATCCGTCCGATCAGATTTTTCATCCGAAGCCTGCAAAGATGTTGCATTGCCCCTAGCCATATAAAATGTGGATATTAATATACAGATTACACAAATTATTCTAAATGCAATGTAATGAATGTTATCCATTATTCACAATGCTATATGCAATGCTAAGCTTCGAAACTATCATAAGTAGGCATTTTATCATGAATGAATGCATATTTATCATACCCCCATGCCTATCTTTTGCAAGTCCCTAGCAAAATTAGCATAAATGCTATGTATAAAATAGAATTAAGATATGATCACTTAGGCAAGATTTTTTGGTTAATATTAGAAAATTTTAACTAAGGAGCTAATTACACAGACTCGACAGTGCTTGGGTTCCTACCAAAATGCAGACCGTCCAAGTGCTCACCTTATTTTGAAAAGGGCAGATACATTTTTTCTACTTTTTTCCTCTTTTCTTATTTTTTCTATATTTTTTTGAGTTTATAGTTTCAGGGTAGCTTTCTACGGCTACCTAACCCACCCAAGACTCATAAAGGACTCCAAGTGCTAAGCATCATATCATGAAAGTTGTGATAGACCCACTCAATGGCAATTAAAATGGACTTCGGGTTTCTATTCCCCTAGGTGACCTTGAAAAAGATGTTTCCTAAAGGTGTATATGTTCGATTGGTAGCTTTCTCCCTACTTTTATTTTTGTGGGGTCAACGCAAGGGCGCACCCGATGTATATCTCCCCGAATCATCCTACTTCCCCGCTTCTTCCTTAAGTGTTTTGGAATTTTTGTGCTTTTTATAAGCTGGGCTCTGATGAGACACTCATCATGATCTCTAATTACCCCTAATTAACTAGTCTTCCTAGTTAATTAGCTAGGGTTATGAATATATAAGGGTTAATTACAGAATAAGGGATACTTAGTTAAGGACCTTAAAATAAGTTAAAAATGGAATTTTATCACTCAATTAACATTATTAATAATTTAGATAATAATTGGACTCGAAATCATATTAATTATCCTCTTAATTAATAAGATAAGTAACTTAAATATAATGTATACCTAAATATGTAATAACTTAAGTAATTTTAATTAATCTAACAAATTAATCTAAAAAGGTCAAAAATGTAAATTCAAGGTGTAAACATAATATTTGCCTTATTTACTAACATATATAAAAAGTTGAAAAAGATCTAAATTAAAATAAACCTTCAAAACCTGGATTTGCATTTTAATCCTTAATTTTCATTACAGTCGAGTCCTTATTTCTCATATAGGTCCTTAAGTTTTATTACCTCTAAGTCCCTCTTCGTCTTCTTCTTCTTCTTCTCCAGCCAAACGAACGGCTAATGGCAAAGAGTCATCACACCGCGTGATCACCGCCGTGCCGACATCTTTCCTCTTTGCCCAAGCTCTTACAGCTTGCGCTCACCACCTCCACTTGATCCATCGGTCTGGATTAACCGAAAATCCTATTTTTCAGTGGGAGTTAACCTCACCATCCTCGGAGACGATGACGGAGGTTAAGCTCCTCGAGCTTCTTCTTCGGCCAGACCCCGCCCCTCTCTTCGCCATAGACTGCTATAAATACCCCCTCGCACCTCTGATTTTAGTAAGTTGGTTCCCTTCCCTCTTCTAATACGGTAGTCGACCCAACAAGCTATTCTTCCAAACCTCCGGCGAACCCCCATCCCATCTTCTGACTTCCTCCATCCATCTTTAGTAGCCGAGGAAATTCACCATGGTCTTTCGCACCTCTGACAAAGGCACCGACCCTAGGATTCCTCCACTCCACCTCAAATTCTCCCGTCGGAGCTCTTTCTTCAACCTTCTGATTTCATTGTCTACTATGAAACTTCGGCGGAACCCTATTGACCCCTTTGTCCAGGTAATAGTAGACTAGGAGTAGGAGTAGGAGTAGGCTAGTTTAGTTAGTTAGTTTAGTTAGTTAGGTTAGAGTAATTGTAGAATTTAGCTTCATCTCTTCCAACTCCGACGAGTTCCTTGAGCTTGCCAGAGACTTTAATTTTGTCTTTTAACTCACTATTCACCTTCTTTTAACTTCCATGTTCATTTCTAAACACTACATAGTTTAATTAGATCACCTAAACGCCCAATTCATGTCTCACCCTCACCGACTACTTCACTGTCCATGGTGACAGAAGTAGACCTAATTCCACCTTCATTGGGTTCTTTCATCACCTATCATCAGTAATGAACCCTAATCAACTTTATATTACCTATTACTATTGATGAGAACCTCATCATGAGCCATAACTAGCTCATTTTGACCCAATACAAAGGATAAAAGCTCCTAAATATCTCAAGGAAAGGCTTAACTCAGAGAATTCTGAGTTTGAGAGGAAAACCAGTCATAAGGGGTAAAAGTGCAATTTTACCAGTATAATCTGCATACAGGGTAATTCAGGGCCCAAACACAGGTCAGAACAGCTTAATAAGAATAAAAGTGGGATGAGATGATCTAGCAAGGGCTACAGCACTTTCAAGGAACCAAATGATAATCTGTAACCCTAAAACAACCCACTTCAATTCACAAGGTTCGAGGCAAAGTAAAAATAGAATAAACCCTCTAAAATTCATAGAAAAATATTCTCTAGGGTTTAGAACCTTCAATTTGGCCTTTAGAACCCATTTTGACCTACATTGAGAACCATGCCCAATTAATAACTTAATTTGGGTCTTTACGCAAATTGACCGGTCAAACAAGGTTTAATATGAAAATGAAATTTACCATCAGATTCCTTAGGTTCTAATTAGTCATGTATAAAAACTTGAGCCTAAGAAGAAACCTCCTTGACTGACTTTACACTTTGGTCCTCATATATTTACTCTTTGGCCCTCAACTTTTGAACCCTCGCATTTAGGCCCCTAACTCTCCTTCGTTCTTTGCAAACAGGTCCCTCCTGCAAAACCCTGCCAGCACCATGCTCCGGCGACCTTGCGCGGAGCATGGCGCCGCGCAGGGTGAGGTGGAGGACCTGGCAAGTGTACCGGGGGTGCCCTGCGTCGTCAGCCGTCGCAGGAGCACCCCCATGGTCACTGTAGCCCCCCATACCGGCCGTGCGAACGCACGGACGGTATGGGTTCGAATTCCGACCATGCTCCGGCGAGGGAGACACGTCGTCTCCCTCCGCCTTCCTCCCTGCTTCAACCCTATAAATACCCCCCGCCGCTCCACCGACCAAGGCAGCCTGGATCTGACGGAGAAAACCCCCAGCTTTCGTCTCTTCTTTCTCCGGCAGACGCTCACCAGCTCCGGCGACTTCCTCTCCCTCCACCTCTTCGCTCTGCCGCACTACCAGTAGCAGAGACCTCCTCCCCTGCTCTTCCCGCGCCACGCCGCACCCAGCTGGCGCCTCTCCAGCCTTCTGCTCGCCGCCGCCCCTCTCCCTGAGCATCATCTTCTCCGGCGACAGTCGATACGACTGTCGCCCTGTTCCTCCCCCTTCGTCCCTGCAGTTAAGTTATACTTACTCCCCTTCTCCTCCTCTTTCTTTCCCCGCTTTCGATTTAGTCAATTAAGCCCTCTACCGACCCTGTTCACCCTCATCCTCTCCGCCTCCGACCACCCTCCGGCGAGCCGCTCCCATCACCTCAGCGACCCACACGGCTCGCCGAACACCGCAGAACTTCCGCCTCCTCACCCTGATCCTCTTCCGCCCCTCCACTTCCCACCAAACACCCTCTGCAGAACCACCGAACACACCCACTCCCTCGCTCACAGTTTGACCTAGGACGACCCGACAGCTCCCTCTCGCCCCCTGCAGACCCCCTGACCACCTTCGCCGTGCCACGGCGAAGGTCCTCCGCCTGTCTGATTTGGCCGAAAGGCCGTGCCATTGGTTTCAGGTTCCAGGCCTTGGCCGCCATTGGCGAGGAAGTTCGAAGCCTGCTCAAGGTTGCTCCAAGCCGAGATATCCCAGATTGAATAGCCACGGCCAGCGCGGAAGAGACTCACGCACACACCCTGGCCCTCGATTGGAGCTGTACGCCTCAACAGCCGATGCAATTGGGAGCACCGTCCCTGCTGCAGGCGTAAGAGAATTGGGGTGGGACATTTAGTCCCACCTCGGAATCTCTCAAAGGCGCGCGGATGCATAAATTGAAAAACTGCCGTATGCTGTTTGCCTCAGTTACCACGGGGTGAGGTCCCTCTCACCCGACCCGACCCGACTCGGCCTCGTCCGTGACCACGCTCCGCGGACCTGGCCCGACCCGATTAGACTGACCTGCACTCCTCGCCCACCACGCACGCCGGTGGGCCTGGACCCGGGCTTGACCCGAACCCGATTACCCGGTAGCGCTCTGGGAGAGCTTCCGAAGAGTGATTTCAGAGAGAGAGATACGCGGGGGAGGGGGGTAGAGTAGGTTTTTGCCTTGACGAATAAACTCTGAAGTGTGCAGGCCAAAGAAGAAGAAGCAGACCCGCTGAAGAAGAAGGAGCTGCTGCACTGTAGCAAAGGCATTGTTAAGTCGTCTCAGCACTGGCGCAGACGACGGAAGGTCAGCAGCCAAAGAAGACAGGCTGAAGAAGAAGGAAGAGCAACGGCCATCGCGAAAGAAGAAAAAGAGAAGTCAAGGCAGGTGAAGACAAAGAAGAAGAAGGAATGAAGAGAAGCAAGAAGCAAGAAAAGAAGAAGACGATCTGACGAAAAAAAAAAAAAAAAAAAAAGAAAGGAAACAAGGAAGAACAGAAGAAGAAGAGCACGAGGGGAAAATCTGAAGAAAGCAGAAAAAGAAGAAGAAGAAGAAGAAGAAGAAGAACAGGAAGAACCAAAGACAAAGAGGAAGAAAGAAGAACAGAACAAGAACCCAATTTTTCATCTCTCTCTCTCTCTCTCTCTTTATTTTTGTAATAGAACTTGTATATCTCTAGAATACAACTTGCTCCCTGAGTTCGACCTCGGGAACTCTTTCAGTTTTCCGAGTAATAAAAATTTTATATGATACGTTGGTAACAACCGGCTTTACTACAACGATATAACACCGAAACCGGTCGAACCGACGTCCCACCATCATTTTGGCGCCGCTGCCGGGGAGCAACGGCTATTCTAGAGGTAAACATTCCTGTATCTTTTAAGTTCTAATAATCTCCTCTCTTTTGTGCAGCCATAGGAACTCAAGAAGACAAGCAACCACGCAACTACTCCAAAGACAGGTAAAATCTTTTCTCTCACTATTAACCCCTACACTCTAAAGAGGAAGAAAAGAAAAGAACAAGCAATATAGGACTAACCTGTCTTCCATATTTAGTAACCATAAAAGTTGCATGTTTTCAACTCATTATTTCTGCACACTATTAAGGGTACTTAAGGGCTAACACATTCTTGCTTGAGCCCTAATTACCCAACAAAGAATTAACTGGACCAAGTAGAGCCAACCTAGGATCCAACACTAGGGATTTAGAGACACACTCCTTAAGCAAGAATTGAGAAAACCAAATGAAGTGTGCCCAAGCCCTTGTCTGAAAATACCTATTCAAAGAAAATCTAAAACAATTGGCTCTCTAAACACTTGAACCCTAAAAGACAGGACCTAAAAGCTCTTAAAGAAAACAATAGGTAAAGTTGACCCCTTGGGTTAACCAACCTTAAATTAGGTCACTCTTTGCACTTAAAAAGACTAAAGTTCAAGTGAAACCTTAAGCACCCTGATCTTAAAATTGGTAGACTTAAGAGGTCAAGATCCCCATTCTGGTCTACCTGGAACCGCAGTGACAAGAGAGGTCGGGTGGGGGAAACCCTGTAACCCGTGGGGACGCTCTACCGTGTAGGGGTCTTCGCGGGACTCTCCCTCTCTGGCTGCCCAGGTAATTCTCAGGTGGACGATCTTTCTGATCAAGGGGTCCATCTGCCCCGCACCTCTATAGTCACCCAACACATTTGTGGGTGTCTTGATTGGGTCCAGCACCTTCTGAACTTACCTCTCCCAACTGTGCATGTACGGAAGGAGGTCTCTAAGACCACCCTTAAGACCTCCTTTAGAAATTCACTCTCGTCAAGGCCAAGCCTCGACGCCCGTGTTTGTGCAGCAACACCCTCACATTATTCTCTCTTCTGATTCGGAACCAAGTTCTTCTTCTTCCCCCATCATGGCTCAGCCAGTTGAGGAAGAAAATAATCTGGAACACCAGCTCCAGCGACTCAATGACCTCTTCCAAAACTTCGTGCACCCACCACAGCGTCCTATGATGCGGGACCACTACAATCCTGCTGCGGTGGCAATTGAGCCTCGAGTTAGAATCCCGATTGGAGGACCTGATTCCGAACTAAAGCCCAACATGATTCACGCTATACCTAAATTCCATGGGCTTAATTCTGAAGATCCTTTCCAGCACATCAAACAGCTAAAGCATCTGGCCCACACTTTTGGATCAGATGCGCAAAATCGGGATATTCTTCTCATGAAGATGTTCTCCTTTTCTCTTATGGACAAGGCCGCCCATTGGTATCAAACTCAGACCCGGCCGATCAACACTTGGGAAGAACTTCAATCCGAGTTTTTGAAAAAGTTCTTTCCCGTTGGTCGGACCAACGCCTTGCGCCATCAGATTACACACTTCACTCAGCAATCAGGAGAACCTCTCCATGAGGCATGGGATCGTTTTCAGGATCTCATGAGGAAGTGCCCCCATCACGGAGTTCCTAAATGGGAACAAGTCCAATCTTTTTACCAGGGACTCCGTGAGGACATCCGCCTTTTCGTCAATGCAACCTGCGGAGGAAACATCATGGGTCAACATGAAGACACCGTATGGGAGATTCTCGAAAACATGTGCGAGAACTCCATCAACAATGACTCCATGGGATTATTCGACAGGACGAATACCCGCGCAGCGACGAATCTTAAGGGAGCACATGAGACGCAGGGCCTGTCCGCATCAGTCGACCTGGAATTAATGGCCAGTCGATTGGACAAGGTCTCAATTATTGAAAAGAAGGTGGATGAGCTGACTCAGCACTTGCAGCGAGCCACCTCTGCGCGTAACTCCTTTGCACAACCTCTTTCCACACAGGAGACTGTGCAAAACATCCTACACCGATCCTCCCCTGGGATGGATCCATATCCATCCCCATCTGATTCTTGGACTGGAAGATCATCCGATCCTTTCTTCACCAGCCGGGGGAACTCCATTCCCCCTTTCCCTGATTCTCAGGAGGTTCCTCAGACCTGCGAGGACCTCAACGCCATCCAGAACGACCCATTCTCCAACACTTACAACCCTGGATGGCGAAACCATCCAAATTTTCAGTGGGCGGGGAATTCTCAAACCCAAAGACCACCTTTTCAGTCCCGCCCACAGCCCTCTCATCACTACCAGCCGCCTCAGCCTCGGCCCAACCCTACTTATCCATCAGGGCCAAATCAAGATCAAATGTCCTTAATCCTTCAGACTCTGGCTGACATTCAAAAATCGAATGCGGCCATTCAAAAACAGCACAAGGACGAGCTTACTGAAGTTAAAACTCAGCTGGCCCAGTTGGCAAATTCTCGCCAGCCAGGCACACTCCCTTCCCAACCCCTTCCTAACCCAAATAACGTGCCAACCCAGAAGCGCGTTATGAATCCAAATTTAGGCCACGCTCAATGGATTTATCAGGCCCCTACTGCCCCATCTCCAGACGAGATGGAAGCCTCTACTTCTCGTACGGGATTTCAGCAGCAGCCACCCCTCCTACCAAATCCAAACCAAAATCAGGCCGGATTACATGCTGTAACAACACGTAGTGGTAAGACAACTCAGGACCCGCGTTATCCAAACCACTCCCAGCCTGATAATCATGACCCTAGGATAGTTATCCAAGGTACCGTTGTTCCAGACCCACAACCAGGACCTATCCTAGAGGAACCAACCAAGATCCCGTTTCCCGAGGCCCTGACCAAGGGAAAGAAGACCACCAAACCCGTGGCCCCTGAGGAGGACCTGGTCAAGCTCTTTGAGCAGGTCCACATAAACATCCCCTTGATGGATGCAATCCACCACGTACCAGCTTACGCACGATTTCTAAAGAATATATGTACACCCCAGCGTAAGCCGCGAACCAAGGGAGGGAGCCCAATTGTTCTGTCAGAGCAAGCCAGCTCTGTAATCCTTAGTAGACTCCCACCCAAGGCAAAAGATCCTGGAACTCCCCTGATCTCCTGTAAGATAGGTGGTACCCAATTTGACAGAGCATTGTTAGACTTAGGTGCATCTATAAATCTGATACCCACATCCTTACTTGACCATCTGGAAGAATCTGAGCTGAAACCAACTGAGGTGACATTACAATTAGCAGATCGATCTATAAAGTCACCAAAAGGGATTCTCGAGGATGTTATCGTAAGAGTGCGGGATTTCTATTTTCCAGTGGACTTTATAGTCTTAGACATGGATGCACCTGAGAACCCTAGGGATACACCAATCATTCTAGGGAGACCTTTCTTGGCTACTGCTAGAGCCAACATCAGCTGTGAGGAGGGCCAAATAGAGCTTAAGTTTGGAGATCAAACACTGAAAATTGATATATTTAAGGCCCAACAAGGAATTAATTGCGGCGTCATCGAGCAAATTTGTGACATCAAGACTTTGGTTGATGAATCACACCTCCAGAATGACTTGAGTATTCCTCATCAACCACAGAAGGATCTCGACCCGCAAATAGAGGAGTCAAATCCAGATGTGAACAACCCAATAACTCCCACCCTTGAACCTCACATCTATACTGAACCACCCGCTGCTGCTGAAAACCCCATCCTCGAACTGAAACCCCTTCCTGCTCATTTGAAATACATCTTTTTGGGTTCTAATCAGACCCTTCCTGTGATCATCAATTCCAACCTTAATCCTGAACAGGAATCCCGTCTGATTGTTGTCCTCCAGCAACATCGCAGAGCCATCGGATGGACCCTCGATGATTTGACTGGAATAAGTCCCTCTTATTGTACTCATCATATCTATTCAGAAGAGGGCACACGACCTTCTCGTGAAATGCAGAGACGCTTAAACCCCAATCTGCAGGAGGTCGTGAAAAAGGAGATCATCAAGTGGTTAGATGCCGGGATCATCTACCCGATCTCCGATAGTCGTTGGGTGAGCCCGATTCAGGTCGTGCCTAAAAAGGCAGGACTCACCACTATAACGACTGAGACCGGAGAAATCATTCCTACCCGATTAGCCAACTCGTGGAGAGTCTGTATAGATTACCGTCGACTCAATTCCTCCACGAAGAAGGATCATTTCCCACTACCCTTCATTGATCAAATTCTCGAAAAACTAGCGGGAAATAGGTTCTTCTGCTTTCTTGACGGGTACTCCGGTTACAACCAGGTGGCAATCCATCCTGAGGACCAAGAAAAGACCACATTCACCTGCCCCTTCGGAACATACGCTTTCCGAAGGATGCCTTTTGGTCTTTGCAATGCACCCGCTACTTTTCAGCGATGCATGCTTGCCATATTCTCAGATATGGTAGGTGATTATCTGGAAGTCTTCATGGATGACTTTTCAGTTTTCGGAGCATCATTCGACGATTGCCTCCAGCACTTGGTCCAGATACTCAGGCGGTGCATCGACGTGAATTTGGTTCTTTCCTGGGAAAAGAGCCATTTCATGGTGCCTGAGGGAATTGTCCTGGGACACTCAATTTCGGAGAAAGGTATCCAAGTGGATCGAGCTAAGGTTAATCTGATTTCTCGCCTTCCTATGCCTAGCTCGATCAGGGACATCCGATCCTTTTTAGGGCATGTCGGTTTTTATCGACGATTTATCCCTGATTTTTCAAAAATCGCACGCCCCCTGACCACTCTTCTCTCCAAGGATGTTCCCTTCGAAATCTCCAAGGAATGCACTCAAGCATTTGAAATCCTGCGTGACCGAGTCTCCCAAGCCCCGATCCTACAGTCCCCTGATTGGTCTCAACCCTTTGAGATCATGTGTGATGCATCCGACTTCGCTGTAGGAGCGGTCTTGGGGCAGAAAAATGACAAGAAACCTGTGGTCATTTACTACGCCAGCAAAACACTCGATGAGGCTCAGCGTAACTATACAGTTACTGAGAAGGAGCTGCTAGCTGTAGTATTTGCCCTAGAGAAATTCAGATCATACCTTCTGGGTTCCCATGTCATCATATACTCGGATCACACGGCTGTGAGGCATCTCCTTGCAAAGAAGGACGCGAAACCTCGATTGATCCGATGGATCTTGCTATTACAAGAATTTGACCTCGAGATTCGTGATAAAGCGGGAAAACAAAACGTGGTAGCTGATCACTTGTCCCGTCTTCCTTCTGAAATGATAGACCCTTCCGGACCCATCACTGAGCATTTTCCCGATGAGCACCTGCTGACTATTGGTACTAGCCTTCCATGGTTTGCTAATATTGTAAATTACTTGGCATCTCATCAGACCCCGTCCGATTGGCCGAAGGCCAAGAAAGACAAATTACGCTCCGATGCCAAGTATTACATTTGGGAAGACCCGTACCTCTTCCGCATAGGTGCCGATCAGATCATCCGGAGATGTATCCAGGAAGGGGAAGTCAACAATATCCTCTCTTTCTGCCATGACCAGGCATGCGGTGGCCATTTTGCCGGGCATAAAACCGCATCAAAAGTCCTCCAGTGCGGCTTTTACTGGCCCACACTGTTCAAAGACGCATACAGTCATTGCAAGGCATGCAGTCGTTGCCAGACTTTGGGCAACATGAGCCATCGCGACATGATGCCTATGCAACCGATTCTAGTATGCGAAATCTTTGATGTTTGGGGGATTGATTTTATGGGCCCCTTTCCTGTTTCGGATGGTTTCGAATATATTCTGTTGGCTGTGGACTACGTGTCCAAATGGATCGAAGCCATACCGACCCGAACCTGTGATCACAAAATCGTTCTCAAATTCATTCATCAACACATTTTCTCAAGGTTCGGGATTCCTCGTGCAATAATCTCTGATGGGGGGACCCATTTCACAAATGCTCAGTTTAGGTCACTGATGACCAAATACGGGGTGTCTCACCGAATCTCTACTCCTTACCACCCCCAAACTAATGGTCTAGCTGAGCTGTCGAATCGGGAGATCAAGAAAATCCTACAGGTCACTGTTCGACCTGACAGGAAGGACTGGTCGTCCCGACTTCCGGAAGCATTGTGGGCCTATAGGACCGCCCACAAGACCCAATTGGGCATGTCTCCCTTTAGATTGGTGTACGGAAAGGCATGCCACCTTCCCGTCGAACTGGAGCATAAAGCCTATTGGGCAGTACGGAACTGTAATCTAGATCTTTCCAAGGCTGGGACCCACAGAAAACTCCAAATCAGCGAGATCGATGAATTACGCACAGACGCGTACGAGAACTCGCAAATCTACAAGGAGCGGGTTAAAGCCTTCCACGACAAACACATCTCAAGAAAGATCTTCCATCCTGGTCAAAAGGTCCTACTCTTTGATGCCCGACTCAAACTCTTCCCAGGAAAACTGAGATCTAAGTGGGTCGGACCATATTTGGTCCGACAGGTTTTTGGAAATGGAGCAGTCGAAATCAGTCCACTCAGCCACGATTCTGAACCTTTCATCGTGAATGGTCAAAGACTCAAGCCGTTCATTGATGTAACTTCTACTGATTTGGCTGAGGCATCTTATATCCTCCGTTCCCCTTGAGCTTATTGCGCCCAGCCGATGGCGTAAAACTCAGCGCTTAACGGGAGGCAGCCCGTCATTCTCTTTGAAAACCTGAAACTTGTTCTGACACCTTTCAGCACTCGAAGTTCACCCTGAACTAAGACTCCCTAGGTTACAATGAGGACATTGCAAATCTTAGGCATGGGGGGGTAGGAAAGTGCAAAAACTTGTAAGAAAAGGTTTCAAACAAAAAAAAATTCACATATGCCAAAAATACCATAAAAATTAAAAAATTTTTTCGAAAAAGAATAAGAGGAAAAGAGGAGAAGAAAAATTTTGTGAAGGAGAGAAGAAACAAAATGAAAAAGGAGCACAAAAATTATAAGAAAAGTTGATAGTCATTAGTAAGGAACTAAGGAATTAACCTAAGTTCTAGACCTCATTCAAGGAAATAACTGAAAAGTGCACAATAAGATTAGTAAGAATGCAAACCTTAGGCATTCTTGAATAGACTCTTAGTACTCATTAAGATCTGGACACTCCTCAAGAGGTTGAGGAAAATGAAAAGCTGAAGTATTAGGTCTAAGGCTTAGGAAGTATTCGGCCTCGTTAACTAATTTTTGGGTTACGGGACTCAGTAACCTAAGCACCCTAATCTCACACACAGCCTGGTTCAGTAAGCGTAAAAATCAGAATCACGCAGAAGCGTCGCAAAAATCTGAAAAGAACACCTAGAATAGGAATGGCCGATCAACACAAGTTGATTTGGACGAGTTCCCAGCGCGGAGAGGCGGGAAACCCCCTCGAAGATGCGTAACAAAATATCATCTCCTCGGTGCTTGTCTCTTAGGATATTTACATATCCTACGGGGGGCATGTAAGCACTCTGCTGGTTCAGATTCCATGGATGGCATTATCTCGAAGTGTCAATTGCCAGGGTCTGGATTCGGCCACGGAATACCATGGATGGGATTATCTCGAAATCTCAATAGCCAGGGTTCCGGGGGTTGCCATGGGCGGTGCTATCTCGAAGCATCGATCGCCAGGAACCTTTGAGGATTGATGATGGGAGCAAGGAATCTGATACATACCGTGTTGAAAAGCTAATCCTAGGCTAGAACTAAAAAGAAAAAGAGAGAGAAAACTCTCCAAACAGAAAAAAACTTTCTATCTCTCTCTTACAAAACGCACTGCGAACTGAGCCAGGGCTAAAATCATTTCAAGCACGGGTGCTTTAACCACGAAGTCCAATAAACCTTAGGTTAGTTCTTGTGGGCCTTAAAAACCTTTGCTAAAAGACTGAGGCTAAGGCTAGACAGATTTGGATCTTGATTGGTACTAGAGTATCTTTTAGGCCTATGGTCAGCATCCTAACCTAATCTATGCTCAAATAAAAAGGCACTTATCTAAAACCATTGAAAACTTCATGGTCTAGAACAAGGGTTGAAACCTTAAGTTGTTTGCTAAGGGACTAGCAAAAGCTAGGCATGGGGGTATGATGAGAACCTCATCATGAGCCATAACTAGCTCATTTTGACCCAATACAAAGGATAAAAGCTCCTAAATATCTCAAGGAAAGGCTTAACTCAGAGAATTCTGAGTTTGAGAGGAAAACCAGTCATAAGGGGTAAAAGTGCAATTTTACCAGTATAATCTGCATACAGGGTAATTCAGGGCCCAAACACAGGTCAGAACAGCTTAATAAGAATAAAAGTGGGATGAGATGATCTAGCAAGGGCTACAGCACTTTCAAGGAACCAAATGATAATCTGTAACCCTAAAACAACCCACTTCAATTCACAAGGTTCGAGGCAAAGTAAAAATAGAATAAACCCTCTAAAATTCATAGAAAAATATTCTCTAGGGTTTAGAACCTTCAATTTGGCCTTTAGAACCCATTTTGACCTACATTGAGAACCATGCCCAATTAATAACTTAATTTGGGTCTTTACGCAAATTGACCGGTCAAACAAGGTTTAATATGAAAATGAAATTTACCATCAGATTCCTTAGGTTCTAATTAGTCATGTATAAAAACTTGAGCCTAAGAAGAAACCTCCTTGACTGACTTTACACTTTGGTCCTCATATATTTACTCTTTGGCCCTCAACTTTTGAACCCTCGCATTTAGGCCCCTAACTCTCCTTCGTTCTTTGCAAACAGGTCCCTCCTGCAAAACCCTGCCAGCACCATGCTCCGGCGACCTTGCGCGGAGCATGGCGCCGCGCAGGGTGAGGTGGAGGACCTGGCAAGTGTACCGGGGGTGCCCTGCGTCGTCAGCCGTCGCAGGAGCACCCCCATGGTCACTGTAGCCCCCCATACCGGCCGTGCGAACGCACGGACGGTATGGGTTCGAATTCCGACCATGCTCCGGCGAGGGAGACACGTCGTCTCCCTCCGCCTTCCTCCCTGCTTCAACCCTATAAATACCCCCCGCCGCTCCACCGACCAAGGCAGCCTGGATCTGACGGAGAAAACCCCCAGCTTTCGTCTCTTCTTTCTCCGGCAGACGCTCACCAGCTCCGGCGACTTCCTCTCCCTCCACCTCTTCGCTCTGCCGCACTACCAGTAGCAGAGACCTCCTCCCCTGCTCTTCCCGCGCCACGCCGCACCCAGCTGGCGCCTCTCCAGCCTTCTGCTCGCCGCCGCCCCTCTCCCTGAGCATCATCTTCTCCGGCGACAGTCGATACGACTGTCGCCCTGTTCCTCCCCCTTCGTCCCTGCAGTTAAGTTATACTTACTCCCCTTCTCCTCCTCTTTCTTTCCCCGCTTTCGATTTAGTCAATTAAGCCCTCTACCGACCCTGTTCACCCTCATCCTCTCCGCCTCCGACCACCCTCCGGCGAGCCGCTCCCATCACCTCAGCGACCCACACGGCTCGCCGAACACCGCAGAACTTCCGCCTCCTCACCCTGATCCTCTTCCGCCCCTCCACTTCCCACCAAACACCCTCTGCAGAACCACCGAACACACCCACTCCCTCGCTCACAGTTTGACCTAGGACGACCCGACAGCTCCCTCTCGCCCCCTGCAGACCCCCTGACCACCTTCGCCGTGCCACGGCGAAGGTCCTCCGCCTGTCTGATTTGGCCGAAAGGCCGTGCCATTGGTTTCAGGTTCCAGGCCTTGGCCGCCATTGGCGAGGAAGTTCGAAGCCTGCTCAAGGTTGCTCCAAGCCGAGATATCCCAGATTGAATAGCCACGGCCAGCGCGGAAGAGACTCACGCACACACCCTGGCCCTCGATTGGAGCTGTACGCCTCAACAGCCGATGCAATTGGGAGCACCGTCCCTGCTGCAGGCGTAAGAGAATTGGGGTGGGACATTTAGTCCCACCTCGGAATCTCTCAAAGGCGCGCGGATGCATAAATTGAAAAACTGCCGTATGCTGTTTGCCTCAGTTACCACGGGGTGAGGTCCCTCTCACCCGACCCGACCCGACTCGGCCTCGTCCGTGACCACGCTCCGCGGACCTGGCCCGACCCGATTAGACTGACCTGCACTCCTCGCCCACCACGCACGCCGGTGGGCCTGGACCCGGGCTTGACCCGAACCCGATTACCCGGTAGCGCTCTGGGAGAGCTTCCGAAGAGTGATTTCAGAGAGAGAGATACGCGGGGGAGGGGGGTAGAGTAGGTTTTTGCCTTGACGAATAAACTCTGAAGTGTGCAGGCCAAAGAAGAAGAAGCAGACCCGCTGAAGAAGAAGGAGCTGCTGCACTGTAGCAAAGGCATTGTTAAGTCGTCTCAGCACTGGCGCAGACGACGGAAGGTCAGCAGCCAAAGAAGACAGGCTGAAGAAGAAGGAAGAGCAACGGCCATCGCGAAAGAAGAAAAAGAGAAGTCAAGGCAGGTGAAGACAAAGAAGAAGAAGGAATGAAGAGAAGCAAGAAGCAAGAAAAGAAGAAGACGATCTGACGAAAAAAAAAAAAAAAAAAAAAAGAAAGGAAACAAGGAAGAACAGAAGAAGAAGAGCACGAGGGGAAAATCTGAAGAAAGCAGAAAAAGAAGAAGAAGAAGAAGAAGAAGAAGAACAGGAAGAACCAAAGACAAAGAGGAAGAAAGAAGAACAGAACAAGAACCCAATTTTTCATCTCTCTCTCTCTCTCTCTCTTTATTTTTGTAATAGAACTTGTATATCTCTAGAATACAACTTGCTCCCTGAGTTCGACCTCGGGAACTCTTTCAGTTTTCCGAGTAATAAAAATTTTATATGATACGTTGGTAACAACCGGCTTTACTACAACGATATAACACCGAAACCGGTCGAACCGACGTCCCACCATCAACTATCATCTATAATTAAACGCCTAAATTTAATTTAAGTCCCTGAGCTCGCTGTCCATGGCAGCTCAGAAACATTTCAAACTATAAATTAAATACATATTTATGATTAATAACATCTGTTGACTTGATTTAACTTCTCAATCGAGTAGTTAAATCAAGTCCTAAGCTTAAACCAATCAAATTTTTAAGAAATAAGTTTACTGTCAAATCTTATATTTCAATGAGCAAACGAGGAATTTAATGTGATAAAGAGGTTCCTTGTAACCTCAGAATCTTTTTTGGATTAAAAATAGTTAATTTTGTTAATCTATACATGCATTTTGTATTTTCTGGACTCACCAGAGCTCTGGCGAGCTCCGGCGAGTCAAAGATGTGTTACAGCCTCTAGAAAATTATTAAGTGACTCCAGAATGTTATAATAAGGATTACTGATCATTTTTAAGAAATTTGCTTGATGTTTCAATCACTGGAGCTTAAGATTTAACTTCATCTTCCCCAACTCTGACGAGTTGGAGAAGACTGTTATGAAGGATTTGAGAAACATTTAAAGAGCTAAGAAGCTTCAACGCAATGCACTGAAGCTATTTTAACTTTTAAAACACTGTAACAAATATTGATTTACTCTGTCGAACACATACCTAATTTAGTTCAGGCAGCGAGCCTGAATCCCTAGAGATTAAGGTTGAAACATAAATTTAAAGATCTGAGTGAGTTCCAAATGATGAAGAGACTCTAATTGATGTGTTAATTTCTTAGGAAGAAGCTTTAAACAAAAAGTCAAATTTTTGAGCTTCTACAGTCAAACCTGGGTCTGATAATGGTGTTCTGAGCTTGGATTAAAGAATTAAGATGTGGAAATTGCTTCTGAGATTCTGTTTGATGCTTTTAGAAAGAGTTAAGTAAGCTCAGATGATGTTTTTAGTGAAGATTTTGTCCCTGCTAGTTTTGGTTACTCTTGAACCCAAACCAACAGAAGCACTGTTCTGTTGAAATTCAAACCTAAAACCTGCCCAGATTGATTAGATAAAACCCTTAGAATTAATCTAAACAGATTAAGAACACTTTAAAGTGTCCGTTGCACTTGTTGAAAATTGAAAATTAATCTCTGAAGTTTTCAGAGAAGAGAAAAGCTTCTCTACAAGTTTTGTGGGTCTCAAGAGCCTTAAATCCATCCTAACTGAAGCAGAATTGTTTATATAATGTGTACAGACCTTTAAATAGATGAGATAAGTCCATCTGAGGACTTCCCTGAGTTAAAAACATTTCCAGGCTTGTTATTAAACCCGTAGAAACCCCTGATTTCATCCCTTAAATTGAAGAACAAAACATCAATAAAACATTAAATTGACCTTAAAATTGAATAGATTACCCTTAGAGCATTCCAAAGAACTCTAAATCATCCAATTTGGAGCTCTAAGCAAAAAGTTATGACCGATTGAATTCGGGTCTGCAATGGGAATGTTTGTCCCACCTCAAATATCCACGAGCGCGTGCCTGGGTATAGAACTTTTTCGTTCCTATGGCTAAGCAGTCGTCAAGTGCAAGGCACACCAGTTCCGATTCTGATCTGATTTGAGCATTGTTCTTAGTGTGGGCATTGGCCTGCGGGTGTGTGCACCCTTGGGGGTGTGTATGTGGGATGTGAATATGTGCCCTGGGAGGGCGAGTGTGTGGCCTGGGAGGCCGGGTTGAGCTGATATGGCTCGATACTGTGAACCGATTAAGAAATAAACTGAAACAAACCTAACCGAGATTAGGCGAGGACCGAGTAGGGTCTGGTCCTGCCCTGGTCTCAGGGTGCTGTGTATCCTCGAAAGGACCTCACCGCAAATACAAAACCTTTTGGTTTAAAAAGTAAAAAAAACCCAATTCAGCTGAAAGCTTAAGGAAAGAGAAGCTGTTGAAGAAAGCCAAGTGCTAAGGAAGAAAGGAGTGCGGACGCTAAGAAGTGTTAAGGAAAGACTAAGGAACAACAAAAGAAAGAAACTAAGGGAAGAAGAGAAGGTAGGAGATGATTTAAGAAAAGAAAGAAGTGTTAGGAAAAAAACTAAGGGAAGAAGAGAAGGTAGGAGAAGATTAAAGGGAAAAAGAAGAACTAAGGAAAATAACACAAGGAAGGAAATAGAAGAAAGAGAGCTCGACAGAGAAGAAAAGAAAGAAGAAGATTAGAGGTTGTAGGGAGATGAAGAGATAAATGAAATTTATCTTGCATACTTACTTTTTCTTCTTGATTGTAAAAGGCATGTTTTAATTGGATAATTTTCCAATTGCCTTAATAAAATAAAATTGAAAAATAGCATGTTTACTTGTTAATAAAGTATAACATTTTGAGTAAATATGTTTGCATATGGAATTTTGTATGTCCTTCATGGTTTAAATATTTGACAAAATTCATGTTTTTAAAATTAAACTAGTTTTACCTCCTAAACTTAAAGAGATAAAAGAAAAATTGGTGAATTTGGAGAAAAAATTATTATGCCTCCCAGTGAACGGCCTGGACTCAACCAGTAAAAATTTCTAAAATGTTAGGTTAATTGGATCCTATACTACACAATCAACACAACTTCGAGTTAACTGATGAGAGCCTCATCATGAGCCATAACTAGCTCATTTTGACCCAATAAAGAAGATAAAAGCTCCTACATAACTTAGAAGAAGGCCTAACTGAAGGAACAAGTGCCTTGAGAAGAAAACATGAAATAAAGGTTAAAACTGCAATTTTACCATTACAGTACGTAAACAGGATTTCTCAGAGGCAAAACATAGGTCAAATGGTCTAAATGAGATAAAAAGTGGGTTGAGTCAATCAGAAATGGGTTCATGTGCAATCTAAGAACTAAATGACACTTGGTAACCCTAAAACAAACCCGCTTAAATTAACAAGGTTTCGGTCAGAACAAAAAGCAAGTAAACCATCTAAAAATCATGGAAAAACATCCTCTAGGGTTTGGAACACTTAATTTGGCCTTTGGAACCTAGTTTGACCTAGATTAGGGTCCTAGCTCTTCAATTAACCTAATTTAGGTTTTTACGCAAAATGTCCAGTCAAACGAGGTCAAACCTAAAATCCAACTTCACCATTGGATTCCTTAGGTCCAAATTAGGTTTGTACCAAAATTTGGACCTAAGGAGAGGTCATCTTGACCTACGTTGCAATTTAGTACACCCAAATCACAAATTGGTCCCTATTTTTTGAATACCATTGCAGAGAACCCCCTAGGTTCTTCGCCTCCTTTGTAAACCAGTCCTGCCGCCATTGCTAGGGCAGAACCGAGCTCCGGCGAGGTTCGGAGAGGGATTGCTCTCTAATCCCTCAGAGATTCCCTCCTAGAAATGGAAGGAGGATTCTCTGAGGAATTCCCTTCCTTATAAAGTCAATTCCAATCGCTGGTGTGAACTCAATCTCTCGTGCGAACGCACGAGAGATTTGGGTATCCTAACTCCTTTCCATCTCCGGCGACCAACCTCAGGCAATTACGTGCCCTTCACGCCCTGCACACCCAGTCCAGCGCCTATATAAGAACCCACAACTCCGGTCGAAGAGGCTAAGCTTGATTTTGACGGAGATCCCTTCCAAATTCCTCCCTCTCCCATCTCCGGCCAAACAACCCACAAGCTCCGGCGACCTCCTTCCCTCCTTCTCGTCGCTCTGCTGCCATACCAGCAACAGAGTCCTCTCCGCCGCTTCCTCCCGCGTCGCGCTGTACCCCGCGCGCGTGCTTCTGACCTCGTCTTCGTCGCCGCTTCCTCCCTCAGGGTCTTTCTTCCCCGACGACGGCAGTTACGAGCCGTCCTCTCCGCCGCCTCCCTTCCCTCCAGACAACCCAGATACGTTCTCCACCCTCTCCTCTCTCTTTTCCCCCACCTATTTTACTTGATTACCCCTCGACCGACGCTGACCACCCTCATCTTCCACATCACCGACCGACCTCCGGCGAGCCGCTTCCACCATTCCAGCACTCCACACGGCTCGCCAACCACCTCGGGAGCTCCGCCTCACCACCAGGAACTCACTCCACCCCACAACTGCCACTCCAGACCTCCATAACCACCCCCCCCGAACAACCCACCATCTCCAGCCACAGGTTGACCTAGGCACGCACGCCTAGGCCGACCGGCAACCTGCAGCATCACCCACCGCCTTCGCTGTGCTACGGCGAAGGTTTCCAGCTATTCTGATTGGGCCAATAGGCCGTTCTGTGGAATCTCAGGTGAACGCCCCGGCCGCCATTAACAGCCGAAGCAGCAGGAAGCTTGGAGCAGCAGCAGGCGTCAGGCTTCCCAGGCGGCAGGTGCAGCAGGCTCTCGCAAGTGTCGCGAGGTGACTGAGTTCAGCGAGGAGCACCAGCAGGGCCTTCAGCGTGGGCGATTGCACACGAGAGTCTGCGGGCACACGTGAGGGAAGGCCGAAACCTTTAGTCCCACATCGTGGGATTACAAACCTCAGGTACACTATAAATTTCTTTTGTGATATATTCTTATCGCCTCAGTAAGCACAGGGGTGAGGTCCCTCACTGACCCCACCCGCCTCGTCCGCGGCCTGACCATGCGGACTTGGCAGATCAGACCCGACCTAGACCTACGCACTCCTCGCGCATCACACCACCTTCAGGTGCTCCTGGTCCCGGGTACGATCCGACCCGATAATGCTTGTGGCTCTGGGAGAGCAGGTCAGAGTGAATTGCTTGAGAGAGAGAGACGCGCGGGTAGAGGGAGAAGGGTTAGGTTTTGCTCCTGTGCAGGCAGGCTGATCGCAGGAGAAGGACTTGGCCGCTGCAGAAGAAGGAAAAGCAAGCCAAAGAAGAAGACAGAAGAAGAATAAAGAAGCCTTCGCAGGAGAAGGAAAGCAGAAAGATTAGAAGTCTTCGCAGAGAAGAAGAAGAAGGACAAGGGAAGATTGCAAAGAGATCAGAACGGCAAATCAGAAGGAAAGATACAGAAGGAGAAAGGAGAAGAAGGAAGAAAGAAAGAAAGATCACTTTTAAGACGTCTGATACATAAATCAGACGTCTAAGTCTACTTTTTCTAAAAACTCTTTGAATCAATTATATTTGCATGTAACAGTTGCATTCTTGGGTTTTCCAAAGTACTGAGATTGCTCACTGTGTTCGACCTCGGATACTCCGGTTTTCGAGTAATAAAAATCTTTATTTGTTTTGAACGCTTTCGCGGCTGTACTACAACGCGATATTATCTTTTAACAAATCGCACAAAAGCGCGACGAACATTTTGGCGCCGTTGCCGGGGAGCAACGGGCACTTTTAAAACTTTTGAGTACAACTTTTCTATCTAATATCCGACTTGACTTCTCTCTTTTGCTGTGTTCATTCAGGGAAAGCAAAACAAAAAGGAAAGAATAGCAACTGCCCAACAGACTCTCCAAGGAACAGGTAATCTCCATAAGTCCTCTCTCTTAACCCTCTCACAATCTAAAAGAAGGAGGGAAATCAACTTAGGGCTACCTGTCTCATATTTAGTAACTCATCAAGTTGCCTGATTTCATTTCAACATATTTTTCTCTGTTCATCCAACTAAGGCAACTAGGGCTAAAACTTTCTTGATTGAGCCCTAGGTGCTAATTTCTACGGCAACTAAATTGGACCCACTAGAGCCAAGTTAGGGATTGCAAAGCTAGGGTTTTTAGAGACACATCTTCCCTAAAACAAAGAAACAAACTTTCCAAAAAGAGGTGTGCCTAAACCGTGTTTGAAAAGATTTATACAAGAGGAACCCTAAGCAAATCAGGCTGATAATCCGTTTGAACCATAAAAGGAAGGACCTAAAAGCTCTCAAAGGAACAAGAGGTGAAGTTGATCCCTCGGGTCAACCAACCTTAATATTAGGTCACTTTTGCACTCAAAATACTTAAAAGTTCAAGTGGAACATTAAGCACCTTGATCTTAAAATAAAAAAAGAGTAGACTTAAGAGGTCAAGATCCCCATTCTGGTTTACCTGGAACCGCAATGACAAGAGAGGTCGGATGGGGGAAACCCTGTAACCCGTGGGGACGCTCTACCGTGTAAGGGTCTTTCCGGGACTCTCCCTCTCTGGCTGCCCAGGTATTTCTCAGGTGGACGATCTTTTGATCCAGGGGTCCATCTGCCCCGAACCTCTATAGTCACCCAACAATTCTTGGGTGTCTTGATTGGGTCCAGCACCTTCTGATCTCATCACATCTTTCGGTGCATGTTCGGTAAGAGGTCCTTAAGACCACCTTTAAGACCTCCCTTAGAAATTCATTCTCGTCGAGGCCAAGCCTCGACGCCCTTGTTTGTGCAGCAACCCCGCCACATAAATCTTTCATCTGACTCAGACCCTGATTCTCCTTCTTCTCCCATCATGGCACAACCCATTGAAGAGGAGAATAATCTTGAACACCAACTTCAACGCTTGAACGATCTCTTTCAGAACTTTGTAAACCCACCACAGCGACCTATGATGAGAGATCACTATAATCCTGCTGCGGTGGCAATCGAACCCCGAGTACAAATCCCAATTGGAGGACTCGATTCTGATCTGAAGCCCAATATGATTCATGCCATACCGAAGTTCCATGGGCTTAACTCTAAGGATCCATTCCAACACATTAAACAACTCAAGCATTTGGCCCAGACCTTCGGGTCAGATGTACAAAACCGGGATATCCTACTCATGAAAATGTTTTCGTTCTCCCTCTTGGACAAGGATGCACACTGGTATCAGACTCAGACCCGCCCGATCAACACATGGGAGGAATTACAGTCCGAATTTTTGAAAAAATTCTTCCCTGTTGGCTGGACAAATGCCTTGCGCCACCAGATCACTCATTTCACTCAACAACCGGGAGAACCTCTTCATGAAGCTTGGGATCGATTCCTAGATCTCATGCGAAAGTGCCCCCATCACGGAGTTCCTAAGTGGGAACAAGTCCAGTCTTTTTACCAGGGACTCCGTGAGGATATTCTTCTATTCGTCAATGCAACATGTGGAGGAAACATCATGGGCCAACACGAGGACACGGTATGGGAGATTCTCGAAAACATGTGCGAGAACTCCATAAACAATGACTCCTTGGGCTTATTCGATAGGACGAATGCCCGCGCATCAACGAATCTAAGAGGGACACATGAGACGCAGGACCTGTCCACTTCTGTCAACCTGGAACTGATGCCCAGTCGGTTGGACAAGGTCTCTATCATAGAAAAGAAGGTGGACGAGCTAACTCGACATTTGCAGCAAGCCACCTCTGCACAAAATTCTTTTACACGACCTCCTCTGGCAAGGGAAACAGTGCAAAACATCTATCACCAACCTGCCAAGGGGATGGACCCATATCCACCCCCGTCTACCTCTCGGACCGGAGTGACCTCTGATCCCTTCTATTCGAGTTGGGGGAACTCTGAACCCTCGTATTCTGACTTTCCTGAGGTTCCTCAGAACTGCGAGGACCTCAACGCCATCCAGAATGACCCATACTCCAAAACCTACAAACCTGGATGGCGAAATCATCCTAACTTTCAGTGGGTAGGAAATTCTCAAAAACCACCATATCAACCCTGCCCACAAGCTCCTCGTCCATATCAGCCGCCTCAGCCTCGGCCCAATCCCACCTACCAATCCGGGCAAAATCAGGATCAACTGACTCTTATCCTTCAAACACTGGCTGACATTCAAAAGACGAATGCGGCAATGCAAAAATAGCACAAGGACGAGATCACAGAGGTTCGCAACCAACTGGCCCAGATGGCAAATTCCCGCCAACCTGGCACCCTTCCTTCGCAACCTCTGCCCAACCCAAATAACGTGCCGACCCAGAGGCGCGTTATGAATCCAAATCCAGGCCACGCACATTTGATTTATCAGGCCCCTGCTACTCCATCACCAGACGGGATGGAGGCGTCAACATCTTATGCAGGATTGCAGCAGCAGCCACCCCTCCTACCTAACCCAAACCAAAGTCAGGCCGGATTAAACTCTGTAACAACACGCAGTGGTAAAACAACACAAGACCCACACTATCCGAACCACTCCAAGCCTGATAATCGCCAAGACCCTAGGGTAGTCATCCAAGATACTACTGTCCCAGATCAAGAACCTGGACCTATCCTAGAGGAACCAGCTAGGATCCCATTTCCTGAGGCCTTGACCAAAGGAAAAAGGACAACCAAACCTGTGGCTCCTGAGGAGGATCTGGTCAAGCTCTTTGAACAGGTCCAGATAAACATCCCGTTGATGGATGCAATCCGCCACATACCGACTTACGCAAGGTTCTTGAAAGACATATGTACACCTAAACGTAAGCCGCGAACCAAGGATGGGAACCCAATCGTACTATCAGAGCAAGCCAGCTCTGTCATCTTGAGCAAACTCCCACCTAAGGCTAAAGACCTAGGAACTCCCTTGATTTCTTGTAAAATTGGTGAAACCCAACTTGATAGAGCCCTACTAGACGTAGGTGCCTCCATAAATTTAATACCTACATCCCTCCTTGACCACCTTGAAGAATCTGAACTTAAACCCACCGAGGTGACATTACAGTTAGCCGATCGATCCATCAAGTCACCCAAAAGAATACTCGAGGATGTCATTGTTAGGGTACGAGATTTTTATTTTCCAGTGGACTTCATAGTACTGGACATGGATGCACCTAAGAACCCAAGGGACACACCAATCATATTAGGGAGACCCTTTTTGGCCACTGCTAGGGCCAATATAAACTACGAAGAGGGCCAGATAGAATTAAAATTTGGGAATCAAAATATGAAGATAGACATTTTCAAGGCCCATCAAGGGATTAATTGCGGGGTGATAGAGGAAATTTGCGATGTCAAAGCCGTGGTTGATGAACTGCATATAGAGGACAACCTGATTATTCCTGATCAACCACTAGAGAAGCAAAAACCGCTAACAGAGGAGTGCGGATATGATGTAGACACACCAATGACTCCTACCATTGCTCCCGATATAAACCCCGAACCACCCGCTGCTGCTGACAATCCTGTCATGGAACTCAAGCCCCTTCCTGAACATCTAAAATACATCTTTTTGGATTCAAATCAGACGTTTCCTGTGATTATCAATTCTCGACTCACACCTGACCAGGAACTCCATTTGATTTCTGTTCTCCAAAACATCGTAGAGCCATTGGATGGACTCTAGATGATTTGATTGGTATAAGCCCTTCATACTGCACACATCGAATCTACACGGAAGAAGGCTCACGACCTTCAAGAGAAATGCAAAGACACCTAAACCCTAACCTACAGGAGGTCATGAAAAAGGAGATCATTAAGTGGTTAGATGCAGGGATCATCTACCCGATCTTCGACAGTCGTTGGGTGAGTCCAACACAAGTGGTACCTAAGAAGGCAGGACTTACCATCATCACGACTGAAACCGGGGAAGTCATTCCTACCCGAATAGCTAATTTGTGGAGAGTCTGCATTGATTACAGAAGACTAAATTCCTCCACGAAGAAGGATCATTTCCCACTACCATTTATTGATCAGATCCTCGAGAAACTAGCGGGAAATAAATTCTTCTGCTTTCTTGACGGGTACTCCGGTTACAATCAGGTGGCAATCCATCCAGAGGACCAAGAAAAGACCACATTCACCTGCCCCTTCGGGATGTACGCGTTCCGAAGGATGCCGTTCGGTCTCTGCAATGCACCTGCAACTTTTCAGCGGTGCATGCTTGCCATATTCTCAGATATGGTAGGTGATTATCTGGAAGTCTCCATGGATGACTTTTCAGTTTTTGGACAATCATTTGACGATTGCCTCCAACACTTGGTCCATATACTCAGGCGGTGCATTGAGGTGAATTTGGTTCTTTCCTGGGAAAAGAGCCATTTCATGGTGCCTGAGGGAATTGTCCTGGGACATTTAATCTCAGAGAAAGGCATCCAAGTGGATCGAGCTAAGGTTAACCTGATTTCCAAGCTCCCTATGCCTAGCTCGATTAAGGACATCCGATCTTTTTTGGGGCACGTCGGTTTCTACCGTCGATTCATCCCTAATTTCTCCAAGATCGCGCGCCCCCTGACCAATCTTCTCTCCAAGGATGTACCTTTCAAAATTTCCAAGGAATGCACTCAAGCATTTGAGATCCTACGTGATCGAGTCACCCAAGCCCCAATCCTACAGTCCCCTGATTGGTCTCAACCCTTTGAGATCATGTGCGATGCATCTGACTTTGCTGTAGGAGCGGTTTTGGGGCAGAAAATTGACGGGATACCTGTGGTCATTTACTACGCCAGCAAAACACTGGATGAGGCTCAGCGTAACTATACGGTTACTGAGAAAGAGCTGCTGGCCGTAGTATTTGCCCTGGAAAAATTCAGATCATACCTTCTGGGTTCCCGTATTATCGTATACTCGGATCACACAGCTGTAAGGCATCTCCTTGCCAAGAAGGATGCGAAACCTCGACTAATCCGCTGGATCTTGCTATTGCAAGAATTTGACCTCGAGATTTGCGACAAGGCGGGAAAGCACAATGTGGTAGCTGATCACTTGTCCCGCCTTCCTTCCGAAATTATTGATCCTTCCGGACCTATTATAGAACATTTCCCTGATGAGCACCTCCTGACTATCAGTACAAGTCTTCCATGGTTCACCGATATTGTTAATTACCTGGCATCACATCAGATTCCGCCCGATTGGTCGAAGGCCAAAAAGGACAAATTGCGTTCCGATGCCAAGTATTACCTATGGGAAGACCCGTATCTTTTCCGCATTGGTGCTGATCAGATAATCCGACGGTGCGTCACGGAAGTGAAAATCAAAGACATACTCTCATTCTGCCATGACCAGGCATGCGGTGGACATTTTTCTGGACATAAAATCGCATCGAAAGTCCTCCAGTGTGGCTTCTACTGGCCCACAATTTTCAAGGATGCATACGAACACTGTAAGGCATGTTCCCGTTGCCAGACTCTGGGCAACATGAGCTATAGAGACATGATGCCTCTACAGCCGATCTTGGTATGCGAAATTTTTGATATTTGGGGGATTGATTTCATGGGACCCTTTCCGACCTCGGATGGCTTCGAATACATCTTACTCGCAGTTGACTATGTGTCCAAGTGGATAGAAGCCATTCCGACCCGAACCAACAATCTTAAAGTCGTTATAAAATTCCTCCATCAAAACATTTTCTCAAGGTTCGGGATTCCGCGTGCTATAATTTCCGACGGAGGGACCCATTTTACGAACGCTCAGTTCAGGTCACTGATGACAAAATACGGGGTGTCATACAGAATCTCTACTCCTTACCACCCCCAAACTAATGGTCTAGCTGAGCTATCTAACCGAGAGATCAAGAAGATCCTTCAGGTTACTGTTCGACCTGATAGAAAAGATTGGTCTTCTCGGCTTCCAGAAGCATTGTGGGCCTATAGGACCACCCACAAGACCCAATTAGGAATGTCTCCCTTCGGACTAGTGTACGGGAAGGCATGTCACCTCCCCGTCGAATTGGAGCATAAAGCCTATTGGGCAGTACGGACTTGTAATCTCGACCTTTCTAAGGCTGGAACCCACAGAAGATTTCAAATGAGCGAGATCGATGAATTACGCCACGACGCATATGAGAACTCGCGAATTTACAAAGAATGGGTTAAAGCTTTTCACGACAAACACATTTCTAGAAAGGTCTTTCATCCTGGTCAAAAAGTTTTACTCTTTGATGCTCGACTCAAATTATTCCCAGGAAAGCTAAGATCCAAGTGGGTCGGACCCTACCTAGTCCGACAAATCTTTGGAAATGGAGCTATTGAAATCAGCCCACTCAGCCACGATTCTGAACCCTTTGTCGTGAACGGGCAGTGACTCAAGCCGTTCATTGACATGACCGATATAGATTTGACTGAGTCATCCTTTACCCTCCATTCCTCTTGAGCTCATTGCGCCCAGCCGATGGCGTAAAACTCAGCGCTTAACGGAAGGCAACCCGTCATTCTTTGAAAAACCTGAAACCGTTTCTGACATCTCTATGCGGAACTCATATTGCACTTTAGGGTTCATCCATTAGAACAGCCGACTTCACCTCAGGTATACCTACCCGAGATTAGAAATCATTCGCAACAAGTCGCTTCGACCCATTCACTCACCACACACCTGTCCAAATACATGAACTAAGCTGAATTCGAACCCACCTAATTTACAATGGGGACATTGCAAATCTTAGGCATGGGGGGGTATGAAAGTGCAAAATGTCAGAAAATTCATATCAAGAAAGGGTTTCACAAAAAAAAAAAAAAAAAGGAGACTTGATAGAGGGGAGGAACAATTCAGGGTCATACAAATGAGAGGAGGAAAAGAAGAAAAAATGACAAAAAGGAGCATAAAACGAAAATGAAAAGAAATAGTCATTAGTAAAAGATTAAGGGGTTAACTGAAGTTCTAGACCGAATCAAGAAAAAGAAAAGAAAAGTGCCACGGAGATATAACAAGAGATTAGCGGGAACGCTAGTCTTAGGCTTTTTGGGCTAGTACCTTTAGCTTAAAAATTCACGTATCCATTAAAATCTGGATAATCCTCAAGAGGTTGAGGAAAATGCGAAGCTTGAGTATTAGGTCTAAGGCTTAGGAAGTATTCCGCCTCGTTAACTGACCTCCGATTTGTGGGATTCGGTAACCTAAGCACCCAAATTCACACACAGTCTGGTTCAGTGCGCATAAACATCCAAATCACGCGAAAAGCGTTTAATGTTCTGAAAAAGTCACCTAGATTAGGAGCGGTCAATCAACACAAATTGATTTGGACGAGTTCCCAGCGCGGAGAGGCGGGAAATTACCCTCGAAGATGCATAACAACATATCGTCTCCTCGGTGCTTGTCTCTTGGGATATTTAAATATCCCACCGGGGGCATGTAAGCACTCTGCTGGTTCAGATACCATGGGCGGCATTATCACGAAATGTCGATCGCCAGGGTCTGGATTCGGCCACGGAACGCCATGGGCGGGATTATCTCGAAATCTTGAAAGCCAGGGTTCTGGGGGTTGCCATGGGCGGGATTATCTCGAAATCTCGAAAGCTAGGGACCCTTGAGGATTGATGATGGGGACAAGGAATCCGATACAGACCATGTTGAGAAGCTAATCCGAAGCTAGAAAAAAAAAGAAAAGAGAGAGAAAAGCTCTCCAAACAAATAAATCTTCTATCTCTCTCTTACAAAAAAAAAAATGCACTGCAAACTGAACTTAGGCTAAAAATATCTCAAGCACGGGTGCTTTAACCGTGGAGTCCAACAAACCCTAGGTTAGTTTCTGTGGGCCGTAGAAACCTTTGCAGAAGACTGAGGCTAAAGTGGAACAGGTCCGGATTTTGGTTGGTACTTGAGTACCTCTAGGCCTATTGTCGGCATTCCCACCTAATCACAAAAGAAAAGGAGAAGCACTTATCATTGTTGACAGACACTCAGGGTCTAGAATGGAAGTTAAAACTTTGAAATTTTGCTAAGGGACTAGCAAAAGCTAGGCATGGGGGTATGATGAGAGCCTCATCATGAGCCATAACTAGCTTATTTTGACCCAATAAAGAAGATAAAAGCTCCTACATAACCTAGAAGAAGGCCTAACTGAAGGAACAAGTGCCCTGAGAAGAAAACATGAAATAAAGGCTAAAACTGCAATTTTACCATTACAGTATGTAAACAGGATTTCTCAGAGGCAAAACATAGGTCAAATGGTCTAAATGAGATAAAAAGTGGGATGAGTCAATCAGAAATGGGTTCATGTGCAATCTAAGAACTAAATGACACTTGGTAACCCTAAAACAGACCCGCTTAAATTAACAAGGTTCCGGTCAGAACAAAAAGCAAGTAAACCATCTAAAAATCATGGAAAAACATCCTCTAGGGTTTGGAACACTTAATTTGGCCTTTGGAACCTAGTTTGACCTAGATTAGGGTCCTAGCTTTTCAATTAACCTAATTTGGGTATTTAGGCAAAATGTCCGGTCAAACGAGGTCAAACCTAAAATCCAACTTCACCATTGGATTCCTTAGGTCCAAATTAGGTTTGTACCAAAATTTGGACCTAAGGAGAGGTCATCTTGACCTACTTTGCAATTTAGTACACCCAAATCACAAATTGGTCCCTATCTTTTGAATACCGTTGCAGAGAACCCCCTAGGTTCTTCGCCTCCTTTGCAAACCGGTCCTGTTGCCACTGCTAGGGCAGAACCGAGCTCCGGCGAGGTTCGGAGAGGGATTGCTCTCTAATCCCTCAGAGATTCCCTCCCAGAAATGGAAGGAGGATTCTCTGAGGAATTCCCTTCCTTATAAATTCAATTCCAATCGCTGGTGTGAACTCAATCTCTCGTGCGAACGCACGAGAGATTTGGGTATCCTAACTCCTTTCCATCTCTAGCGACCAACCTCAGGCAATTACGTGCCCTTCACGCCCTGCACACCCAGTCCAGCGCCTATATAAGATCCCACAACTCCGGCCGAAGAGGCTAAGCTTGATTTTGACGGAGATCCCTTCCAAATTCCTCCCTCTCCCATCTCCAGCCAAACGACCCACAAGCTCCGGCGACCTCCTTCCCTCCTTCTCGTCGCTCTGCTGCCATACCAGCAGCAGAGTCCTCTCCGCCGCTTCCTCCCGTGTCGCGCTGTACCCCGCGTGCGCGCTTCTGACCTCGTCTTCGTCGCCGCTTCCTCCCTCAGGGTCTTTCTTCCCCGACGACGGCAGTTACGAGCCGTCCTCTCCGCCGCCTCCCTTCCCTCCAGACAACCCCAGATACGTTCTCCACCCTCTCCTCTCTCTTTTCCCCCACCTATTTTACTTGATTACCCCTCGACCGACGCTGACCACCCTCATCTTCCACATCACCGACCGACCTCCGGCGAGCCGCTTCCACCATTCCAGCACTCCACACGGCTCGCCAACCACCTTGGGAGCTCCGCCTCACCACCAGGAACTCGCTCCACCCCACAACTGCCATTCCAGACCTCCATAACCACCCCCCCGAACAACCCACCATCTTCGGCCACAGGTTGACCTAGGCACGCACGCCTAGGCCGACCGGCAACCTGTAGCATCACCCACCGCCTTCGCCGTGCTACGACGAAGGTTTCCAGCTATTCTAATTGGGCCAATAGGCCGTTCTGTGGAATCTCAGGTGAACGCCCCGGCCGCCATTAACAGCCGAAGCAGCAGGAAGCTTGGAGCAGCAGCAGGCGTCAGGCTTACCAGGCGGCAGGTGCAGCAGGCTCTCGCAAGTGTCGCGAGGTGACTGAGTTCAGCGAGGAGCACCAGCAGGGCCTTCAGCGTGGGCGATTGCACACGAGAGTCTGCGGGTGCGCGTGAGGGAAGGCCGAAACCTTTAGTCCCACATCGTGGGATTACAAACCTCAGGTACACTATAAATTTCTTTTGTGATATATTCTTATCGCCTCAGTAAGCACAGGGGTGAGGTCCCTCACTGACCCCACCCGCCTCGTCCGCGGCCTGACCACGCGGACTTGGCGGATCCGACCCGACCTAGAGCTACGCACTCCTCGTGCATCACACCACCTTCAGGTGCGCTTGGTCCCGGGTACGATCCGACCCAATAATGCTTGTGGCTCTGGGAGAGCAGGTCAGAGTGAATTGCTTGAGAGAGAGAGACACGCGGGTAGAGGGAGAAGGGTTAGGTTTTGCTCCTGTGCAGGCAGGCTGATCGCAGGAGAAGGACTTGGCCGTTGCAGAAGAAGGAAAAGCAAGCCAAAGAAGAAGATAGAAGAAGAAGAAAGAAGCCTTCGCAGGAGAAGGAAAGCAGAAAGATTAGAAGTCTTCGCAGAGAAGAAGAAGAAGGACAAGGGAAGATTGCAAAGAGATCAGAACGGCAAATCAGAAGGAAAGATACAGAAGCAGAAAGGAGAAGAAGGAAGAAAGAAAGAAAGATCACATTTAAGACGTCTGATACATAAATCAGACGTCTAAGTCTACTTTTTCTAAAAACTCTTTGAATCAGTTATATTTGCATGTAACAGTTGTATTCTTGGGTTTTCCGAAGTACTGAGATTGCTCCCTGTGTTCGACCTCGGATACTCCGGTTTTCGAGTAATAAAAATCTTTATTTGTTTTGAACGCTTTCGCAGCTATACTACAACGCGATATTATCTTTTAACAAACTGCACAAAAGCGCGACGAACATTAACCTAAGTGATTTCTTCTACTCTTAATTAAGTAAAATTAACTTAATTACTGAGTTGAGTGAAAGCCACGCATCAGGCTCTAGACAATCGGCCAATGGGTTGTTACCCACGACAACTTTCCAGCCATACTCCTACGGTGAAGTGGCATTTCCTCCCTTTTCTTCTTTTTTCTCCTTTTTCTATTCCTTTTTTTATTTTAAGTAGGTGGCTTCCCTGATATAAGATTTACCTAAAGGCAATAGTGCACGAGAATGGTCTCGTGGCTGGGCTCTGGACAACTGACCAATCGGTTGTTACCCAAGACAACTTGCCAGCCATGCCACCCTAGAAGGTTCATTAGCTACACAATTTCTATTAGAATCGCTGAGGGGCAAGTCAGTGCAAAACATGCGCAGATGCTTAGACTATAAGTGCCCCAAAATTAGAGGGTGGGTTGATAAGTTATGTACTTATCACCCCAATTTATTTGCCAAATTAAAATAAAATTAACTTGGCAAGGACTCGAGACCAAGTTCATATTTTAGTGGACACCCAAGCTGATTAAGCATAGAGACATGAAGAGTCTAAGTGTTTAGGTCCTAAAGTTAAGAACTCTAAATCTTCTCCTAATTATATATATATTTTTAATAACAGGAAATTATTATTACAGAATTGACAAAATAATCATAATGTATCCACCCCCCCATGCCTAGCTAATGCAATGTCCTCATTGTAAAATAAAGGAATGAAACATGATAGAATAGAAAAATATCACCAATATTCCTTGAAAGTCAAGTCAGTTCTGAAACAAACTTCATAGATGCTAAGTTTATTGCCTTCAACTAGGCACAATCCTCAGACAAAAATTATAGACATTGAGGTCGCAAGAGCAAAGTTTCCAAGCTCGAAGATATGGGTCCCGGAGGATGAAAGTGGGCTTGCCAAAGAGATGATCTATGAAAGTGACAAGCCGGTGATGTAGGGAGAGCCCAAATGGTCTCCAATAGGAGTTTTGTTGACTCAGTACAAAGGACATTTGGGTGGGTGTCGGATTTGTGCAATGGATGGGTGAAAAAGGACAATGAGGTTTTCGTGATATGTTGGGGGTTTGTAATGATTGTGTGTATTCTAGAATACCAAACTCTTCAAGAGTTTCTCCCCGAAGTTCAATTTCATCCCCAAAATCTGGGTGCTTGATCCAACCATTCTGATCTTCCTGATTTCTACCCATTGTTTGAACCTCAAACTCTAAAAATTTAGGATAAGAATGTTGTTGGGTTTTAACTTGATCAGGTGAATCTTCCAACAAGTTCCTAATTTCATGAATATTTCCCTCATCTTGGTTTGCCACTGTTGGTTGCATGTCTTTATTGTCCTCAATTATCCTTGCAACCTCGTGATTTTCTTCCTGAGTTTCGATTAGGTTGGCCATTAAGGGGTTGCTTAATGTGTGTAATGCCATTACCTCATCTATTCTGCAAAGCTCCTCAATCAAACCACACTTACTTTTATTCTTCTTTGAGGCCTCAAAAATATTAAATCGATTCATTTTATTACCTAAGGCAATCTTTATATTTCCCGATTTACAATCAATCCTTACCTTGGAAGTGACCAAGAAAGGTCTTCCCAAAATAATCAGGGTATGGTTAAGCTATTTTGGTGCTTCCATGTCAAGGACCATGAAATCAACAAGATAATGCAGATCATGAACCCTAACAAAGACATCATCCAAAAGTCGCCATGATTTTGTAATTGATCTATCAACCAACTGCAAAGTTATGTCAGTGTGTTTCAGATGGCCTAGACCCAATTTTGTATGAAGTGAGGTAGGGATCATATTAGTAGAAGCACCCAAGTCAAGGAGGGCCCAGTCAGAATTAATGTTTCGTATTGTGTAGGAAATCAGCGGGGCTCCCCGGTCCTGCTTCTTATGAGGTAGCTTATTTAAGATTAGTGTACTTGTTTTATTAGACAAAACTACCCTCCTAGTGTTTTCAGCTTCTGCTCTAGGCTTCTCTTTGTATAAATTCAATAGAAATCTAGCATAGGCAAGAATTGATCCAATAGCCACAAGGAGTAAAATGATTGTCAATATGAAATCCTGCAACAAAGATATTCTTTCCTCCAATTTCTCCTCCAGCTTGTCACATTTGCCCTTCTAACAACATACTCTCGAATCGGATCCTGATTTTCTGTTGATTGCATTCTTAGTTGGGAGTTTAAAATTCTTATTATGGGCCTTAATGGAATCTACTTTTGAATGAATGGGACACTTGTGTTTACAGTGGCAAAGTTCTCTTGGTTCAAGCCTTGGGGAGGGTTGGGCAAAATAGGAGCCTCCTGATTGGTTATAGTGGGTGCTTGGTTGACTCTGGAAGGGACTGGGGTAGCCTGATAGATAGTATGAGTTTGATCATGCAGCTCTCCACCATTACCAAACCCTTTAGGCCCAACACATCGGTTCTGCACATTCCTTGGGTTTGGTATTGGTTGTGATGGTAGAGATCCGGGCTATTGGTTGTTTGCACTAAGTTTGGAATATAAGGTGTCCAGCGAAGTTTTCATTTGTTACATGACTGGAGCATTGATGGTTTCATTTCAACCATCTTCAGTTTTAAATTAGTTTGCCTAGCAGGTTGTTGGGCATTCAACATGGGCTGGTTAACCTGATTCTGGGGCAGCTGAGTATATACATGACCCTGACCCATTGGTTTTTGTGGCACATAGTGGTTGAGTCAATATTGGGTCTGCTACCCCTGATCTTTCCTAGAGAAGTTAGGATGATTTTTCCAACCAAAATTATAGGAGTTCGAGTAAGGGTTGGACCTATTATTCTCTTGTAGAGCAAAAACATCCTCATAAGATGAGGATGAAGAGTAAAAAGGATCAAAAAAACTGGGATCAAAGGCCCCAATTTGGAACGCACAAGGTTCCGAGAGGTGCTGGCTTAAAGGTCGAGCCGACTTGAGTTGGTTTACAAACTCCCATCCTGTGGGAGCTTTCAAAGAATGGAATCTCGAGCTTCTGGATATCCACTCTTCCATTCACTTACCAACCAGATTCACCTTATCTAATTTATTGCAGATCAATTCCATATGAAATGTATGAGAATCTTGGACCTCATTGGAATTTGATCTAGTTTGTTGGGATCGGTTGAAGGTTTCGATGGAGGCATGGTTTATAGAGTTTTCATGCATTTCCTCGAACAAATCATAGCTGCAATTTGTGTCTTTGTTGAGCAAATTGCATCCATAAGAAGCATCCACACGACAACGGAGTTGATCATTCAACCCCTGATAGAAAATCTATACAAGTTACCATATAGGCACCTTATAGTGTGGACACTTCCGCAACATATTCTGGAATTGCTCCCAAGCCCATGAAATGGTTCCCCTGGCCATTGGGCGAAAGTGGCAATTGCCCATCGCAAAGCATTGGTTCATCCAATTGGGAAGAATTTCTTTAGGAAGGTAGATTTCAAAGCTGTCCAGGTAGTAATTGATCTTCCAATGGTATGGTACCAATGTGTAGCCTTATCCATTAGTGAATAGGGGAAAAGCCTCATGAGCATCTATTCATTCACATTCCGCGATTTGGTGGTCTAAACTAGAGTGATCAGATCCTCCAATTGTTGTAAAGGGTCTTCTAAGCCAAGCCCGTGAAAGTTTTTAATCAAACTCAAAACCTAGGGCTTGATCTCAACATCACCAGCAGGGATCACATTGTTGGGATGATCCTCATAATTTGAAGGGTCATAAAAATCCTTCAAGGGCTGAGCACCCTGACCATTCATCCGTTGGAACCATTGTTGCATCTACTGTAGCTCTTCCAACTATCTTTGAATTAGCTCCTACTAGTTCGAGGGTGGGGCAGGTGGTTGTTGATCAACCATGGGATCTGCTTGGCTATAACCCAACCTCCACCTTCGGGAATGGTCTAAAGGTGTTTCCAAGCGAGGATTCAATGACCTTCCAAGCATGCATTGGAAGGAAGTCGGAAGATGGGGAAAAAGGAACCCTATAGCATAAATAGAAGCGAATCCTTAAATTGGGTAGCTTAAGGACCTATGCTTTAGAAATAAACTTTGACCACACAACAAATTTGGTATTTTCATTACTCACAAAGGTGGTAAAGTTGGGTCGGCGAAGTAGGAGGAGCATGTCCCGAGGGCTGCTAATTATGCCAAACCCCTGCTTACTTAAGTCATTTGACAATCAGGTCCCCGAACTTAGCACCTTTTGAAGCAAGAAAACATCACTAATTGGAAATGTGCTCAAGAAAATACCCTAAAATGGACTCAATGAATCCTAGGGCGAACGTCAACTCAATTTTATTTAAGGCTTGGGATAATAGTGCTTCAGAATGTAATGGGCCCTTATTTGGGTTATGCCTTAATGATAAATTCGTGCGTGTGTATGTGCACAACCAATGGTTTTTCAAGCAAGATTAAATTTTTGTGAGGTGAATTTTAAGGTTCGAATCTTGCTTATTGGCTTTTAGGTTTCGATATTAGGTGTATTCAACCAAGTTTGTGAGGCAAATCAAGTTTGAAAGCATGAGTTCAAGTATTCTCCTTTATAAATCAAGAAAATATGTAGTGCTTGGCTGAACCTGATTATTCGAATCCTATGGGGGAGCTACAAGATGAATCAGTTTTAAATTGATTAGGTGGTGCAACTCAAACAGCTCAAACAAGTGACCTAGATGCACCACCAATTAAGGCATGCAGAAGTGATTAACCTAATCTAATTTCTACTCTTTTATGTGTTGATTTGTGCGTGTACCAGTTCCATAGGTTGGAATCCCATTTGAGTAAAAATCAAAAGAGGTTATGTGCCTCAAGTGTGGGTGTGTATAGTATGTGTGCCACTTTCGTCCAACAATCAGATCAGATATATTTTTTTAATTTTCTTTTTATTCGAGGATGAAGTGGGTGAAGGTGACAAACATGACATGCAATTCCTATCCTAGCATTCGTGAAAACACCTAAGTAGAATAAGTCTTGATTATTAATGTGGCGAAATGAATTAGTGGGTGGGGGAGTAGGGGAAAAACTTACAAATGTCACTAATGGCTCTTTACTCCAATCTATCACCTTTGGCTCCTCGATTGGGTTCCTATAAGATAGTGAATTGAAGAAGAAAGATAGGTTATAAAAATATGTAAGTAATGTGGGGAAACGTGGGAAACCGAATCAAAGTCTGTTGCCTCCTCGGCAATGGTGCCAAAATGATGGGCGTATTTTCGCAATGGAAAATTAGGGTTTTGGAAAACCCATCGTCGTAGTTGCAAAAATCACTACCAAATAAATTTATCGAAACTCAGGAGGGTTCCCTTGGTCGAGCATGGGGAGGTGACATTTGTTTCCTTGAAAATCCGCATTTCTCTTTATTTCTTTTTGGTATTTTGTAGTTGCTATTTTTTTTTGGCATTTTATGATAGGGTGGAAACAAGTAGGAATATTATCTACAGTAAGCTATTCTCGGAAGTAGGAAAGAACTATTCTACTTGCTAATTATAAAGGAAGAGAGAGAATCAAAAACTATTTCCAGATATATGCTTCAAAAGTGTTTATTACAATAGATTCTACACTATGAAAGCAATAAAAGGGAAAGGGGGTGAGAAAAATCCTTTTTTTCAACTGCTCAACGGACAAAGCTGAGTTGACAGGGCCTAGATGAAGATGTGGAGTTGGAGGAAAGAGAATGGCATCAAAAGATGAGGGAAGGATAGGCAACGTCGTGGCGTGATCCGCTTCTCGGAATAGGGTTGAGAAGATGGCTGATGAGAGCCACGAATGGTGGTGAGATGGTGGAAAATAATTTTCTTCTCTAGTGGAGCATCCCGAATACTTGGGACACAAGCTCAAGGTGTGTTTTGAGCTCTAGAGTAGGTGAGAAGAGCATGGGAAGAAATGATGAGAAATGGGAGAGGTGTGCGGCTTTATATAGTGGTAGGAGGAGGGTCTATTCTGTGTACGGGTCAACTGTGACATTTAAAATGTCGCTGAAGACCTACCTTAGATGTCGCTGAAGGTCATTACATTCCTCCACTAGCAACCACGTGCGCGTGCAAGTTGCATCAGGCGTGGATGAATCGTGGCCGTCGGATTGCTTATGGACACTCTAGATTCCGTGTGCATCGCTCCCTTGAGATTGCGCTTGCCTGCACGTACGATAGCTCATCCGTCTGCGTGTCAAATATCATGTGTACTAATCGTGCACATTGGTCATCACCACTTGGTGAAGCCTTAGCAGCTTGATGGAAATCCAATGAACACAATCGAATCGCACCCACTCTTGCAAAATTAGGCGCAGTGGGGGGGCTTCGAGCATGCCTTCGTTTGTTGTGAGTAGAGGCCTTAACAGCTGTGTTGAGGGAAGGTTTGAGTCTTACTTAGGAATTATGGCCCATGCACCCATGACCATTGGATTTTGATCCAACAGTCGAGATTGCATGAAGCTCTTCTCTTCTTGGCTTGAGGTAGGCGACGTGGCCACTTGACAACCATTGGATTCGAATCCAACAACCAAGATTTCACAAGTGTGGCTTGGGAGGAGCGGCTGCTATCAGGCTGGGAGGCTGCGATGGTGCCACGTGGTGCCATCGTGGCCATCCAACTTCTTCTTGTAGAGGGTGCTACAGAGCTCTTGTCGAAGTGGTCTTTTTTATTGATGGACTGTGATCGTTGTTCCGGATCCATTCGTACGATTGGATTTTTATCCAGAGCCTGTAAAGATGCCGCATTGCCCCTAGCCATATAAAATGTGGATATTAGTATACATATTACACAAATTATTCTAAATGCAATGTAATGGATTTTATGCATTATTCACAGTGCTATATGCAATGTTAAGCTTTGGAACTATCATATGTAGGCATTTTGTCATGAATAAATGCGTATTTATCATCGACCATTTTGTGAGACGTCCACGTGGGATTTTAAGGCATGTAATTGTTCGAATTGATAATTTCTACTACCTTGTGGATTTCATTATTCTAGATCTTGACATTCCTGAGGATTTGAGATGGGCCCCAATTACTCTTGGAAGACCATTTTTAGCAAATGTCGAGGCTCTGATTGACTATAAAAATGGGAATGTAAAAATAGCCTTTGTGGATGAAAAGATGAAATTGCAACTTTTTAAGGCTATTGAGGACTCTAATGAAAGTTGCCGGCTCATTGAAGAACTCAAGTAGGTTGAGGGTCTGATTGAAAGTGCCTCTTTGGAAGTGCTAGAATCTGAGGAACATACACATGAATCTGAATGCGAGGCATTTCTTTTTGAGGATCAATTTTTTGATAACTCTGAAATAGAAAGCTTTATATTCGATCTTGAAATCAAATCTGAGGAAAATGAGCATAAATGTGAATATTAAACCTTTCTATTTGAGGATATTTCTAATAAGTCTAAAATATAAGGATTCACATTTGATCTTGAGGAGAATTTCTCACTTGAAGTAGGTGAAGCTCAAAGATTTCAATTTGAACTTGATGGACCTTCATTGACTAGCTTCACCTTTACATTAGATCTGGATGTACCAAAACTTGAATCATTTTCTATGGAGTTTGATTGTATATCTGATGTAACCATGTTTGATTTTAGCATTGATGACTTTAAAGACTTGGACTTCAACAAAGAAAAGGAGGTGGTGGAATTAAGAGAAAATTTTTGGGTAAATAATACCAAGGATGTATGGGTGCCTCTACTCTTAAAATCATCCAAGTCTTTTATAAAGGCCCTTATGACTTAAATATGATTTCTGTAAACCCAAGATAGCCCAAAATTTGTACCATCACTTGAAATCTCTTTTTCATTGGGCTCAAACACTTTATAAATCACACATTTTTTATACTTGGGTTACTGATGCAAAGAATGTGTGATTTGTTAAAATTAGGGTTTAAGTCATTGCAACACACAATTTTGTAATCGCTTTTAAAATTTCTAAAACCTAGATAGTGGGGTATCTTAGGTCATCCAAGGGGGGAAGTTTGTAGAATTCAACGCTCTTGCATTAAAAAGGGGAAATCAATTTTCTTTCTAGCTTTTTAAAAATAAGATTTTTTTTATTTTTGAAATAACAGGCAACTACGAAAATTAAAGTGGGAAAGAGATTGCACCTAACTTGCTAATACTAACACTAATGTGATAAGCTAGTATTCTCTCTAAACTCACCCTAGCCACGTGGAGGCCTAGGGTAATTAGAGAGAGAGTGAAAAGTGCTAGAAATGACAAAAAAGATGCAAGATAGCAACTTTTATTAAGGAGAAAAATTGTTTTATAAAAGGAAATGTAGAGGAATGCTTCTACTCTAAGAAATGAAGATAAAAGAAAACAAAAATTCTCCTGTGTTGATGTTGGTGAAGAAGAGAGAGAGGCTTCTTGCTCCAATCTTAGCTTCTCCTAGGCTTGAAAAGAAGTTCTTCTTCTCCTTCCTTGAATAGCTCCTCCAAAATGGTGTCCTTGGCAAGCCGTAGGGGGGCATGCCTTTTCTCCTCTAAAGGTGGATGATTTCCACCCACAAAACTCCTTCTAGGGTGGCATGCACCACCCTCAAGACCTCCTCCTAAGGTCTTCCTTGCCAGGCTGCTCCTCTGGCTAGTAGTGGCAAATGAGAGAAGGGAAGAGGGGAAGGCACCAAGGGGACAGAGTGTCCCCTTAATCTTCTTCTTCTCCTTCTTCTCTTTGCCATGAGTATGTGGTAGCGTGGGTTCACTCAACTCAGTAATTAAGTTAATTTCACTTAATTAAGAGTAGAAGAAATCACTTAGGTTAACTCGAAGTTGTCGATTGTGTAGTATATGGTCGAATTAACCTAATAGTTTAGAAATTTTTACTGGTTGAGTTCAGGTCATTCACTGGGAGGCATAATAATTTTCTCCAAATTCACCAATTTTCTTTTATCTCTTTAAGTTTAGGAGGTAAAACTAGTTTAATTTTCATAACATGAATTTTGTCAAAATATTTAACTATAAAGGATATACAAAATTCCATATGCAAACATATTTACTCAAAATGTTGTACTTTATTAACAAGTAAACATGCTAATTTTCAATTTTATTTCATTCTAAGAAATTAAGGCAATTAAAAAGTTATCCAATTAAAACATGCCTTTTACAATTAAGAACAAAAAGTAATTATGCAAGAGAAAATTCATTTATCTCTTCATCTCTCTACAGCCTCTAATCTTCTTCTTTCTTTTCTTCTTTCTCTCTTTTATTTTCTTCTCTCGAGCTCTCTTCTTCTTACCTTTCTTGTGTTGTTCCTACCTTCTTATCTTCCTTCTCTTCTTCCTTAAGCTTTCATTTCTTCCTGCCTTCTCTTCATACCTTAGTTTTTCTCCTTTGTTCCTTACTTTTTTTTTCTTTAACACTTCTTAGCATCTAAGACTTCTCCTTTAGCACTTAGCATCCATCAACGGCTTCTCTTTTCCTTAAGCTTTCAGCTAAACCAGGTTTTTTTTACTTCTTAAAACAAAAGTTTTTTTATTCACGGTGAGATCCTTTCGAGGATACACACCACCCTGAGACCAGGGTGGGACCAGACCCTACTCGGTCCTCGCCTAATCTCAGTTAGGTTGGTTTTGGTTCATTCATTAATCGGTTCACAGTCTCGAGCCGCATCAGCTCAACACGGCCTCCCAAGCCACACTGACCCTCCCAGGGCACAACCACATTCGCACACCCCCAAGGGCGCACACCCGCAGGCATAAGCCCACACACACAGACCACACAATGCTCAGATCTGATCAGAAGGAATCGGAACCGGTGCACCGAGCGCTGACAACTGCATAGCCAAGGGAACAAATCAGTTTTATCCCAAGGTGCGTGCTCTTGAATATCCGAGGTGGGACAAAGCTAACCCTTTCAGGCCTGAATTCAATCGATCGTAACTTTCTACCTAGAGCTCCAAATTGGATGATTTCAAGTTTGTTGGAAAGCTCTAAGGGTAATCTACACAATTGTATGGTCAATTTAATGTTTTAAAGATGTTTTTCTCTTCAATTTAAAAGATGAAATCAGGGGTTCTAAGGGTTTTAAAAATCCTGGAAAGTGAAATTAAAGTCAGGGAAGTCCTCAGATGGACTTCTCTCATCTATTAAAAGGTCTGTACATATTATATAAACAATTTTGCTTCTGTTAGTATAGATTTTAAACTCTTAAGACCTACAGAACCTGTAGAGAAGCCTTTCACTTCTTTGAAAACTTCATAGGATGATTTTTAGATTTCAATAAGTGCAACAGAAACTTAAAAGTGTTCCTAATCTATTTAGATTAATTCTAAGGGTTATAACAAATCAATCTAGGCATGTTTTAAGTTTGAATCTCATCAAAGCAGTGCTTCTGTTGGTTTGGGTTCAAAAGTAACCCAAATTGATAGAAACATAATCTTTACTAATTACATCATCTGAGCTTACTTTATTCTTTCTAAAAACATCAAACAGAATCTCAGAAACCATTTCCACATCTCAATTCCTCAATTCAAGCTCTGAACACCATTATCAAACTCAAGTTTGACTATGGAAGCTCCAAGATTGACTTTTTATTTAAAGCTTCCTCCAAAGAAATTAATGCCTTAATCAGAGTCTTCTCATCATCTGGAACTCATTCAGATCTTTAGATTTATGTTCTGTCCTTAATTTCTAGGGTTTCAGGCTCTCCACCTGAACTAAAATAGGTGTTTGCTCGACAGAATAAAGGAAAGATTGCTATAATGGTTTGAAGGTTAAAATAGCTCCAGTGCATTGCACTGAAGCTTCTGAGCTCCTTAAATGTTTCTCAAATCCCTTATAACAGACTTCTACAACTCGCCGGAGTTGGAGAAGAAGTTCAAATCTGTAGCTCTAGTGGTTAAAACCTCAAACAAATATCTTTAAAACAGTCAGTAATCTGTATTTTACTATTCTGGAGCTACTTATCAATTTCTTGAGGCTGTAACGCAACTTTGGCTCGCCGGAGCTTGCCGGAGCTCCGGTGAGTCCAGAAAATATAAATTGTATGTACAAATTAACAAAATTAACCATTTTTGATCCAGAAATGATCCTGAGGTTACAAGGAACCTTTTTATCACATTAAATTCTTCATTTGTTCATTAAAAATGTGAGATTTGACAGTAAGTTTATTTTCTTAAAGATATGAATGGTTTAAGCTCAGGACTTGATTTAACTACTCGATTGAGAAGTTAAATCAAGTCAACAGATGTTATTATTCATAAATATATATTTAATTTATAATTTGAACTGTTCCTGAGCCGCCATGGATAGCGAGCTCAGGAACTAAATAAAGATTTAGGCGTTTAATTATAGATGACAATAATAGGTAATATAATGTCGATTAGGGTTCATTATTGGTGATAGGTGATGAAAGAACCCAGTGAAGGTGGAATTAGGTCGATTACTGTCACCATAGACAGTGAAGTAGTCGGTGATGGTGAGATTTGAATTAGGCATTTAGCTGATTTAATTAAATGATTAAGTGGATTAGAAGTGAACATGGAAGATACAAGAAGGTGTACAGTGTATTAAAAGACAAAATTAAAGCTCTGGAGAGCTCAACGAACTCGCCGGAGTTGGAGGAGATGAAAGTAACATCTAAAATTACTCTAACCTAACTAAACTAACTAACTAAGCTAGCCCACTCCTACTCCAACTCCTAGTCTACTGTTACCTGGACGAAGGGGTCAATAGGGTTCCGCCGAAGGTTCATAGCGGCCGACAAAATCAGAGGGTGGGAGAAAGATCTCCGAAAATTGATTTAAGGTGGAGCAGAGGAATCCTTAGGTCGGCGCCTTTGTCAGAGGTGCGGAAGACCACGGCGAATCTCCTCGGCTACGTAAGATGGACGGAGGAAGTCGGAAGATGGAATGGGGAATTGTTGGAGGTTTGGAAGAATAGCCTATCGAAGTCGGCTACAGTGTTAGAAGAGGGAAGGGAGCCAACTTGGCTAAAATAAGAGGTGTGAGGGGTATTTATAGCAGTTTTTGACGAAGAGACGGGCGGGGTCTGGCTGAAGAAGGAGATCGAGGAGCTTAACCTCCATCGTCGTCTCCGACGACGGTGAGGTTATCTCCCACTGAAAAATAGGATTCTCGGTTAATCTAGACTGATGGATGAAGTGTAAGTGGTGAGCGCAAGCTGCAAGAGCTTGGGCAAAGAGGAATGACGTCGGCAGGGCAATGATCGCGCGGGGGGATGACTCTCTGCCGCCAGCTATTCATTTGGCTGGAGAAGAAGAAGAAGACAAAGAGGGACTTAGAAGTAATAAAACTTAAGGACCTATGTAAGAAATAAGGGCCCTACTGTAATGAATATTAAGGACTAAAATGTAAATCCAGGTTTTGAAGGTTTATTTTAATTTAAATCTTTTTCAACTTTTTATATGCATTAGTAAATAAGGTAAATATTATGTTTACACCTTGAATTTACATTTTTGACCTTTTTAGGTTAATTTATTAGATTAAGTAAAATCACTTAAGTTATTACATATTTCGGTATACATTATATTTAAGTTACTTATCTTATTAATTAAGGAAATGATTAGTACGATTTCGAGTCCAATTATGATCTAAATTATTAATAATGTTAATTGAATGATAAAATGCCATTTTAAACTTATTTTAAGGTCCTTAACTAAATATCCCTTATTCTATAATTAACCCTTATATATTCATAACCCTAGCAAATTAATTAGGAAGACTAGTTAATTAGGGGTAATTAGAGATCATGATGAGTGTCTCATCAGTATGGTGAGATGAACGTTGAGAATTATGAAGCCAAAGGATGAAAGAAATGGTGGTGGTTATAGGTCTTTTTATGGAATAAAGGGGCTGGAGGTTAGTGTAACTAGGATTAAGGGAAGAGTGGTGTTATGGATAGCTAGGACATGGAAGTTGGTGGATGGATGGTGGATTAGAGTTGGTGTGGAGATAGAAGGGTGCATGAGCTGGTAGTTATGGTGGATGGAGTAGAGTTGGCACCAACTCTATGTGGGTTAGAGTTAAGGGGTAGGTTGATGTGTTGTATGGTTAGGATTAGGTTATAGGGTGGTGGTTAGGAGATGGGTGGTGGAGGTTAAATGGCGCCATATCAGATCTTGTAGGGTAGGTGGGTTTATGTCAAGTTCGCACCACTTTTTATGTGGTTGCGGTTAAGGTGGCATGGAGGGTAGGTGTAAGGGTAAGATGGTGTTTTTAAGTGGTGGTTATAGGATCCTAGGGTGTAGGTTAAGTGGCACAGATAAACACACATGAATTAATGATAAAATTCTTATTTATGGTAGTTCGTAGACTTAGCAATACATATCATGTTATAAATACTACATAGCATCCATTGCATGGCATTTAGGATAGTTGTGTATTATGTATATTAATTCTTGCATTTCATATGGGCTGGAGGTAGTGCAACATCTTTACAGGCTTCGGATGAAGAGTTCAACCGTACGGATGAATCTGGAGCGATGATCGTAGTCTTTCAATGCAAAAATCACCCCAATCAGAGCTCCGTAGCACCCTATACAAGAAGAAGAAGATGGACGGTCTAGATGGAGCCACGTGGTGCCATCCAGACCTCTCGACATCAACCATGGCTACCCTAGCCACACACATGGAGAGATATCAGCCGTTGGATCTCAATCCAACGGCTGAGGGGCACATTACATCGCCTCACCTTCACAAGAGAAGAGCTCAAGATTATATCGTGACTGTTGGATGATAATACAACGGCCATGATCTCATGATCAGCGGACGCCACATCACCCTCCACACGACAATCCATCACCTTGGCGCAACGGTGAAGCACCTGCACCTCAAATGAGAGGCACGGGTTCGATCCTCATGACCTTCCCAATTTGATAATTAGCGCAAGGCTAAGTGCATGCACAAGTGTGCAGTGCACAGCCACATGCGAGCACAATGGCGCAGCGCACAGCCACTAGCATCGTAGCGCTAGCGCATGAGTGTGCGCACGACAAGGGGAGCGTTATGCACGGGCTACCGTAAGTGAGGGTTGGAGTGAATCTTCAGCGACAACCTAGGCGGAACTTTAGTGATGCTTACAGCCACCACTAATTGCTTGTAGGTGCAAGGACAACTACGGGCGTGAGCGGTGTGGGTGCGATCCTTAGCAACGGCTGCAAGGGTTCTTTAGTGATGTTTGCATCTATCACTACAACCCTCTACATGACTTTCTTCTTCATCCCTTCACTATATAGACACCCCTACACCCCCGATTCCTATTCTTCTTTACCTACTCTACTCCCACCTACTCCTAAGCTCTAGTAGCCTACCAAAGCTCCATTAGAGCTTACTCTGAAGCTCGAAAGGACTCCTATTAGTGTAATGTTCCTATTTCCCACCAAACATTTATCCTTCATCCCACCACCTTCATAGGTTGCCTTGGAGCCGTCCTCCCACCTCCATTTCGGTGGAAGATTGCCTCCGTCTCCTCACCTCCATTCCAGAGCCTTGGTGAAGCATTCCTATACCCAGTGTCCTCTTGCATCTCACCTCCATCATCTTGCATCTCGCCTCCATCCAAGCTTCCACCAGGCACCATCGTCTTGCTGAACAGCTGATTAAGGAGATTTCCTCTCACCCCTATCTCTTTTATGCTCTCATTGATTATTGTAACAAACATTTGCGTAATATATCATAGTTGTTCCATCTCATTTTGTGAACTTGTCTTGCTCATCTTTTTATTTCAAAAAGAGAAAAAATTGACAAAACCCCAAAATAACAAAAAGAAACAAAATGAAATGTGGATTTCAAACAAAGTAAATGTCACCTCCCTATGTTCGACTCGGGACTCCCCTAGATTTTCTAATAAAAATTGTATTTGATAGACTCATTTTGCGAGCTACGACGTTGAGTTCTCCAAACCCTTATTTTAATTCACAGAACGCAACTCATCATCTTGGCGTCGATGCTGAGGAGGCAACAGAATTTACTTTCTTGTTTTCTGCTCTTCTTTGCATTTACAAATTATTAACCCCACTTCTCTCTGATCTACTATCTTGCAGGTACCCTAGCATGGAGATCCAAGTGTGGTAAACCAGAGTAAAGTGCAGGTTGAGTAATCTATAAGTGCCCACCACATTGCCCCCCACTAGTTTCATTTCGCCACATTCATAAGGAACACCTAATCTACTTAGGTGTTTGTATAAACCCTTGGGTAGAATTTGTTTGTCTTGTTTGTCACCTCCACTCATCCTACCCACGCATATTTTAAAAAAAATAAAAAAATAACAAAAGGAAACAAAATGAAATGCAGATTTCAAACAAAGTAAGCGTCGCCTCCCTGTGTTTGACCTAGGACTCCCCTGGAGTTTCGGTTATAAATTATATTTGATAGATGTGTTTTATGAGCTGCGGTGACAGGTTCACCAAACCCTAATTTTAATTAATGAAATGTGACATCATTTTGGTGCTGTTGCCCAAGAATTGTCAAAGTCGTGCACCCGATGCCAGACACTCAGAACATGGCTATGAGAGATATGATGCCCCAAAATCGAATACTTTCCATGGAAATTTTTGACATTTGGGGCATCGACTTCATGGGACCCTTCCCTCCTTTTGGACACTAGTATATTATGGTCACTGTTGATTACTTGTCCACATGGTTTGAGGCAATCCCCACTTGAACCAATGACCACAAGGTGGTCATCGATTTTTTGACGAAGAATATCTTCAGTCGGTTCGGGATTCCTTGGGTGGTTATCAGTGATGGTGGCACACATTTCACTCATGCCCAGTTTCAAAATTTACTGGGGAAATACGGGGTGAATCATCAAATTTCCACACCCTACCACCCTCAAATGAATGGATAGGCCAAGGTCTCCAATCGGGAGATAAAAACATTTTACAGAAAATTGTAAGGCCTGATAGGAAGGATTAGACCCAAAAACTAGATGATGCTCTTTGGGCCTACCGTACGGCACACAAAACACCTATCAGTATGTCTCCATTCCTTCTGGTGTTTGGTAAAGCATGTCACTTACCCGTAGAGCTAGAACACCGGGCATTTTGGGCCATCAGAAAATGTAATTTTGACCTAGAGTTGGCAGGGAAGACCAGGAAACTCCAACTATTTGAGTTGGAGAAGCTTAGAAATGATGCCTATGAAAATGCCAAAATCTATATGGAAAGGACCAAAGCTCTCCATGACCTGATGATTTCACGTAAGAGCTTTGAGCCGAACAGGAAGGTCTGGCTTTTCTATTCTTGACTAAAGCTCTTCCCAGGCAAGCTTAGGTCTAAGAGGGACGACCCATTTGTTATTGAGCAGATTTTCCCTAATGGGGTTGTCAAAATCTTTGACGCAAAGATGGGTAATTCCTTTAAGGTCAATTGACAGCATCTCAAACCCTTTGTTGACCATGTTCTCCTTAACCCATCTCAGACAAGGTTGCCCTTACCTTGCCCTAACCACCACGGGCCGATCATTGCCTAGCTGAAGGCACTAAACTTAGCATGTGTAAAGACAGTTCTGAGCTGACTCGAATCTCAGAGAAGCCAGGTGCTATTCTTCTACTTCTCTCCTGCATGCTTTCATTTTTAACAATGATGACATTGCATTAGCTAAGCATGGGGAGTGGATATATCTTATGAAATAATCTTTTTGTCAGCCGTAATAGTAATTTCCTGTTATTCTTAAAAAAAACAGAGAAAATAGAATTGGAGACGAGAACTTAGGCATTAGGAGTTGCAACTTTGGGCATTGATACTTTGGTACCTAAATACTTAGACTATTCAGGTCTTTGGGCTTAGCTAGCCTGGGTGTCCTCTCGAATGTGGACTTAGTCTTGAGTCCTGGCCAATTCAATTTCATCTTTAATCTAGTAAATAAACTGAGATGATAAGTGCACGACTTACCATCACGCCATCTGATTTAAGGGGATTTTATGTCTAAGCATCTACACAATATTCACACTAGCTCATTTTCCAATGGTTTTTATGGAAATTGGGTAGCTAATGAACTATCTAAGGTGGTATGGCTGGCAAGTTGTCTTGGGTAACAACCCATTGGCCGATTGTTCAGAGACCAGCCACAAGACCATTTTCTTCATACTACCTTTAGGTAAATCTTAGATCAGGGAAGCCACCTACTTAGAAAAAAAAAAGAGAAAAAGGATAAAATAAAAAAATAAACAAGTAAAACCACACTTCACCACACGAGTATGGTTGGAAAATTACTGTGGGTAATAGCCCACTAGCCAATTGTCCAGAGCCTAACTCACAAAAATGCACAATAATTCCCAAAACACTTAGGGAAGAAGTGGCGAAGTAGAATAAACTGGGTAGATATACACTGGGTTCGCCCTTGTGTTAACCCCATAAATAAAAGTAGTGAGAAAGCTACCGTTTGGAAAGATAAACCTTTAGGCAAGGTCACCTAGGGTCGTAGAAACCCTAAGTCCATTTTAACAGCCGCCTAGTGAGTCTTTCACTCTTTTCACTAGATGCTTAGCACTTATCCTTTTCGAGTCTTGGGTGGGTTGGGTAGCTGTAAAAAGTTATCCTGAAACTCTAAAATTCCAAAAGTACAAAAATAAATTAGAAAAGAAGAAAAAAAAATGTGTATCTTCCCTTTTCAAATAAGCAAGGGCTTGGGTGGTCTGCAATCTGGCAGACACCCAAGCACTGTCGAGTTTTTGTAATTAGGTCTTGGGGTTGAGATTTCCTGAAGTAATAGATAAATTTTGCCTAAGTAATCAATTCCTGATTCTACTTTTATAGATAGAATTTAGGTTTGCTAGGAACTAGCAAACCTAAATTCAAAATGTAAGCATGGGGGTATGATAAACACACATTAATTCATGATAAAATGCTTATTTATGATAGTTCCTAAGCTTAGCATTACATATCATGTTATAAATATTGCATAACATCCATTAAATGGCATTTAGGATAGTTCTCTATTATGTACAATAATTCTTCCAATTTATTTGGCCAGGAGGTAGTATGACATCTTTACAGGCTTCGGATGAAGAATCCAATTGTACGAATGAATCTGGAGTGACGATCGTAGTCTGTCAATGTGAAAATCACCCCGATCAGAGCTCCGTAGCACCCTCTACAAGAAGAAGAAGATGGACAGTCCAGATGGCATCACGTGGCGCCATCCAGATCACTCAACATGAACCATGATCGCCCTAGCCTTACGCATGGAGAGATCTCAGCCGTTGGATCTTAATCCAAAGGTTGAGAGGCACTCTACATAGCCTCACCTTCACAAGAGAAGAGCTCAAGATTATATCGTTACCGTTGGATGATAATCCAATGGCCACAATGGCACAATCAGCAGATGCCACATCACCTGCCACTTGACAATCCACCGCAATTGTGTAATGGTGAAGCACCCACTCCTCAAATGAGAAGCTTGGGTTTGATCTCTGCGACCTTCCTAATTCGCCAATTAGTGTACGGCTGAGCAGCATGCACGCGATAAGGGGTGCATGATGCGTGGGCCAGCGTGGGTGAGGGTTGGCGCAGGTTTTCAGCGACAGCCTGGATGGATATTTAGTGATGCTTACAGCTGCCACTAATTGCTTGTAGGCAGAAGGATAGGTGCAGGCATGAGTGGTGGGGGCACGATCTTCAGTGACAGCTACAAGGGTTCTTTAGTGATGCTTACAGCTGTCACTACAACCCTCTAGACAACTTTCTTCTTCTTCCCTCCACTATATAAACGCCCCTACACCCCCCATTCCTCTTTATCTCTACCTACTCTACTTCCACCTACTCCTAAGCTCTAGTAGCCTACCAAAGCTCCATTAGAGCATACTCTCAAGCTCCAAAGGCCTCCTATTAGTGTAATGTTCCTATTTCCCACGAAACATTGATCCTTCATCCCACCACTTTCATAGGTTGCCTTGGAGCCATCCTCCTACCTCCATTCCGGTAGAAGATCACCTTCGTCTCCTCACCTCCATTCTAAATCCTTGGTGAAGTATTCGTCTACTTGAAATCCTCTTGCATCTCACCTCCTTCATCCAAGTTTCCACCAGGCTCCATCATCTTGCCGAATAGCCGATTCGGGATATTTCCTCTCACCCTTATCTCTTTTATGCTTTCATAGACTATTGCAACAAACATTTGTGTAATATATAATAGTTGTTCCATCTCATATTGTGAATATGTCTTGCTTCTCTTTATATTTCAAAAAAACAAAAAATAAGAAAACCCCAAAATAACAAAAAGAAACAAAATGAAATGCGGATTTCAAACAAAGTAAATGTCGCCTCCCTGTGTTCGACCCAGGACTTCCCCGGAGTTTCGATTATAAATTGCATTTGATAGATGCATTTTGTGAGCTACGACGATGGGTTCTCCAAACCTTAATTTTAATTCACAAAGCATGACTCATCATTTTGGCACCGTTGCTTGGGAGGCAATGGAATTTACTTTCATGTTTTCTGTGCACCTTTGCATTTACATATTATTAACCTCGCTTGTCTCTGATCTACTGTCTTGGAGGTGCCCTAGCATGGAGATCCAAGTGCGGTAAACCGGAGTAAAGTGTGGGTAGAGTAATCCGTACATGCCCCCCACATTCCCCCCCCAACTAGTTTCATTTCACCACATTCATAAGCAAGGCCTAATCTACTTAGGTGTTTGCATAAACCCCAGGGTAGAATTTGTTTGTCTTGTTTGTTACCTCCACTCATCTCACCCTAGCATATTATAAAAAAATAAAAAAATAACAAAATCGCAAAATAACAAATGGAAACAAAATGAAATGTAGATTTCAAAGAAAGTAAACGTCGCTTCCCTGTGTTCGACCCAGGACTCCCCTGGAGTTCAGTTATAAATTGTTTTTGATAGATGCATTTTGAGAGCTGCGACATGGGTTCTCCAAACACCAATTTTAATTTGCGAAACACAACTTAACTTTTTAGCGCTGTTGCCCAGGAATTCTTAAAGTCATGCACTCGATGCCAGACACTCGGGAACATGGCTATGAGTGACATGATACTCCAAAACCCAATACTTTCCGTTGAAATTTTTGACATTTGGTATTGACTTCATGGGACCCTTCCCTCCTTCATTTGGACACCAGTTTATTCTGGTCGCTGTTGATTACATGCGCAAATGGATTGACGCAATCCCCACCCTGACAAATGACCAGAAGGTGGTCATCGATTTTGTGAAGAAGAATATCTTCAGTCGGTTTAGGATTCCTCAGGTGATTATTAGTGATGGTGGCACACATTTTACTCATGCCCAGTTTCAAAATTTACTGGGGAAATACGGGGTGAATCATCGAATTTCCACACCATACCACCCTCAGACGAACGAACAGGCGGAGGTCTCCACTCAGGACATCAAAAACATTTTGTAGAAAACTGTAAGGCCTGATAGGAAGGATTGGACCCAAAAACTAGATGATGCTCTTTCAGCCTGTCGTACGATGTACAAAACGCCTATCGGTATGTGTCCATTCCATCTGGAGTTTCGTAAGGCATGTCACTTACCCGTAGAGCTTGAACACCATGCATTTTGAGCCATCAGGAAATGTAACTTTGACCTACAGTTTGCCGGGAAGACCATGAAACTCCAACTATCTGAGTTGGAGGAGCTTAGAAAAGATGCCTATGAAAATGCAAGAATCTATAGGCAAGGACCAAAGCTCTCCATGACCAGATAAGTTCACATAAGAGCTTTGAGCTGAACTAGAAGGTCTGGCTTTTCGATTCTCGACTGAAGCTCTTCCCTGACAAGCTTAGGTCTAAGTGGGACGGCTCGTTTGGTATTAAGCAGATTTTCCCAGATAGGGCCATTGAAATCACTGACCCAAAGACAGGTAATACCTTCAAGGTCAATGGACAGCATCTCAAATCCTTTGTTGACCATGTGCTCCCTGAACCCATCTTGGACAAGGATGCTCTTAGCTTACCCTAACCACCGCAATCCAATCATCACCTAGCTGAAGGCACTAAACTCAGCATGTGTGACTAGTCGATTGTTCTCTTTAAAGTCGTTTGCAGTTTTATGTGGTGGAAAAATTGACTAATCAATATTTAAAAAGAAATAACCACTCGCAGAGGAGCGGGTCGTATCCACAGGGAGGCAATGACGTATTTAAATTCGCACTAGTTAAAAATGTTTGTTCGTAGTTTGTTTGGACAAGAATCAAGCCAGAATTGCCTTCAGATTAAGGTTGAAACAAGAAACAATGCTGAAATAGCAATTATGAGTAACTAGAGGATATTTGTCGCAATGCAGAATCAATAAAATATTATTAAAAATTGACAATGGTAGAAAATGTAATTTTTAATGGCTCGATTACTGTAGCAAAACAGGGGATTTTTTCCCCTTTGGCGTGCGCGACGAAGAGTGGACGGTCGGACGTGGGAAGCTCGGAGGAAGTTCCTTGGACCGAGGGCTTCGAAACGATGGTGGCGGCGTGTCGTGCGGCGGCCGGAGGCGGCCGGACGAGCTACGGCGGAGGTGGCTGTAGCCGGTGCTGTAGCTGCTTTGGCATGCGTTGCAGGCGGGTGCGGGAGTGCGAGCGGCCTATTGGGGGTGAGGACTGCCACGCGCTGCTGCTGCGTGTTGGCTGGAGGCATGGGCGCGCACTATAGTCGGTGCGCGCTCTGTTGACGGTGAGAGCTGGTGCAGCAGGCGTGGGGAAGGTGCTGCGGGCGTGGGAGTGATTCTGCAGGTGCGGCTGCAGCTGGCGTGGGTGCGCAGGCGGTTGCACGTGGAGATGGAGAAGGCTACAGGTGCGGGGAAGGTGGAGTGAGCGGGTGTGAGGACTAGAGGCTGTGCACGCCTTGCGTTCGGCTGGAGGGCGGTTGCGCGCTCTATTGGCGTGGGTGTGCAGGCGGTGAGAGCAGGACGAAGTGGTGAGTTCTTGTGTGCAGCTGGAGATGAGTGGGTGGCTGGCAGGCGTGGGTGATGGAAGTGAAGTGGGAGGATGGAGATTGCTGCTAGAGTGGGGGGTGGACTTCAGATGTCTAGGAAATTTCCCGGACATCTTAACTGACTGAAAGGGTGATTGCACAGTAGCTGCGGCGGTGGTTGTTGGTGACGATAGCGAGGGAGATGCACGCTAAGGTGCTCACAATAATGCAGACGAGCTCCAGATGGCGATGTGTTCTGTCACACCACACGCCCACGATGGTGTAGACTCGCCGCCACGGTTGAGGCTGGCGATATGGAATGGAAGAGAGGAGATCTCTTTGCATAGTGGTGGTCGGTGGTGGAGGCCTGCCTCGCTCAGCATCCTCTCTCCTCCTTTTGTAGTGGCCTGCACAAATTTGAAATTAGCTGCCTGACCAGATCCAACACATCCACTCCTCCTTGAATGGGTTCTTCACTGTGGCAGCTAGTGGCATAGGAGCGGCAGCCAGCCGTTCCTGCAAGAAGAAGAATAAATAAAATAATGTTAAAATATTATGGTTATTTATATACAGACCCTCAACTTTTATGTTAACCTAAATTAATGCATGCAATGTACCTAATTAGTTAACTAATGCAATTCTAAGTTAATTCTAAATGCATTTAAATATGAATAAGATGCATGAATTATGTAATTGAATTAGAAATATGAATTAATCTATTTACATCCTAATTTATGCTAAATAAATGTTAGAATTAACCTAATATCTAGGCACTTAAATACTTAAATAGCCCACAACTATGGGCTAATCAATGTGTAAAGACTATTTTGAGCTGACCAGATTCTTATGGAAGCTAGGTGCTATTCTTCTACTTCTACTCTCTTGCATGCTTTCATTTTTAACATTGACGACATTGCATTAGCTGAGCATGGGGGAGTGGATATATCTTATGAAATAATCTTTTTGTCAGTCATAATAGTAATTTCCTATTATTCTTAAAATAAAGAAAAAAAAATAAAGAAAAAAGATTTAGTAGATGAGAACTTAGGCATTAGGAGTTGCAAACTTTAGGAATTGATACTTTGGGACCTGAATACTTAGACTCTTCAAGTCTTTGGGCTTAACTAGCCTGGGTGTCCATTCGAATGTGGACTTAATCTCGAGTCCTCGGCAATTCACTTTCATCTTTAATCTAGTAGATAAATTGGGATGATAAGTACACGACTTATCATCTCACCCTCTAATTTGAGGGGATTTTATGTCTAAGCATCCTCACATTATTCACACTGACTCATTTTCCGACGATTTTTATAGAAATTGGGCAACTAATGAACTTTCTAGGGTGATATGGCTGGCAAGTTATCTTGGGTAATAGCCATTGGCCTGTTGTCCAGAGCCCAGCCACAAGACCATTTTCTTTGTACTGCCTTTAGGTAAATCTTAGATCAAGGAAGCCACTTGCTCAGAAAAAAAAAGGAGAAAAATGAGAAAATAAAAAAACAAACAAGTAAAACCACACTTCACCGCATGAGTATGGTTGGCAAGTTGGCGTAGGTAACAACCCATTGGCCAGTTGTCTAGAGCCTAACTCACAAAAATGCACAATAATTCACAAAACACATAGGGAAGAAGAGGGGAAGTAGAATAAACTAAGTAGATATACACTGGGTTCGCCCTTGTGTTGACCCCAAAAATAAAAGTAGGGAGAAAGCTACCGTTTGAAAAGGTAAACCTTTAGACAAGGTCGCCTAGGGTCCTAGAAACCCGAAGTCTATTTTGATGGCCGCCTAGTGAGTCTTTCAGTCTTTTCACTAGATGCTTAGCACTTAGAGTCCTTTTCGATTCTTGGGCAGGTCTAGTAGCCATAAAAAGTTATGTCGAAACTCTCAAACTCGAAGAGTACAAAAATAAATTAGAAAAGAAGAAAAAAAAATGTGTATCTTCCCTTTTCAAATAAGGCGAGGGCTTGGGTGGTCTGCATTCTGGCAAACATCCAGGCACTGTCAAGTTTTTGTAATTAGGTCTTAGGGTTGAGATTTCCTTAAGCAATCAGCAAATTTTGCCTAAGTAATCAATTCCTGATTCTACTTTTACACATAGCATTTAGGTTTGCTAGGGACTAGCAAAAAGTAAGCATGGGGGTATGATAAACTCACATGAATTCTAGATAAAATGCTTATTTATGATAGTTCCTAGGCTTAGCATTGCACATCATGATGTAAATACTACATAGCATCCATTGCATGGCATTTAGGATAGTTGTGTATTATGTACAATAATTCTTCCATTTTATATGGCGAGGAGGTAGTACGACGTCTTTACGGGATTCTGATGAAGAATCAAACTGTATGGATAAATCCAGAGCGACGATTGCAGTCCGTCAACGCAAAAATCACCCCGATCAGTGCTCCGTAGCACCCTCTACAAGAAGAAGATGGACAGTCTAGATGGCACCACATGGTGCCATCGAGACCGCTCGACATGAACCATGACCACCCCAGCCTCATGCATGGAGAGATCTCAGCCATTGGATCTCAATTCAATGACTATGGGGTGCTCTACATCGCCTCACCATCACAAGAGAAGAGCTCAAGATTATATCACGACCATTGGATGATAATCCAATGACCACGATCGCACAATCAGCAGACACCACATCACCCTCCACACGACAATCCGCTACATTGGTGCAAAGGTGAAGTGCCTGCTCCTCAAACGAGTGGTATCAGTTCGATCCCCGCAACCTTCCCAATTCACCAATTAGCATAAGGCCGAGCGTGCGAACAAGGGCATAGTGCACAACCACCCCCACTGCAGAGCTGATAGAAGCCATTTTCGCGCATTTTAAAGTCGTCAAACATTGTAGTATAGTCGTGTTAAACATTCGTGAAAAATAATTTCTAAAGATAATGAGACTTTGAGTCCCAGTCGTTCGTCTCTGGGAGGAATTTATGCAAATTTGAAATCAATCATTTCTAGCTCTACTTACTTAAAATCACATGGCGATTTAAGGTTATTGCATATTTAAACACGACATGCTTAGTTGCAAGAATATCAGAAAGTAAAAGCAGGCAACTTTAATCACACAAAATATATTGCAACAAGCTCATGGTTATTCTCAACACATAGACATATATATATAGAAGAATTTCTTTCATTCATTCAAGAGAGTGTTTGCAACATGGAACTAGAGGAAAGCTTAAAAACATAAATCTAGCTAATAGAAAACAATCGCATACAGGAATCTTTGGGGGGATTTTGCATGCATCATTGGGGGAGAGTAAAGAGCTACACTACTAAGCAGTAAATAAAAGCATGTAAATTATGAAGAACTAGCTACTAATCTTTCAGAAATAAGGGCATTCAGAGGTAGGCTCTGATGGCCTTTGAGTGGTTGAGAGAAGGAGGGGCGGCCAATGGTGCTTAGGTTGACCCTTGGAGAGAGGTTGGAGAAGTGATCCAGCATCCTGGCATGGAGATGGTGGTAACCATGGTGAGCAACTCATGGAGGTGGAGTGGAGGTGAATGTAGCTAACCTAAATGGAAGTGAATAATGCCAAGAGATGGATGGGTACAAATGGCCACCCCTTAGGCCTTTTTATAGACCTAAGGGAAGCTCTCGAGAGAATTATGGAATTCTATAGAGAGGCCTATGGTGGGATCTCATGGGAGAGAGAGAGAGAGAGAGGTTGGATGGTGGTTTTTAGATCCACCAAATGTGGATATAAAAATTGAATGGCGCTTGGTTGCTAATTTTAGCAACCAAGGCAACAACACATGGTAGAGAGTTCTAGAGAACTCTAGGCTAGGTATTTTTCAGGTGGACGGTGTGTGTGAGTGTGTGTGGGTCAAAACTTAGGTGGCTAGGTTGATTACGTTAGGTTCTAGTGGGTTTAGGTCATGGTAGGTCTCAAATTAGGGTTGTAAACCCTAATTCACTAAGGTAAAGTGCAATTAAACTTGATACAAGTTTAATTAGGTGTTTGAAAACTTAATTGAGAGTAAAATAACTCAATTAAGTTAGGTCAACGTCAATTGGACTCTCACTGAGTCCAATTGGATAGTGTGTGCTGAGATCAAGGCTCAATTGGACTCAATGAGTCCAACTGAATACGTTGATGGAATTGACTAAGATCCAAGTCAATTAGGTTTAGTGAGGAACTAATTTGGTCCTTAGGGAGGTCTAGAGATGATGTACTAGGGTTAGGGCTCCTTAATTTAGGTTCCTATGGGGTTGGAATTGGGTTTAGGAACCTGGAGATCCAAGATCAAGGGTTGAATCTCAAAATAGGAATTGGAGAGTAGTTCCAGATGTCAAATAAAAGTGTCAGATCTCTTATAGTGAAAAATCAAAAGTCCAGACTTGCTGTCTAGACATCCAATCAGAGTCAGGAGGGATTCTAGGTTCTGTCTTGGCTATTCTGCAGAAATTGGATGTCTGACCAAGTGTCTAGATGTCCAATAGCACTACAGAAGTGGGTTTAAGGCGTGCGGGAGTTGGCTAAGTGTTCTGGATGTCCTACAACTAATCTGGACATCCAGATAGAGGTTGGGATTAGGGTTTTAAGGTTTCCTAGGGTGCGGTGACCTAATTTAAGGGTGGCTAAGGCTTGGGATGCTTCTAGGCTAACCGAGGGATAGGATGGACCTAAGTTCTTCACAATTTATTGCTTTATTCCTACTTAATAGAATAGTATACCTTAACTCCCTTACATTATTATCTACTACATCTAATCTAGGCCTTCCGCTCCAGCTCTGCTGCAACACCAGTTATTCTTTATTCCTCAGATCCAGCTTTTAGATCTAGCTTCAGATTTTGCTTCGGATTAGTTTATCACCTGCAATTGACATAATGCACCTAATCAGTATAATATAAAATTATTTTATGCATAGCTAAAAGAAAGCAGTAAAGGTGCTAGTAATGATTATGCATGCATGAATTACCCTAACTTATGCTAAGTCCTAGCCTAATTTAGGTCAATTAAGACATATGATTGCTTCACAATCATAAACTCATGCCTGAATCTTGCTAGTCCCAAGCAAATGCAAGACTAAATTATCCACAGAAGGGTCCCTAAGGGATTGATTATTTTATCAAGTGTATGCCTAGAGATTTTTCTCCTTTTTGTTTTCATCCTATACTATAGAAATCTAGACAATTGTGGAAGTGTAACTATGTAGCTTTTGCAATAGATTCGAGTGAAAAACTAATTCACCTCTAAAGCCTGTACTTGACCCTTAGTAAAAATTCTAGCGGGATAGGTGGACTTCTTCCCTCAGGGTATTCAAAATATTCTATGAATTCCACCCATCTTTAATCTTAGGTAGAGAATCATAGAGGTAAAAGATTATATATTCAGTGGCTCACTCTCGACTGGTGCTACATAGAGATTAGTATTGCAGAATCTAGATTCCCAAATTATTGCATAACTCAACTCGGAGAAAGACGAGAAAAACTATGCTCTTTTTTTATTCCTTTGTATTCATTCTCTCTTACTCTTTTTCTTTTTCTTTTCTTTTCTTTCTCTTTCTTAGAGCTCACAATCTCACCAGATTCACACATATCACCTATATTTGGTAGTCTCACTTGGCATTAACACTTAATTGAGTTTCCATAACCCTAACACTAAGTTGGAATTCCTCAACCAGTATTTGCGGGATCAAAAACACAGAAAAATAGGTTATGGCCATATTTGGTGGACCTTAAATTTATCTGGTGGTATTGCCTCAATGCAACTGAAATAAACACTAAATATTCACTCTTTTTTTCTTTGCTTTTCTTGTTTTTTCTAATTTTTTTCCCTTTTTCAGTACTTTTTTTTTTCTCTTTTTTCATCTTTTTTCTTTTCAACATATACACAACTAGCACACATCCATGAACTTTATTGAGGAGGCATTATTAGGGATTGGTGGTACTCAAGAGACATTGGGTGGCTTATTTGGTGGAAGTGCCTACTCACGGCACCGGGAGAGATGGATAGGACGGTGTATTTCTGACCTTGACATCAATACCCTCCTTCAGCTGAGGATTCCATGAAGAATGGTCGTAACCATCCACCTTAGCCCTAGTTTTATGAAAAGTCGCTCTCCGCGTATTTGCCTTATTTGGTGGCTCTCAAAATTTCACACAAAATGTATACGTAGGAACCGAGAATGAAAACTATGTCTAATCTCAGAGAATCATCACCTAATTATCTAGGACTCTAGATTCCTTGTACTAATCTTAGAGCAGCAGTACACTCTACTCTCATCTCACACTATTTGGTGGATTTTTGGAGGAAAATCTGCCTGATTCCCAAAGCACTGTCCAAGGGTTCAGGAAAAGAAGCACTGCTTCTTCTCAATAGACTAAAAATGTTTATCAGCCTTTACTGTGAATCCATTGCAAATTCTACATGTGTGTGAAAGGTTGTACTGGATTCCAGATTACGGGAATCAACTAGAGGATAAAATCCCTTATGCATTCTCTTGATAAAAATCTCATTCATGAATGCAATATGTATATATGCTACAAACAAGTAACCTCGTATAATTTATACTTTGTAAAATTCCCGTATCCGGTTACATTCACCTTGACCCTAAATTTTGAACAAGAGGTGAGCGGGTGAGTCAGAAATGGCTGTTGCGGACTATTTCTAGCTCCAATGCGAGCATTGGAGGTGGAGTCGGTTGTTCTTTTATTTAGGATCCTAAAGTACGTGTAACATGCAGCTCCGAGGTTTTCCTAAATGTTGGCATAAAAATTTTCTATTTTGTTGTATCTACCCCTCCCATGCCTAAGTTCTTGCATGTCCTCATGCATGAATATAAACGAAAATAAATACAATAGGGAGTAAATGGGTAGAAATCACCTGTAATTGGTCCTAAAATTATACATTCAGCACCAGCCAACCTTACAGTATGCAATATGCAGAAAGAAAATATGCTTAAAGGAAAATATGTTATATATAAAAATGAATATGTATAGGGTGATGGATGCGGAGTAGATACTGAGTTTAATGCCTCCAGCTGGGTGAAAACTCAATCACACATCCTCAATAAGATGAACGATCTCGTCAGTTGGAGGAGGTTCCTGTGCTAAAAATGGCTTGAGGCACTGGCCATTTACCGTAGATATATGCCCAGATTTTGTGTCCCTAATTTGGACCGCCCCATTAGGATATCGGTGAATCACAATATATGGTCCAATCCACTTGGACTTGAGCTTCCCTGAGAAAAGTTTTAATCGTCAATCGAACAACCAAATGTGCTGGTTGGGCGTGAATGCTTTCCTCTGGATGTGGCGGTCATGAAAGGCCTTGGTCTTGTCCTTGTATATCAATGCGTTCTCATAGGCCTCCCACTGGATCTCTTCTAATTCGCTAAGCTAGAGTTTCCGTTCTTGACCACCTGCATTGAGGTCAAGGTTACATTTTCGCACTACCCAAAAGGTGCGGTGTTCCAGCTCTACAGGAAGGTGACAGGCCTTGCCATATACCATACGATATGGTGACATTCCAAGTGAGCCTTGTACGCTGTCTGATATGCCCAGAGTGCATCAACTAATTTATAGGACCAGTCCTTCCTATCTGGTCTAACCATCTTCTGGAGAATCAGCTTGATCTGACGATTAGACACTTCAACCTGCCCATTGGTCTGCGGGTGATACGGGATGGCTATACGGTGATGTACCCCGTATTTCTTTATTAATGACCTAAAGTAGGCGTGGATGAAGTGGCTTCCCCCATCGCTAATCAAAGCGCAGGGTATTCCAAATCTTGCAAAGATGTATTGACGTACGAAAGAAATGACAGTCTTATGATCAGGCCGTCTCGCCGTGATGGCCTCGACCCACTTCGAGACATAGTCAATGGCTAGTAATATATACTCGAAGCCATGCGAGTCTGGAAAAGGGACCAAAAAATCGATGCCCCAGACGTTGAACACTTCTACAACCATGATGGACTAGAGTGGCATCATGTCTCTCCTGGTCATAGAACTGAACGACTAGCATCGTTTGTAGTGTTGGGTGTATTCAAGTGTATCTTTGAAAATAGTTGGCCAGAAAAATCCCGACTAACAAATTTTTGCTGCGGTTTTCTGTCCCGAGAAATGACCACCACAAGCATCATTGTAGAAAAGGATAACACACTGGGGATCTCAGAATCTGAGATGCATCTTCGAATAATCTAATCTGCTCCAATGCAGAAGAGCAGTCAATCATCCCAGGGGTAAAATTTGGCCTCTGCAGTGAATTTGAGTTTCTGATCCTTGGATAGGTTCGCGGAAATCTTGCCTACGACAAGATAGTTCACAATATCCACATACCAGGGGAACTCAACAAAGTGAACTGCCAAAAGGGATTCATCCGAAAATTGCTCGTGGATAGGCAGGGAATAAGGAATGTGGTTTGGATGCAATCTGGGTAGGTGATCCGCCACAACATTCTATTTTTCGGCTTTGTCGCAGATTTTGATATCAAATTCTTGCAATAGAAGGATCCATCTGTTGAGTTGGGGTTTGGCATCCTTCTTTGCCAACAAATGACGGATGGTGGAGTGGTCAATGAAGATGATGACTTTGGACCCTAATAAATAAGATCTGAATTTCTCCAACCCGAATACTATTGCTAGCAGTTCTCTTTCAGTGACAGTATAATTGCGCTGAACCTCATTCAACGTCATGCTACCATAGTATATGACAAAAGGTTGTTTTTCTTGACACTAGCCTAAAACAGCACTTGCGGCAAAATCACAAGCGTCGCACATCATCTCAAAATCAAGCGGCCAGTCAGGTGGTTGGAGAATCATGGAATCACAGATAGCGAGCTGGGACACGAGGTGTCGAATTCGAATGGGGCATCGACAACGAGGACATTCGTCAAAGGTCGTGTAATTTTTGAGAAATCTCCGATAGAAGCCGATGTGACCCAAGAATTATATGATCTGCTTGATCGAGCTAGGTGGCGGTAAGTGGGAAATAATCTCAAAATTAGCTCGATCGACCTCAAGTCCATTTTTAGAGATCCTGTGCCCCAGTATTATGCCATCCCTCACCATGAAATGGCTTTTCTCCCAGGATAGTACAAGGTTTACCTCAATACACCATTTCAGGATTTTGGTGAGGTTATCAAGACAAGATGCAAAATCATCTCCGAAAATGGAGAAGTCATCCATGAACACCTCCACATAGTCCCCAATCATGACAGAGAAGATGGCCATCAAACAACGTTGAAATGTTGCTAGTGCATTGCAGAGGCCAAAGGGCATCTGCTTGAAAGAGATTGTTCCAAAGGGGTGTGTGATTGTAGCCTTGTCTTGATCTTCTGAGCTAATCGCTACTTGATTATACCCAACGTATCCATCCAGAAAGCAAAAGAAACTGCATCCGACAAACCATTCCAAGATCTGATCAATGAATGGCAAATGAAAATGATCCATCTAGGTAGCCATGTTCAGTTTCCTATAGTCGATGCAGACCCACCAAGATGTCGCAATGCAGGTGAGGATGGATTCATGTTTATCATTTTTCACTACGGTGAGTCCTGCTTTCTTGGGCACTATCTTGATCGAACTCACCCATTGGCTATTAGAGATTGGGTATACAATACCTGCATCCAACCATTTGATGATCTCCTTCTTAACAACCTCTAGCATATTCGGGTTTAGCCGTCTTTGAGGTTGTCTCGAAGGTTTCACCCCCACATCCATGTAAATGTGATAAGTGCAATACGAGGGGCGATTACTGCAGAGATCAGCAATGCTCCACCCTATAGTAGCCCTATGGTCTTGTAGCATAGAAATCAATTGATGCTCCTGTTCTTGGGTTAAGTGGGCACTACTAATGACTGGGTATGTCTCACTTTCGCCCAAGAACACATACTTAAGTGAGTCAGGTAAGGGCTTCAATTCAATCACAGGTGGGTCAGAGTCAGAAATGGGAATAGGAGGAGCAAACTCGAAGGTGGGAATCTACTGATCCGTGTGTATGTGAATTCCAGCTTATTCGCTTCCTGTGAGACAATCAGTTGTGATTGCGTTAACGGAAACTTGATGCGTAACTCTACTCAACTCAGTAATTAAATTAATTTTACTTAATTAAGAGTATAAAAAGTCACTTAGGTTAACTTGAAATTGTGTCGGTTGTGTAGTATAGGGTCAAATTAACCTAACATTTTAGAAATTTTTACTGATTGAGTCCAGGTCGTTCACTGGGAGGTATAATTCATTCTAAATTCATCAATTATCTTTTATTTTCTTTATAAGTTTAGGAGGTATATTTAAGTTGATTTTAAGAACATAAATTTTGTCAAATGATTTAAACTATAACGAATATACAAAATTCCATATGAAAAACACATTTACTTAAATGTACTTTATTAACAAGTAGACATGTTAATTTTCTATTTTATTTCAAAGAACTTAAGGCAAATATGAGTGGTTCTATTAAAACATGCCTTATTACAACATTTAAGAACAAAAAGAAATGAAAATGATGTAAGAAAAACAAATTCTTTTATTTATTTCTTTAGCCTTTCTCTACTTCTTTCTTTCTCTTCTTTTTATTCTGGATTCTTTTCTCTCTTTCTTCTGTTCTGTTCTTGCCTTCTTCTTCTCTGCCTGCCTCTTATTCCCTTTCCCTTAGCTTTCTTCTTCTTTCTTAGTTCCCTTAGAAGTGACTGTTCTCCTTTCATTTTTTGCTTTCTTAGTTTTCAATTCAACACTTAGCATTTAACCATCGGCTCTTCTTTTCCTTTGATCCTTCATCTAAATTGGGCTTATTTTCCTTTTTAACCAAAAATTATTTTATTTGCGGCGAGTTCCTTTCGAGGATACACAGCACCTTGAGACCATGGTGGGACCAGACCCTACTCGATCCCCACCTGATTTCAATTAAGCTGGATTCCGATTTATTTTTTGAATCATAGTCTCGAGACAACTCGGTTCAACCGGTCTCCCAGACCTCGCCCTCCCATGGCCACACTCGCTCACGCCCACTAGGGTGCACACCCACAGGCACACATGCCTGCACACACACAAATATGCTCAGATAAGTTCAAATGCTCCGATCGGTAACTGGTGCGTCGAGCGCTGATGACTGAATGACCTACACAACAAATCACTTTTGTTCCCATGCACACGCTCATGAATTACCGATGTGGGACTATGTTCCCCCTTCCAGACCCAACTTCAACCGGTCATAACTCCCTACTCAGAGCTCCAAATCAAGTGATTTAAAGTTTGTTGGAAAGCTCTAAGGTAGATCTACACAGTTGCAAGGTCAATTTAAAGATATGAGGATGTTTTCCTCTTCAATTTGAAGAGTAAAATCAAGGGGTTCCTATGGGTTAAAATGCTTGGATATGGTGTTTATGCTAACAGTGTCCACGGATGGACTTATCTCTCATATTTAAAGGCCTGAACAGTGTCTGCAGGTAATTCCGCAGCTATAGGAGTGAGTCTTAAGCTCTCAAGACCTTCAGGAACAACAGAGAAGCTCAAAGCTTCTCTAAAAGCTTCAGAGAATAAAATTTTCAGATTAAAATAGGTGTACAGACACAGAGAAACATTACTGATCAATTTAAACAAATTCTAAGGGTTGTAACAGATTGATCTGGGTAGGATTCAAGACCAAAACTCTACAAAATGGCACTGTCGTCAGTTTGGGTTTTAAAATAACCCAAATTAACAGGGTTTGAATTCTCACCAAATTATTCACCTGAAGTCAGTTTAATCACTGTAAAACCTTCCAACAAAATCCCGGAAATAACTTTAACTCATCAATTCCTCAATTCAAGCTTAGAACTAGAATCTTCTTCCTAGGTTTGACTGAAAGGCCTCAAGAATTGACTATCTGAATAATGCCTTCTCCCAAGGAATTAAACCCTAAAATAAGGTTCCTCCAACCCCTGGAACTTTCTCAGCCTCTTTAATAGGTGCACTAACTAATTTTCCTAGGGTTTCAGGCTCGCCGCCTGAGCTTCAAAATGTGTTTGATCATCAGAACAATCTAAGAGTTATTACAGTAGAATGAGGTCATGAATAGCTTCAGTGCACTGCACTGAAGCTTCTAGGCACCTTAAATACTTCTTGGATCTCTCTATCAGACTTCTCCAACTCCGCCAGAGTTGGAGAAGATGAAGTCATATCTCAAACTCCAGACACTTAATCCTCAAAGAATCATCCTCAGAGCAATTAGTGATCCATATTATATCATACTAGAGCTTATCAACAAGTTTCTCAAGCTGAAGAACAAAAATGACTCGTCGGAGCTCGCCGGAGCTCTGGTGAGTCTAGAAAATGTGTAAATTGTGTACTGATAGGTAAAATGTGCCATTTTTGATCTAAAAAGGTTCCTGAGGTTGCAAGGAACCTCAAGAACTCAATTAATTCTTCATTTGTCCATTAGAATTAAGATTTGACAATGAATTCCAATTTTCAAGAATCTGATTTGGATTAAGCTCAGGACTTGTTTTAGCACTCACTTGAGTGGTTAAAACAAGTCAACAAATATTAATAATCATAAATATATATATAATTAAGGATATTAACTACTCCTGAGCCGCCATTGATAGCGAGCTCAGGAGCTTAATTAAGATTGGGTGTTTAATTTATATATGGTAATTCTATGTATTATAGCGTTGATTAGGGTCCATAAGTGATGGATAGATGATGGAAGACCCTATGAAGGTGAAATTAAGCCCACTACTATCACCATGGACAGTGACAGTAGTTAGTGGAGGTGAAATTGATTTAGGAAATTAGGTGATCAATTAAGTGTTTAAATGGATTAGAAATGGTCATGGAAGATAAAGGAAGGTGGAAAACAATTTCAAAAGATGAAATTAAGGCTCTGGCGAGTTCAAGGAGCTCACCGAAGTCGGTGAAGATGAAGTTTAAAATCTGACATTACAACTAAACTACCTACCTAACTATCCTACTCCTACTCCTACTCCTAATCTACTGTTACCTGGACGAAGGGGTCAATAGGGTTTGGCCGAAGTCTCATGGTGGAAGATGAAATCAGAGGGTGAAAAGAAGAATCTTTAGCAGGCGGATGTGAGCGGAAGCAAAGGATTCCTTGGTCGGCACCTGTGTCAGAGATGTGGCTGACCACGGCAGATCTCCTCAGTTGATCAGAATGGATGGAGGAAGTTGGAAAGTGAGATGGAAAGTCACCAGAGATGCAGAGGAATAGCCTATTGGGTTGGCTCAGTGTTAGAAGAGGGAAGGGAGTCAACTTGAGTTAAATCAGAGGAGTAAGGGGGTATTTATAGTGGTTGGCAGCGAAGAGAGTGGTGGGGTATGGCCAAAGAAGGAGCCTGAGGAGCTTAACCTCCGGCATCGTCCCCAACGACGGTGAGGTTATCTCCCACTGAAAATTAGGATATCCGATTAATCCAGACTGGTGGATGAAGAGGAGGTGGTGAGCATAAGCTGCAAGAGCTTGGACAAGGAAGGTTGATGTCAGTAGGGCAGTAATCGTGCAGTGGCATGACTCTCCATCGCTAGCCGTTCATTACGCTAAAGAAGAAGAAAAAGATGAAAAGGGACTTAAATGTAATAAAATTTAAGGACCTGTGTGAAAAATAAGGGCTCGATTGTAATAAGTTTTAAGGACCAAAATGTAAACCCAGGCTTTGATGGTTTATTTTAACTTAGATCTTTTCCAACTTTTTATATATGTAAGTAAATAAGGTAAATATCATGTTTTCACCTTGAATTTACATTTTTGACCTTTTTAAGTTAATTTATTAGATTAAGTAAAATTACTTAAGTTATTATATAGTTAGGTATATGACGGAAAGCCATTTTCGCGCATTTGAAAGTCGTCGAAAATCGTAGTATAGTCACGCAAAAACGTTCGTCAAAAATATTATTTTGTAAAATAACGAGACTTGAGTCCCGGTCGTTCATCTCTGGGAGGCGTGTTTCTATTTTTGAAATCGATCTTAAAGCCGCTCTACTTAGTATTCTTGTGCGTAATATATAGGCGGTTAAAGAACAGGAACTTAAATCGTGCAAATAAAATAATCATTCAGCTCATGGTGATTTCAAACACATAAAGAGAGATATATATATATATAAATGCATTTTTTATTCATTCATTGGGGGAGAGTTGTCTGTACAGGAAATCTAGCGGAAAGCTTATACAGGAATGCTTTAAATTAAACCTAGCTACCAGAAAACGATTGCATACAAGAATCGACGGGGGGATTTCTCATGCATCATTTGGGGAGAAGAGAAACTACTCTACTAAGCAGTAAATGAAAGCAATAAAACTTATGAAAAGCATGATCTAGAGCTAAAAGAGTAGAGGGCATTCAGGGGTGGTCCCCGATGGCCATGGAGTGGTTGAGAAGAGAATGAGGGGTGGCCAATGTAGCTTAGGCCGACCCTTGGAGAGAGGTAGGGTTGATCCAGCATCCCGGCATGGTGTCCTCCATGGTGGTGGTAGTGAGCTCGTGGAGGTGGAGTGAGTGGCTAAGTGGAGGTGGCATGAATGGCACCAATGGAGAGTAATTGCCAAGGGAGTGAATGGGTGCCAATGGCTACCCAAGGGGTCTTTTTATAGACCTCAGGGAAGCTCTCAAGAGAATTATGGAATTCTCTAGAAGGCCTATGGTGGGAGCTCGTCGGAGAGTGAGAGAGAGAGGGTGGATGGTGGTTTTTAGATCCACCAAATGTGGATCTAAAAATTGAATATCTCTTGGTTGCTATTTTTGGCAACCAAGGCAACCACACATGGTAGAGAGTTCTAGAGAACTCTAGGCTATATATTTTTCCTGTGGATGGTGTGTGTGGGTGTGTCTGGGTTGAAACTTAGGTGGCTAGGTTGATTAGGTTGGGTTCTAGTGGGTTTAGGTCAAGGTAGGTCTCAAATTAGGGTTATAAACCCTAATTCACTAAGGTAAAGTGCAATTAAACTTAATACAAGTTTAATTGGGTGTGTGGAAATTTAATTGAGAGTAAAACAACTCAATTAAGTCAGGTCTAGGTCAATTGGACTCTCACTGAGTCCAATTGGACAGTGTGTGCTGAGATCAGAGCTCAATTGGACTCAATGAGTCCAATTGAATAGGCTGATGGAATTGAATAAGATCCAAGTCAATTAGGTTTAGTGAGGACCTAATTAGGTCCTTATGGAGGTATAGAGGTGATGTACTAGGGTTAGGGCACCTTAATTTAGGCTCCTGTGGGGTTGGAATTGGGTTTAGGGACCTAGAGATCCAAGACCAAGGCTTAAATCTCAAAACAGGAATTGGAGAGCAGTATCAGATGTCTAATTATAGAATCAGACGTCTTATACTCAAAAATCAGAAGTCCAACCTTGTTGCCTGGATGTCTAATCAGAGTCAGGAAGGATTTCGGGTTCTGTTTTGGGTATTCTGCAGAAATTGGACATCTGACAAAGTGTCTGGACGTCCAATAACACTGCAGAAGTGGGTTTGAAGTGTGCGGGAGTTGGCTAAGGGTCCTGGACATCTAGAGAAGGGTTGGAACTAGGCTTTTAGGGCTTCCTAGGGTGTTGTGACCTAATCTAAGGGTGGCTAAGGCTTGGGGAAGTCTCTAGGCTATCCTAGGGCTAGGATGGACCTAAGCTCTTCACATTTTACTGCTTTATTTCTACTTAATAGAATAGAAAACCTTTAACCCCCTTACATTATTATTCCTATATATAAACTAGGCCTTCTACTCCAGCTCTGCTACAACTCCCGTTATTCCTGATCCAGCTTTAGATCTAGCTCCTGATCAGCTTAATCCCTACAATCGACATAATGCACTTAATCAGCACATTATAACATTATTTTATGCATAGCTAAAGGAAAGCAGTAAAGATGCTGATAATGCGTGTGCATGCATGAATAACCCTAACTTATGCTAAGTCCTAGCTTAATCTAGGCCAATTAAGACCTATGATTGCTGCGCAATCAGTATACATTATGTTTAAGTTACTTAACTTATTAATTAGGGGAATGATTAATAGAATTTCGAGTCCAATTATTAACTAAATTACTAATAATGTTAATTGAATGATAAAACATCATTTTAAACTTATTTTAAGGTCCTTTACTAAATATCCCTTATTCTATAATTAACCCTTATATATTCACAACCTTAGCTAATTAATTAGGAAGACTAGTTAATTAGGGGTAATTAGAGATCATGATAAGTCTCTCATCATACCCCCAATCCAAAGTTTTGTTAGTCCCTAGCAAAATTAACTATCACTATGATGATTTAAAGCACTTGGGTTTAAATTATTATAAATAGTAACTAGGTAGAGGAATGCTTAGTTCAGAAATTTTTAAGGTTAAATATAAATGATTAATGTATAGAGCACATGTGAAAATTTTCTTACTTAGACTTATACTTATAACATTTTCCAAAACACACTTAAAGTAATTTGTTAACAAGAATTTTACTCTGAATTAGAATTCTTTAGAAATCTCTTAATCCCTTGTAACTATTCTTTAACTCAAATTAGAATACAAAGTGTTTTAAGGAAACAAAACTAAAGGATTGAGGATTAAATTTTAACTTAAAAGCTCAAATAGATTTAAGTCAATCCCTTGTTTATGATATTTGACTTTTATCAATATAAGTTTAAGAAAATTAACAAGATACTCTTTATTAATCAAACTTAGAGTAGTAAAACTCTAATTTACTAGCCTACAACACTAAAGGATAACTTCTAGACCTAGGATTCTGTCAATTCTTCTCCTTTAGGTCTCAACTTAAAATCTTCAAAATCCAATTTCTTAGGCTTCACTGCCCAATACCAATTTTCAATAGCTATGATTTTAAAGCATCTGTGCTTAGTCAAGAGAATTGTCCTAAAGGCATCCAAAGTTGCAAAAATCTAGATCTTAGGACACCAATTTCCAAACCCAATTATTCCAATTCTAGCCTTTGGCTTGGCCTTAGTCAACTTTGATTGCTTTCTCCTCACCATTTTTCTATCCCGAGGTCAACACATTTTGTGTATATCTCCCCGGTGGACCACTAGGTCTCTTATTCCTAATATTTTTTATCTCCATATTTTTTATCACTTTTTCTATAGGCTATAACACACATTTGTAGAGAGGTGTTCTTCTTATTTGATGGAAGGAAGGGTAGCATCCATTTGTATCAAGATGCTTTTATTTATTTATGGAAAAATTGCATAAGCACCCTTTTATAACGAGGCACTTAACTGCACTGTGTTTTATTTATTTATTCTTTCTTTTTCTTTTCTTTTCCCCCCTTCTCATTTTTCTTACTAATTTTATTCTCCAAATCCTTTATCTAGGTTAGTGGCACATCCTTCACCCTTTCAAGAACTACCCCGCTGAAATCCTCGGACTAAAGTGGATTCAGAACTGATCTCTTAACCTCTAAGTTTTCATGGTCTCAGATGCCAACAAGAGAATTCTATGTGTGTGAATTTAGATGTTTATTTTACTTAGCTCTTAAACCAGAGTTAGGACAACAAAGCCCTTCACTCTCAGGTTCTTTAAATTCTTAGTTTCCTCCAATAGGATTCTTCAAGACAAAATTTACCAAGTTTAGTTATTATCTTTAGCCTATAAGTTTTGTAAACTAAAATTCTAGTAACTCTCTATTTAATTAACTCTAAATATCTGGCCTTTTACTTAACCTTATGATAAAATCAAATTTTCAAAAAGCAAAAGGATTACTTAATCTAGTTGATTAAAAAGTTATAATTTAATTCCAACACTTAGTTTAAATCTTAACACACTTAGTTTCTTAATTTAAGGTAAGAATAGAAAAACAAACCTTTAAAAGATTTAAAGATTCCTAATTCAAATAAAATCTTACTTTAAAAGTTTTAAACACAAAAGTGTGTTTTTACAAAATATTTAAGTAAAAATCTAACTAAGAATTGAATGCTCTTAAATACCTATATATATTCTATATAAATTTTAAACTTCTGACTTAAAAGAAAATTAAACTCTTAACTATAATATATGTATATATATAGTTCTTCTTTTCTTCTTTATTAAAAATGAATATACCCATCTTATTATTTTTTTGAATTTTATTTTTCAATTTTTTCTATTTATATATTTTTGTTTTTATACATATAAGATTTTTCAATTTTTTATGATTTTTTTTCAAAAATTTTTCAAATTTTTATAAAATTCTCTATTTCTTTAAATTTTTATCATTTTTGAAATTTTTATTTTTTCTAAATTTCGTGGATATTCATTTTTTATGTGTTTTTATTTTAAAACCCACACTTAAAGTGAAAATTTCACTTCAACACCCCCCAAGCCAAAATTTTACAATGTCCTCATTGTAAGAAGCGTGAAAAGATATTACACTTCATTTAGTAAAAGGTGACGGAAGGAGTCGAATAGAGGAGATTAAAAATCTCTATGCGAACGATTTCGATTCTGACCAAAGGTCAGAGTGGTCAGTTGGACTAAATGAAGGTAATCAGTATCATATGAAGTGAAATTTTAAAGTAAGTGTAGAGGAAAATATACAAGGTAAAATAAGATATAGCTATGTACAAGTGCTAAGTTTTACGCCTTCAGCTAGGAATAAACCCTAGTAAAGAACTCCTGAAAGAATAGATATATGATAGAAACAGAGGAGTTATGAAAGAATTAAATCAAAATAGAAAAATAGATTAAACCACCCAATCAAAACTCATCCATAAATTGCCTAGAATAGATCTTGTAGAACCCAAAATCAGATTCTCATGAAAATCTCAGAAAGATTAGAGTGAATCTCATGAAGAATAGATCTGATTTAGGTTGAGATGTAGAATGTTCAAGATTTAGGCAATTTATAAATGTTTCCACCAAGTTCAGAAGATCAGCAAAGTCAGTTTTGATTCTCAATAATAGGTGGGTCATTTTGATACAAAATAGGTTGCTGATGGAGCTTTGGTGGATTGTTTTCAGAAAGTTCAGAGGACAGGTTATGATTAGAATCAAAGGCCTGATTAAGGAAATGGACTTAGCCTTGATTTTGCCTAGGATTTGGCAGATTCCAAGGATTTTGAATTGGTTGAGATGGAAGAGTACCTAACTGATGAGACAGCCAAAAGTGTGATCTGATTTCGTAAATCAACCAACTCTACCTTACATTGCCTATGGATCTCAGCGAGAGCTTCAGCATTTTGTCGCTGACTCTCCAACACAGCTCTTAAAATCTAGTCTAGCTGTGTATCTCTAATAGGCCTAGAGTAATTCTGCATACTCATCAGGTTAGGGCTTAAATTTGATTGCTGAGGAGGCAATGGAGGTGCGTTAAAATGGGTCTGATTCGGATACAATGGATTTTGATTAGCCCAAGAAAATTTTGGGTGGCTTCTCCATCCAAGATTATAGGAATTCGAATAAGGGTTTGGTCTTGGAGTGTTTTCCTGGATGGCATGTAATCCAAAAAGATATGGCATGTTTTCTGCAACAGAAAAGGGTGGGGAAAAGGGTGGGTAAGATTGTGGGACAAAGGTCCCTCCTTTGGTTGGTGAAGGAGTAGATGGAAAACCCAAGGAAGATGGATCTCTAGAATCCAGATTATTCACAAATTCCCTCCTCGCGAGAATTTGCAAAACAGGTTAATACGCGGGATTCGTAGCAAGTAGAGGCGTAAGAGTCTTCATTGTGTTTCTGACCTCATCGAGATGCTTTGCTATGATATCGACTTTGTCCAATTTTTCTGCAATAATCTCTAAATCCTTTGAACTTGACGGATTACTGATCTCGTGAATGCCCTTGTGTGGATTTTGATGATTCGTGTTTGCACCCCACGTAAATTGCGACATAGATGCATTGTTGATTGAGTTTTCCGCCATCCCTTCAAATAATTCTGAAGTAGATTCTGCGTCGCAATTTAGAACCCTCCACAAGAGGCATCAACTAGATTGCGAATGCCCCCTTATAATCCATAATAAAAGATGTGCATGAGTTGCCAATGAGGGATGTCATGATGTTGCATTTTCTTTGCAATTCATGAAAACGTTCCCACGCTTCATGAATTGGTTCTCCTTGGTTTTGATTGAAAGTAGTAATAGCTCGCCTTAAAGCATTGGTTCGACCAATTGGAAAGAATTTCTTCAAAAATGCAGATTCGAGTTTAACCCAAGTTGAGATTGGTCTTGCTATAGTTCTATACCAATATGCAGCTTTATCTTTAAGGCTAAAAGAGAACATTTTCATAAGTAGGATTTCCCTATTTTGATTTCGAGGACCAAGAGTTTGGGATAAATTTTTAAGATCTTCGATATGCTGAAATGGATCCTCGGATGCAAATCCGTGAAAGTGGGAGATTAAACGTATAATATTTGGCTTTAATTCAGGATCATTTTTCCCAATAGGAATCCTAACATTAGGCTCTAGTTGGGCATTAGATGGATTATAATAATCTCTAAGTAGAGGCCTTGGATGATGGATCAGTAAATTAGGGATTTCAAAGCCCGCCTTAGGTCAAGGTGGAGGATGGGTTTGAAGAGTTTGTAAATTATTCAAGGCTATTGTTAAAAGATTAATTTGTCTAGTTTGCTCTAGCATCCTAAGATTCTTGTTCAGGAGTCCCTCATGAACATCTAAAGGCGGCATCTCCCCCTGACTAGAAGAAGAAGGGATCTCAGGATTAAGATTCTGCATTTGATCCATAGAAGTAGATGGATCAGACAGGAAAACCATTGGTTGCTTATCTGCAACCAGCCTAGAATCACCTATCAACGGTGGTGCAAGAGGCGGATGCAAGGATTGCCTCCCATCAATAAATGGAAAATAATGTGCAAGTGCACACACATACCATTGATAAAACAATGGAAAGAAGGACCCGCAAAACAGCGCAAAAGATGCGGGTTTTTCTCTTCTTTCAAAGGAAAGAAGAAATTCCTAAGATACGCAAAGTAATTTGACGCAAACAAATAGAGTAACAGTATCAAAATAGGCATCCTAATCTGTGTCTATGCAGGTGCGTACCTTAAAGCTCAAAGGTCTAAGGTCTTTGATCGAGTCCACTAACTACTGGCTCCCCAGGGCTCTAGTAGTGAGACAGACTTGTTGATCTTCAACCAAAGCCTTAAGAGGTGCAAAGAGGAGAGATGGAAAAATAGACTCATGTGACTGTAGTGATCGCGTTGTGTGCATGATAGCATGCAACAGACGATAGCGATTGAAAAACCCGCATGCATTCTGCAATCAGATTTAAGTCACAAATTTTTACTTCCACTTTTTAGTTACTCCTTTCAAAAATTCATTAAGTAAACTACAATGACCACCTTTTAGATCTTTTCAAACAAAAATATGTGGTCTTTTTAATTTCTCAAAGTACAGGGATCTACGTGGGTTTTCTCGTGTTTTCCCACTGATGCGAGAAAAATAGTTAAAAATTCCTGAGTCAGATTCGTACTAATTCTAGCAGATAATGCACTCCTAAGAGTGTATGCCTATAATATGCTGCTGCTAGTCAAAAAAAGATGTATTTTTGCATTTTTTTAATTTTAAATGCAACAATACAAATGACTAAGACTAGAAATACTCACAAAAACAAAAACAGCAACACAGATTCCCACCTTCTCTTGGGATCACCCGCAAAGGTAAACCCGAAAAGAAGACAGAAAACAAAAACAAAATAAAACAAAAACAAAACAGAAAAAAACTAATTAGAACATTAAAAACAAAAATATATTTACAAAATGCCTTCTAATTAGACAATTAATCCAACTAAGTTTTAGTGAACTAAGGGATTACCTTCCCAGCAACAGTGCCATTAAAATGATGATTAGACAAAGCAATGCCAGGGAATATTTTGTTGAGGAAATGAGGCAAAATATTACCTCCCTGACAACGATGCCATTAAAATGATCGTTACTCTACTCAACTCAGAAATTAAGTTAATTTTACTTAATTAAGAGTAGAAAAGTCACTTAGGTTAACTCAAAATTGTGTCTGTTGTGTAGTATAGGGTCGAATTAACCTAACATTTTAGAAATTTTTGCTGGTTGAGTCCAGGTCATTCGGTGGGAGGTATAATTCATTCTAAATTCATCAATTATCTTTTATTTTCTTTATAAGTTTAGGAGGTATATTTAAGTTGATTTTAAGAGCATGAATTTTGTCAAATGATTTAAACTATAAAGAATATACAAAATTCCATATGAAAAACACATTTACTTAAATGATGTACTTTATTAACAAGTAACATGTTAATTTTCTATTTTATTTCAAAGAACTTAAGGAAATTATGAGTGGTTCTATTAAAACATGCCTTATTAGAACATTTAGGAATAAAAAGAAATGAAAATGATGCAAGAAAAATAAATTTTTTTATTTATTTCCTCATCCTCTCTCTTCTTCTTTCTTTCTTTCTCTTCTTTTTATTCTCGATTCTTTTCTCTCATTCTTCTGTTTTGTTCTTGCCTTCTTTTCTTTTTGCCTCTTATTCTCTTCCCCTCAACTTTCTTCTTTCTTAGTTCCCTTAGAAGTGCCTGTTCTCCTTTCTTTTTTTGCTTTCTTAGCCTTCAGTTCAACACTTAGCATTTAACCATCGGCTCTTCTTTTCCCTTGATCCTTCAGTTGAACCGGGTTTATTTTCCTTTTTATCCAAAAATTATTTTATTTGCGGCGAGTTCCTTTCGAGGATACACAACACCTTAAGACTAGGGTGAGACCAGACCCTACTCGATCTTCGCCTGGTTTCAATTAAGCTGGATTTCGATTTAACTTTCGGTTCATAGTCTCTAGCCAACTCGGTTCAACCAGCCTCCCAGACCTCGCCCTCCTAGGGCCACACTAGCTCACGCCCACTCGGGTGCACACCCGCAGGCACACATGCCCGCACACACACACACACATATGCTCAGGTAAGTTCAAATGCTCAGATCGGTAACCGGTGTGCTGAGCACTGACGACTGAACGGCCTATGCAACAAATCACTTTTGTTCCCATGCGCGCACTCGTGAAGTACCGATGTGGGACTATGTTCCCCTTCCAGACCCAACTTCAACCGATCATAACTCCCTACTCAAGTCTCCAAATAAAGTGATTTAAAGTTTGTTGGAAAGCTCTAAAGTAGATCTACACAGTTGTAGGGTCAATTTAAAGATAAGAGGATGTTTTCCTCTTTAATTTGAAGAGTAAAATCAAGGGGTTCCTACTGGTTAAAATGCCTGGAAATGGTGTTTATCTAACAGTGTTCGTAGATGGACTTATCCCTCTTATTTAAAGGTCTGAATAGTGTTTGCAGGTAATTCCACAGCTATAGGAGTGAGTCTTAAGCTCTCAAGACCTTCAGGAACAGCAAAGAAGCTCAAAGCTTCTCTGAAAGCTTCAAAGAATAAAATTTTCAATCTAAAATAGGTGAACAAAAATAGAGAAACATTACTAATTGATTTAAACAAGTTCTAAGGGTTGTAACAAACTGATCTGGGTAGGATTCAAGATCAAAACTCAACAAAATGGCACCGTCGTCAGTTTGGGTTTGAAAATAACCAAATTAACAGGGTTTGAATTCTCACCAAATTATTCACCTAAACTCAGTTTAATCACTCTAAAACCATCCAACAAGATCCCAGAAACAACTTTAATTCATCAATTCCTCAATTCGAGCTGAGAACTAGAATCTTCTTCCTAGGTTTGACTGAAAAGCCTCAAGAATTGACTATCTGATTAATGCCTTCTCCCAAGGAATTAAAGCCTAAAATAAGGTTCTTCCAACCCCAGGAACTTACTCAGCCTCTTTAATAGGTGTTCTAACTAATTTTCCTAGGGTTTTAGGCTTGCCGCCTGAGCTTCAAAATGTGTTTGATTGTCAGAACAATATAAGAGTTATTACAGTAGAATGAGGCCATGAACAGCTTCAGTGCACTGCACTGAAGCTTCTAAGCACCTTAAATACTTCTTAGACCTCTCTGTCATACTTCTCCAACTCCGTCGGAGTTGGAGAAGATGAAGTCATATCTCAAACTCCAGACACTTAATCCTCAAAGAATCATCCTCAAAGCAATCAGTGATCCATATTATATCATTCTGGAGCTTCTCAACAAGTTTCCCAAGCTGAAGAACACAAATGACTCGCCGGAGCTCACCGAAGCTCTAGTGAGTCTAGAAAATGTGTAAATTGTGTACAGATTGGTAAAATGTGCCATTTTTTATCTAAAAAGGTTCCTGAGGTTGCAAGGAACCACAAGAACTCAATTAATTCTTCATTTGTCCATTAGAATTAAGATTTGACAGTGAATTTCATTTTTCAAGAATCCGATTTGATTAAGCTCAGGACTTGTTTTACCACTCACTTGAGTGGTTAAAACAAGTCAACAAGTACTAATAATCATAAATATATATATAATTTGGATATTAACTACTCCTGAGCTGCCATTGACAGCGAGCTCAGGAGCTTAATTAAGATTAGGCATTTAATTTATATGTGGTAATTCTATGTATTATAGCGTTGATTAGGGTCCATAAGTGATGAATAGATGATGGAAGGCCCTATGAAGGTGAAATTAAGCCCACTACTATCACCATGGACAGTGACAGTAGTCAGTGGAGGTGAAGTTGATTTAGGCGATTAGGTGATCAATTAAGTGTTTAAATGGATTAGAAATGGTCGTGGAAGAAAAAGGAAGGTGGACAACGATTTCAAAAGATGAAATTAAGGCTCTGGCAAGCTCAAGGAGCTCGTCGGAGTCGGAGAAGATGAAGTTTAAAATCTAGCATTACAACTAAACTACCTAACTAAACTACCTACCTAACTATCCTACTCCTACTCCTACTCCTAATCTACTGTTACCTGGACAAAGGGGTCAATAGGGTTTGACCAAAGTCTCATGGCGGACGACGAAATCAGAGGGTGAAAAGAAGAATCTCCGGCAGGCGGATGTGAGAGGAAGCAGAGGATTCCTTGGTCGGAACCTGTGTCGGAAACATGGCTAACCACGACGGATCTCCTCGGTTGATCAGAATGTATGGAGAAAGTCGGAAAGTGAGATGGAAAGTCGTCAGAGTTGCAGACAAATAGTCAATTGGGTGGACTCAGTGTTATAAGAGGGAAGGGAACCAACTTGAGTTAAATCAGAGGAGTAAGGGGGTATTTATAGTTGTTGGCGGCAAAGCAAGTGGTGGGGTCTGGCCGAAGAAGGAGCTTGAGGAGCTTAACCTTCGGTGTCGTCTCCGACGACAATGAGGTTATCTCCAACTAAAAATTAGGATTTCCAGTTAATCCAGACAGGTGGATGAAGAGGAGGTGGTGAGCGCAAGTTGCAAGAGCTTGGACAAAGAAGGTTGATGTCGGCGAGGCAGTAATCGCGCGGTGGCATGACTCTCCGTCACCAGCCATTCATTCGGCTAAAGAAGAAGAAGAAGATGAAAAGGGACTTTAATGTAATAAAACTTAAGGACCTGTGTGATAATTAAGGCCCCGATTGTAATAAGGTTTAAGGACCAAAGTGTAAACCCTGGTTTTGAAGGTTTATTTTAACTTAGATCTTTTCAACTTTTTATATATGTAAGTAAATAGGGTAAATGTTATGTTTTCACCTTGAATTTACATTTTTGACCTTTTTAAGTTAATTTATTAGATTAAGTAAAATTACTTAAGTTATTATATAGTTAGGTATACATGATGTTTAAGTTACTTAACTTATTAATTAGGGGAATGATTAATAGAATTTCGAGTCCAATTATTAACTAAATTACTAATAATGTTAATTGAATGATAAAACATCATTTTAACCTTATTTTAGGGTCCTTTACTAAATATCCCTTATTCTACAATTAACCCTTATATATTCATAACCTTAGCTAATTAACTAGGAAGACTAGTTAATTAGGGGTAATTAGAGATCATGATGAATCTCTCATCAAAACCCGTTAGCTGTGGTCACATCTTCCTACAACAACAAGGGTGACTGAATAGTGTGCGGATCAGGATAGCTAGAGTCAGTGGTGTTGTGCTTAGAAACACACCCTAAATGGTTGGATCCTTGGGGAGATATGTGCAGTGCAGTGGTCTCAGTCCCTTGTGGATGGAGGTCCAAGAACCCTGATAGTGCAGACGAATGAGACATTGAGTCATCACAAAGGAGACTAATGTCACTACAGTATGCCGAATCTTCGTCTTCACCATCCTCCTTTATGCGATCATAGTCAAAATTCCTTGATGCCCTGAATATGTCAAGTCGAAGTCGCTCATTTCCTAGGGCTATCTCCATACACCCTGATGCACAATCAATGTTTGCTCAGGCTATCGATAGAAATGGGCGACCCAAAATGATTGGTGCATCTCGAAGATTAGGAGGAACCTCCATATCGAGAATGAAAAAATCTACGGGAAAGTAGAATCCGTGGACTTTTATGATCATGTTCTCAAGCACCCCCCCAGTGTTTTTACTGATCTATCAGCCAGCTGAACCGTGACCGAGGTAGGCTTTAACTCCAAAAATCAAAATTGATCAAATACGGTAGTGGGAGTTAGGTTGATGGACGAACCTAGATCTAGAAGGGCCCGATCAAATGGAGAATCTTGCAAGGAGTAGGATATGAGTGGGCTACTAGGGTCTTTCTTTTTCGTCTGCAATTTAGATAGAATCACGATGCTAGCTTCTTTTGACAGTATTGCCTGTCGTCCAATTCTAGGTTGTCACTTCGAGGTACAATAGTCCTTGACGAACCTAGCGACAGTAGGGATGTGATCAATTGCCTCGAGGAGGGGGACCTGAATATGTACTTCCTTAAACATTGACTTCAGGTCCTCAAAATTTCACGTGTCCTTCTTTCGCACCACATTTTGCATCAGAGCCTCAGGAAATGGGATGGGAATCTCAGGGTCAAGTGGCCTCCTACCCTTATCCACAGTAGGTTGCTCCTATGATGGAGTCGAACTCACCTGCAGTGAAGGGTGAGAAAAATCAGGATGCGCCTGCCTATGTGGTTGGTCGAATGTCTTCCTTCCACTCCTCAATGAGACAGCATGTGCATTGGCTTGCTGTCCATGAGGTGGTGGGGGAGCGAAAGGGGCAGAGTATGTGGGGTTCTGCATCAAAGACGGCTGCCCTTGAGCATAACCAAGTGGGGCAGGAGGAACCTGTAATATGGCATTTGCCTGTCCCTGTGGTGCCTAAAACCTAGGCGGGGCTCCTTGGTTCTACACATACCGAGGGTTTGGGACGGGTTGGGAGGGCAAGGCTCCTTGAGTCCTATGCTCCCGCAACAACTGGTTTTGCGTGTTCTGTATTGTCTATATCTGGTCAGCCATCACCTTCATATCTTCCAGCTATCCTGTGTAGATTTCCTCATCGATTCATGTAGCTCCTCTTTCAATGCCTCCAAAGGCTCAGCCCGCTATGGAGGGTGACTAGCAGCTTGGTGCAACAGCTGGTATATAGAACGGGGTTGCTGCTGATGTGGGAATGGCTGCTACCTAGGGTATGTGTTTTGCGTATTCCCATATTGTTTGGTCTGGTAGTGTGGATCTTGATGTGGTTTCTGTGAGTTACTAGAGCAGGAGAAGTTCAGATGCTGGTGCCAACCAGGGTTATACATCTCTGAATGCGGGTTATTACGCTCGTATCCTTGAATAGCACTAACATCTTCGTAGGCCGAACATGTCTGAGACATATATCCATCAAGGGGATACGTATTATAGTCTGCGGGTGGTGCATAACCCTGGTCATATGGTGCCATATCGGAATTATTTACGGGATCCTGATATGTAGGATCTCATAAATAAGGAGAAGATGCATCCCGAGTGAATAGATTAACTCGAGCAAGGGGGCTCAGGGTGCATAGGAGGGTCTTGGGGTAGCAGAGTTCAAAGTAGATTGATCCTGACTAATTTGGTCAATCTTTTTCTCAATCAGGTTTATTCTAACCAGCTGCTTGACGATGACATCCATGTCGACTCAAATAGACTTGGTGCAAGCCTCATTAACACCAACCCGCTGCTGACCAGGCCATTGGAACTGGTTCATGGACGCGGCATTCATCAAGTTCTCCACCAAAGATTCTAACAACTCAAATGCGCTATTCTTGTCTTTCGCGAGAAAATTCCCACCACTAGATGCATTGGCTAGATACCGATGTGTGTCATCCAGCCCATGGTAAAAGATCTTAGCTAGGTGGCATCTGGGTATAACATGGTGCAGGCATTTCCGGAGAAGGTCGTGAAATTAGTCCCAAGATTCATGAAACTTCTCCCCAGCTCCTTGAGAGAAAGTCGTGATCGCGCACCTCATCGCATTCGTTCGACCGATTGGGAAGAACTTTTGCAGGAATTCACGTCGTAATTCCGGCCAGGTTCCAATCGGCTTCCCTATGGTCTTGAACCAGTATGAAGCTTTGTCCCTTAAAGAAAATGGGAAAAGCTTCATCAGAACAATCCCAAGATCAATATTCCTAGGTCAAATCGTTTCTGCGAGTCGACTCAGGTCCACTAAGTGCTGGAACGGACCTTCGCTTGAGTTTCAATAAAAATGAGTGCTGATCAACCTGATCACATTAGGCTTGAGCTCAAATGTGTCTCCGCCTACGGGAATCCTGACTAAGGGTGCTACAATCGATGCAGATGGATCATTGAAATCCTGAAGTTCTTCTCCTCGCAGTGGATGCTACATTCTGTCAAGCATCGTCAAAATATGGTCCATGCTCTACTGATGCCGCTCCTTAGATTCAACAACCCGAGCCCTCCAGATGAGCCATCGAGCCCAGATTACCAGCATCCTGACCCGGTCTAGGTCTAGGTCCAAGAATAGCCATTGCGGCTAGGGGAGTAGAAGAAGTGGGGGGAGAAAATGGTCCTGGCGAGGTGACTCGCCTCCTTGGGAGTGGCTCCCAAGGTCCAACCAGTTGAGGTCTGAGTGACCTCCTTCCTTGCATACACCACCCAACCCCTGGATTGGTGTAGCCAAGCCAGACAAGGCTAAGGCCCTATCAATCAGATGGTCCTTTTGATCTTGTGACTAGATTATTAGTTTTACGTTCAAATTCCTGAAGAAAAATTCATTGTACAACCGACTGAAAGTGATTCTCACCTCTCAAGTTAAGCTAGCCATGAGGTTGAAAGCATCCAGTAGTATGACAACAAATTCAAGTTGATTTTGTGTTTTAGAATTGATTTTTAGCCCGTTTTTCTTCAGTTGGGGTTTGTGGTGAGTGGCTCACAAGGTGACCAAGCTCATTGGCTAAGCACTAGACTTGATTAAGTCTAGTCCAGCCTAGATGTGGTCTCTAGATTGTAACCGTAAAGATGTAACCTAGGGCTCATGCAATTCTACAATTTTTTTGTTCTTCTGTTTACAGGAATAAAAATAGTTCTCTAAACAAAATTGGAATCCAATTAAATTGAAATTTTGCTAGTAGATTCCTTATTCAATTATCTTGTTAAAGAATATTTTTTTTATAATTTTTACTTTTTCAATCGGATTTATAAAGATTTTGAAATGTCAAAGGGTTAGATCTGTAATTTTGACCCCTAGTTGATTTTTCAAATTTAAATAGTATTAAATGATTTTTAAAAATTAAGGAAAAATATGGAAATTAAAGCCAATGAGATCAGCTTTTAAACCCCACCATTTTTAGTCAAACCAAATTCACAGATTGCTTGAAATTACTTTCTAAAATTTGGAAACTCTTAAATCTAGGTCAGTCTGACCCCCTTGCACTTCGTGAATTTTTAAAAAATTTTTACTGAGAATATTTACAAATGAATGGTGGAATTTGAAAGATGGTTTGAAAATGAAGTTCTGGCCTGAATTTCAGAAATTTTCATTCACTAATATTTTGGTAATTTAATTTTTAAATTGGAATTTAAAGTCCGGCAAAAAATTAGAGGGTGGTGGAGAATCATTTACAAGGTGTTTGAGTTTAAAATTCAAACTTTCCACCAAAATCTTTTTTTCTTTTTTTTCAAAAATAAAATTTTTGAAAATTCAAGAAGGATTTTTTTTTAAAGGATTTTTAGCTTTTTTTTTGCTTTTTCAAAACTAAGCTAGGATTCAAAAAGAAACCTAATCTAACTACCGAGATTTTTTTTTCTTCGATTTTCTTTTTTTCCACAAAAATGAATAAGCTTCTTTTCTTTTTAAATGAAATTGCTAGAAGCAAATCTAACCTAGGGTTCAAAAAAAAACTAGGCTAAGATAGATATGATGTTCACCTGGAATTTTTTTCTTCCACGCTCGTTGTGTATGCAGATACCATTTTTTTTTCCCTGTTTTTCCTTCACATCCAAAGACAAGCAGATGAAGATTTGTCGGTGACAGCTCGAAAGATCAAAATCAAAAAATGACGTTCCCTCCTTGGCAACGGCGCCATTTGACAGAAGCCGTTTTCGCGCATTTTAAAGTCGTCGGAAATCATAGTATAGTCGCGCTAAATGTTCGTCAAAAATAATTTCTAAAGATAATGAGACTTTGAGTCTCGGTCATTCGTCTCTGGGAGGCGTTTATGCAAATTTGAAATCGATCATTTCTAGCTCCACTTGCTTAAAATCGCATGGCTGTTTAAGGTTATTACGTATTTAAACACGACATACTTAGTAGCAAGAATATCAGAAAGTAAAAGCAAACAACTTTAATCACACAAAATATATTACAACAAGGTCAAGGTGATTCTCAACACATAGACATATATATATAGAGAAATTTCTTTCATTCATTCAAGAGACTGTTTGCAACATGGAACTAGAGGAAAGCTTATAGAGGAAAGCTTAAAAACATAAATCTAGCTCACAAAAAACAATTGCATACAGGAATCTATGCGGGGATTTTGCATGCATCATTGGGGGAGAGCAAAGAGCTACACTACTAAGAAGCAAATAAAAGCATGTAAACTATGAAGAACTAGCTACTAATATATCAGAAATAAGGGCATTCGGAGTTGGGCTCCGATGGCCTTTGAATGGTTGAGAGAAGGAGGGGCGACCAATGGTGCTTAGGCCGACCCTTGGAGTGAGGTTGGAGAAGTGATCCAGCATCCTAGCATGGAGATGGTGGTAGCCATGGTGAGCAACACGTGGAGGTGGGGTGGAGGTGAATGTAGCTAACCTAAATGGAAGTGAATAATGCCAAGAGATGGATGGGTGCAAATGGCCACCCCTTAAGTCATTTTGGAGACCTAAGGGAAGCACTCTAGGGAATTATGGAATTCTCTAGAGAGGCCTATGGTGGGAGCTCATGGGAGAGTCAGAGAGAGAGGATGGATGGTGGCTTTTGGATCCACCAAATGTGGATCTAAAAATTGAATGGCTCTTGTTTGCTAATTTTAGCAACCAAGGCAACAACACATGGTAGAGAGTTCTAGAGAACTCTAGGCTATATATTTTTCCTGTGGATGGTGTGTGTGGGTGTGTGTGGCTTGAAACATAGGTGGCTAGGTTGATTAGGTTAGTTTCCAGTGGGTTTTGGTCAAGATAGGTCCCAAATTAGGGTTCTAAACCCTAATTCACTAAGGTAAAGTACAATTAAACTTAACACAAGTTTAATTGGGTGTGTGAAAACTTAATTGAGAGTAAAATAACTCAATTAAGTCAGGTCTAGGTCAATTGGACTCTCACTGAGTCTAATTCGATAGTGTGTGCTAAGATAAGTGCTCAATTGGACTCAATGAGTCCAATTGAATAGGCTGATGGTATTGACTAAGATCCAAGTAAATTAGGTTTGGTGACGACCTAATTAGGTCCTTAGGGAGGTCTAGAGGTGATGTACTAGGGTCAGGGCACCTTAATTTAGGTTCCTATGGGGTTGGAATTGGGTTTAGGGACCTGGATATCCAAGATCAAGGCTTGAATCTCAAAACAGGAACTAGAGAGCAGTTCCTGACATCCAATAAAAGTGTCAGACATCTTATAGTGAAAAATCAGAAGTCCAGACTTGTTGCCTGGATGTCCAATCAAAGTCAGGAGGGATTCTAGGTTCTGTCTTGGCTATTCTGTAGAAATTGGGCATCTGACCAAGTGTTTGGACATCCAATAACACTGCAGAAGTGGGTTTAAGGTGTGCGGGAGTTGGCTAAGGGTTCTGGATGTCTTATAACTTATCTGGTTGTCTAGATAAAGGTTGCAATTAGGGTTTTAAGGTTTCCTAGGGTGCGGTGACCAAATCTAAGGGTGGCTAAGGCTTGGGGAAGCTTCTAGGATGTCCTAGGGCTAGGATGAAACTAAGTTCTTCACAATTTATTGCTTTATTCCTACTTAATAGATTAGCATACCTTAACTCCCTTACATTATTATCTACTGCATCTAATCTAGGTCTTCCACTCCATCTCTACTGCAACACCAGTTATTCTTTATTCTTCAGATCTAACTTTAAATCTAGCTTCAAATCTAGCTTCTAATCAATTTATTACCTGCAATTGACATAATGCACCTAATCAGTACAATATAGCATTATTTTATGAATGGCTAAAAGAAAGAAGTAAAGGTGCTAGTAATGCTTATGCATGCATGAATTACCCTAACTTATGTTAAGTCCTAGCCTAATTTAGGTCAATTAAGAGCAATGATTATTGCGCAATCAAGCGCCAGCACGCGAGCGCGCATGCGACAAGGGGCACGTGATGCGTGGGCCAGCGTGAGCTAGGGTTGGCGCGAATCTTCAGCAACCGCCTGGGAGGACTTTTTGCGACACTTACAACCACCACTAATTGCTTGAAGGTGCAAGGACAGCTGCAGGCGTGAGTGGTGGGGGCGTAATCTTCAGCGACAGCTGCAAGGGATCTTTAGTGATGCTTGCAGCTATCACTACAACCCTTTACACAACTTTATTCTTCTTCCCTCCACTTTATATACACCCCTATGCCCCCCTTTCCTCTTCATCTCTGCCTACTCTACTCCCACCTACTCTTAAGCTCTAGTAGCCAACCAAAGCTCCATTAGAGCTTACTCTCAAGCTCTAAAGGCCTCCTATTAGTGTAATGTTCCTATTTCCCACCAAACATTCATCCTTCATCCCACCACCTTCATAGGTTGCCTTGGAGCCGTCCTTCCACCCCCATTCCGATAGATGATTGCTATGTCTCATCACCTCCATTCCAGAGCCTTGGTGATGCATTCCTCTACCCGGCATGCTCCTGCATCTAACCTCCATCGTCCTGCATCTCACCTCCTTCATCCTAGCTTCTACCAGGTGCCATCGTCTCACCAAACAATCGATTTGGGAGATTTCCTCTAACCCCTATCTCTTTTATGCTTTCACAGATTATTGTAACAAACATTTGCATAATATATCAAAGTTGTTCCATCTCATTTTGTGAACTAGTCTTGCCTATCTTTTTATTTCAAAAAAATAGAAAATAACAAAACCCAAAAAAAATAGAAAGAAACAAAATGAAATGCGGATTACAAACAAAGTAAACTTCGCCTCCCTGTGTTCAACCAGGAACTCCCCTGGAGTTTTGGTTATAAATTGTATTCGAAAGATGCATTTTGTGAGCTACGACGATGAGTTCTCCAAACCCTAATTTTAATTCTTGAAACATGACTCATCTTTTTGACATCGTTGCCGGGGAGGCAACGGAATTTACTTTCTTTTTTTCTATGCATCTTTGCATTTACATATTATTAACCCTGCTTGTCTCTGATCTACTGTCTTGCAGGTACCCTAGCATGGAGATCCAAGTGTGGTAAACCAGAGTAAAGTGTGGGTAGAGTAATCTATACGTGCCCCCCACATTCCCCCACCACTAGTTTCATTTCGCCACATTCATAAGGAAGACCTAATCTAGCAAGGCATTTGCATAAACCCTAAGGTAGGATTTGTTTGTCTTGTCTGTCACCTCCACTCATCTCACCCTCGCATATTATAAAAAAAATAACAAAACCCCAAAATAACAAAAAGAAACAAAATGAAATGCAAATTTCAAACATAGTAAACGTCGCCTCCCTATGTTTGACCCAGGACTCCCCGGGAGTTTCGGTTATAAATTGTATTTGATAGATGCATTTTGCGAGCTGTGACGATGGGTTCTCGAAATCATAATTTTAATTCGTGAAATGCGACTCATCATTTTGGCGCCGTTGCCCAAGAATTTTGAAAGTCATGCACTCGATGCCAGACACTCGGGAACATGGCTTTGGGAGATATGACGGCCCAAATCCCAATACTTTTAGTTGAAAATTTTGACATTTGGAATCAACTTCATGGGCCCTTCCCTCCATTTTGACACCAGTATATTCTGGTCACTGTTGATTATATGTCCAAATGGATTGAGGCAATCCCCACCCGAACCAATGACCACAATGTGGTCATCAATTTTGTGAAGAAGAATATCTTTAGTATGTTCAGGATTCCTCGATCTATTATCAGTGATGGTCGCACACATTTCACTCATTCCCAGTTTCAAAATTTACTGGGGAAATAGGAGGTGAATCATCAGATTTCCACACCCTACCACCCTCAAATGAACGAACAGGACAAGGTCACCAATCGGGAGATCAAAAACATTTTGTAGAAAACCGTAAGGCCTGATAGGAAGGATTGGACCCAAAAACTAGATGGCGCTCTTTGGGCCTACCGTACGATGTACAAAACACCTATTGGTATGTCTCCATTCCATCTGGTGTTTGGTAAGGCGTGTCACTTACCCGTAGAGCTAGAACATCAGGCATTTTGGGCCATTAGTAAATGTAATTTTTACCTAGAGTTTGTCAGGAAGACTAGGAAACTCCAACTATCTGAGTTGGAGGATCTTAGAAATGATGCCAATGAAAATGCCAGAATCTATAAGACAAGGACCAAAACTCGCCATGACCAAATGATTTCATGTAAGAGCTTTGAACCGAACCAAAATGTCTGGCTTTTCAATTCTCGACTGAAGCTCTTCTTTGGCAAGCTTAGGTGTAAGTGCGATGGCCCGTTTGTTATTGAGCGCATTTCCCCTAATGGGGCCGTCAAAATCTCTGATCCAAAGATAGGTAGTTCCTTCAAGGTCAATGGATAGCATCTCAAACCCTTTGTTGACCATGTGCTCCCTGAACCCATTTTGGACAAGGTTGCTCTTACCTTGTCCTAACCACCATGGGCCGATGATCACCTAGCTGAAGGCACTAAACTCAGCACGTGTAAGAACTATTCCGAGCTGACCAGAATCTCACAGAAGCCAAGTATTATTCTTCTACTTCTACTCTCCTGCATGCTTTCACTTTTAACAATGAGGACATTGCATTAGCTAATCATGGGGGGTGGATATATCTTATGAAATAATCTTTTTGCCAACTGTAACAGTAATTTCCTGTTATTCTTAAAAAAGAAACATAAATAGAGAAAAAAGAATTAGGAGAAGATAACTTAGGCATTAAGAGTTGCAAACTTTAGGAATTGATACTTTGGGACCTTAATACCTAGACTCTTCAGGTCCTTGGGCCTAACTAGCTTGGGTGTCCACTCAAATGTGGACTTAGTCTCGAGTCCTCGCCAATTCAATTTCGTCTTTAATCTAGTAAATAAATTGGGATGATAAGCACATGAACTATCATCATGCCCTCTGATTTGAGGGGATTTTATGTCTAAGCATCTGCACATTATTCACATTAACTCATTTTCTGACGATTTTTACATAAATTGGGTAGCTAATGAACTATCTAGGGTGGTATGGCTGGCAAGTTATCTTGGGTAACAGCCCATTGGCCGATTGTCCAGAGCCCAGCCACAAGGCATTTTCTTCATACTACCTTTACGTAAATCTTAGATCAGGGAAGCCACCCACATAAAAAAATAGAGAAAAAGGAGAAAATAAAAAAAATAAACAAGTAAAATCTCACTTCATCGCATGAGTATGGCTGGCAAGTTGCTGTGGGTAACAGCCCATTTGTCAGTTGTCCAGAGCCTAACACACAAAAATGCACAGTAATTCCCAAAACACTTAGGGAAGAAGTGGGGAAGTAGAATGAACTGGGCAGATATACACTGGCTTCACCCTTGTGTTGACCCCATAAATAAAAGTAGGGAGAAAGCTACCATTCGAAAAGATAAACCTTTAGGCAAGGTCACCTAGGGTCATAGAAACCTGAAGTCCATTTTAACGGTCGCCTAGTGAGTCTTTCACTCTTTTCACTAGCTACTTAGTACTTAGAGTCGTTTTTGAGTGTTGGGCGGGTTCGGTAGCCGTAAAAAGTTATCCTCAAACTCTCAAACACCAAAAGTACAAAAAAAATTAGAAAAGAAGAAAAAAAAAAGTGTATCTTCCCTTTTCAAATAAGGTGAGGGCTTGGGCGATCTGCATTCTAGCAGACACCCGGGCACTGTCGAGTTTTTGTAATTAGGCCTTGGGGTTGAGATTTCCTAAAGCAATCAACCAATTTTACCTAAGTAATCAATTCCTGATTCTACTTTTATACATAGCATTTTGGTTTGCTAGGGACTAGCAAAAAGTAAGCATGGGGGTATGATAAACACACATGAATTCATGATAAAATGCTTATTTATCATAGTTCATAGACTTAGCATTGCATATCATGTTATAAATACTCCACAACATCCATTCCATGGCATTTAGGCTAGTTGTGTATTATTTTTTTTTTAAACTGTAAGGAAAGCTATCGTTAAACGATTGCAATCTAGAGGGCATTTTATTTCAAATTAAACAAATAAAACATAAAGGATAATTACATATTGGATCCCCATTTATATATGAGGGACCAGCACTCATTTACAATTGGCTCATACCAAATTGGTCTCTCCTGAAATAACTTTTCATTTCTCACCCTCCACACACACCACAAGGTAGCAGCCATACACCTGTATGGTCGTCCAGGTGTAGTAAACCTCTACCAAAGGGATTCCCAAGTAGGTAGAGGTTCCTGACATATTTTCCTCCATAACTTGTCTATGACAAAACATGAGGAAAAAATATATGACACACTGTCAGTGAGTAATCCACAGAGATAGTAGGCATTTAACGTTGTACCCATTCTTTTGTGTCTAAAGTCACCCGTGACCAAGCCTTCCCTCTTGCAAAGCCATAGGAAAATTTGCACTTTCAGTGGAATCTTCAATAGCCATATTTTCTTATCAATCGGGTCAATCTCCAAATTTGTGTTTGACCTGATAATCCTTTCATAGGCCTACTGCACTGTATACTTCCCATTCCAACCATATGTATTAGCCGCGTCGTGTCTAGGATAGATCTACTGCAATGCAAATAGCAGATTCTGCCTATCCTCTCACTACCGTGTACCTGTTCTGCATAATTCAGATCCTTCAAGCCTCTAGCAGTTCCCTGTAACAGACCATAGGATACTAACAGGGGCTTCTTTATCTGCAGCTATAGCATGTGCTCCTGGATAGGCATCTCTTAAAATCCCCATAGTTGACCACTACTCATTCCACAAATTGAAATCACGGCCATCTCCAAGCTTGGGCTACATCAAATGCCAATTGGTTTCAATTGCTAGGATGACTGATCTCCAAAAAGGGGATGGTTTGATTGGATGTAACCTCTTCAGTGCACTGTTGGAACCACCATAGCAATCTCTGATCAGGTCTGTCCAGATTTTTTCCTTGCCTTTAAAGATCTTGATCGCTCATTTGATCGGAAGAGCCTAATTGAATTCCTTAAGTGCCTTAATCCCCAATCCACCCATTTCCTTTGGCCGACAGATCTATTCCCATTTCACAAGATGCATGAACCTCCCCTCATATCCTGCCCCTTTCCAAAAAATTTTCTTCCGCATTACGTCCAACCATTTCCAAATAGATTCTGGGACTTTAAAGATGCTGAAATAGAACACTGGGATAGAGGTTATCACTGAATTTAGGAGAATTAGTCTCCTACCCTTTGAAAAAAATTTACTAGTCCACCCTTCAGTTTTACAGAGATCTTATCGAAAAGAACATTCCAATCATTCTTCTTCATTTTCGTAGATTGTAATGGCAGTCCCAGATATTTAATTGGCAGCTTAGACCAAGGCGTACCCAATGTAGCCACAAGTGTGTTCTGCTCCTCATCATTCATGCCAAACCATATCAAAGTCGACTTTTCCCCATTCAATTTTAGACCTGAGATGTCTCCAAAAATCTTCACCATATGCCCTAAAGCATGGGCGACAGGATTGGACCCTTCCACAAAGAAAATCGTATCGTCTACATACTGTAAAATAGGAGCTAAAGTCCTCTTGTTGGAAAGTGAATATCCTCTGATGACCCCTGCCTCTGTCATTTTACACGCATATCTTGCGAGCCCATCAACTGCAAGATTAAAAATCAAGGGGGCTAGGGGAATCCTTGTCTAACCCCACATTGAGGCTGAATCCAAGCACCACATGGATTCCCATTGATCAGCGGGGAGAAGGAAGCATTTGCGATACAACGCTTCATCCACTGGATCCATATGGGGGGAAACCTCTCCTTTTGGAAACCTCACAAATGTATGGCCACGAAACTGAGTCGTAGTCCTTTTGGAAGTCCACTTTCCACATAAATGCCTTAGATTTCCTTCTGTGCCATCCACTCACCATTTCTTGGGCCATAATGAAATATTCTTGAAGGGATCTGTTGGGTAGAAAGGCAGATTGTACAGGGTGGATCAAGCTTTGTAGAACAGTTCTGAATATGTTTGCCAATATCTTACTCACCACTAAGTAGATGGAATTCAACAAAGAAATCGATCTAAAACCTGAAAACTTCTCAGCTCGCATAGTCTTTGGCAATAAGAAAAGATAAGATTTATTGATCTTATTAAAACCTGCATTGCCCTTCTCAAACTCTCTTATGACTTCCATCACCTCCTTGCCAATCACACTCCACATTTCTTTATAAAAGAACACTTGGATACCATCAGGTCCAGGGGAGCCTTCCATATTTAGATCTTTAATAGCATTCATAGTTTCCCGTTCAGTGATAGTAGCTATCAGTTGAGAGGCCTGATCACTTGTAACTCAAGGTGCATCATTCACAGCCATCCTAAATTCCCCTCTCTTTGTTGCCCGTGAAGACCCCCTGTAGTACCTGATAGCCTCTGCCCTTATTTCCTGGATAAAGGACAATCTATGCCCATCTTTGAGAATGGAGGAGATAAAATTTACTCGCCTCCGAGAGCTGGCCGCAAGGTGAAAGAATTTTGTGTTGGCGTCTCCCTCCTTGAGCCACAACTATCTTGACCTCTCCCTCCAATCAATCTCCTATTTGAAATCCTCCTCCACTACCACCCCCTACCATATTCATATGTCTGCAAGCTCCTCATCAAATAGAGGGCCTGCTGCATCCTTAGAATCCAGCATCTAGATGTTGTTCAAAGCCTCTACATGCCTCTACTGCCTCAATGTGACCATAATATCTCCATATTCTTTCAGAACTGTACGTAGAGCTGCGAGCTTGGAGGCAAACCTGATAGTAGCTGAGCGCTCCACCTATTTGGTCTGCCACCATGAGCCAATCATCTCATGGAATCCAGGTTCTCTCAGCCAAGATTTTCTAAACTTGAAGTATGAGCTTGCTTGGATCTCTTCACCACTTTCCCAAACCAAGGAGTATGGTCAAAGAAAGGGCGGTCTAGACCAGCAACACTTGATAGTTGAAATCTATCAAGGATAGTAACATTCCCAAAGAATCTATCAATCTTAGATAATAAGCCATTACCATTATGCCAAGTGAACTCAACTACTGATGATGGATATTCACTCAGACCAAGGGATTGAACTACCAACTGAAATCCAACAGATGAACTATCTGTAGCACCATATGGCCTATTGTTTGCACCTCAAAACACGCCTATAAGAACGCCTTCTTATGCTATTTTCTAGCATTAACTATGTATATTATAATCCTGTAGTTGCATTTGTAAAAACGCTTGCATGCATGCATTTAATTGAGAGGAGAAGAGAATGGAATAAATGGCTTGCATTTTTACATTTTTCTTCAAGTGTTTCTTTGCAAAAGTCCCTTCTCTATTTTTATTTTCATCTTTTCTTCTTCTTCCCGCGGTTGAATTTCCTCCCGCAGCTGCATGCAACGCCATGCGGCTTGTCCTTCGCGCGCCTCTCCCTGCTGTCCTTCCCGCACCTCTCCCTGCAGTTGCCATTCTCCCCCATTCCCCGCATGCCCCGCCATGCTCTCCTCCTCTATAAAGCCGCAGCTCTTCCTCGCGACAAGGGGGAGGGACGTTGCTGCAATACGCAGCTGCGGCAGCTGCTGAAAAATCGCCACGCTGCAGTCCACCACCTTCCTCGCCCGTTCTCCCCTCCCATACGCCGGCCCTCCGTCGAGGAGGCACCCGGCGAGCAGGAGAACCCACTGTGGTGCTCACCACCACAGTGGGAACACCACCGCCCAGCTCTTCAACGAGCTGGTGGGCGTGGTGTGTTCTTTTCTCTTCGTTTGCATCTCCACGCCATTGCTGCCGCTTCAAGGTCCGAAGCTTGAAGCAGCAGCAGCAGCAGCAGCAGCAGCTCCCCCGCCTCCTCCGCGACCTTCCCCGTAGGCGCGCAACCCTCCGCGCGCGCCTGCAGGCCCGTTCCCCGCCTCCGTCTCCGTTCTGTCCACGCCGCAGTTGCAGCCGCAGCAGGCCGCTGCGCGCACTGCAGCGGCCGGCTACGGCCTCGCGCCGACCCCCGCGACCCTCCGCGACCACTGCAGAACCTCCCCTCGCACCTCCGCGACCTTCCCCGCAGGCGCTCAGCTCTCCGCGCGTGCCTGCAGGGCACTTCTCCGCTCAGTCCTCTGCTCTGTCGCCTCTGCCATTCCACCCGCGACCGGCCGCTGCGCGCACTGCAGCGGCCGGCCAGGCCTTCGCGCCGACCCCCGCGAACCTCTGCAACCCTCCGCGACCGACTGCAGACTCCCCGCCGCCCTCTCCGAGCACGCCATCGCCCGCTCTCCGTCCTCGCACCCGGTCTGCAGGAGACGTCTCACGTCCACTGCGCGAAGGCGCGGTGCACCGCGACGTCAGACGTCCGCCACCGCGAGCAGACGCCTTAACTCGCTGCCATCGTTCGCGCTCGCGATCTCTCCCGCCCGCTCTTTCTCTCTCTGGCGCTCTCTCTCTCTCCGCGATCTCTCCCGCCCGCTCCCTCTCTGTCTCCCGCTCTCTCTCTCACGTATTCTCTATCTCTCTCTCTCTCTCTCTCTCTCTTTTTTCACTTACAGCAACACACACACACCCATTCACCGAAACACACACACACACACTAATAGTAACTTATATACATACATATATATATATATATATATATACATATACATATATCCATATATATATACTTATATATACATAGTATATCTATATAGTTATGTATACATACATATAATATAATATATATATACATATACATATATAATATATATATATATATATATATATATATACACATACTCATATACATATATATATATACATATCTATATACTTATACATATACACATATATATATACATATATATCTAGATACATATATACTTATATACATATATATATATATATCTATATAGTATTATACATATACTTATATACATATATACATAGCTATATACATATATACATACATATATATATATATATATATACACCTATATATATATATATATCTATATATATCTATACATATATACTTATACATTTATATACATACATATGTACATATATTTTCACGTTATTTACTATACGCTGTATCGCGGGAATATTTGCACCAGTTGCTGATATTCTGCGATACAGCGTGTACAGAAAGCGTGGACACATCCATCCTCCATCCACACTCCACGCGGCACCTAGTCGTGTTGGTTGCGTCTCTCTAGACGTCGGCTGACTCGACATAGTGCTACACTCCATCGTCACCTCCACCCCCACCCCTTTATATATATACTACATATAAATATATATCTATAGCTACTATATTTACTTTCTATCTGATAGCTTCCTTCTTAGTAAAAAGATAAAAAAAGGTATAAAAGTGAAAAGATAATCTTTGATTTGCAGGTACCCCCGTCTTGCAAGTAGCAAGACGTGTTTTGAAACTCTATTTTGGCTAAAAGCCAAGGACACAATTTTGAGGGTGTGCCTCAAGAACAAGGATTACCAGAAAAAAACCTAAATAAGAAAAATACCAAAAACAGAATAAACGAACGGAAGAGACGCGTTTTAAGGAAAACGTAGAAACTCGACTTGAACCCCACTTCCCTGAGTTCGACCCTGGGCCTAAAAGTGACAAGATAAAATCAATTAGGCCAGGTTAAAAATTTTGTAAAGAGATGGTTAGGTCTGAATTAGGTTAACCACTATACACATTTCAACGATAAAAATATCATATTAACAACCTATCCGGGCCGACCATCATAACTTTTCTGGCACCGTTGCCGGGGAGGTGCGCTTTCGAGTAAGTTTCTATCCAATTCCTTTAAATTTGTCGCTTCTCTCTTCACGGGTATTGTTGTTTTTGGTGTGCAGGTGAACCTGGTGGAAGGAGAAGGCTGACGAAGTCGAGGACGTGAGCAGATCCAAGGCGGGAACGAGAGCGTGAAGACGCAGACATTGCATTGGAGCTTCGCACACGTTGCCGAACAAGTAGGTTTTCTTTTCTCATCAAATTAGTGTTAACTTGCCACCACAAAAATTAAAAAAAAAAAATTTTTTAAACTAAAAACTAGAAAAACTTTTTGGGATTTCTTGAGGGCAAGTGGATTAAAATTCACTTGATTGATTGGTTGTCTTCACTCCCACTGCCCCGGATTTCCCACCTTACTTCGCATAGCGAAAATCCGAGAATCTTCATTCTTAGATTTTTCGCCGTGGGAAGTATTCTTTGAGGCAAAGAAAAAGATTGCTTGTATCCCTCTTTTGCCTCACTTATCTTTAATTCAGGATCACATTTTTGGTGGGGAGACTTGGAATTGAGTTCATTCCAACCCCACCACGACTTTTCAAATTTGCCTGTGATTCGATCCTGAATACTTCAACCCCAAAAATTTTATTTTCTTTATCTTTTGGTTGAAGCCTTGTGTGGAAATCATTTCTGGTGATTGGGAGCACTTGAATTGAAGTGCTTTGGCTCCCTGTCACATTGATATAAAACTGATTCGTGCATCCACACTTAGAAATCTCCATTTAGGGTAGCCCATTGCATTTTAGCATGCATTAACTAACTGATAATTGAAGAAGGGTTTCTTGGGCTTTAGAAAGAAAACCTGTATTCTTGCAAAACCTGGAGATTGGTTGAATTGGTAATTCAGCAAAATCCTAAAATTCATACTACTTAAGGTTGAACTCTAAAAACCATTCACCAATTAAAACTTCAAATCGGGGAGATTTCCCCGTTGCATGCTTGTTCTTACACACTCTTAAAATCAATCACTTGGGCATTACCCGTAAACAACGCCCTTCATATTCCAAAAGCACTTGACCCTAAGCCTCTAATTAAAACTGGTAGTAACTTGACCCTTACTAAGGATTGGAGGTCTAACTACCTGTGTGTAGTGACTACGTGCTGGTGAGAGTTCCCGCGTGCTATCGGGTGTCTAAGACTGGGGCAAACGGCCTTTCAATATGGCCCGGTGGTTCCACGGTGCTCGCATTCGGTTCCGTAGTTCGTGATAGTAGGTAACTTAGATCTTTAGGTCTAAGGGCACACTGTAGAGGTTAGGAACTTGACTGTATTGATTTGTAATCAAGTGTACCTTTGCGGCGTCATTTCTCTCATCCCTGTTCCCTTCTCATCTCCCCAATTCTTCCTACGGTAGTGCATGTTTGGGAGGAGGTCACAAAACCCTGAATTGCTTGTATTGACTGATAAATCTACAAAAAGAGCCGAATCATCCTTCACCTCCACAAACATGGCACACACCCCCGCCTCACCACTTCGTCACAATTTCAATTCTTTCAACACCAGGCTTATCCCGAGAAACCCTGCAAGACCTTCCTTATCGAGTGTCGCGCCAAGCGACTCGGTAAGTCATGTGGAACTGGCTTCTGTGAGCCAGTATTTCAACACGGAGGACCAAGCCTCCGTGTACTCGGACACATATGCGGACACGTCTTCTGGCATAGAAGATGCCTGCACCCTGGGGAATAACCCATTTTCTGCCACGTATAACCCAGGGTGGCACAATCATCCCAATTTTGCATGGTCCAACAACCCGTAGCGTCGAAACCCCGCAGGTGGACCAATGCGGCGTCTGCACCCGTCATCCCAAGGGCCCAGTCTAATCCTATGGCAACTCTGCCATCAGGCCCTTGTGTACAGAAAACCAAACACGCATCAAAACCTCTTGATAAATTGATGCGAATGATGACGGAAATGTCAAAGCGCCATAAAGAAAACATGACCTCTCTTCAGCATTTGGTGCAGCAGAATGCTGAGATCAGTCAACTAAGCATGGTGACTCGATCTCAGGGCACTTTTCCCGCCCAACCTGTTCCAAACCCGCAAAACTTTGTACCCTGTGGTCCGCAACCACAGGTACAACCTTCTCAGGAACAGGTTCATCAAATTCTGCAAGCTCCGAGTATTCTTTCGGGATTTCAGGTTAATCCCGCTGCAGCACCGCACTCTTATGATGATAGTGATCACATCAAGGATGACTCGTCTGATGAGGACGTGACTGTCAGTACGTGTATCGAACTAATTGGAGCCGATTCAGACTGCTGCAAATTACCTGACGACTGCCTGACCAACACAAACTGTGACGTTCCCCAATCCCTCCCTATTCCTGTACCTTCTCCTGACCAGACTTCTGACGAGGTTTTCTCCGCTTCCCATACCTCGTGGTCTGAGTCATTGCCGGGCTGCTCACCGCCGGTCCACACTATGGAAGACCGGATTGCCCTTTCTTTCCCGTTAAATCAGGCGGATTTGCAAATCCACACTGGGACCTTGAGCCCACAGCTTACTCACCGGGGCTATTCCCTTTTGGATCCATCTATCCAAAATGCCCCCCTTCTTGGCCAATCTAAGGGCCAACTTCCTCTTCCTGATCTGTTTTCTGATCCGCCTGGGACACTCTCGTCCCAGAAAATGCCAAATCTCTCACCATCCACCATTACTTTTCACGCCTCTATCGCGATTACTTCGCTTTTCTCTTCACCACCCACCATCCACCCACCCTTCCACCCTGATTTATACCCTAAACCTCAGCTCCTGTTACCCGATCTGCCGTCCGTTCTCTGCCTTTCCTTGCATGCATATGAGGACATAGCATTGTTTGGCATGGGGGGGTGGATAGGCATCCATAGGATCCAGGTATTTTATGGTATCAGACAATTACCACCTATTTATAAATATGCAAGAAAAAGAAAAAAAAGAAAAAATATATATATATATATATATATATTAGTAATAAATGGTGTTTAGTAATGATCTAAAAGCTGAAAAAAAAAAAAAAAATACAATAAGTGTTTATGGATATTCAACCTCTGTTTTGAAGAATTTCCAGGCCACAGAAGCTTGATTAGCTCAGGCTCGGCTTAATTCACTTAAAGCATTTACGAAATAGATCAAAATCTCTCCTAACTAAGAACGTTTCTTGTACCTGAGACACCAGTACTGGATTCGTTGGTTTGCTTTTTCTTGAGAGCTTAAGTAAACTTGGTTCACACTACACATATCAGGAAAGAACAGGTGAACATAAGATCCAACCCTAGTGTTCATTAGGGAAGGTGGAGTCCTTACCTGTGCGCGCAGGTAGACTTTTTATCCCAGGCTTTAGTCTTGTGTTTAGGAGCGACTCTTTTCACCAAAAAGAAACTCTCCCACCAAAAAGAAAAAAGAAAAAAAAAAAAAAATCTGCTCTGTTAAAATGTGTTGTAAGAGATATACTGACACATGTTTCAAAAAAAAAAAAAAAAAGAGTTGAAAAAAAAAAGGAAAAAAGAAAAAAAGAAGAAAAAAAAAAGAAAAAAGAAAAAAATATAAAAGAGTCAGTATATCTCATAAATGTCTGTATACTTTATTTTTCGGTGAGCCACAAAAAAAAAAAAGAAAAAAAAAAAATCAAAAATGGGAGTTGAGTTTTCCATATTCATCTTAAGGGTCAATCTGAAAACACGAGCTGAAACTGGGACCAACCTGTACTTAAAAATTCGTGAAACCCTGGAATTGAGTCTTAATGTTCATCTGGTTAGTCTTGATCCATCACTATGCACAAACCATAACCTCTTGAGCTCTCGAGTACGGCAAAACCTCCTGGGTCCTGGAAATCGTACTTAAGGTTTAAATATCAAGAGTCCTGGTTAGTTGAGAGATGATCTTTGTCATGTAAGACTTAAAGTACTGGTAATCTTCTCTACAATTGGTTCTCACAATATTCGATAATAAACACACCGATATCACCTCAGAAGAAAATCTTCAGCTTAAGATCATTTCTAAATACGGTTTTGCTAGGGACTAGCAAAAGATAGGCATGGGGGTATATGTTTGCACCTCAAAACACGCCTATAAGAACGCCTTCTTATGCTATTTTCTAGCATTAACTATGTATATTATAATCCTGTAGTTGCATTTGTAAAAATGCTTGCATGCATGCATTTAATTGAGAGGAGAAGAGAATGGAATAAATGGCTTGCATTTTTACATTTTTCTTCAAGTGTTTCTTTGCAAAAGTCCCTTCTCTATTTTTATTTTCATCTTTTCTTCTTCTTCCCGCGGTTGAATTTCCTCCCGCAGCTGCATGCAACGCCATGCGGCTTGTCCTTCGCGCGCCTCTCCCTGCTGTCCTTCCCGCACCTCTCCCTGCAGCTGCCATTCTCCCCCATTCCCCGCATGCCCCGCCATGCTCTCCTCCTCTATAAAGCCGCAGCTCTTCCTCGCGACAAGGGGGAGGGACGTTGCTGCAATACGCAGCTGCGACAGCTACTGAAAAATCGCCACGCTGCAGTCCACCACCTTCCTCGCCCGTTCTCCCCTCCCATACGCCGGCCCTCCGTCGAGGAGGCACCCGGCGAGCAGGAGAACCCACTGTGGTGCTCACCACCACAGTGGGAACACCACCGCCCAGCTCTTCAACGAGCCGGTGGGCGTGGTGTGTTCTTTTCTCTTCGTTTGCATCTCCACGCCATTGCTGCCGCTTCAAGGTCCGAAGCTTGAAGCAGCAGCAGCAGCAGCAGCCCAGCGGCGACAGCAGCAGCAGTAGCACCCCCGCCTCCTCCGCGACCTTCCCCGCAGGCGCGCAACCCTCCGCGCGCGCCTGCAGGCCCGTTCCCCGCCTCCGTCTCCGTTCTGTCCACGCCGCAGTTGCAGCCGCAGCAGGCCGCTGCGCGCACTGCAGCGGCCGGCTACGGCCTCGCGCCGACCCCCGCGACCCTCCGCGACCACTGCAGAACCTCCCCTCGCACCTCCGCGACCTTCCCCGCAGGCGCTCAGCTCTCCGCGCGCGCCTGCAGGGCACTTCTCCGCTCAGTCCTCTGCTCTGTCGCCTCTGCCATTCCACCCGCGACCGGCCGCTGCGCGCACTGCAGCGGCCGGCCAGGCCTTCGCGCCGACCCCCGCGAACCTCTGCAACCCTCCGCGACCGACTGCAGACTCCCCGCTGCCCTATCCGAGCACGCCATCGCCCGCTCTCCGTCCTCGCACCCGGTCTGCAGGAGACGTCTCACGTCCACTGCGTGAAGGCGCGGTGCACCGCGACGTCAGACGTCCGCCACCGCGAGCAGACGCCTTAACTCGCTGCCATCGTCCGCGCTCGCGATCTCTCCCGCCCGCTCTTTCTCTCTCTGGTGCTCTCTCTCTCTCCGCGATCTCTCCCGCCCGCTCCCTCTCTGTCTCCCGCTCTCTCTCTCACGTATTCTCTATCTCTCTCTCTCTCTCTCTCTTTTTTTTCACTTACAGCAACACACACACACCCATTCACCGACACACACACACACACACTAATAGTAACTTATATACATACATATATATATATATATATATATACATATACATATATCCATATATATATACTTATATATACATAGTATATCTATATAGTTATGTATACATACATATAATATAATATATATATACATATACATATATAATATATATATATATATATCTATATATATATACACATACTCATATACATATATATATATACATATCTATATACTTATACATATACACATATATATATACATATATATCTAGATACATATATACTTATATACATATATATATATATATCTATATAGTATTATATATATACTTATATACATATATACATAGCTATATACATATATACATACATACATATATATATATATATATATATATATATATATACACCTATATATATATATATATATATCTATATATATCTATACATATATACTTATACATTTATATACATACATATGTACATATATTTTCACGTTATTTACTATACGCTGTATCGCGGGAATATTTGCACCAGTTGCTGATATTCTGCGATACAGCGTGTACAGAAAGCGTGGACACATCCATCCTCCATCCACACTCCACATGGCACCTAGTCGTGTTGGTTGCGTCTCTCTAGACGTCGGCTGACTCGACATAGTGCTACACTCCATCGTCACCTCCACCCCCACCCCTTTATATATATACTACATATAAATATATATCTATAGCTACTATATTTACTTTCTATCTGATAGCTTCCCTCTTAGTAAAAAGATAAAAAAAGGTATAAAAGTGAAAAGATAATCTTTGATTTGCAGGTACCCCCGTCTTGCAAGTAGCAAGACGTGTTTTGAAACTCTGTTTTGGCTAAAAGCCAAGGACACAATTTTGAGGGTGTGCCTCAAGAACAAGGATTACCAGAAAAAAACCTAAATAAGAAAAATACCAAAAACAGAATAAACGAACGGAAGAGACGCGTTTTAAGGAAAACGTAGAAACTCGACTTGAACCCCACTTCCCTGAGTTCGACCCTGGGCCTAAAAGTGACAAGATAAAATCAATTAGGCCAGGTTAAAAATTTTGTAAAGAGATGGTTAGGTCTGAATTAGGTTAACCACTATACACATTTCAACGATAAAAATATCATATTAACAACCTATCCGGGCCGACCATCACCTATCTATCCCTGTCAGCACACAATTGAAATCTCCTCCTGTCAGCCAAGCTTCCCCTTGCACAAGTTCAGCCACAGCAACCCAATCCTCCCATAGTTCCTGTCTCACAGATGCAGCACAAGGGCCATACACACCTGTAATCCAGATAATATCTTGTCCCTAGTGAGTTTGCAACTTGCAGGTCATCAGATGTCGAGCCTTGTGTACATCCAAAATGTGTGCCCAAGCCCTTCTCCCCCAAATATCAATGCCCCCCGAACTACCATGTGCATTAAGCATCACACATTCATTCGCCCCCGCAGCCATCATGTCGTTCCATACTCTATCAGACTCATTCTCAATATGAGTCTCTTGTATGATCGCACAATCGATCGCCCACTCTCTCAAGTATCTCATCAAAGAAGCCCTCCAACTTTTGTCGTGCAACCCATGCACTTTCCATGTGAGGATTTTCATCTTCCTTCATGAGATCCCTCCCCCCTTTGGCTTTGACATTTACTGACCTACATAATTGCAACAACTATGTTCTCATCCAAAAATAGATCAAACTTTGGTTTCCTCTATCTAAGTCTATAAGGTGACTTGCCCTTACCAGATTTGGTATTAGATCCAGCACCAAATTTTAGACCCTCCACCTCTTGCAACTTTTGTTGGGTCTTCAAAGAGTTAGGTGAAATCTCTTTTAACACCTGCATCTCTGTGTCGTCAACATCTGGTTGTGGATTCCCTGCTTCTTCGATCATAGGCATCATTGTTTCCTTCCTGACTGACTCCACCTACTCCTCAACCATCATCTCCCCCCTTTCCCACAGATGATGGTCCTTGCACTTTTTTGTTAGCGGAGCCTCTTCAGGTGAAGGCCTACACAAGAACTGCAAGTTCACCTCTTCAATAGCTTGCAAATCAGATGGCTCATCATGCATCTTCTTCGTAGCAATGTCACCCACAGTGAAACTCGATAGCAGCAGCCAAGAGCTACCCCCACATCTCAGAATCAGTCTGTCAAGGATCGACCCTGATTTGAAGACATCAACCATCACACTCAGGACCCGTCCATCACCCTCCATCAACCGAACTTCCGCATCTTCTACCAGTAGGGCAAATACAGATATCATGGTTGCCACCACCTCTCTTAAGCTTAGGTGTAGTGGCAGACCTTTGATCTCAAGTCTCCCCGACCTGGAGCCTAATCTCTAAGGTGGCCTCTCCGGCAAGGCTCCATCAAAGGGAGAGACTAACCTCCAAATCAGGGTTAAACCTTCAAAAGAGCTTGATTGAAATGCAACCATTCGACATCTGTCATCCCCAAGCCAAAGAGTGCAAACCGTGCTGGTGATAGAAAAGCGATTTTCCAGGAGTTGGTCAATGGAGAGAGAGAGCATACCAAATTGTGTAGGTTTTCTAAAGATGGATTACTGGTCATTACCTCGTCGATCAGTGCCCCTCTCAGTATCAACTCTACCGCTTGATGCGCAACTTTCACTCAACTCAGTAATTAAGTTAATTTCACTTAATTAAGAGTAGAAAATGTCAATTAGGTTAACTCGAAGTTGTGTCGGTTGTGTAATATAAGGTCGAATTAACCTAACATTTTAGAAATTTTTATAGGTTGACTCTAGGTCGTTCATTGGGAGGTATAATAATTTTTCAAATTCACCAATTTTCTTTTATTTTCCTTTATAAGTTTAGGAGGTATAACTAAGTTGATTTTAAAACATGAATTTTGCCAAAATATTTAAACTATAAAGAATATACAACATTCCATATGAAAAACATATTTACTTAAATGATCTACTTTATTAACAAGTAAACATGTTAATTTTCCATTTTATTTCAAAGAAATTAAGGCAACAAGAATTGTTCTATTAAAATATGCCTTATTACAAATTAAGAACAAAAAGTAATTAAAATGATGCAAGAAAAATAATATTCTTGCTTTACTTCTTCAGCCTCTCTCTTCTTCTCTCTTTCTTTTTATCTTTATCTCGAGCTCTATCTTACCACTCTTCTTCTGTTCTGTTCTTGCCTTCTCCATTTCTTCACTTAGTGTTCTCCTTCTTTTGTTCCTTAGTAGTGCCTGTTCTTTCTTTGTTTAGTTGCTGCCTTCCCAACACTTAGCTTTAGCTTTCAGCTCCTTCTTTCCCTTAAACCATCAGTTGAATCGGGTTTTTTTTTTACTCTTTAACCAAAATTTATTTTTATTTGTGGCAAGGTCCTTTCAAGGATACACAGCACCCTGAGACCAGGGTGGGACCAGACTCTACTCGGTCCTCCCCTTACCTCAATTAGGTTCAATTTTGATTTATTTCATTTCGGTTCATAGTCTCGAGCCAATCTAGCTCAACCCAGCCTCCCAGGCCTCGCCCTCCTAGGGCACACTCACTCATGCCCACTTGGGTGCACACCCACAGGCACACAAGCCCACACACACACATGCACGTGCTTAAATACATTCAGATCGGTAACCAGTGCGTTGAGTGCTGACGACTGAAGAGCCTGTGTAACAAATTCATTTTATCCCCATGCACATGCTCAGAAATAGACGATGTGGGACTATCATAACCCCTTCCAGACCCAACTTCAATCGATCATATCTCCCAGCTCAGAGCTTCGAATCAAGTGATTTAGAGTTTGTTAGAAAGCTCTAAGGTTGATCTACACAATTACAGGGTCAATTTAAGGTTTAGATGATATTTTCCTCTTCAATTTGACGAGTGAAATAAGGGGTTCCTATGGGTTATTATCGCATGGAAAATGAAATTAGTGTCACAGAGTCCTCAGATGGACTTTTCTCTCTCATTTAAAGGTCTGTACAGGTTCTACAGATCATTCTGCATCTGTTAGAGTAAGATTTATGCTCTCAAGACCTTCAGGACCAGCAGAAAAGCTCAAAGTTTCTCTGAAACCTTCAGAGTTCAAATTTTCAAACTAAAATAGGTGCAACAGACACTTAAGAATGTTTCTAATTGATTTAAACTAATCCTAAGGGTTATAACAGACTTATCTGGGTAGGATTCAAGATCAAAACTCAACGAAATGGCACTGCTATTTGTTTGGGTTCAAAAGTAACCCAAATTGACAAAATTTGAAATCTCACTAAATTATTCACCTGAGCTCAATTTAATCACTTTAAAACCATCAAACTAGATCCCAGGAACAACTTAAAGTCATGCATTCCTCAGATTGAGCTCAGAACTCCATAATCAAACATAATTTGACTGTGAAGGAACAAAAGTTTGACTTTCTGTTCAAAGCCTTCTCTCAAGAAATCAAAGCCTTGAATAGGATCTTCTTGACCTCAAAAACTCATTTAGATTCTCAGATTGATGCTCTGACCAAGATTTCTTGGGTTACAGGCTCATCACCTGAGCTTCAAAAAGTGTTTGTTCGTTAGAGAAAATCAGAGGTTGTTACAGTGGAATGAGGTCATGCACAGCTTCAGTGCATCGCACTAAAGCTTCTGGGTTCCTTAAACTCAACTTAAACCTAACTAATAGACTTTTCCAACTCCGCAGAAGTTTGAGAAGACAAAGATCTATCTATAGCTCCAGTGGTTAAATCCTCAAATAAACATCCTTAGAACAATCCATGATCCACATTATATCATTCTGGAGCTTCTAAACAAATTTCATAGGCTGAAGCACAAATTTGGCTCACCGGAGCTCGCCCGAGCTCCAGTGAGTCCAGAAAATATTTAAACTGTGTATAGATTGTGAAAACTTACAATTTTTAATCTAAAAGGGATCCTGAGGTTGCAAGGAACCTCAAGAATTCAATTAATTCTTCATTTATCTCTTTAAATGTAATATTTGACAGTGAATTTGTTTCTTAAAGGATCTGAGTGGTTAAATCTCAGGACTTGTTTAACCAGTTAAATGAGCAGTTAAAACAAGTCAACAGATGTTTGTATTCATAAATATATATATTTAATTTTGGATTTGAACTGCTCCTGAGCAGCCATTGACAGTGATCTCAGGAACTTAATTATATTTGGGCATTTAATTTATATGTGGTAATTATATGTATTATAGTGTCGATTAGGGTCCATAGGATATGAATAAGCGATGGCGAACCCTGTGAAGGTGACATTAAGCCCACTACTGTCACCATGGATAGTGATAGTAGTCGGTGGAGGTGAAATGCAAATTAGGCGATTAGGTGATTCAATTATGATTAAGTGGATTAGAAATGATCATGGAAGTTAAAGGAAAGTGGACAATGATTTCAAAAGATGAAATTAAGGCTCTGGCAAGCTCAAGGAGTTTGCCGGAGTCGAAGATGATGAAACTAAAATCTGACATTAACTCTAATCTAACTATCTAACTAACTAAGCTAACCTACTCCTACTCCTACTCCTAATCTACTGTTACCTGGGCGAAGGGGTCAATAGGGTTCCGCCGAAGTCTCATGCCGAACGACAAAATCAGAGGGTGAAAGAAGAATCTCTGGCGGGCAGATTTGAGGTGGAGCGGAGGATTCCTTGAGTTGACGTCTGTGTTAGAGACGCGGTTGACCACGACGGATCTCCTTGGCTAGTGAAGATGAATGGAGGAAGTCAGAAAATGAAATGGAAAGTCGCTGGAGTTGCAAACGAATAGCCTATTGGGTCAGCTCAGTGTTAGAAGAGGGAAGGGAACCAACTTAACTAAAATCTGAGGGGTGAGGGAAGGGAACCAACAAAACTAAAACAAAAACAAAATAAAATACAACAAATTAGAACAAAAACATTAAAAACAAAAATATATTTACAAAATACCTCATAATTAGACAATTAAACCTTTTAAATTCTAGTGAATTAAGGGATTACATCCTCGGCAACGGTGCCATTAAAATGATGCGCGACTTTCACTCAACTCAGTAATTAAGTTAATTTCACTTAATTAAGAGTAGAAAAAGTCACTTAGGTTAACTCGAAGTTGTGTCGGTTGTGTAGTATAGGATCTAATTAACCTAACATTTTAGAAATTTTTACTGGTTAAGTGCAGGTCGTTCACTGGGAGGTATAATAATTTCTGAAATTCACCAATTTTCTTTTATTTTCCTTTATATGTTTAGGAGGTATAACTAAGCTGATTTTAAAACATGAATTTTTCCAAAATATTTAAACTATAAAGAATATACAAAATTCCATATGAAAAACTTATTTACTTAAATGATTTATTTTATTAACAAGTAAACATGTTAATTTTACATTTTATTTCAAAGAAATTAAGGCAATAAGAATTGTTCTATTAAAATATGCCATATTACAAATTAAGAACAAAAAGTAATTAAAATGATCCAAGAAAAATAATATTCTTTCTTTACTTCTTCAGCCTCTCTCTTCTTCTCTCTTTCTTTCTCTTCTCTCTTTCTTTTTATCTTTATCTCGAACTCTTTCTTACCTCTCTTCCTCTGTTCTATTCCTACCTTCTCCATTTCTTCCCTTAGTCTTCTCCTTCTTTTGTTCCTTAGTAGTGCCTGTTCTTTCGTTGTTTAGTTGCTGCTTTCTCAACATTTAGCTTTAGCTTTCAGCTCTTTCTTTCCATTGAACCATTAGTTGAATTGGGTTCTTTTTTTTACTCTTTAACCAAAATTTATTTTTATTTGCGGTGAGGTCCTTTCAAGGATACACAGCACCTTGAGACCAGGGTGGGACCAAACTCTACTCGGTCCTCTCCTTACCTCAATTAGGTTCGACTTCAATTTATTTCATTTCGGTTCATAGTCTCGAGCTAATCTGGCTCAACCCAGCCGCCCAGGCCTCGCCCTCCCAGGGCACACTCGCTCACGCCCACTCGGGCGCACACCCGCAGGCACACAAGCCTGCACACACACATGCACATGCTCGGATACATTCAGATCGGTAATCGGTGCACCGAGTGCTGATGACTGAAGAGCCCGTGTAACAAATTCATTTTATCCACATGCACACGCTCAGAAACTGACAATGTAGGACTATCATAACCCCTTCTAAAGCCAACTTCAATCAATCATATCTCCCAACTCAGAGCTCTGAATCAAGTGATTTAAAGTTTATTAGAAAGCTCTAAGGTTGATCTACACAATTACAGGGTCAATTTAAGGTTTAGATGATATTTTCCTCTTAAATTTGAAGAGTGAAATTTTTCTCTCTCATTTAAAGGTCTATATAGGTTCTACAAATCTTACCTCAGAGTAGGATTTAAGCTCTCAAAACCTTTAGGACCAGTAGAAAAGCTCAAAGCTTCTCTGAAAGCATTGAAGTTTGAATTTTCAAACTAATATAGGTGCAACAGACACTTAATAATGTTTCTAATTGATTTAAACTAATTCTAAGGGTTATAACAGACTTATCTGGCCAGGATTCAAAATCAAACTCAACGAATGGCACTGCTGTTTGTTTGGGTTCAAAAGTAACCCAAATTGACGAAATTTGAAATCTCAATAAATTATTCACCAGAGCTCAGTCTAATCACTATAAAACCATCAAACAAAATCCCAGAAACAACTTAAACTCATCCATTCCTCATATTGAGCTCAGAACTCTATAATCAAACTCAATTTGACTGTGAAGGCACAAAAGTTTGACTTTCTATTCAAAGCCTTCTCTCAAGAAATCAAAGCCTCGAATAGGATATTCTTAACCTCAGAAACTCATTCAGATTCTCCGATTGATGCTTTGACCGAGATTTCTTGGGTTACAGGCTCAGTGCCTGAGCTTCAAAAGGTGTTTGTTCATCAGAGAAAAGCAGAGGTTGTTACAATGGAATGAGGTCATGCACAGCTTCAGTGCATCGCACTGAAGCTTCTGGGTTCCTTAAACTCAACTTAAACTTAACTAATAGACTTTTTCAACTCTGCTGGAGTTGGAGAAGACAAAGATCTATCTACAGCTCCAGTGGTTAAATCCTCAAATAAACATCCTTAAAACAATCAGTGATCCACATTATATCATCCTGGAGCTTCTCAACAAATTTCACAAGCCGAAGCACAAATTTGGCTCGCTGGAGCTCACTGAAGCTCCGGTGAGTCCAGAAAATATGTAAACTGTGTACAGATTGTGAAAACTTACCATTTTTAATCCAAAAAGGATTGTGAGGTTGCAAGGAACCTCAAGAATTCAATTAATTCTTCATTTATCTCTTTAAATATAATATTTGACAGTGAATTTGTTTGTTAAAGGATCTGTGTGGTTAAAGTTTAGGACTTGTTTAACCACTCAATTGAGTGGTTAAAACAAGTCAACAGATGTTTATATTCATAAATATATATATTAATTTAGGATTGGAATAGCTCCTAAGCCGCCATTGACAGCGACCTCAGGAACTTAATTATATTTGGGCATTTAATTTATATGCGATAATTATATGTATTATAGTGTCGATTAGGGTCCATAAGATATGAATAAGCAATGGAGAACCCTATGAAGGTGAAATTAAGCCCACTACTGTCACCATGGATAGTGATAGTAGTCGGTGGAGGTATACATTATATTTAAGTAAAATTACTTAAGTTATTATATACTTA